>CAMZMU010000035.1:86618506-87218506 GCA_947311845.1 Poa pratensis
GGGCTTTGATAGCGTCGGAGACCCCTGCTGATAATATTGCTGACCGAGATAAGGCCAATTCTCTTGCTTCCTCAAGCAATCTACTGCATCTTCCCGAGCTTCTTTAGCCTCGGCTTCTGTGTACATTGCCACTCTGGGGCATCATATTCAATGTCGGTTGGCAGCATTGCCTCGGCCCATAGACCATGAAAAATGCGTATAGCCAGTTGATGTTCGGTGTGGTCTTAGACCCCACAGAACTGCTGGTATCTCATCGATCAAAACACCCCGGTGTTTTCAACAGTGGTTCTTTAGCCGAGCTTTGATTCGGCCAATACCAATGCATTTGACCTTTACTTGCCCATTAGCTGTGGGTGAGCACCGAGGCTACATCAAGTCAATTTCCCTTACTCATGCAGAACCGAGCAAACTCTCCGACAGCAAAGTTCGTGCCGTTGTCTGTAATGATACTATGAGGATATCCATATCTCAGGATTATTTCCTTCAAAAAGGTCACTGCCGTATGACCATCCACTTTCGGATTGGCTTCACCTCGATCCACTTAGTGAATTTGTCCACCATCACCAGTATGTGAGTCATATTGCCTCGGGCTGGCTTGAATTCTCCCACCATGTCCAGACACCAAACTGCAAAGGGCCACGTGATAGGAATGGTTTGAGCGCCGAAGCTGGCATGTGCTGCTGCTTGGCGAACCTTTGGCACCCTTCACATTTCCGAACTATATCTTCTGCATCGGCATTGGCGGTGGGCCAATAGAACCCGTGCCGGAACACCTTGGCCACCAGAGCTCTTGTGCTGCAATGATGTCCACATTCTCCTTGGTGGATCTCTAAAAGCATCTCCTTGCCTTCAGCTGGTTCGACACACCTTGCAACACCTCGGTCACACTTCTCTTGTATAGCTCCTTGTTGATGATGGTGTATCCCTTAGCTCTCCTCTGGATTCTCCTTGCCTCGGTTGTATCACTTGGCAAACTTCCATCGGCTATGAAGTTCATGATCTGCTCCGCCCATTCCGGCACTGGATGCAGAGGAAAAAGCCTCTCATCTATCTCCATTGGTTCGGTCGCCATGATCTCCTTCATGATTTCCTCCACCATTGCTCGGCCAGTCCCCGAGTGTTGGTGCGAAGTCCCCGGGTCAGACCCGAAGTTCCCACCATCTATCTCCATAGGAAAAGCTCCATCAGTCCTCGGATACTGCGAAGCAGTCCCCGAGTCCGGCCAAACGCATCCGACGTCTACCTCCATAGGAATAGGCTCAGACTCCGAACTTGGCGGTAAGAAAATTGACTCGGAGTCAGGCGAGGGCTTGATTGAAGGAGTTCTCAAATGGTTCAGTGCTATCCCCGGTGGCACCGGTTCTTTGGATGAACCGAGCTTGGACAATACGTCGGCGGCTTCATTCTCCCCGAGGTATGTGCTTGTACTCACATCCTTCGAAGAACCCAGACACCTTTTGCACATGAAACCGATACAACTCCATGTTCGCATCCAATGCATCCCAAGTGCCGGTGGATTGATGCACCACCAAAGCTGAATCGCCGAAGCATTCTATACGCCGGACACCTATCTCCTTTGCCACCTTGAGCCCATGGATCAGGGCCTCATACTCCGCCACGTTGTTCGACGCCGAGAAATGGATTTGCAGCACATACTTCAACTGGTCTTGCTTCGGCGAGGTTAGGACTATGCCGGCACCTAATCCGACCTTGGTCTTGGACCCATCAAAGTGCATCTTCCAATAATTATAGTCCGGCAAGGGCGGCTCATATTGCATCTCGGCCCAATCGCATAAAAAGTCCGGTAGCGCCTGCGACTTGATTGCATCTCGCCTTTCATAATGCGGAGTGTATGGAGATACCTCGATCGCCCATTTGGCAACTCGCCCAGTTGCGTCCTTGCATCCGATGATCTCCGAGATTGGAGCATCACATACCACCGTCATGGGATGCTCTTGGAAGTAATGCTTCAGTTTCTTAACCGCCAGGTATACTCCGTACGTCATCTTCTGGTAGTGGGGGTAGTTTTGCTTCGACGTGGATATCACCTCGCTCAGGTAGTAGATTGGTCTCTGCACCGATTTGCCTCCTTCGTCTCGCTCCACCACCACTGCAACACTTACGACCCGGTTTGTAGCCGCAATGTATATCAACATCGGTTCATTCTGCAAAGGGGACGCCAACACCGGAGCAGTGGACAACATCTTCTTCAGCTCATTGAACGCCGCGTCCGCCTGCGGGGTCCAAGTGAAACTGGTACTTTTCTTCATAAGTTGATACAATGGTAAGGCTTTTTCTCCTAGCCGACTTACAAACCGACTTAAAGATGCAAGGCATCCCGTGAACTTCTGCACATCTTTTAAACAGTTCGGCAACTTCATTCTTTCGATAGCTCGGATCTTAGCCGGGTTAACTTCTATACCTCGGCTCGATACGAGGAAACCGAGCAATTTTCCAGCCGGGACACCAAAGGTGCACTTGTCCGGGTTAAGTTTCAACCGATACTTTCTTAAATTTGCAAATGTCTCTTCGAGGTCTTCGATGAGAGTATGCTTCTTTTTAGTTTTGATAACAATGTCATCGACATACACTTGCACATTCTTGCCCATTTGAGAGTGTAAGCACTTCTGCATACACCTTTGATAAGTTGCCCCGGCATTTCTCAAACCGAAACACATGACACGATAGCAATACGCCCCGTACGGGGTAATAAAGGCAGTCTTTATTTGATCATCAGTGTTCAGTGGGATCTGGTGAAAACCAGAATATGCATCAATAAAAGACAACAGCTCACATCCAGCCGTAGAATCGATCACTTGATCAATCCGAGGTAAAGGAAAGGGATCCTTCGGGCACGCCTTGTTCAGGTTGGTGAAGTCAATGCACATGCGCCACACCTTGACTATCGCCGGTTCGTCCTTCTTTTTCTCCACGAGGACTGGATTAGATATCCAGTCCGGATGCAGCACTTCCATGATGAAGCCTGCAGCCAGTAACTTCGCCAGTTCTTCGAGTACCACCTTTCTTCGGTCATCTGAGAGCCGCCGCGTCGGTTGACGCACTGGTTTCACCTCTGGCCGAACAAACAAAGAGTGCTCTGCCAACTCCCTCGGAACACCTGGCAGGTCTTTAGCCGACCATGCAAAAATGTCCCGATTCTCACGGAGGAAGTGACAGAGCGCGCTTTCCTATTTCTCGTCCATGCCAGCACCAATGATGGCGAAACGCTCCGGGTTCTCCGAGTCCAGCGGGATTTTCTTGGTCTCCTTGGGCACCTCGAATGAAGCGCTCATGTCCGGAGTAATTAGTCCGGACATGCCGAGCTGAGTAGACTGCGCCATTGCCACCACCTTCTGAAGTTGCTTCTTCTCCGCCGCGATCACCAAGGACTCGGCTAAACTGATCCCGCCGAGGCACATTGCATAGCCTTCTTGTAGTCACCTGAAATGGTTATTATTCCCTTGGGCCCCGGCATTTTCATCTTTAGGTAGGCCACATGAGTGGAGATCATGAACTTGGCCAAGGCTGGCCTTCCCAGCAAGGCATGGTAAGGGCTCTGCAAGTCCACAACCTCGAACTCAAGACTTTCAACTCGGCTGTTATCTCGGGTACCAAAACCCACGTCGACCCAAACTTTCCCATAGGTGCACAAGAGACCCCGGGCACAATACCGTGAAACGTACAGCTGCTAGGCTGCAACTGGTTCGGTGAGTATCCCAGCTTGACCATGGTGTCTCGGTACATGATATTTATGGCACTCCCATTGTCCACCAAGACTCGGGTGAATCTCACATTGTTGGTCGGCCCACAAACGTCGGATCCACCACCAGTGCATAGTTTCCAGGGCTCGGCATGATCCGAGGTGTATCTTGCCTGCTCCAAGTGATCTCTTGCTCGGACCAATTCATGTATTTCACCACTGCTGGAGTTACTGCATTCACCTCCTTGGCACGCCTCAGCATACTCTTCTTATCAGTTGACTCAGTCACAAACACCACGTAACTCTGATGTACTTCCCTATAATCATTACCGGGGTTCTCATACCTCTGATTCTCAAAGGACCACGTTTGGCTTTGGCCGGCACCACCGTTGTTGTTGTTGCCCTGGGCACTCACTGCATTCACCGGTTTCGCCTGCACCATCTTCTGGTTTTGGGCCGCATGCACCGGGGTTGAATTTGCTCCGGTTAAGCTCTGATTCTGCGCCGCTATGGTCGGCTTATGCTGCTGCTGCGCGTTCGGATATTGAGGTCTACGCCATTGGTTCGGTGGCCCACTCCGGTTTGTCCCAGCTTTCGCCCCTTCTGCAGCGGTTCGGTGATGAAAACTACACTGCAGAGTGGTATGGTTGGGTGTTTTGCCATTCCTGCCATGATAGATACATGGCCCATTCACCAATGACTCGTAAGTCACAGGTGGTCCGGCCTCCTGCCACTGCTTCGCACCACCGCCCTGATTCTGGTTCTGGTTCGGAGTCCACGCCTGACCCTCAGTCTTCGGTTTCTGGGCGCCTCCAGGTCCGGACTGACTTGGGTTTACAGCATTGACTTGGAAATCTGGTTCTCTCCTCTTTTGCCCGAACTCTTGACGGTTATCAAACCTCGGTCCGTTGTTGCGATTGTTCATCGGATTCCTCCTGTTCCGGGCATTCCCATCCAGCAGAGGCTGCATCGGATCGCCAAGGGCATAGGAATCAGCTATCCGAATCGTCTCGGCCAGAGTCTTTGGCATATCTCTCTGGAGCCTCTGCCACAACATGCTACCATACCGACATCCATCAGCAAACCACGCTATAGCCTGTGCTTCGATAACTCCTTCACAGGAGTTCCGAACATTGCTCCACCGAGTCAAGAATTCTCGGTCAGTCTCATTGTCCTCCTGCTTGCACGCCTGCAAAAGCTGAGGTCGGTTTGGCCTCTTGTAAGTGCTGGCGAAGTTGCTATTGAATGCCTCCTCTAAATCCAGCCAGCAATTGATGCTATTCTCCGGCAAATTGTTCAGCCAGATCCGAGCAGGACCTTCCAACATGTGCGGGAGATACCGGACCGCCCATCGGCGATTGCCCCCCGCAATGTATACTGCTGAAACATAATCAGCTAGCCAATCTTGCGGCTTGGTGCTCCCATTGTACGGCCTGGTACTCCGACCCAACTGAAACTGAGACACTGGTGGAGGTGGTTCCTTCATGATCCGAGGTCCAAAACACGCCGGACCAGGAGGACCTTCCTCTTCCAACCTCTCGGACTTGTAAATCCGATCTAGCTTGTATCGCGCGTCACCTGTAGGCAACGTCCGAGCTCCGATACGCTCTCCCAATGCACCATCCACTCTATAGAATCCAGCCCGCTCCATGGCTGAATTTCCATCATCATATCGGTCGCCACCTCGACCGACGCTCTTCGGCTGCGGAACATACTCCGGCTCTTGCTGATACTGCTCCTGCGGCCGGGGTTGCTGCTGATGCCTCGGGGGCTGAGGTGGTTTACCTCGGCCAGCCGACGCTGCTTGCCCACCGTTCTGATTTCCCTGAGCTGAACGGCCTTTAGCTCGGCTTGCATCACCTGGGCCGGGGTCTCCATTGGCTCGGCTAGCGTCACCGACCTTTTGCTTTCCAGCTAACACCGGATCGTACACTTGCAGCTGCATCTCCTTGTTCCGACCTGAAGTGACACTCCGGGCACGTTCGGCTCCTCCGACGTGTGGAGACGAGGCTTGCCCCTTGGACCCCTGGCTAACTGGCCTAATCGAATGGACCGCCTGCGAACCGCCAAGCCCGGCCTTGCGGAGGGCTTCATTTTGCTTGCTGGCCACATGCACTAACTCATTGAGCCGCTTCTGCTGCTCACGCCATGCATCTCCGGTCAACTCCGATAGCCCGGCCCTTACTGCTTCGGCTGCTCTAAGGTTCTTGGCTGGTGAACTATACACCGGCCTACCAGTAGCCGACCTGCTACTTGTTGCCTTAGCCGAGCTCGAGACTGCAGCCCTAACCATCTCCTCATAGAGGTCCTTGCCTCGGTTGAACAGAGCAGCTTTCTTACGCCGCACAACCGGAGTAAAACCATCCTCTATACCATGTGCAGCATTGTACTCCTTTTGCTCCATATCAAACTGCTGCCTAGCCTCGGCCAGCAACCGAGCTTCTCTCATCACTCTCTGGCGCTCTGCCTCTAACCCGGCCACTGTATGCTCCACACTTGCATCTACTGCGAGTGGCCGAGCTAACCTATCAACGATAGATTCTAAGGGAAACTCTTCCCTTGGCATGCCCAACTGCTCATTCTGACTAGGTTTCTCGTACGGAAACTTCGCCGCCCGACCTGATTTCTCAGGCAGCGCAGTTGGTGTCGCCTCCACCTCGGCTAGCGCGACTTTGCCAGCATCCGCCTTGCTAGCTGCAGGCTGGGTACCAGCCACCATCACCTCCACACACCTCGGAGGGCGAGTAACACGTTGGCCCAAAGCCGCCAGGAGTGGAGTTTCGTCGTCCACGAGCACCTGCTCCGGGTACTCGCGAACCACCTCGACAGCGACATATGTGGGGAAACTGCCGAGCATCATGAGGAAACCATCGGTGGGGAAAGGCTTGCCGGCGAAGCACCCCGCATTGTCACTCACAAAGGCAAACTCGCCGATCTTGGCAACAAGGCCAGAAAGAACACCCTCAGAGGAGCCCGTCCGGATGGAAACTCCACCCAACGCCTCAATCTGCCCCACGGTGGGCGCCAACTGTCGTGGTGGGATCACGGCAGATGCCATGGGTATGGCTTAGTTGGGGCCGAACGGTCGTTGGGGGAATCCGGGGAGGGTTTATGCACTCAAGATGTGCACAAGCAAGAACATGCAAGAAACCACGAGAACATGAACAAGAACCAAGAAAGCCAAGAACACAAAAGACACCACGATGTACCCAGGTTCGGGGCCTTCGTGAGGAAGTAAAACCCCTACTCCTGCCTTTCCTCTCTCAATATATCAGTGTAGTTTTCGGTACAAGGTGCTCCTCGAGCTGTATGATGCTACTCAAGTGAGAGCTCTAGATGGAAGATGAAACTATGAAGGGGGAAATGAGCTAGGGTTTCGCCGTCCTCCTCCCTGGAGGTAGAGATGCCGCATATATACACAGGCCGAAGTACATTTTTACCCCTGCCTACAACTGACAATGGCATGGCCAAAAGGTAGAAGACAAGCCTCTGCCTCCTGCCAGCTCAACGGCCGAACTGTCAGGCCAGCCAGGCCTAGCTTTCCTCTTCCGGTCATACTTCAGTAGCCTGCCGAGGTCTAGCCTGTAGACCTTTCCCGAAATAGCCGAGTCAGCTCCTAGGCCCCCGAGCTTCCGGGAAACCCGTGGACGGACCTCGCCGTCCTCTGAAGCCTCGGGCTACGAGCTCTGCGGCACCCGTGACTCCTCTGACATGCCTCGATACTTTCTGCTAACCTCGGCTGGCCGGTCACTTATACATCGGGCCACGCTTCATCTTGGCTCGGGATACTCCGGATCCTACACCTCGGTAGATAACACCTTGTTCTTGTGGTAACTAGCCGATTGCCCCAAGCTTCATACCTCGGAGGCCATACCTCGGATGATTCCTCCGACGTACACCTTACGTCGGGTGACGCCTCCTGCGTCTTCACTTAATTGCTACCTCGGACGGCTTACAGCCTCAGCCTTACATGTCTTTACCTCATCTTTAGCCTACCCGGGGGTAAGCCCCCGACATATCCATGTATCTGAAAGTTTGTTTCTATACCCAAAGTCTTCTCCTCAGCTAACCACATCTTTGGCTTAAAAAATAAACACCAATTGTAGTTCCATTTTAGGAAAAAATTGTAGTTAGGAGCCAAAGCACAACGACTTCGATACCTTGACCTCTGTGAGGCACATCCTTGCTCCACTCATGACCTCTAAGCACTCGGAATCATGATAATCATGAATGGGTTGACTCGGACCTGGCCTCAAGAACATAGGGTCACAAGTCGAGTAGTTTCAAGAAAATTTAGTGGCCTCGCTGGAATGATAGTATCATAGCCCCCAAATTGTTAACTTTAATACAAAAATAGACAAAAAAGCCCAAGATTCACCAAAAAGTGAGCTGATGTGATCAAAGTACGCCACTCAACTAGATCGCATATTCGCAACGCAAGTAGAACACACGATTGACTCTTATCCTCCATTTGTCCAACAAGTGAGTGGCAGTTCCATCCATCGTGCGTTACTTGGAGCCACAACTGAAAGTGCATGTTGCCCCCATGAGTGGTTTTGGTAATTAATGACAATCCTTATGAACTAATGTTTGCATTGAGATATACTTGTAGATCTTGTCCATAGGAAAAGAAATAAGTTCATGTGTTGGACTCTAGAACCTTACATGGTAAAGTATGTCTTGGAAAAGAAAATTAAGGGAACATTCATGTTTATCACCAAGCCATCATATGTGTCAAGAAGAAGATGAAGTGCAAGTTCAATATGATCCATCTCGGAAGATATCTATTGATTGAAGCTTGCAATGGATTCATGAAGACGGAGCTAAACGAGACTATCCCATAATGGGGTATGGGGGAGTATTTGGAGAATTCTTCATCAAGCATGTGCTAGCAAGTATGATCAAGAAATGTGCTCCAACTTGAGAGAGTCAAGATCATCATCATCTAACTCAAGTGGAATACCCAAGGCAAAGGTATGATCTTGATAGGGTTTCTCTTTTACCAGTCTCTTGTTGTTAGTTCGGAGACCGGGTTATAGGATAGATACCGTACTATCAAGAGGGGCTCTCAAGTGAGTAACTTGATCGCATCTTTATGGAGAGTTCAAACATGTGCACTCTTAGCATATCATATTTCTTGGTTCTTATTTGGCTTTTATCCATGTGAGAATTTAGAGCGTGTGTTCATCTCCATACCAAGCTCTAGTTTATCAAAAACGAATTTCACATTCATATCTTGTTGAGTTTTTTGATGTTGGAGGTTTACCGATTTGTCTTTTTAAGAGAGGTACTCTCTCCTTGTGGCTTCCTCCTCACATGATGGACTATGATGTTTCTCTGCATAATCTTGTCATGCTCGTTGTGGTGATTCCAACGAGCCCAAGAATATCAAAAAGGAGTCCGGACGAGAAAGTTATTGGATTTTTGGCTAAGGACCAGCTTCCGGCCAGTTTTGCGAGTCTCTGGCAAAACCTGACATTTGGGCCGGACCTTTTGTTTTCCGGGCCGGATATTTCGCCCCCCGGATATTTGGGCCGGAATATTTGATTTTGGGGCCGGATATTCCGCCCCCAGTTTTCCTGCAACGGCTTTTTTTGTTCCCCAAAGTGGGTAGCTCTTCCAAGCACGAAATTTCCCCCTCTCTCACCTCCATTGTTGACATTGGAAAGCTTGCCCCTCTCTCATTTCCTCCCATGATTCTTGCATATCTTTGAGGAAAAGTGAGAGGAGATCTAGATCTACATTTCCACCAATCCATCTCTCCTCTAAGTGAGGGGAACCCTTTGGATCTAGATCTTCCAGTTCATTTGTTGAGTTCTTGTTTGTTCTTCCTCTCTTCTCCCCCCATAAGCATTAGTTGGTTTTGGTGGGATTTGGGAGTGAAGGACTTGAGCACTTCTTGTGTTCTTGCCTTTGCTTTTGTGCATAGGTTTGCTCTCTCCACGAAGATTCGTGGAAGTGAAAGTTCGTGAGCTTGTTACTCTTGGGTAGTTGGACCCTAGACGGTGTTCGTGTGACCTTTTGTGGTCAAGGCCTTTTGTGGCTAGTTGGGACCTTTTGTGGTCACTTGGGAGCTCCCAATCCTTTTGTGGGTTGTGCCTCAAGATTGTTGTAAGGGACTCGATTTCCGCCCAAAAGGGAAATCAATAGTGGAAGGTGCACTGAGCTTTTGTGCGAGATTCATCGGAGAATAGGGTGAGGCCATTTGTGGCGTTTTGAGTTTGAAACTCACACCCCTCCAACGAGACGTACTCCCCTCAAATGGAGGAACTCGGGAATACATCATCGTCTCCGCGTGCCCCGTTTATTTCTATACCCGAGCTCTTTACTTATGCAATTTACATTGTGATAGCCTTCGTGCTTGAAGTCTATATCTTGCTATCACCTTGTTACTTGTCTTTCTTAGCATAAGTTGTTGGTGCACTTAGGTGAACCTAGTATATTTAGGTTGTATGCTTGTTAAATTAAAACACCTAGTTTTATTCCGCATTTATCAAGCCTAAACCGAAAAAGTTTTAAAACGCCTATTCACCCCCTTCTAGGCGACATCCTTGTCCTTTCGATTGGTATCAGAGCCTAGGCTCTCTTTATTGGGCTTTATCGCCTAGAGAGTAAAGATGTCATTTAGAGAATTAGTGCACGATCGTCCAACTTTTATATTCGATGGCACTAATTATGGTATATGGAAAATTCGCATGCTTAATCTTTTTAGGGCCATGGGTCCAAATTATATCATGGGTATTCTAGATGTGGGTTTTTCTCCTCCAATGTATTGCCAAAAATTATCTTTAGAGGATAAGAAAAACTCCCATCTCGATACTCAAGTATCTAATGGTCTTATCTATGTTTTGAGCGATATAGTTCTTGCTTCAATCATGTCTTTCCGGAACGCTCATGAGCTTTGGACCAAGCTTCAAGATAAATATGAAGTGTCCAACATTATTGAGGATGATCGTTGTCCTTCCACTTTCGGTCGTGATGAGCTCATTTATTCTTCCACTTCACCAACATGTGATTTGTCACAAGGTAATGACATGGTCAGTGGTGATAGAAATTGCATTGTTGATGGTGAATCTATTATTGACTCTACTTCATCTCCATCACATTGCAATGTTCTATCTTTAGACTTAAACTCTTCTAGAACCCTAAATGTCTTACATACTAGTGTTGAAAGTCCTCGCATATCATGTAATAGGTTCTTAACTAAATCTCATGATGATATGCTCTCTATGTCTTGTTGTCATGAAAATAATGCTTCCATATCCTCTAGTACTTGCATGACTAACAATGTAGAGGAATCCCAACATTTGTTGGAACAAGACATGGACCTCAATGGTGCTTCAAGTAATTCTTCATCACCATCGTCCATCAATCACTTTTGCCTTATGGCTAGAGATTCAAAGGTATCTCCATCTTTGGAACCCTCTACTTCTTGTGACGATGAGGATGTGGATTATTATGGTTTAAAAGAGAATGATATTGACTCCTGAAAGGAGAAGAGTGATATGGTATTCAATGCTCTCCCTAAAGGTAGTCAAGCTTGCTCTTACTTGTGTGATATTTTGACTTTTGCTATTAAGTGCAAGGATATCGTTGAAGAAAAGGGAAGGGTTGAAAGAGAGTATGCTATGGAAAGAGCATCCTTAGAAAATGCTCTTGAGGAAGAGCATGAGCTTCGAGTGTCTCTTGAGGAGAGACTTGAATCTCTTGATGAAAAAATGATCTAATTATTGCTAAAATCATTAAGGAAAGAGATCATGCTCTTGCTAAATGTAAAGTGCTTAAAAAGAAAAAAGTTAAATTTGGTGTTGGCAATGCTAGACTAATAGAGGATGTAGAGAGACTTGACAAAGCTCATAAGGCTTTGGAAAGTGAACACTCTCCTCACCAAGTTTCATGATCAACTCCAAACTCAACTATCTAAAATTGACGTTCCTAGCTCCTCTACTTCCTCTTGTAATCATGCTAATATTATTGAGGAAAATGATAAGTTGGAAGATGAGCTCGTCAAGTTGTCTTCTTCCATTTCTAAAGTTAATGATGCTTGTTCTACTAACCCCACATCTTGTGAAGCATCTATTTTGAAGGAGAATGTTAAGCTAAGGGCTCAACTTGAGTTGTTAACTAGCAAGTATGGGAAATTGGAAGAAAATCATGAAAAGCTATCTAGCTCGAATGAGGATCTTCTAGCATCTCATGCTAGGCTAAAGTTAGCTCATGAGGCTATCACTACAAAGGTAACATCTTGTGAACCTCATGTGGACAAAGGCGCAACTTTCACTAAAAATGCTACATTGCCTTGTGCTAGTCCTAGTAATTCTACATCACATACTATTGCTAAATCTTGTGATGAATTGCTTTCTATGCCTTGTTGCTCTAACAATGAAGCTTCTACTTCCTCTAGTGTTTGTGTTGATACTAATCATGTAGAGGAATTAAATGAGCTCCTCAAGGCCCAAGTCACTTCTTTGAAGAAAAACTTGGAAAAGCGTCTTGTCGGGAAGTCTACACTTGACAATATGTTGAGTGGTCAAAGACGTCCAAATGACAAGAGTGGACTTGGATTCAACTCCAATATCAAGACCAAGTCCAAGTATAATAAGAAGAATAAGGGCCAAGAACAAGTCAAAGATTTTGCCAAGATTATTTGCTTCAAGTGCAAAGTTGAAGGGCACCATGTTAGATCTTGCCCTTTGAAGAAGAAGTCCCTTGGTGAGAAGCAACAAGGGAAGAGGCCTCAAGCTCAAACTCAAGTTACTCAAGTTGAAGAACGACCTCTTCTCAAGAAGAATCAAGCTATTCCTCCTCAAGTTATGACTTCAACTAAGAAGAAGGGAAAAAGCCAATGTTGCTACTTATGCCGTGAGAAGGCTCACTTTGCTTCTTCATGCACTAATGGTACCTCATCCAACCCTATTATAATTGATAATGTTTATTCTCTTAGGAAGGATAAGGTTGGCAATGTGTTTGCCAAATATGTTGGTACTCAAAGTGGTGTCAAGAAAAGAACCATTTGGGTTGCCAAGCCAATTGTGACTAACCTCTTAGGACCCAACTTGGTTGGGGACCAACAAGTTAAAACTTGATCAATAGGTATTGATGGAGGGCATTGGAGACTTGGCTACATCATGAAGAATTAAGGGACCTTCATCAATCATATTCTCTCAACCCAAGTCATTTGGGCTATATTGATCTATCTTATATCCAATATTCCTCCTAGCGGTAACTTGTGCTTATATCATGTATGTATATATTGAAAGTTGCTTGTTCCCTTGCATGTGTTCCCTTGCATGTGTTTGGTTTTGTACCTTGCTTGTGTTTGTATGTGGTGTGATCTCTATTTACTTATCTTGAGAAATCAAGTATGTGTGTGTTGGTTGGCACAACATTTAATTTTGGTGCCTTATTGCTTTTATTTGTTATCTTATCTTGTTGGCTCTCTTCGATAGATTAATGGACTATTCCGTTTTGGGAGAGTGATATGCTTCGTGCACTTCACAATCCTAAAAATGTGTGTACACATGAGGAATACCACTTAGTGATGATATATCACTATTATCTATTCTCTATGTGGTATGTCATGCTCATAAGAAATTCAAATTCTCTAATGTCCTTTAATTATCGCTAGTCGGTCTGTTTGCCTCTTGTTTAAAAGAAATGGATTATCACATTGTGGGGGATTAATAAGCTATGTGCATATTACAAGTCTAGAAAATGTGAACATGTGAGGTTTTGCCACCTAGAATTGACATTGTTAATTATCTTGTTCCTATGTGGCATGTTACTCAAATAAGTTCCATCCTTCTTAAACAATGCTTTTATTGCTTATCTTTTGGATCTTTTTTTTTGCTCTACTCAAATTTTGTTTTGTGCTTTCTTGAGTTAGGAAAAGCAATGATCCCATCCTTGTACATTGTCATTTAAGTCATACTTCTCAATAATGCGCTATTCTTGGGGAAGCTATCCTACGTTGAGTAGAACACTTTTCTTCAAATTGGTATTGGTTTTTATTGCTCTTTCTTGAACATGACCTTTGTTTGAATAATATATATAGAGAGTGATGACCCGACTTGTGTGCATTTGTATTCAAATGCAAGACCATAAATATTGCACACATCTTGGGAGAGCTCCTATATTTTTTTGAACATTAGTTGTCTTCAAATTGCCTTTTTATCCCGATGACATGTCTCTTTGGCAGACAAACATTTTTCGTCTTGGTACTTCATGCCATCATGTAAAGTGTAGAGGGTTTGATTCATTCCTTGAACCTTTTTCCTGTTGGTATGTTTTTTCAACTTGGTATCTTAAATCATGTGTTGATTTAGGTCTTTGATATAATTTAGGCAATTCGTTGTCTTATCACACTTGTGTGTGCTCTCTTGGTTTAAGCGGTATTTTGTCCAAGTTGTACCTCGTTTGGTTCTTGAAAGTCTTGTGCATGCATATTTATTATGTGTATTTCTTAGGGCATGCTTACTTTCGTTGATCCAATATATATGATAAACTCCATCAAATCTAATGGCTAAGATATGCATGAAATTCAATTTCATATCATTATGCACATATTTATGTGGAGTTTGTCCTATGTATTGTAGTTGCTCTAACTATTTTGAACCCAATGAGTTTGGGGACCATGTTGTACTTGAATATGTTTTAGGTACACTTGAGATGCATTGGAAGCTTGTGTCATTTAGAAGAAAGGTGTTATCACCATGTGGTTATTGGAGTCAAGCTCGGATGGTAGTGAACTCTTATCTTCTACATCAACAATACGATCTCGGTAACAAGTATCTACCTCATTGATGCATGTAAAATGCATACATGAACTTTGTAGTTTATTGTGCTAAATTCCCTATTTATTTGCAACTTTATTACATTTATTGGAACTAACTTATTAATAGTTGCAAAAGTGCACAATGTTCTTGTTTTTACACTTTAATGTGTAGGAATTATCAAAAGTGAGCAAAAGAAAACTTGTTGGAGTCAAACTGGGACTTTCCAGAAATCCGCCCCAGAACTTTTTTCGGAGATTGTCAGTTTGACCCTCGAACACGACGTCCAATGGAGAACCTTGCCTTTGAAAGTTGCAGATAATTTTCTGCTAATAATTCTAGAATTAAAATTCGGCCCATTTGGAGTTCGGACGCTCCGGGAAAGCCCGTTTTCGTGAGACCTAAAACTGGATGACGGAAATCCGAGAGTCTATATAAAGAAGGAAACCCTAACTCGAAAAGGACACCAAAAGCCACGAATTTTCCTCCTCTTGGCAGCCGCCAAGGAGGGGGAGAAGCTCCTCCATTGCTGCATCATCACCAAGGAAGAAGAAAGGGGTCCAAGGGCCGCCGCCCCCGAGGGCTGCCGCCGCCGCCGCCCCCAAGGGCCGCCGCCGCCGCACCGTGGCTGCAGCGGGCCGCCGTCTCCTCTCCGGGCTGCACCTCTTCATCAACCTCTCCATCAAGTGTGCTCACCATGACCATGTGTGAGTAGTTTCCACCGAGGCTGAGGGCTCTACTGGTAGCTATGTGGTTCATCTCTCTCCCATGGTGTGATCTTTATGTGATCATGAGCTTTGTAATCTAGTTGGATCCATGGATGTTACTCTTCGTTATCTTATGAATTATGCTACTTGAGTGGTTTTATTAATGTAAACTCCGGAGTCACCTTTGTCCCATGGTGCGAAGTTGACAGTATGCGCACCGTGTGTGACTCTTAGGCTAAAGTTTACAGGAATATTTATCATGAGCTATTATTTGTGTTGGATGTCTCTATGAAATTGTGGTGTTTGTCTAGTACTATTTTGGGGCGCTCTTAGTGCTATTGGGGTCCCCTAGATGTGGAATGCAACTTTAAGGTGTGCTTTTGTAGCCCTACACAATGAATTGTTATCCAACATGAGAATAGTTCAGACTATCATATTGAAGAGGAAATATCTATGTATTCAATTATATTATTATTGTTGAGAGTGTCCACTAGTGAAAGTATGATCCCTAGGCCTTATCTCCAAGCATTGAAACACCGTTTGCTCTCATTTTGGCTCAAGTTTGCTTGCTGCCATTTTTATTTCAGATTGCAATTACCACTCATAATTATCCATATTACTTGCATTTCACTATCTCTTCGCCGAACTATACACCTATACATCTGACAAGTGTATTAGGTGTGTTGGGGACACAAGAGACTTCTTGTATCTTAATTGCAGGGTTGCTTGAGAGGGATATCTTTGACCTATACCTCCCTGAGTTCGATAAACCTTGGGTTATTCACTTAAGGGAAACTTGCTGTTGTTCTACAAACCTCTGCACTTGGAGACCCAACACTGTCTACAAGAATAGAAGCGTGCGTAGACATCACTCATGCATACACTTCTAGATTTCAACCTTGTGTAGGTTGTTTCATGGCTTGAATGTCTTTTGTTGCAATTCATTTGGTTCTTACAAAACGACTTTATTGCTAATATGGGCAAGCCGGGATGATTTCATATCAAGGGGAATATATATGTAATCATTTTCATGATTCACCACTCCCAAATATGTTAATCTAGCACTTTCTACTCTTTGTCTCGCATATGCAATATTGATGTGTTTTTCGAAATCATTTGCCTTTTGCGATATTTGTTATCATGCATACTCGGAGCATCCCATCTTTAACCTCTTTCCCTTGTGGATTCTTTTTGGTGCTATGATGAGTGTGTGTTGGGAGTTCATCTATATTCCTTTAAGATAAATTTGGGCTTTATGCTATGCTTTTAAGCTATGATCTTATTGGTGTATTTATGGCCGTCTCTTGGATATCATGTTCTTTACCGTTGTACCTATTTTGTGTGTGCATGTTTCTTTGCGGACTTATATCTTCATGATCGGTGTCCACTTAGAAATTTTTACACATAAGAGTAGTTACATCTTCATTTGGTATTCCAATTCTTTAGTGACCACCTTTATTATTTTTGATTCTTTGGTGGTCTCTCTAAGGCACAAGCTTTGTTTTTCACTTGTTTTACTTTTGCATCTTAATATTTAAGCTTTGGAAACTATTTGCTTTGTTCCTTGGGTGTGTGTACATGAAAGACATGATATGCATTATGTGCCTCATATTTTGAAAGACTATGATTGATGCTCGCTCATCTTTGTAATAGTCTCCTAAAATTTCTTTTTATATCACACCCATCTCTTTTGGTTGAGCAAGTCTTTATTTGTTCCTCCTTGCTCTTGTTGCTCAACATTTTTTTTTGCAAGTTGCATTGCTTCTTTTAACATCTTTGCGCTCTTGCACTTGTTTGTGTTTAAATTATCTAGGAGGGAGTGAAGATTCCATGTTGTGCACACCATATTGAAACAAAAATCCTACTTTGTGCACGTACCTTGGGGAGTTCCCTCTTGATTTTTAGAACACTTTTAAGATCCTTTTGATTGCTTGCTTCTTTCGTCGAATCATCTTTATCTTTGATATTCGTTTGCAATTTTGGATCCTCGATATAGTTTGATCTCCCTCCATCTATTCATTATAGAATATATGCATTTTATTTCACTCATATCATGAGAAATGCATACTTTAGTGGGGAGCTCTTACTATGTTGGCATTCTTAAGTTTCACCCATTTAGGCAATGGATGCCAATGGGGGGGGGGGAATTTAGAGGGTTTAGGGAATTGGCTTTGTTCTCTTGCATCCTTGCATTGTATGTTGCATGGTTGCTTAAATTCATTATATAAACCCTCGTAAAAGGGATTGTCATCAATTACCAAAATGAGGGAGATTGAAAGTGCATATTGCCCCCATGCGTGGTTTTAGTAATTAATGACAATCCTATGAACTAATGTTTGCATTGAGATATACTTGTAGATCTTGTCCATAGGAAAAGAAAGAAGTTCATGTGTTGGACTCTAGAACCTTACATGGTAAAGTATGTCTTGGAAAAAAAGATTGAGGGAATATTCATGTTTATCACCAAGCCATCATATATGTCAAGAGAAGAAGATGAAGTGCAAGTTCAATATGATCCATCTCGGAAGATATCTATTGATTGAAGCTTGCAATGGATTCATGAAGACGGAGCTAAACGAGACTATCCCATAATGGGGTATGGGGAGTATTTGGAGAATTCTTCATCAAGCATGTGCTAGCAAGTATGATCAAGAAAAGTGCTCCAACTTGAGAGAGTCAAGATCTCATCATCTAACTCAAGTGGAATGCCCAAGGCAAAGGTATGATCATGACAGGGTTTCTCTTTTACCGGTCTCTTGTTGTTAGTTCAGAGACCAGGTTATAGGATAGATACCGTAGTATCAAGAGGGCTCTCAAGTGAGTAACTTGATCGCATCTTTATGAAGAGTTCAAACCTGTGCACTCTTAGCATATAATCTTTATTGGTTCTTATTTGGCTTTTATCCATGTGAGAATTTAGAGCTTATGTTCATCTCCATACCAAGCTCTAGTTCATCAAAAACGAATTTCACATTCATATCTTGTTGAGTTTTTGATGTTGGAGGTTTTATCGATTTGTCTTTTTAAGAGAGGTACTCTCTCCTTGTGGCTTCCTCCTCACATGATGGACTATGATGTTTCTCTGCATAATCTTGTCGTGCTCGTTGTGGTGATTCCAACGAGCCCAAGAATATCGAAAACGGAGTCCGGACGAGATAGTTATTGGATTTTTGGCTAAGGACCAGCTTCCGGCCAGTTTTGCGAGTCTCTGGCAAAGCCTGACATTTGGGCCGGACCTTTTGTTTTCCGGGCCGGATATTCCGCCCCCGGATATTTGGGCCGGAATATTTGATTTTGGGGCCGGATATTCCGCCCCCAGTTTTCCTGCAACGGCTCTTTTTTGTGGGGACCTATAAAAGGCCTCCTTCTTCCCCAAAGTGGGTAGCTCTTCCAAGCACGAAATTTCCCCCTCTCTCACCTCCATTGTTGACCTTGGAAAGCTTGCCCCTCTCTCATTTCCTCCCATGATTCTTGCATATCTTTGAGGAAAAGTGAGAGGAGATCTAGATCTACATTTCCAACAATCCATCTCTCCTCTAAGTGAGGGGAACCCTTTGGATCTAGATCTTGGAGTTCATTTGTTGAGTTCTTGTTTGTTCTTCCTCTCTTCTCCCCCCATAAGCATTAGTTGCTTTTGGTGGGATTTGGGAGTGACGGACTTGATCACTTCTTATGTTCTTGCCTTTGCTTTTGTGCATAAGTTTGCTCTCTCCACGAAGATTCGTGAAAGTGAAAGTTCGTGAGCTTGTTACTCTTGGGTCATTGGACCCTAGACGGTGTTCGTGTGACCTTTTGTGGTCAAGGCCTTTTGTGGCTAGTTGGGACCTTTTGTGGTCACTTGGGAGCTCCCAATTCTTTTGTGGGTTGTGCCTCAAGATTGTTGTAAGGGACTCGATTTCCGTCCAAAAGGGAAATCAACAGTGGAAGGTGAACCGAGCTTTTGTGCGACGTTCATCGGAGAATAGGGTGAGGCCATTTGTGGAGTCTTGAGTTTGAAACTCACACCCCTCCAACGAGACGTACTCCCCTCAAAAGGAGGAACTCGGAAATACATCATCGTCTCAGCGTGCCTCGGTTATTTCTATACCCGAGCTCTTTACTTATGCAATTTACATTGTGATAGCCTTCGTGCTTGAAGTCTATATCTTGCTATTACCTTGTTACTTATCTTGCTTAGCATAAGTTGTTGGTGCACTTAGGTGAACTAGTATATTTAGGTTGTATGCTTGTTAAATTGAAACACCTAGTTTTATTCCGCATTTATAAAGCCTAAACCAGAAAAGTTTTAAAACACCTATTCACCCCCTCTAGGCGACATCCTTGTCCTTTTAACCACGTCGTAACACAAAGTAATAGTTTGGAAGTTGTCAACATACCAAGCTTATTTTCTCCTAAATTCATTGTAATTCTGAATTTCTGATCGTTAGTATGTCGTCTCGTCGATTTCAATTCTCGGGTAGGAGCGCAAGTCTTGTGAATACGCTCCACCGCTTTGGCCCTTTTCTTTCCCGTTTTCTGAGGCGACCGCGCGGTAAACACACATCGCCTATTTGACAAATCTTAGGAATACTGTGAGAGCAGTTGAATATTTTTCCAATATCTGCATTCCATATTGCATCTTATTTACTCTGATGTGACCGCTTCGACTGGAATAAGCTTTGCTCAATTGAAATCCTTGAACAACTATATGTGGTCAACCACGAATTAAGAGAGGTTGAATGTTTTGGCAACATTATGCTTTGAGAATAAATTATTTGACGACATTGACATACATCTCCCTCCGCCCCTATCATAAGTGACTTTTTTATAGGAGTGTATATGGCCATCTCTAGTCTGACCCAACGCGAAAATGCATGGTTTAAGCGGGCCTAGGATTGCCCATGGGCCGGGCCTTAGATTTGAGCCTGCATGTTGGATAGACTGGGCTTATAACCTTGGACTTTACATATTGGCGTTTTAAGGAAAAGACGCGAAACCCAATGAGATATTGCGCCAAATGGGTGGGCCTGGACCTAAAGTATAAGCCTGAAGTCCGGGCTTGGGCCTGGGATTCGACTGTGGGTTTTGTTAGGCCCATGGCCAGGTATAGTCTAAAACTCATTTTGCCCTAACCCGTTGTTGATGCCCTAATGCAAATTTACAGAACTAGAGCAGGACCACCCATTTGATCACTCACACGGTTAAGCAACGGGCAGAATTTGCTGAAATCGAAAACGCTTTACACTGGTCCAGCTAAAAACACCGCATGCCAATGCCATTGCCAGCCCAAACACGACTCCGCGTGAGTAAACGTGAGACGGCTACGATCCAAAATTTTGAAATCTCCCGACCCAGCGAAAATACGAGATAGGCCCTGGCCATCCTCAACGCCCACAACGGTCGGACGAATCCAACCGTTCAATGCCCGTTGAAATTCAAACCCCTCCTTTGCCTTGCTCGCACCGCCGGAGGGGTAAACCCGTCATACGAAAAGTCTCTCTCACCTTATATCTCCGCTCCCCCCACCGGCCAATCCCCAACACGCCGCCGCATTCGAAAATCTTCCTCGCCAAACCCCGCTCCTCCGCTCTCCACCGCAACAGAGAGAGAGAGATCCGAGCCCGCGGCGGCGGAGATGTCGGCGAACAACATAGGGATGATGGACGGCGCCTACTTCGTGGGGCGCAACGAGATCCTCTCCTGGATCAACACCACGCTGCAGCTCGGCCTCGCCAAGGTCGAGGAGGTACGACGGCTTTCCTCTTTCTCCCTCTGCCTCAAATGGCCCTCTGCTTCCCGCGATCTGCGGGGGTTTCCTGGATCCGTTGTGTGCGGGCTGGGTTGGGTTCGATTCGTTGTGTTCTGGGGTTTGCTGAGATGGATCGGGTTTCCCCGTCTGCAGGCGGCGTCGGGGGCGGTGGCCTGCCAGCTGATGGACGCGGCGCACCCCGGGGCGGTGCCGATGCACAAGGTCAACTTCGACGCCAAGAACGAGTACGACATGATCCAGAACTACAAGGTCCTGCAGGACGTCTTCACCAAGCTCAAGATCACCAAGGTGCGCTCCGTTTCCTTATCCCTAACCTACGCATGGATGAAATTCTGACTTGTGTTGGTTCTATTGCTCACGGCACCCGATTATTCCGTCCCGACTGACTCGTTTACAAGTTTGCCTTCTGATCAGTAGCCTGTAATCCCTGAAGGGAGTGATTACTTGCCCCCAATTTCTGATCCTAGATCATGTGTCTAAATGGAGGTGGAGTAGGCATAAGGTTCAAATAATGTTGCTTACTAGAAATTCTAGTGTCCTAAAACTTGACAGTATTGGAGATAACTTCTATCTCAAACGAGATTTTTTTTTTACTTTAGTGGTGCCGCATATTTGTGCTGTTATAAGGTGAATGCAACAGCAAACACAACCTGGATTCTATGTCACGAATTGGGCAATTGGCTGGTAGCTTGATGCACATTTACAATTTATGGATTGTGTAAGTAAACAGTTTAGTCATAGAAACTTTTTGTTGTGATAGTACAGATATAATTGTAGTTCTGGATTGTGGAAGTAAACAGTCGAGTCATAGAAACTTTTTATTGTGATAGTACAGATATAAATGTGGTTCTGAATTGAGGAAGTAAACAGTGAGTCATGGAAACTTTTTGTTGTGATAGCGAACAGTCAAAATAGTAAGATGGTGTTTTGTGCTATCTGGAAAATTGCCTTTTGTCATCAGAACTGGGTTAAAGATGAAACTGAATCCTTCTTTAGCACATGGGAAGTATGGATTCTTATTGAACAATATTGGGATTTAGTTTATTTGTTGTTATTACATAGAGACTTTAAGCGTAACTAAACTGTATGTTATTTGCCCATTGTCGCAGCACATTGAAGTGAATAAACTCATCAAAGGCCGACCCCTAGACAACTTGGAGTTCATGCAATGGATGAAAAGATACTGTGATTCTGTCAATGGAGGTTTCATGAGCAGGTCTGAATTGTTTGCTACTGATTAGTGTTTCCAATTGTGCTACTCGTTATCTCATTGGAGTCTTCTGATTTTTTCTGACTAGCGTTACCAATTGTGCTTAGTTCTGATTACATTTTTTGTTTTGTTATGAACACACAGCTACAACGCCACCGAGAGAAGAGAGAGCAGCAAGGGTGGAAAAGATACAAACAGAAGGACGTCAGTGAATTCTCACGCGTCTGCCAAGTCTGCACCTGCCACCCACAAAGCTCAGGGGTCATCACATGGCGCTAAGCGGGTCAATGGGCATGCTTCACAGCGGAGTGCAAAGCCAGCTCCGGCTAACTCTGTAGCACCAGCTTATGATGCACAGGTGAGCAACACACGAATACTTATCATGATTTTCTGTGAACTGTCGGTATTATTTAAGTCTTGTATTCTGACATTGATGCTTTGCAGATGACCGAGCTGAAGCTCCTCGTTGATAGCGCTGAGAAAGAGAGAGATTTTTACTTCTCCAAGCTACGGGACGTTGAGATCTTGTGCCAGAGCCCTGAGGTCGAGCACTTACCAGTAAGTAGCAGAAATGCCTAACGACTCGCCTAGTTTGTGTCACTTGCTGACTTGTCAGTGAAAGCAACAAATAGGTGTCATCATACCCTACTTAATACTGCATTACAGCATTGGCTAGTATGATAAAAATGCCTTCTGAATAAATCATTGAACTGCAAGTACCTCATCCTTGATCCATGTATTTGCCATAGCAATGTTGATGATGAAATCTTTATCCTGTGCAGATTGTGAAGGCTATTCAGAAGATACTCTACGCTTCAGAGGACGATCCATCGGCCGTGGCGGAAGCACAGGCGGAGATGGTGGCACAGCACAACCAGCAGCTCCAGCAGCAGCCAATGCTGAGCCCCATCCTGGAGGCGTCAGAGGCCCCAAGCATCACCCCTAAGGACTCATCCGAGGAGAGCTTGATGAGGCAGGAAGCAGTGGCAGCCCACAAGAGGAAGAGCATCTCGGACATGGACGAGTTCGAGATGGGGTCTAGCTCCAGGCTGAGGCTCTCCGACGTCTCGGACGTTCAGCTGTGCGGTGGTTCACCGTTGATGAGCTTCACCTGAAAGGAGGAAGAAGTGATTGTTCTTGCAGGGTGCGAGCAGTTGTCATTGCTGGTCATTGCTGGTTATGACTACTAGTGCGTTTGTTAGACCTGGGGTTAGATGGTGTCTCTCCATTGGTGTTTGGAATGTTGCTTTTTTATTTGATTTGTTGTATGGTGATATAATGTGTGTGCTCGTGTGGAACTGGAGGTGATAATGCTTTGTGGTATGTGTGTGCCACATCATCTGTGGCCTTTTGCAACACATAATGGAAATAGTCCCTTTTATCTGTGCCATGTTGTTTCTTGCTATGCGCAGCAGATTGTATTGCAAGATGGTGCAGTTTTATATTACTGCTGCAGTTGTTTAATGCTTGATTGGGTCAGCGGTTTGTTTCACCTGCATTCTCCTGGACAACTATTGCACAATCTGTGTCACATGAGCAACCATGCAAGGACTGGAAGACGTTTCAGCATCTTGCTGCTGACACCGCTCCTCAGGCTGAATCTTCAAATATGCCTGTTGGGCTGTACCGACAAAACGGTCAACTTATCCTAATTTTCTCTCTTTCCCTCGGTGAAATAAGAATCTAACACCCTATTTCGATTGTACAAAATTCATACGGTTTCGTACTTGAGGCCTTTTTTCCCTACGGATGGCCAAAGCACCGTGCGACTCATTTGCGTAGGGGATTCCTATGAAATTTCAATTATCTGGGACGTGCAATCTCAACAAGGATGCAAAAGTGAGATTAGTGGGATAAGTTGGATAGTACAAATTAGATGGTCCCATCCAGTTTGTACTAGGAAAAGTATAGTAATCATCCGGGGGATCTTTGGGAAAGATCACCCGGGTCCCCTTTTTCTGTTCAAATCTCGCTTTTGCTACCGTGTAGCAAATAATTGCTCGCTTTTGCTCCTATGTAGCAAAAAACGGTTCGTCCAGAAAATAGATTAGAAAAGACCGATTTTCGCCGGCGACCTCACCGGACTCGCCGGACCTCACCGGAGAGCTCACCGGAGATCCCGTAGCAAAACAGATGTGCTATTGTAGCAAAATCGGTTTCGCCGGCGACATCGACGGAGACCTCGTCGGAAACATCGTAGCAAAAAATTTATCCTATTGTAGCAAAACACATAACAATAATAGCAAAAAAATTGTTATATTGCAGCATCGTAGCATGCACACGCCGCCGGAGAAGGTCTCCGGCGATGTCTCCGGCGAGAGTCTCCGGCGAAGTTGATTTTGCTACAATAGAACTTTTATGTTGCTACAATAGCATGAACTTTTTGCTACCACGTCTCCGGCGAGGTCTCTGGTGAGGTCTCCGGCGATGTCTCCGGCGAGAGTCTCCGGTGAAGTTGATTTTGCTACAATAGAAATTTTCTGTTGCTACAATAGCATAAACTTTTTGCTACCACATCTCCGGCGAGGTCTCCGGTGAGGTCTCCGGCGAGGCCAGAATTTTTCCCTTCATGTTTTGTGTACGAACTATTTTTTGCTACAATGCAGCAAAAGCGGGACGATTTGCAGCAAAAAGTGGGAGTTTTGTAGCAAAAGCGGGATTAGCCTATATTAGTGGACACGTGTCGGGCTGGCGACCCGGGGGATCGGACGGAAAGATCCCCGGGGGACGCCTAGTCCTGTCCTTTGTACTATCCCACTTTTCCCACCATGCCACTTTCATCTCTAAATCTCAACATCATATCTTCCTATCCTAACCATCCTGCTGGACTAGCGTGGCTGCGCGGCGAGCCAGCCATCAGCGGAGATGTAGGACACATCGAGGAACTTGGCGATTTCCTGGGAGCTTAGCGACTTCGCCCACGGCACCCGCCCGGTCGTGTTGGCCCCCTTCCCCGTGCATCCAGACTCCACCATGGTCAGCGAGCCATTGCAACCAAATCAGATAAAATTCAATCTCCAACAAACTGTCTGTGCAGCAGCTCAGTCGAACCATGGAGTCAAATCTCCAACAAATCGGATAGTTTTGAAAAGAACACTCACTCTTTGCCCTTGTAGTTCCAGGCGTCCCAGCCCCGGCTGACCACGACGTCGGACATGTCCGTCTGGTAGAAGATGACCCGGGCATACGAACGCCAAGCGCGGCCGAGGTATGTCGGTGTGACGCCGCCCACCTTGCCACCTTTAAACACGAACCCGCTGTCGTCCTTGTCGCTGTCCCGCCCCTGCGCTGTGATGAAACCCGGCTTCACCGCCGTCATCCCCGTCGACACCTCGCACCCCTGCACACACACATATATATTCCGGCGATCATCGACAGCACCATACATAAGTTGAGAGCTCTACGGTTTTGGTTGGACCTGAAAGATGGACTGGCCGTTGCCGAAGATGTAGTCCATGGAGCCTTCGATGTAACAGTTCTCGTAGTAATGCCTCCCGATCAGATCGCACAGCGTGTCCTGGACGCTGACGAAGCCGCAGTCGTAGAAGGACGACCGGTCTCCGGCCACCAGGGCAGCCACCGCCGGCGCCATGTCCTTGACGCCGTCGTACGTGTTCTGCATGCGACGACGATACACGCCGGGATGCGTTACGACTGGGCGTGGACTAGTAGTTGACTCATCAACGGACGTACTGACCTTGAAGCTGATGTCGCGGGCCATGAAGTCGTCGGCGTAAGAGGAGAAAGTCGGGGAGCTGGCGGTGCCGGAGTCCCCGCCGGCGTGGTCAGCCCATGCCACGAACGTCTGATCCTTCCCCTCGCCTTCCAGCAGGATGAAGCTTTTGTTAAAGGGTACCAACACCTTCTCACTTCGATCGTATTTGCACCCATCACATACATCGAAAATTAACCAAGACAAAATCAGCAATCACTACTACAAGCCTACTGGGGTAGATGAAAAGATAGCGGCGTCAATTACAGGTAAACGCCGGTGGCGACATGGACTCGGATCCACTGGCTGTTGCCGAAAGGGATGGAGTCGATGGCTGCTTGGATGGTCTTGAAATCTGCAGTGCCGTTGTTGTTCACGTAGATGCTTCTCACCACCGTCCCTGCAGCATCGCAACTGGTGGCCGTGAGAGCTAGCACTACAGCTCCAATGGCTAGGGCCAGTACAGCCAGCGGCCCTAGCCCAAGCTTCGTCATGTCTCCTTCACAAACTGATATTGTTTTCGTTTCAAGAGATGGAAGAAACAAGTGCTGGTGATAGTAGGAAGGGAAATCATTGGCTGCGTGCAGGGAATCGAGTTTATTGGAAAAAAGAGATCGATGTGTTTGGAATGTACCAGCACTGAATCTCTGATGGGAGGACGAATTAGTGTGATTTTTTGGCAAGTAATTGATCCCAAATCCGACATTTCTATAAGTGCGCGAGTATGAATTGATATCTTTCTATTTCGAGTTAATGGCACCCGCGGTCACACAACTCGACGCCAATGTGCACTTAAGTCACATTTCTCCAGAATGTGATTATTTGGTCACACAACTCGACAAGTGCGTGCACGCAGGTCACTGGCCCCACTTGTCAGTCTGTTTTGGATGGTAAATTTTCAGAAAACCCCCTGGAGTAATATTAATTTTACAAAATGGTCCCCCTGGAGGACCATTTTGTAAAATTAGAAGAACTATTTTGTAAAATTAGGAGGACCATTTTGTAAAATTAATATTACTCTAGGGGTTTTCTGAAAATTTACCGTCCAAAACGGACTGACAAGTGGGGCCAGTGACCTGCGTGCACGCACTTGTCGAGTTGTGTGACCAAATAATCACATTCTGGAGAAGTGTGACTTAAGTGCACATCGTCGACGAGTTGTGTGACCGCTGGTGCTGTTAACTCTTCTATTTCCCGTCCGCTTTCTGTTCTTGCCTCCACAACTATCGAAGGTTTTAATTTCTTTTGATGGATGCCAGCGTTTTTTTAATTACAGTACACCGGCGCTGCCTTATACTATGTTTTACAATAGTTTTTTTTTGTGAAAGTACAACGCAAACGCTTACATACACGTGCACACACTCCCTATGAACGCACGCTATACACCCTACGAGCACAACTGAAAAACTGAGAGGTGGTCGAGTCTTGAGATTGACGAAGTTACCATAGGCGCCTCGTTGTCGAACGTCGCCTTACACTGAAGAATATTCCGGCTAAACAAGAATCACCAATGTAAAATTTAGGATTTAAACTCTAGTAGGCTGGGTATAACCACCCTCCTAATAATCTTTCATGCTCCCTATAGATCAATTTTTCCAATATATTCTCACCGCTTAGCCCAAACTATAAGGCTTTTTTAGCTTAAATATTAAGTCTCCGGTTACACAGTGACTGTTCCTTTTGTAGACTTTTGTTTCTAATTCTTCAACTGCTCCTTTTTTCTTTAAAATATTAGGGATTCCAATATTTAATATACGTGGATCGTATTTATTTCTTTGTGAATCTCTGTACGCGTAATCTTGAAAAAACCTCAATACAAAATTTAGGCTCGAGCCCAGCCTGTCCCGAAAGAAAAGGTGGAATATTGAGCCCGAAACCGGTCTGAGCAGACAAAAAGGAGTCGGAAGCAGGGGTGTAAACGAATAGGATCGGATCGGATTTTTCTGTACCATATCCTTTACCATATTTTTTTTCTCGGATTCGGATCGGATCGGATAATTAGCGGTTACGGATTCGGCAGCGGATAGATATAATTACAGATTCGTAACAGAAATGGAGCGGATTCGGGGCGGAACGAAAATTATTCGGATCGGTATGCACAATGTATATCATCAAGCCACATAACCAAAAATAATAGCTCAACAACTTAATAATCTAACAAAGTTACACTCCATAGTATGTAGAATGACCATGCAAGGGAGTCGTTGTTCAACAAGTGAGATTCACAACTCACTAACTACAAATTCTACTCTATTAGTTTAGACATTTCGGTAGAAAATCGGATTATTCGGATTCTAAACCATCGGATAATCCTAACTAATATTCGGATAACTCATATTCAGATACTATTTTTCATACAATATCCTATACTGTATCCGCGTGTTCTGATTGGAATCGGATACCCTTATCCGGCAAATTCTTCGGAACCGGATATGGATTCTTTAAAACGGTTTCGGCAACGAATTTGGTGCGGAAATCATCCTATCCATTTACACCCCTAATCGGAAGGGATACGGTCTCCGTGTAAACTGCCTATATTTCCCAACCCGAGCCCGGCCTGAAATACAAAACGGGGCAAAATTGCAGGCCCGAACCTGACCTGCTTATTCTAGTCCATACCAGGTTTTTGGGCCTGAAAAAGTACGATATACAAAATCAAGGCCTCATCCTAACCCGGCTCGGAAGAAAATAAATAAATGTTGAAGCCCGATTCTGGCCTGAAAAGACAAAAAAGGAGAAATTTTGGTAGAGTCCGGTTGGGATTTGATGTCTACGCACGCTTCTTTTTTTGTAAACTGTGTTATGCCTCCAAGTGCAGAGGTTTGTATAACAGCAACAAGTTTTCCTTAAGTGAATTACCCAAGGTATATCGAACTCAAGGAGGTAGAGGTCAAAGATATCCCTCTCAAGCAACCCTGCAATTAAGATACAAGAAGTGTCTTGTGTTCCCAACACACCTAATACACTAGTCAGATGTATATGTGCACTAGTTCGGCGAAGAGATATTAAAATACAAGTGATATGGATGATTATAAGTGGTAATTGCAATCTGAAATAAAAATGACAGCAAGCAAACTTGTAGCAGTAATAAGAGTAAACGGTGTTTCGATACTTGAAAATAAGGCATAGGGATCATACTTTTACTAGTGGACACTCTCAAAAATAATGATAATTGAATGCATAAATAATGCCTCTTCACTATGCTACCCCGAACTATTCTCCCGTTTGATAACGAACACCAATCCACTACATAGGGCTATAAAAGCACACCCTAAAGTTCGTATTCCAAACCTAGGGCACCCCACACTGTCAAAATGAGCCCCCCAAGTAGTATTAAACAAACACCACAATATTATAGAGACAACCAACACAAAGAACAACTCATGGCAAGTATTCCCATAATTTTTAATCCAAAGAGTCACACACGGCACGCGCACTGTCAACTTCGCACCATGGGACAAAGATGACTCCGGTGATTACATTAATAAAACCACTTGAGTAGCACATTCATAGGATAATGAAGAGTAACATCTATGAATTCAACTAGATTACAATTCTCATGATCACATAAAGATCACACCATGGGAGAGAGATAAACCACATAGCTACCGGTAGAGCCCTCAGCCTCGATGAAGAACTACTCCATCCTCATCATGGGAGGCATCAACGGCGACGATGGAGGTGGGGGCATCGATGGAGATGGCTCCGGGGGTAATTCCCCATCCCGGCAGGGTGCCGAACACATACTTTTGTCCCCCGAATTAGGGTTTTGGATGGCGACGGAGCTACGAACCTTTTTTGGAGAAATCCTTCTATTTTTTTAGGGTTTTCGGGGCAGGAGGAATAAATAGGCGAAAGAGCGGCGGCAGCTGGCACCCGAGGGGGCCTCACCACCCCTCGGCTCGGAGGGGGCGCCTCATGGCGCTCCTCCGTCTCCCCTTTGGACTCCGACCTCCGTTGATTTTCGTCCAATTCCGAGAATATTCCCAGAACAGCTTTTCTGGAATACAAAAACAGCAGAAAACAAGAACTGACACTGTGGCATTTTGTTAATAGGTTAGTCCCAGAAAATGTATAAAAATGATATGAAGTGTATATAAAACATGTAACAATAGGTATAATATCAACATGGAACATGAAAAATTATAGATACGTTTGAGACGTATCAAGCATCCCCAAGTTTAGTTCCTACTCATCCTCGAGTAGGTAAACGATAAAACAAAATAATTTTTGAAGTGACATGCTACCTTCATAATATTGATCAAATAGTATTGTAAAGTACATGTAAATGAATGAAGTGATCCAAGTCAATGATCTATAGTTTCCTACCAAATAAATAATGAGTAAACAACTGAATCATATAAGCAAAACTTTTCATGAATAGTACTTTGGAGACATTGTATCCACAGGTTTGCATAAGAGTTAACTCAAAAAGCAATAGATTCTAGTAAAAGGTATTTAACCAACACAAAGGAAGATTTAAACTTCAGCATTTGCTTCAACTTCAACATATTTATCTCATGGATATTGTCAATACAAAGCAATATAATAAGTTCAATATCTAGCATATAACAATTGTTGTACTAAAGTTGACACTAGCGTTTGCTTGTGGAAGATAGAAAGAAGTAGGAAAACTGACTCAACATAAAAGTAAAAGAAAGCCCCTTCGCAGAGGGAAGCAGGGATTAAATCATGTGCTTGAGCTTTTTAGTTTTTAAATCATATAGAGAGTAAATATTAAGTTTTGAGAGGTGTGTGTTAATTGTCAATGAATCAATAAATGGAAAGTACAATATGACCCCTGCCAACCAGACTTTTTAAGAGTGGATCCTATGAAGGACGTTATTTCTACCAGCAAGCCAGATCATCCCTCTTCTCTTTTGTTTACACGCTGGTTGTTTTGCTTAACTGATAAATCAAGGCAAAAATGTGAAGAGAATTAAGCGGTTAAAGTTGTAATTAATTGGGATTGGTCACCCCGCTGCCAGCTCTTTTTGCAAAATTAATAGATAAGCGGATGTATATGTCGCTAGTCTGATGGTAAAGTCCGTTTGACAGTTGACATAAAGACATCCACCACGTCCTCATGAGCTTGGTAAACATTGACACAAAAAGGAGTAGTAACAATTTTGAATAGTTTAAAGGCAGCACATGAAAAATTTACTTGGAGTGGCAAGAAAATACCATATATAGGTAGTTATGGTGGACACAAATGGCATGGATTTTGGCTCAAGGATTTGGATGCACGAGAAGCATTCCCTCTCAGCAAAGAGTTTAGACTAGCAAGGTTATTTAAGCAAACACAGACTGTCAACCGATACACAAAGACTTATATGACAAACATATTGCAAATATTATAAGACTCCACATTGTCTTCCTTGTTAACCAAAACCTTTTAACAGAAAATATCTAGACCTTAGAATTACCACTCATGCAAACCAAATTTCACAAGCTTTACGGTAGTTCTCCACCAATGTGTTTTACTTACGTAATGCAAAAGTTTAAACATGACCTACTTCGTAACTCAAAACAATTGACAAGTATCAAATCATCCAAGTTAGTGATCTACAAGAGTATGTAAGTCTTTTCCATTATACCATTTACCACATGCAACATTTTCTGTTCCAACCAAACACCAATCAACTTATTTCAATAACTCTCCAAACAAGTATAAGTGAAGCAAGAGAGTACTTTCTTTAAAAGAACTAATAGCTCTGACAAGAGATACATGAAAACAAGAGCTAAAAGCTTAACACCGCTAGATGAGAATACTCAACAAATATAAGTGAAGAATAGGAGTATTCAAATAAAAAAGCGGAGCGTGTCTCTCTCCCAAACAAGAATGCTAGGATCCAATCAAGTTGAGATCAGAAAATAAAAATAACATACTGAAAATAAAGCACACAGACGCTCCAAAAACAACACATATGACGTGAAAGAATTAAAATATACTTTCACTATAGATGACCTGGTAATGAAGAAGGGGATGCCTTGGGCATCCCCAAGCTTAGACGCTTAAGTATTCTTGAAATATGTTGGGGAGATCAATGGGAACCTCCCAAGCTTAATCCCTTCACTCTTCTTGATTCTATTATATCACTCTTCTCTCTTGACCCTTAAAAATTTCCGCCACACCAAACTCAAAGTAATTCTCATTAGAGGGTTAGTGCATCAATCAAAAACTCACATGTTCTGTAAGGACGCAAACATGACCGTCACTTTAAACATTAAATACTGCCACTATCCTTATGTGAAGCTCTTCCACCCAAAAAAGAATTTCACTCAACACTAGTAAAAGAGAGAATTCAAAATAAAAGACAGAATCTGTCTAAAGCAGAACAGTCCGTAAAGACGAATTTTTTCAAGGCACTTACGTTCCTCAGATCGAAAAACTTTGAACTAAAAAAAGGTGCATACATATATCAGGTTACGCAAAAAAACAGATTTAAATAATTTTTCTGTGAATTTATAAAAGTAATACGGTGAACAGCAGAAATCGTATTCTGCGCTGCAATCAAAATCAAGCAACATCTTATCATTAGAGACTTTTCTTGGCACAACAGTACGAAAAAGTACAGATACAAAGGAGTTGCTACAGAAGTAGATAAAAAAGCTCCTTGACTCAATAAAATAAAAATAGCAGAAAATAAAAACAATGGGTTGTCTCCCACAAGCGCTTTTCTTTAAAGCCTTTTAGCTAGGCATGATAGTTTTATTGATGCTCTCATATGTATAAGAGTTGAACATATAAGAATGCATCAAGAAGCAAATATAAGCACATTTAAGTCTAACCCACTTCCTACGCAAAGGAATCTTGTAAGAGAATAAATCAATGAAGCACAAAGTGACTAGCATAGGAAGGCAAAACAAGTGCAACATCAAAACTTTCAAAATAAAGAGAGGATATTTAGTATTATTGTGAGGTATGAATCCATCTCTCCCTCTCTCATAATAACTTCCAGTAGCATCATTGATAAAATCCACAATATAACCATCACATGAAACATTCTTATCATGATCCATATGCATAAAGGTATCAATATTTTCCACATAAGCAAAATCCTTCTTATTAATAACAATGGGAGTAGGATCATCATAAAGAACTAGAACATGATAGACAAGTTGTATATTAGAGGGATGGTTTTGGGAAATCCCTCCATAGTTATGACAAGAATCATGTGGATGATTGTAATTACAACCTATGTCGTAGTTATCTTTATAATAATTATCAAAGACTGGAGGCATAGTATCATCATAAACAATAGAATAGTTATCTTCCAAAGTGTGTTCATTTGTAAACATATCATCATCATTTTTACTAGAAGGATGTGTCTTAAATATATAATCATCAGTAGCAAAAGGATTTTTAAAAACCTCACTAGGAGGAGAGGTCTCAAATATATCATTATTACTAGCAAAAGGATTTTCAAACACCTCATCCCCAAGCTTAGAGCTTTCCATATCATCGTTGTAAGGAACATGGATAGTACTAATAGTATAGCAATTATTAACATCATCATTTTCAGAATTGGTACCCAAGAGATTTTCAATATCAAAAGTAGTGTGCTTTTCCCAATTATGATTACTACTATAAGTAACAGGCATATAATCATCATCGATATATTTAGACTCATCGGAAACAACTATGAAAGGAGCAACATGCTTAGGGGAGGATACCGTTTCCTCTCTCCTTTTACTCATCTTCTTCTTCTTCTTCTTCCCCTCTTTAGGAGGGAGAGGCTTGAAAGGAAGCTTCTCCACATACCCTGGTTTATTGTTAGAAACAATAGAAGAACTTGGGAGGATTCCTCTTTTTCATTAATAAGAGTAAAACAAACATTAGTCCTTTCATATTTTGGTAAAGTCGTTCCATCTTTTATAATATTTTGTATGTAAGTGTTGGCATGGAAATTATTAACACAATAGAGATGACATCCATGCAACACGCTATTCATATCAAAAGCATATTGGGTTACGTAGCAGAATTAAAAATTTCTGACCTACGTAACGTCCATGAACATCTATGTAGTTACAGGAGAGGATAGTATTGTCGTTACCAACAACGAGACGCGGAAGAGTTGTCGTGACGATGTCGATGAAGCCTGATGAAGATTCTCACGGTCAAGCCTGACGGTGAGAATGTCGCCGATCCCTCGTACAACCTTCTTGATCCAAACGAGTGAGGGTTAAACGTCTATTACGCTTCACCGCTCCGAGAGCTCTCACACGTACGTCCGTCAAGTTCCAGCAGCGCTTCGTCGTGCTAGAGTTAAGAGCTACTGGTGTATGTAAGGTGGAGAGAACCCCAACACATGGGAGAGAGGGAGAGAGATTAGATCTAGACCTCAAGAGCCTCCGAGGAGAAATCTCAAATCTATTGTGTGTCTCCAATAGAGGAGGGGGTGGGGTTTATAAAGGAGATCCAAGGGGTAGGGTTGCTTGGACAAGGGGGAAGTTTTCCTAGTCCAATTCGGCTAGGGAAGGTGGAGTCCCCACCGGCTCCTCTCCTTGGCCGCCCCCGTGTAGGGCCCGTCGGCCGCACCGACCTTGGGTGGGGCCTGCCCCTAGGCGCGCCGACCTAGGGCGGGTGGGGCCCACCCGGCCGGCCGCCTCTCGGCCTCCTACCATCGCCGCCTCCCTCCCCGTGGGTCGAAGCCCACTAGGGTTCGGTTTGGAGGGGGAGCCTCCCCTCTTGGCGACTCGGCCCACCACCACCAAGTGGGGGTGCGGCTGCCATGTGGGCCTGTGTGGCCCACGCGGCAGCTACCTTTTATTGGCCTAAATATTTTCCTATTAATTAAATTAATATTTAATCAATAAATATTTTGTCTAATTAATTCCCATAATTAATTACATATCATACAAACATATTTATATGATCCGGGACACCTAGTGTCCGCCGCTAGAATATACTTGGACAATTATTTCCTTTCTTATAAACCTTTCTTTCTTTATGATCTAATTCTCCGAATGTAATTCTATCACGCCGGAACCATCCCAGGTGATACTCTGTCTCTACTCCGAACCACTACGTATACAGCAGACCTTGACGTCTTACGTGTAAATGAACCCTACAGGTTTGATAACGTGTAACTATAATTGGAAATTCCTATCCAATCACTTGCGAGTGTCAGAACCATGGACTTTCTGTATAGCTGCTACCGTTATGCGAAGACACTCTTTTGAACCTGCTTGATTAACATGTTCATCCTATCACTTTCACGATACTTATCAAATACCCAAGGCGAGATATATGACATTACCGTAAATGATAACTTCCATTCACTATGTCACCTTATCCTTGTTACCGGTACGATGCCATTATTCTTTAACTCATGTTTAAGTATCCCATGATATTTGCATATCATTACTTTGTCTGCGCAGACTTGTCAATGGACACTTCCACACTAGAGCGGATCCAGGTTGTATCTCTCTTTGACTTAGAGGGGTGATTCCCAGTCTTGAACTACTATGGTTATAATATACCTTTGAGGTTACCCAACGATAGCTTTTTTGATTACCCTGTTACAGCCGTAATACTTGACTATGTCAAAGCTTCCTCTCCAGTATACACAAACATATATTGTCATGGTCTAAGGAATGAGCAAGCAACCAAACTTAGACTATACTATTTCATACAAAATTTGATCTCGTCGTATATCATACTTTTGGGTCTTTCTAGTCATATTGTTAACTTAACAATATGCTCCCATTAATAATGGCAAGAGCACTTGCCCATGGCTGGAAAACATCACCATCCAGTATTAACGAGTTTGTCCAAGAGACAGGACAAAGGGTAAATGGGGTTTGATTATATCCTTACACGTGCATATGTGTTTCCCTATAAATCTCACATTTATAGACCATAGCAGTGATAGCATAAAGATATAATACATTAATCATGATACAAATATATTTATTGTCTCTCAGGGCATATATCCAACAAAGCACTCATACCTAACGAAGAAGTTTTTCTTGATAATTCTTCACACCCCAAAAATAATGTAAGTTCATCATGCTGACTAGGAGTGACCATGTTATCACAAAAATCTCTCGCAGTACTCGTATTAGAACCTGAGCATTGGTATTCGAAATGACCCTCTTCATAGCAAAGTTCACAAATAAAAGGATAGAGGGCAGAAACTTTTTCAACAAGATCACTTAGAGCTCTGTACCAAGTTGTAGATTTTTTTCATTCCTGTGATGAATACAATATTCTTCTTCGATTTGATTCTTTTCACAAGGTCTAAGTGCTCCACAAAAATTAACATGCTTATAAGAAATAGTATTTTCAGAAGTTTGAGCATGTTTCTTGCAATCATTAATAACAATTTCATTTTCTATGCAAGTGTCTTTGAAAGATTCATGATACATGTCCCAATTTTCTTTAGGAATATTAATATGGGAAGCAAAGGTTCTACAACAATCAACAATAATTTGAGAATCAAGACCATATTTAGCACTAAGCTCATGAAAACTAGCAGTTTCAACGAAATACTTAATGCAATCATACTCATAGTTTATACCTGATTATTTACCTTTGTCATTCTCCCAATCTTCAGTATTGCTTTGAATTATTTCAAGAAGATCCCATTTAGCTTCAACCTTATTACTTGTGAAAGAACCCTCTGAACAAGCATCTAGATAATATTTGTAATGACAAGAAAGCCTTGCATAAAAATTAGTAACGGTTATTTCCTCAGGAAGCCCATGGTTATTAATATTTTTAGTCTCCCCCAAGCTTGAGCAATGCTTTCTCCATCACGAGGAAAAAAATTATAAATGTAATTCCTATCTAAATGCATTTCATAAGGGGGATAAAATTTAGAGTAAAAGAGAGATTCAAGCTCCTTCCACTCCGAATGATGAGGGTCATCTAGTAGCTCATACCACTCCTTTGCTTTGTCCTTAAGTGACAATGGAAATAATTTCTTCATGGCACTTTCTCTTGATAAACCTGCAACCTTAAACAACTCACAAAGTTCTGTAAGCTTCAACAAGTGATCACTTGGATGGACTTTCCATCCCTGCATAACGTTCATCCATAACTTTTTAAACAATGTCCATAGGTATTTCAAAAGGAATACTTTCAGTAGGTGGACTTAGAATATCACAAGCATCATTAGAATTATCACATATAGGAGACAAAATATCATCAACGTAAATTTTCTCCTCCAAATCTGGGAACTAAAAAGATCATTTTCATCAAAACTAGCTTCCCCAAGCTTAGACTTTTCCGTAGCTTTAGCAATAATGGTGTTTAAATAATTCATGCTAATAACATTGCTATCACTATTATGCAAACAAACTTCCGTAGGTTTCTTAATTTTCTCTTCAAAAGCATCATGTCCTAATTTAATATAAATTTCATAAAGATCTCTAATTTTGTTGTTGTTTTCTGTTAAGCCTAACAAGTGAAATAAAAACAAGAAACAAAAAGATATTGTCGGAGAATGACTCCCACGGAACAGGGGCAGTCACACTCACGAAGAGAGTTCGTGTAAGGGGCTGAACACGACGTCAATCAACCCTCATCCGGCGCGGCGACGCTGCTCGTCGTTCCAGAGGAGGGACATCACGGCAGAGAGAGACACGGCGTGTACCCAGGTTCACGGCCCTCTTATGGAGGTAAAACCGCTACGTCCTGCCTATCTGTATTGCTGCTTGTAGAGGTTACAGTATAGCGTGCTTGCCGAGGGCACAGTTGTGGCAATGGCGCGTACAAGGGGAGGGAAACTACTGTCTTCTTCTCCCTTGCGCGCAAGTAGCTAGACTAGGAGTAAAATGTGTTCCCCCCTGTTAGGGTGGTGCACCAGCTCCTTTTATAGGCGCCCCGGGCCTCCTCCCTGTCCTTGTGCAGCAGAGGGGCTACCACATGGCGACAACGGTCGGGAGCTCGGTGTACCGCTGCTTGGGCGTCCATGAGCGCGGTCCATGGGCACAAAAGCTGAGGCCGCAGCAGAGAGGCCGCCGTCCATCCACGGTGACGTCGCGTTCGGCGCGTAGCGCCGGCCTGCTCCCTTATCACCAAAGAGGAAAGCTTGGTGGTCTGCGCCGTTGCCCCTGCTTTGTTGACTCCTTTATCACCAAAGTGGGACTGTAGCTCCGTCGTCACTCTGCGCAGAGGCGCGGTCACTCTGCGGCCACTGCGGAAGCCATGTGCGCTCCGCAGAGCTTGCTTTACAGTGAAGGAACCCTCGCGTGGGCGGGAACGCCCTGTGGAGGATTCTGCGTTGACTTCCCTTCAGGGAAAACTTCCTTGGAGAGGAGGCAGCGGAGTAGAGGCTCCACAGGCCCTAGCTGCCTCCTCAGGCCTCCGCGAGGCGATTCTGCCCCGCGGGCATCCCAGGCTTGCAGGCCTGGTCCTTAGCGAGATTCACTCGCCGAGTGTTGAGGGTTATAGAGGCCTGGCCCAGTACACCCTGGTTCTTACTGGGCTGACAGTAGCCCCCGGGCCCATGACGGGCACGACGCGGTCCAGGGGGCGCAGGCGAAGCGTCATGGGCCCAAAGTGTCCGGCCGGCCCGAGACACGTGGCGAGCGGTTGGTGCGTCTCGGCTTCTCCGGAGGAGGTGGGCGTCGTGGTGGGACCCACGACGCCTCGGAAACCGCTCTGAGGTGATATAAAGGCTGCCGCGGCTGTGCCGGCAGCAGTTCCGCCGCATTTACGCCTTTTCCTTCTCGCATACACCTCCGGTGCTCCACTACTCCGGCGATTTCCGTTCTTCTCCGAGCTCTTCCGCCGCCCTTCCTTCGCGAGCCATGGGCCCCAAGAAAGGCAAGGCGGCGATGGTGGAGGCCTCCGCTGAAGCGCAGCGGGAGGAGGAGCTTGCGCCGGCTCTCATCGGCACTCGCGTCTCCACAGCGGAGGCGCTGGATAGGCTGAAGGTCCTCGTCGCCGGGAGGAATAACGAGCATGGCGCCAGCGGCGTCAAGGCGGCGCGCTTCGGCAAGCTGGCGGCGGGGTGGTACCCCATTTTCGTCCACACGCTGTTCGCTGGCTTGGTGCCGCCGTTCTCTCCCTTCCTTGCGGAGGTGCTGGCTTTCTATCAGATCCAGCTCCTGCACCTCCACCCGAACTCCATCCTGATTCTCGCCATCTTCGCCTATCTCTGCGAGGCGTATCTGGGAGTGATGCCCTCCGTGGCCTTCTTCCGGAGCTTCTACGCGCTCCGCAACACGGCGCCCGGCGAGCGGTCTGGGTGCGTGTCTTTCCGCATCGCAGACGGGATGGGCGCCGTCTACATCCCCATGTCGTGGGATGGCGACAAGGCCGTTACGAGGGTGACGAAGAAGGTGGAGGACTTCCGCCAGAAGTGGGTCCTCGTCGACGCCAAGGAGCGGAATGCCTTCTTCGATGAGCCTGAGGCGCCGCCGCTGAAGAACTCAAATTGGTCCAGCGAGAAGCTCCAGCACCAGAAGATTGCCCACTTGGTCTCGCGCATGAAGCTCGTCCGCGAGGCTGGCCTCACGGGGCAGATGGTCGCTGAGGACTTCGTGAGGCGGCGCATCGCTCCCCTCCAGGCGCACACGAAGCCGGTGTGGATGTACTCCGGCCCGGCAGATCCAATGCGCTTGCACCTCAGCGCCCACGCGCCAGACGATGTCGCCTCCATCTTAGGCACGCTCTTCATCGCCCCGGAGATCCCTGTTCCGGGCACTGAGCACCTGAGGCCCCTCCACCAGCTCACTCCAAAGAAGCGCCTCGCAGTTCTGGAGATGATGCCGACGTTCACGCCAGAGGGCTTGGAGGGAGAAGAGGCGAAGGGGGCTGCGGCGCCTGTGGTGGAGGAAGACTTGTTTGGCGAGTCCTCTGCTGCTTCAGACGCCGAAGCTGACGCCGCGCCGGAGGAGTCAACCCCTCGTTAGGGGAGGCGAGCTCTTCAAAGCAGGCGGCCCCTGAGGAGGAGATCCTGGAGGTATCGTCCGATGTGGACGAGGATTTTGTGGTGGCCCCGTCACGACGGGCCACAGAAGAAGAAGACGAAGACGGGGACGATAGCGGCCCGGAGGCCGCGGCAAAGCGGTGCGAGCCCCGCACCAAGGCCATCCACGACCGGGCCGCCAGAAGCCTGGAGAGCACTCCTCTCAAGAGGAAAGCTGGGGCGGCCCCTGAGGAGCCCAGCGCTGGAGCCTCAACAGGCCTGCGGCGCTCCGCCAACAAGGTGTGGGTGGACACCCGCGCCAAGTCATCTGGGTGAGTACTGCTTCTTCTTGACTCGTTCTTGCTTATCGAGAGTTCTTGCCTTTCTCGAGGATCTCACTGTCTTGATTATCAGGGGTCTGGTTCATGCGAAGCGTCGCCGACTCCGCAAGGCTGCGGACGTGCGGCGCGACGCTACGACCGTTGTTGAGGGGCCTACAGCGCCCCTTGGAGAGGAGACTGAGGAGCCCGTGGTGACAGTCACCACGGGCCCGGCTGTTGACGAGGCCATGAGGCCTGTAGGGGAGACGCCCCTTGAAGAAGCAACTGCCTCGCCACCTCCTGCCGAGAGTCAGTTTGAGGAGGCGGCGAAGACTCCGTCGCCGCCGCGCCCTGATGCTCTGGAGCCCCCAGAGACACCCGCCGTGGAACGGCGGGGACCAGCACACAGACGCCGGGAGGCGTCGACGTCGAGATGGAGGAGGGAACTCCTCCGCCGCCCCCTCCAAATTCCGAGCCTGAGGGGAGGCCACTTCTTCTGAGGCCGCAGCAGGCGAGGCTGCGGTTGAGCCTCTGGTGGCTAGGCCTCCCTCGCCAGCCCCCGGGCCCACGAGGAGGTCGTCGTGGAGAACAACGACGCACAAGACGGTGGGGGCCCGCTCCTGTGGCCCCGTGCTGACCCTGGTCCAAGCACTGTGCTTTCTGCACCAGAGGCTGGCGCTGGGGCGGAGGACGTTGCGCCACGTGAGGGCTCTTGGGCCTTGGTCTTGAGCGACCGGAGCCGGAGCGGCGCGAGCCGCCAAGCTGCCCTCCGTTTGGTGAGGGGCACCCTAGACGGGCTAGAGACCCAACTTGCCCTTGAGGAGGCGGAGCTTGGCAGGAGGTATGACGCCCTTGCTGCTGACTGGGCCCGCTTCTTCGAAGTCAGGCGGCGGAGTGGCCCTGACGACCAAGCTCTTCAGGCGCAGCGCGACGAGGCGACGCGGCAGGCCCAGGAGATCCGCGAGAACGCGGAGCGCGAGGCGCAAGAGGCCTTGGCGCCGGTCCAGGCGGAGCGCAAGGCGGCTGCAGAGGATCGGGAGGCGGCTGTGGCGGAGCGCCAGGCTGCAGCCTCCGACCGAGCGGCTATCGAGACCTCCCTCGCCGACCAGCGCAAGGAGCTGGCCAGCCGCGAGGAGAAGATAATTTCTGAAGCTGAGGTGGTGAGGAAGTCTCTGGAGCAGCATCGTCTGTCGCTGGAGGCTCGCGAGCAGGCCATGACGACACGCGAAGCTGAGGTGCTCAAGCGTGAGGAGAAACTGGAGCAGGCGGAAACTGACATGAACAGAGAGCGTGAGGCCTTGGAGTCCCGCGAGAGCAGCTTGGCTGAGGCCATGGGCAAGCACGACAAGGAGGTGGAGCGGCACCGGGAGCTTGTGGAGAAGCCAACCAAAAGCTTGCCGAGAAGAAAAAGGAGGCAGAGGCGGAGGCCCTCACCAAGCAAAAAGAGTACCGCACTGCTGTCACACAGGCCGTCTCCCGGGAGTATGCTGGGAAGTTCAAGAAGCAGGAGGACGGCTTCCAGAAAAAGCGCAGAGAGCTCGGCAAGCGCATTCGCCAGCTGGAGGAGTGGAACGCCAACTTGAAATCCTCGCTGAAGCGCGCCAAGGACGCTAATCTCCGCACGGAGCAGGCCCTCGAGCGCTCGGAGCAGGACCTCACAGCCCTGATGGCAGACATGCAGGAGCTGAATGCGCAGGTGGCCCCTGTTGTGGAGAGGGTCGAGGAGGCTGAGCAGAGCGCGGTGGCGGCACGGGTCTTGACGCAGCAGCGGGAGCGTATGTTCCGATCTTTGGTGACGCGCGGGAACGCTCTTGCTGCGAAGCTGGGGGTGGATGCTCCTGCCGTCCCCGTCCACGGGAACGCCGACGTTGCCACGTATCTGACCTACTTCGACCAGCTCTTCTCCGTCCTTGAGGGCCCTGTGGCGGAACTCGACGATGTTGTCGACGAGGAGTGCCGCAAGCTCCTGCTGGTGGCGGTCGAGCGCGTCTTCGTCAACCTCAAGCGCCTATATCCATGCTTCGACTTCGAGTCCGTGACCGAGCCCATGGGGATGCTCAGACCGAGACGCGCCTCTTCAACTCGCTGCGGGAGGAGATCAACGACTATGTCAACCGCTTCAAGAGGGTCGCTGAAGAGCCGGCCTCTGGCGAGGAGGAAGACGCGAGGAGGAAGGCGCGGGGGAGATGACGCTGAGGAGGATGAGGCCGCCAAGACTTCTGCTTAAGCTGCTCCTGCCACAAGTCGCGCCTGAGGCGCAAGTTATCTTTGTTTAAAGACTTTGTTTCATTTGTGATGGTCTGTAAAACACTTTATTGTGCTGCAATGTGCGTGTGCCCCTCGACGGGCATTTTATCCCTATTCCATGCCTTTTTCGCTTTACGTCGTCAGGACCCGTCTCTTAGCGCTATGACTCCGCCACTACGGTATGCCAGAGCAATGACTCAGCAAGGCCGGGGGGTGTTTAAGGCTTAGAGAGGTAAGAGCTCTCGAGTCGCGATGCTCGAGGGCTCCCCTTTGACGCTCAAGCAGTCCATGAAATGCGAGGAGAAAATACCCGCCCGAGGGACGGAAGTTGCTCGTGAGAGGAAAAACACAACGCCTGAGGTGTAAGCGCAGGACTTAGCTTAGCGAGGTTCTGCCTCGTGGAGGGCGTTGATTTCCCTGAAGATGTGCTTCCCTCTTTGGGTCTGGAGCGTGACTCCACGAGCCTTGGGGGGACTCTTGTTCCCTGTGTAGGTTAGAGGTGGAACCAAAGCAAACATGGTAGAGAAACTCATGCGCGCTTATAGGTTTCCTCATGGGTGCCTCGCGAGGAGAGTAAGTACCAAAGGTCCTTAGGTGAGGTGGCAGGTTTGGGAGCAAGCCCCTGGGCCAGAGCTCTTTGGTGAGGTAACAGGCGTGAGAGCGTGCTCACGTGTTAGAGCTCGGATCCTTTTGGGTTTTGCGGTGCTGCTGGGATGCTCCCGAGGCACAGTCACCGTACTCAGCCCCCGCTCGCGAGGTGCGCAAGGGGAAAGATATGAGCGCGAATGAAAACACAGAGTAACGAGAACTAAAACTCACCCCCAAAATATTACATAGCGGCGCCGCAGCGCAATGTTTCACTAGGAAACGAATTGGTTCGTTACACTTGGGCTTGCCAAGATAAAGTTTCCATGTCGAGGCATGGGGACCACATTCAGTGGCTGAGACTCTTCACGGCCTGCGGCGGCACGTTACAGGAAGAGCTCAGAGGGACTGGCCCTCAGAGAGAGAAGCTTTTGTGAAGCTTGGAGGTGAAGCTGTGCGCTTTCCTCTAGAGACAAAAAATGCCTGGTGTGATAGAGATCACGGGTAGAACTTGCGTAGATGCGCGATGTTCCAAGGGTTCTTGACCGGGATGCCGTCCTCCGTCTCGAGGCGCACCGCACCAGGTCTGGCGACATGCGCGACCCTGTAGGGGCCTTCCCACATGGGCGAGAGCTTGTGGAGACCTTCCCTGGAGAGGATCCTCCTGAGGACAAGGTCGCCTGTCTCGAGAGTGCGCGGACGTATGTGGCGGCTGTGGTAGCGTCGCAGGTCTTGTGGTATTTTGCCGCTCTGAGGGCGGCTTGGCGGCGCAACCCGTCGAGGAACAGCAGGTCGTCGTTGTGGAGGTCTTCTTGATTGTCCTCATTGAAGGCAAGGACCCTTGCGGACCCGTGCTTGATCTCTGTGGGGAGGACTGCTTCGGCTCCATACACCAGGGCGAATGGCGTCTCACCAGTGGGTTTGTAGGGTTCGTGCGGATGGACCAGAGCACGGAGGGGAGCTCATCGATCCAGCCCTTGCCGTAGCCCTTGAGGCGGTTGAAACTTCTCGTCTTGAGGCCCTTGAGGACCTCAGCATTTGCTCGCTCGGCTTGACCATTGCTCTGTGGGTGAGCTACCGAGGCGAAACAGAGCTTGGTGCCGAGGCTCTCGCAGTAAGCCCTGAAGATGCCGCTGGTGAACTGTGAGCCATTGTCGGTGATGATGCGGTTTGGCACACCAAAGCGGCAGACCAGGCCTCTGATGAACTTCACGGCTGCCCTGGCAGGGATGGTGCGCACCGCTTCAACCTCTGCCCATTTGGTGAACTTGTCAACAGCCACGAAGAGGAAACGGTAGCCCCCTTGCGATCTCGGGAAGGGTCCCAAGATGTCCAGCCCCCAGACCGCGAACGGCCAGGAGAGCGGGATGGTCTGGAGTCCCAGTGCAGGCTGATGGACTTGCTTGGCGTGGAACTGGCATGCATCGCAAGACTGAACGATGGTGACGGCATCTTGAAGCACTTGAGGCCAGTAGAAACCGCTCCTGAAGACCTTGCCGGCGAGGGTGCGCGCGCAGGAATGGTGGCCGCACTCTCCACTGTGTATGTCCCTGAGGAGCATGCGTCCTTCCTCAGGAGGCACACACTTGAGGGCAATGCCATTTGGGCGCTTGCGGTATAGGTCTCCCTCCAGGATGTAATAGGATTTCGCTTGTCGAGCGACTCGTTCTGCCTCTGCGTCTTCCTCGGGAAGGACTCCTTTTAGCAAGTAGTCTTGAGCTCGTCAACCCAGCCTGTTTCTTGGTGCACCATGGTTAGCATCAGACGCTCCCCTGAGGTGGGCCACAGTTGGGTGCGCCACCTGTGGGAGGTGGTGGGAGTACTTCGTCTGTGCTTGTAGCTGGTGCTTGCAGCGGCTGCTTTATGGATGCCTTGGAGAGCCTCTCTTCAAAGACACCTGCGGGCTGGGCCTCCCTTCGCGATGCGCGCTTGGCGATGTCATCTGCTTCCTGGTTCTCCTTGCGCGGGATGTGCATGAGCTCCATGCCCCTGAAGTGCTTCTCGAGCTTGCGGACCTCTTCAAGGTAGGCAGCCATATGGCTGTCTTTAGGGGTGTAGCTCTTGTTGGAGAAGTTGACCAGGAGCTGGGAGTCGCCTTTGATGAGTAGGTGCTTGACACCGAGGGCAATGGCAGCTCTGAGCCCGGCGAGGAGGCCTTCATATTCAGCGATGTTGTTGGAGATCTTGTCCATCGTGAAGCACAACTGGAGGGACTTTTTCCTTGTCGGGAGGCTCTGGACTTGGAGTGGCTGCACTTTTCTTGGGGAGGACTGGCTCTTCTCTTTCGACCACCAGGACGGCGCTTGCGGTTTGTGGAGTGGCTGCAAGGTACAGCTTTAGATGCTCGCCCGTCCTGGGGGCTACCATAACTGGTGCGCTAGCCAAGTACTTCTTCAAGTCCTCAAATGCCTTGTTGCCTCTGGAGTCCACTTGAAGGTGCCGGACTTCTTCATGATCTTGAAAAATGGCAGGGCCCTCTCGCCAAACTTGGAGATGAAGCGGCCCAAGCTGGCCATGCACCCAGCTAGGCGCTGCATGTCCTTGAGGCGGCGGGGTGGCTGCATTTCTTCTATGGCCTTGATCTTGTCAGGGTTTGCTTCTATGCCGCGATGGGACACGAGGAACCCGAGGAGTTTGCCTGAAGGTACCCCGAAGATGCACTTGGCGGGGTTTAGCTTGATGTTCACCTTGCGCAGGCTGGCGAAGGTCTCCTCGAGGTCCTTCAAGAGAGTGTCTCCCTCGCGAGACTTGACTACGATGTCGTCAACATACGCCTCTGCATTTCTTCCCATTGAGCCCCCAGGGCGATCCTCATGAGCCTCTGGAAGGTGGCGCCGGCGTTCTTCAACCCGAAGGGCATGCAAGTGTAGCAATACACGCCACAGGGGGTGAGGAACGCTGTTTCTCCTCGTCCTCTTTAGCCATTTTGATCTGGTGGTAGCCTGAGAAGGCGTCCAGAAAAACAGAGGAGATCACAGCCGGCTGTGGAGTCCACGATCTGATCAATCCTTGGCATGGGGTATGGGTCCTTGGGGCAGGCTTTATTTACATCAGTGTAATCGATGCAGAGCCGGCCTCCCCATTGGGTTTTGGGACAACCACGCCATTAGAGACCCAGGTGGGGTGGGCAACTTCTCGAATAATGTCTGCTGCTTTTAGCTTTTCTACTTCTTTGATGATGAAGGCTTGCTTCTCAGGGGCTTGTTTCCGTGCCTTCTGCTTGACGGGGCGTGCGTTTGGACACACAGCTAAGTGGTGCTCGATCACCTCCCTTGGTACGCCGGACATTTCTGACGGAGTCCATGCGAACATGTCAGAATTTGCCCGAAGGAAGGCGACGAGCGCGCTTTCCTATTTGGGAGGTAAGCCAGCGCCTATGGTGACGCTAGCCCCCGAGCCCTCAGCCCCCGAATCGCTGGTGCTCAGCGACACCTTCTTTGTAGCAGCCTGCTCCTGAGAGAACAGCTGCTTCTTCTTGGGCCTCGCGAGGGGCTCCAGGTCTTCGTCAGCAGGGAACGCCATGGCAGCAGCTTTGTAGGCGAGCTCGACAGCGCGTGTAGCGTCCTGTACGTGACCATGGATGGTGATGGTGCCGCCGCTGCCAGGGATCTTGACCATGTTGTAGGCGTGATGCGTGACGGCCATGAACTTCGCGAGGGCGGGGTAGCCGAGGATGGCGTTGTAGGGCAGGCCAATGTGCGCAACGTCGAAGTCGATGAGCTCGGTGCGATAGTTTTGCTGCGTGCCAAAGGTGACTGCAAGCCTCACTTGCCCCAGAGGCGAGATTGAGCCGCTGGTGACCCCTGTGAAGGGCCTGGAGGGCATAAGCCACTCGTAGGGCACTCGAAGCGTCTCAAAGGTCTCGACAGAGATGACGTTCAGGCCTGCACCCCCATCAATGAGCGTTTTGCCGACGGCGATATTGTTGATGGTGGGGGTGCACACCAGCGGGAGGGTGCCTACAGTCTTGGTGGACTTGGGGTGGTCCTTGGCGTCGAAGCGATGGTGTACTGAGACCACTTGAGGGGACGCGATGTCTCCACCCCGGGCAGCGCTGCGTTGAGCTCGCGGGCGAACTGCTTGAACTGATTGTTGGACTTGGGCGCCTGAGCCCCGCCGAGGATGCACGCCATGGCGCCTCTAGGGCCTGGTAGCCCCCAGGCTCCTCGTCAGGGAGATTGTTGTTCTTCTCAGCGGCGTTGGCCTGAGTCCCTTGAGGCTTCTGGTAGCCACCTTTGCGTCCGCCCTTGCGGTAGTTACGGCCTCTGCCGCGACCACCGCTGCCTTCTTCCTGCTCGCGCTTCTTGCTCAGTTGCTTGAGGTCGTAACAGTTCTCCGTCGCGTGGCCGCGCCTGTTGTGGTAGATGCAGAAGGGACGGTTGTCGACCTTCTCCTCGCCATCCTCTGCAGAGTCCTCCGAGCGTGCTTAGCGCCGGGCTCAGCAGCCAGCACAGCAGTAGGCTTGCGCTTGGTCTCGTCACGCTTCTTGTGGGCCTTGGATCCCTCTGGGGGGTCATCTGCAGAGGCCACCTTGGTGAAGAGGAGACCCTCTTCAGCCTTGGCACACTTGTCTGCGATGTCGAAGAGCTTCACGACAGAGGAGAGGGTATCATGAATGCCGAGCTTCTCAAGCATCCTGCGGTTGGTGACGCCCTCTCTGAAGGCAGCAATGATGTGCGAGTCAGGGATGTTGGGGATTTTGTTGCGGACTTGGCTGAAGCGCTGGATGTACTTGCGGAGAGTCTCGCCAGACTTCTGGCGCACGGCGCGCAGGTCGTTGTAGGTGAGGGCGCGCTCGTACGTGCCCTTGAAGTTCGCAACGAACTGCTTGCAGAGGTCCTCCCAGGAGTCGATGGAGTCCTCAGGGAGGTTCAGGAGCCACGACAGGGCAGAGTCCCTGAGGGCGTGCGAGAACCAGTTCGCCATGACCTTGTCGTCTCCTCCCGCAGCCTGGATGGAGGTGGTGTAGAGCTGCAGGAACTCGATGGGGTTGTTCGTGCCATCGTAGCCCTTGGGGAGGTCTGGCCTGAACTTCTGCGGCCAGACGACGCGGCGCAGGTTGCGGGTGAAGGCCGTGCAGCCAGTGGCGTACGTGGCCACACCGCCCTGGAGAGCTCTGCGGTTTTGGCGCCCGGCCTGGCCAATTTCCTCGACGATGCGCTTCTGGAGGTCCCGCTGGCGCTCCATCTCCACCCGCGCGTCCGGCGGCGTCCGCTGCACGATTTGACAATCATGCGGCGAGGTCGCGTGAGAGGCGGCTTTGTTTGCCGCAGCCAGAGGTGGTCCTGGCGGAGGCGGAGGCGGAGGCGCTCCATGCGCGGCGGTGCCTGCGCGCCCGGAGTTGTGGTGCACCAGGGAGCGCGAAGGTGCTGGAACCGCGCGCGGCGCAGCCACGATGTCGACGAGGTGCTGGAGACGGCCAAGCCAGTTGTCGTGCGCTTCGGCGGTGGGGCGGTAGCGGAAGAGCTCTACTGCCATGAGCAGCGCAGTGTTTGGGCTGGGCGCCGGGCGTCCAAGCGTGGACGCGCTTTGGCGCCGAGACGGATGCGAGGACTCAGCGTCCTCGCTGTGCTCGTGGTCGACGTCTTCGTCGTAGCGGTCGTCCTCATCCTCGGGGTGCTCCACGCGTGGCTCCGCAGTAGTGCGCCCCGAAGCGCGGTTGGTGCGCGGACGGCCGCGTGGCCTGGCGGCATGGACGACGGGCTCGGTCTCAGCTCGGCCTGACGCGCGTCGGTTGGCGCGAGCAGCGCGAGTGTCCGCCATGACGTTGAGGTCGATGGAGGTTGAATGCGCGCCTCAGCCCCCTACCTGGCGCGCCAATTGTCGGAGAATGACTCCCACGGAACAGGGGCAGTCACACTCACGAAGAGAGTTCGTGTAAGGGGCTGAACACGACGTCAATTGACCCTCATCCGGCGCGGCGACGCTGCTCGTCGTTCCAGAGGAGGGACATCACGGCAGAGAGAGACACGGCGTGTACCCAGGTTCACGGCCCTCTTGTGGAGGTAAAACCGCTACGTCCTGCCTGTCTGTATTGCTGCTTGTAGAGGTTACAGTACAGCGTGCTTGCCGAGGGCACAGTTGTGGCAATGGCGCGTACAAGGGGAGGGAAACTACTGTCTTCTTCTCCCTTGCGCGCAAGTAGCTAGACTAGGAGTAAAATCTGTTCCCCCCCTGTTAGGGTGGTGCACCAGCTCCTTTTATAGGCGCCCCGGGCCTCCTCCCTGTCCTTGTGCAGCAGAGGGGCTACCACATGGCGACAACGGTCGGGAGCTCGGTTGTACCGCTGCTTGGGCGTCCATGAGCGCGGTCCATGGGCACAAAAGCTGAGGCCGCAGCAGAGAGGCCGCCGTCCATCCACGGTGACGTCGCGTTCGGCGCGTAGCGCCGGCCTGCTCCCTTATCACCAAAGAGGAAAGCTTGGTGGTCTGCGCCGTTGCCCCTGCTTTGTTGACTCCTTTATCACCAAAGTGGGACTGCAGCTCCGTCGTCACTCTGCGCAGAGGCGCGGTCACTCTGCGGCCACTGCGGAAGCCATGTGCGCTCCGCAGAGCTTGCTTTACAGTGAAGGAACCCTCGCGTGGGCGGGAATGCCCTGTGGAGGATTCTGCGTTGACTTCCCTTCAGGAAAACTTCCTTGGAGAGGAGGCAGCGGAGTAGAGGCTCCACAGGCCTTAGCTGCCTCCTCAGGCCTCCGCGAGGCGATTCTGCCCCACGGGCATCCCAGGCTTGCAGGCCTGGTCCTTAGCGAGATTCACTCGCCGAGTGTTGAGGGTTATAGAGGCCTGGCCCAGTACACCCTGGTTCTTACTGGGCTGACAGATATAACTGCAGAATCTAAAGGAAATACCTTCGAGCACTCACACGCCGGCAACAGTGCTAGAAAATAGCTTAGTAGACGGAGGATGTGAGTAGCTTGTACCTTACCTGCCTGGCAACGGCGCCAGAAAATAGTTTGATGTCTACGCACGCTACTATTCTTGTAGACAATGTTGGGCCTCCAAGTGCAGAGGTTTGTATAACAGCAGCAAGTTTCCCTTAAGTGAATTACCCAAGGTATGTCGAACTCAGGGAGGTAGAGGTCAAAGATATCCCTCTCAAGCAACCATGCAATTAAGATACAACAAGTGTCTTGTGTGCCCAACACACCTAATACACTTGCCAGATGTATAGGTGCACTAGTTCAGCGAAAAAATATTAAAATACAAGTGATATGGATGATTATAAGTGGTAATTGCAATCTGAAATAGAAATGGCAGCAAGCAAACATGTAGCAGAAATAAGAGTAAACGGTGTTTCAATGCTTGGAAATAAGGCCTAGAGATCATACTTTCACTAGTGGACACTCTCAACAGTAATAATATAATTGAATGCATAAATACTACCTCTTCACTATGCTACCCAAACTATTCTCCTGTTGGACAACGAACACCAATCCACTGCGTAGCGCTATAAAAGCACACCCTAAAGTCCGTATCTAAAACCTAGGGCACCCCACACTGTCAACATGAGCCCCCTGATACCCGTAGATGTGATAGCCTTCAGTAGCTACCTGCAAGATAAAATAAATGGGGTTAGGTTGAGACTCCAAGTGGAGAGTGTGTAGTAAGTGGAAGACGTGTTTCCCCACGAGGGTGACTCGAGGGTTTAATATCGAACTCTCGGGGAATCAGTAGTGAAAGATTTATTTTCATATCCTTCTTTTGGTTACCTACAAAACAAAGTTAAATATTTTGGTTCTCAACCTCACCTGTGGTTGTCAAGCACAGGTGTAAGAATGATATCAAGATAATTATGCAATGCAAACAAGAAATAAATATGCAATGATGGTAAATAAATATGCAAGGATGATGATAACAATGATAAATGATATTTTGAGTTTTTTATGATGTATGCAAGATGTAAAAGTTTTTTGTATTTTCGGATTTAATAATTGAAGAAAATGTTAAAGTGGTAAAAGTTGTTGGAAAGGTGTTTCTTATGATTAAAAATGGACCGGGGCTCATGGTTTCACAAATGCACTCTCTCTTTAATAAAGTGGTAGACAATGGAACACTAGAGTTGACATATGAGATTGCAACACAAAGTTTAATGACAAGTTACTAATTATATGGGCATCACGTCCTAACATAGAGACCTTTTGATTATTAGTCTCACTTATACTCCACCAAGATGCGAACTAAATCATAACACATCGGTAATTAAGATAACTCAGAGTATAGCTTTAAGTATCATGACATGAAGTTAAAATAAGAACATGCTAGATCTAGTAACGGAGAAGTGGCATGGTCACCCACAACCCTTGTGGCATGGTATTTTTTTTATCCCTAGTGACGCAACAAAGTAAGGTAAAACACCCAAGTGGATCGCGATATTACAGTGGTCACTTACCGCACTCACCACCCCCCGTTACTCCAACTAATGCACACATCCCCCACACACGCTCTCATAAACATGCTTGATCATAACAAGTAAATAAGAACGGGGTACATAATATGCATCTATATTCATAACTGAAACAAACATTGCAATCTCAAACATATATTAACTCATAAAAAGATCCACCACATAGGTATTACAAGATGACCGTAATCATGTTCAGCAGCTCGTACGGTGCTAATTAGTGAAGCTCAAGAGAGGAGAGATACATAAGTTACTTCCACAAACCCATAGTCCTGAGGTGGACTACTCCCTCTTCATCATGGAGACGGTGGAGAAGTCGATGGAGAAGATGGGACCACGCCGGCAGCGCCCCGCCGGAGTTTTCCCCCTCCAATCTGCAGCTCCAGATCTCTCTTTTGGTGTTTCTATGTTTTGCGGCGCTCCTTCCAGAGAACGTGGGGGTTTTTTTATAGGCGGTTTTAGGTCAAAACCTAGTCGGTGGAGAAAGATCGACGGCAACGGAGCTCGAGGCCCAGATGAGGGGTCCCACGCGGCCAGTACAGGGCCGTGTGGGCCCACCTCTTTGGGCCTCGGGCTCTGTTTGTTCGCTTCCTTCGCCCCAAGTCTTGTTCTTCCAAATATTGACGCTCGTAAATTTGCAGGTGATTTGGACGTCGTTTGGGTCCCTGAAACATTAAAAAAGAAATAGGGTTTTCTGTCTGCGCAGGGTTAATTCCATAAAAATAGGAAATAAATAAATATTCCCAAAATCATTATAAACAGTGATATAACCCTTATATGATGCAAATATGATTGGAATATAAGTAATATAGTGCAAAGTTCATGTATGCATTTTACATGCATCAACATCCCCAAGCTTAACCAATACTCGTCCTCGAGTATGAAGGTGATAAAACTAACATGGACTTTGCAATTTAATACTAACAATGGATATCAAAGATGATTACTATTGCTACATAGAGTCAAATGATTCATTCTTCAAAGGAGTAGCAATATGCAAGATAGTTTATGAAGTGATATCAAGTATTCAATGCAAGGATGTTCAATGATAATTCACAAAGTGTAACATAGAAGAAAGTAATATGGACCACATGTATGCATAATGATAAGTAAGAACATCCTACAATGGTCATAGAGTGTAGATGAAAATCTGAATATAAAAGGTGGACACTTTGGAAAGATATATGTGAGTAGAGGTAAAGCATGCATAAGTTTCATCTAACTTCCAAACTCTTCTACTTAAGTGATTGCAATGTGGTAATCCTTGGTGTCAAGCTCTCATTCCCCTATCATAGCATCTTGAATGATTAAGTTTAAAGTGAAAGCAAATATGAGTAGTGTGCTTGACAAAGTAAGGTTGATGTCTCATGCCCCTTGAATACAAGTACCTACACCATGTGTTACTCAACTTGGGAAACAAAGCAAGTTCAAGTTAAATATCATTGTAAGTAATAATAGTATCATCAAGAGCGTCAACTGGGGTACCTCTTGTCCCAGGATATGGAACAAGCCCATATCAAAATGACAAGACAAACAAACAAAATGAACAACCTCAACACCCTTTTTATTTACCATTGGAATAGTTTTTATTGTAAGGTGTATCACAGAAGGTTCACCATAGTATGTAAGTAAATTTCCACCATGAATGATGCATGGCTTAGATTAGCGGCCCAGGCGTCTCTCTAACCATTTATACAAACTCATTTAAACTACTTCATTTCCACATTTATTTCACCATGATAGCATCCATAGACAAAAGTACATGTATCAACTAAATGAAATGAAGGAGCATGTTGAAAGCTTGCCATGTGACAGCAATATGAGCTAACTCCCAACCTCGGACATTTATCAAGCCACAACATCATAATCTTAATCACAATGGGTCATGTTTTATTTATGCAATAAAAGTAAAGTGTGCATCAAGTTCGTGAGAGCTATATAACCAACTTTTCCATCACAATCAATAACATAAACATTTTCATTCAGAGGTATAGATAACACAAACAACATGATAAACATACTCGGAATAGCATAAAGCTAATAGGTAGATATGGTGGACTCACTGGAATAACTTTGGTTGAAGGTGTTGGAAACAAGTTTTTACTTGTTGAATTTTTGGGCTAGCAAGAGGAGAAAGTTGACCATCTAAATGCATGCATGAGTGTCCATAGAAAATAATCCATGTTAAACAAAGTAAAATAACATCAGCATCAAAACATGAATAAGAGATAGCTCTTGATAAATCATTTGCAAATTATTACTCATTAACAAGCTCATGAATCATGCAATTATATGTATCATTAAAATCAACTCAACATCCCTTTTCCCAATTTAATAATAGCATCCAACATAATCAACCCATATTTCCAGTAGCTCTTCAATATAAATGATAGTGTGGTGGTCTCACAAAATAAAAATCAAACCAAAACAAACAAAAAGACGCTCCAAGTTTATGCGATAAAGTGTTTCGATCGAAAAACAGAAGTTAGACGTGTGCAAACCGAGAGTGTGTAGGTCCAGTGGGGTTGTCTTCACATCCCCAAGCTTATGGTCTTCACCATCCTTGGATAGCTCTTGGTGCATCTCCTCCAATCCCTGTGAAAAAACTTCAAAACACCGTTTCTCCCATTTCTTTTCTGTGGGGTGCATTAGTAGTGATAAACAAATAGATTTCTTGTGCATGTAATCCTTAAACAAAACATCATATGAATTCCAGAAAGTATATAATGTTGTACGCCTACTCATAAACTCATTTGGATCAAAAAGATTCAAGATAAAAGCTCAAAGCATGCATCAAACAAAATGGGACAGAATCTGTCCAGAAAAACAGCAGCAGCAAAACGTATTTTTCTACCCTACAAACTTTATCGAACAATTCCGAAAAATTCATGAATACATAGGATGAAAAGTTGAAACTACAGTTCAAATATGAGCTCATTTGGAGTTACAGAATAAGAATTAAAAATCATACCGTGCACAGATTCGTGCAGGAATAAAATCTCCGAACGCTATAAGCAACCTTTCAAACCAAAAAGGGTAAAACTTGGCACTTTATTGAAAATTCCAGAAACTAAACTAAAAACAAACTCCCTTGTTACAGAAAGAGGACACAAAGAAAATACACATAAAAATAACCGGGTTGCCTCCCGCAAAGCGCTTTCTTTATAGCCATATAGCTAGGCTTCTTACTTGTTGTTTATTGAAGATGAAGCTCATGAGGGAGCTTGAACTTTGATGTGCCCCTCTTCCTTGGCAAGTGTTTCATGCATAATATCAGGATCCCATGGTGCTCTCAAGCCAATGAAAATAATAGTCAAGTTGAAACCCAGTAGAGAGAAAAGCAAAACACAAAAGTAATAACAACGAAGTCTAACTTTCTTTCTATGCATTGGTATTTTATATATAGGTGAATAACAATAAATAGGAATTTTCCAACGCATATTATGAGTATGTACTTGCAGCATATAATTAATGGTAACATAAGGATGGCTCTCAACACCTCCTCTTTCATAATAGTTGCAAGTAGTAGAAGTGTATTCAACCATATAACTAATAGAATCTTCCAACTTAGATAATTTAGGCACATAAAGAGGATCATTAAATTTATTTTGGAATTCAGTAGCATGCTTCCCTCTTTCAAAATAGTTATTAAGATCAATATTAAGTTTAATATCATGGCTGCAACAAATATTTGGAACTAGAGATAATTGCAAACCACATAAGTATTTCTCAACATAAAAATTTCTCCTCTATGGTGTAATTAGGAGAATTCAGGAACAAAGTAGGACTCTTATTAGTAAGAGTATTTTCACAAACAGCAAGTATATCATTTTTATCCTCACATAAAGTAGTAACAAGTTCTAAACATGGAGGATTATCAATAAGCATAGGACCATCATCTAAAGCATTATCATATAGCATATTTAAGCAACACTCCTCATTATCATCAATAAGTTCACTAGTAGCATTAAATAGTAAAGGAGCATTATTAGTTTCATCATAATAGCATGGGTTCTCATTAATAACAAAAGGTTTTTGAGTTGGAGTTTGAGTGTTACTATCATATGTTCATGGTGAAGTTGGGAGATCCAACTCTTCATTCTCTAGTTGTTCATCCTTTTCATCATCTTCTTGAGATTGCATGGGCATCCACAAGCTTAGGTTTTTATCCTCTTCTTCACATTCTTCCTCTTCCAAGCTTATGTTTTCATCATCTTCTTCCTGAAAAATATTAGTTCTTTCCATGGCAGCAAAAGTTATCTCTTTATATTTAATAACATGAGCATTATCAGAAATGGTTTCTTGAAATTGTTCAAGGAGCATTGAACTTGTTTCTTTAAGATCACGAGCTACTTCACAAGTTTTATATTTCTTATTAATAATTGAATCCACCTCATGAGCTCCCATGAAAGCAACAAATTGGTCATGTAATCTTACGTCAAAGTAATTATTATCCCTCTTATGGTATGAGGCGATTATAAAGTTGTTACTACATTTGCATTGAAAATAGAGATGCTTATCATTTTGTCTTGTGCAGCAAGACACATTATATAACCCACAAAGTCGTTTAGCACACTCATTTAGCCACCCAATAAGTTTTCTAAGATTCTCCTTTTCTTGAGAAAAGAATAATCAGCTTCTTTCAATAATTCAAGTTCCTCATGTGTAAATAATTCAAGTTCCTCAGGTGTATATTCATCCATAAAACCCATAGTATTGACCAAATTTTTCATTTCAACACTTAGAATTCTTTTTGATAAAGTTTTTATGTCTTTTTAATTTTTTTATGCAAAACTGAAAATAAATGACACTAAATGATGCAAACTGAATTAACTAATGCAACACAAAATGCAAAACTGAAAATAAAATATGCAAACCGAAATGAAAAATGCAAGACAATGACAAAACAAATAATTTGCTTTGAAGGTAAAGATGGATAAGATGATGCTCACGTAGGTGCAACCTCCCCAAGCTTAGGTGTTAGCACAAGTTGGTGATGTTGACTTTGTTGTGAGATGCACGCAGAAAACAAAGTTGGTGCACACCCTTCGATAAACCTTTTCAGCAATGATTCCCCGGCAACGGCGCCAGAAAATAGTCTTGATACCCATAGATGTGATAGCCTTCAGTAGCTACCTGCAAGATAAAGTAAACGGGGTTAGGTTGAGACTCCAAGTGCAGAGTGTGTAGTAAGTGGAAGACGTGTTTTTTCCCCACGAGGGTGACTCGAGGGTTTAATATCGAACTCTCGAGGAATCAGTAGTGAAAGATTTATCTTCCTATCCTTCTTTTGGTTACCTATAAAACAAAGTTAAATATTTTGGTCCTCAACCTCACCTGTGGTTGTCAAGCACAGGGTGTAAGAATGATATCAAGATAATTATGCAATGCAAACAAGAAATAAATATGCAATGATGGTAAATAAATATGCAAGGATGATGATAACAATGATAAATGATATTTTTGGGGTTTTTTATGATGTATGCAAGATGTAAAAGTGTTTTTGTATTTTCGGATTTAATAATTGCAGAAAATGGAAAAGTGGTAAAAGTTGTTGGAAATGTGTTTCTTATGATTAAAAATGGACCGGGTTCATGGTTTCACAAATACACTCTCTCTTTAATAAAGTGGTAGACAATGGAATACTAGAGTTGACATATGAGATTGCAACACAAAGTTTAATGACAAGTAACTAATTATATGGGCATCACGTCCTAACATAGAGACCTTTTGATTATTAGTCTCACTTATACTCCACCAAGATACGAACTAAATCATAACACCTCAGTAATTAAGATAACTCAGAGTATAGCTTTAAGTATCATGACATGAAGTTAAAATAAGAACATGCTAGATCTAGTCACAGAGAAGTGGCATGGTCACCCACAACCCTTGTAGCATGGTATTTTTGTTTATCCCTAGTGAGGCAACAAAGTAAGGTAAAACACCCAAGTGGATCGCGATATTACAGTGGTCAACTTACCGCACTCACCACCCCCCGTTACTCCAACTAATGCACACATCACCCCCACACACGCTCTCATAAACATGCTTGATCATAACAAGTAAATAAGAACGGGGTACATAATATGCATCTATATTCATAACTGAAACAAACATTGCAATCTCAAACATATATTAACTCATAAAAGATCCACCACATAGGTATTACAAAGATGACCGTAATCATGTTCAGCAGCTCATACGGTGCTAATTAGTGAAGCTCAAAGAGAGGAGAGATACATAAGTTACTTCCACAAACCCATAGTCCTGAGGTGGACTACTCCCTCTTCATCATGGAGACGGTGGAGAAGTCGATGGAGAAGATGGGACCACGCCGGCAGCGCCCCGTCGGAGTTTTCCCCCTCCAATCTGCAGCTCCAGATCTCTCTTTCGGTGTTTCTGTGTTTTGGCGGCGCTCCTTCTAGAGAACGTCGGGGGGTTATATTTATAGGCGTTTTTAGGTCAAAACCTAGTCGGTGGAGAAAAGATCGATGGCAACGGAGCGTCGAGGCCCCAGATGAGGGGTCCCACATGGCCAGGTACAGAGGCCGTGTGGGCCCACCTCTTTTGGGCCTCGGGTCTCCGTTTGTTCGCTTCCTTCGCCCCCAAGTCTTGTTCCTTCCGAATATTGACGCTCGTAAATTTGCAGGTGATTTGGACGTCGTTTGGGTCCCTGAAACATTAAAGGAAAGAAATAGGGTTTTCTGCCTGCGCAGGGTTAATTCCATAAAAATAGAAAATAAATAAATATTCCCAAAAATCATTATATAATAGTGATATAACCCTTATATGATGCAAATATGATTGGAATATAAGTAATATAGTGGAAAGTTCATGTATGCATTTTACATGCATCACCCCCCAAGTAGCACTAAACAAACATCACAATATCATAGAGATAGCCAACACAAAGAACAACTCATGGCAAGTATTCCCATAATATTTAATACAAAGAGTCACACACGACACGCGCACTGTCAACTTCGCACCATGGGACAAAGGTGACTCCGGAGATTACGTTAATAAAACCACTTGAGTAGCACATTCATAAGATAATGAAGAGTAACATCTATGAATTCAACTAGATTACAATGCTCATGATCACACAAAGATCACACCATGGGAGAGAGAGATAAACCACATAGCTACCGGTAGAGCTCTCAGCCTCGATGAAGAACTACTCCTTCCTCATCATGGGAGGCAGCAACAGCGATGATGGAGGCGGTGGCATCGATGGAGATGGCTCCGGGGGCAATTCCCCGTCCCGGCAGGGTGCCGGAACAGAGAGTTCTGTCCCCCAGAATTATGGTTTTGGATGGCGGCGGAGCTACGAAGCTTTTTGGAGAAATCCTTCTACTTTCTAGGATTTTCAGGGCAGGAGGAATAAATAGGCGAAATGGCGGCGGCAGCGGGCACCCGAGGGGCCTCACCACCCCTCAGCGTAGTGGGCCAGGGGCCGCGCCGAGCCCTTGTGAGAGAACAGGAAGTGGACTCCGTGTATGTGTCGGTGAAACAGGGACCTCCGTTGATTTTCGTCCAATTCCGAGAATATTTCCAGAACAACTTATCTGGAATACAAAAACAGCAGAGAACAGGAAGTGGCACTGTGGCATCTTGTTAATAGGTTAGTCCAGAAAATATATAAAAAATGATATGAAGTGTATATAAAACATGTAACAATTGGTATAATATCAACATGGAAGATCAAAAATTATAGATACGTTTGAGACGTATCAGGGCTCTGTGTAAACTGCTTAATTTAAGCTTGAGCTCAACCTGAAATATGAAACAAGCAAAATATTTAGGCCCGGCCTAGATTTCGAGCGGAGCTTGGAAAATTTCGACATACTAAATCTAGGCATGAGCCCGGGCCAGCCAAAGAAATAGAAGTTTTAAACCCATACCCAGCCTGAATAGACGAAAAGAGCAATTTTTGTTCGGGTCGTGCAGGGTATCGAAGCTAAATAGCCCGTCCTACCAAATCTAGTCCAGGGCCTAGCCCGAAAGGAAAAATGAAATATTGATCCCGAGTCTGGCCCAAAGAAATAAAAATAAGGAACATCTTAATTTCCCAAGTCTGAGGGAAATCACTAGAAAAAGGGTTCCCTTTGTGAAGGGAACCCAGCGGACCATCTAGTGCTGACAAGTGTCGCCTTCTCCTTCATGCGGTACCAACGGTTGCATGCATGTTCGCCACGTGTCACAACCAGATTGAATTTGGGGTGCAGGAAAGAGAGGGATAACGGTGGTGGGAGATCAGTTTTTGCCTTTTATTTTTCAAAACCGAAACTTCAAAACAAATTATCTTGAGAATCGTTTATCTAACTTACGGACCGTTTTCACTTTTGAGCACCTCGCGTCGGGATCTTCAAAACTAGATCCCATGTTGATAGGTTTCGACGAACTTTTTTTTTGTACTTCTGGATATGTATAGTTGTACAATCTGTGTCTGTGTACGTACAACATGTGTCTGCGTAGATGTACAACATGTGCCTCTAGTCGTACAAAATGTGTCTGTACAACCCTGTCTGTCTAATTGTACAACCTTGACTGATTAGTTGTACAACATGTGTCTATGTCTGTACGATATGTGTCTGTTTAGTTGTACAACTATATCTGTCTAGTTGTAAAACATGTGCCATGCAAAAAAAGTTATAAAACATATGTATATATAGTTGTACAAATTATGTCTGTCGGTACACCGTTGTATTGTGTACTTTGCCCTCCCTATTATGCAGTATGTACACCGTTTTTTTGCGAAACACAATACAACACAGACGCTCACATACACGTGCACACACTCACCCCTACGAACGCACACACGCACACCCTACCCCTATGAGCACCTCCGTAATACCGAGCCGACGGGTCGAGTCTTGAGATTGACGAAGTCACCACGGGCGCCTCGCTGTCGACGGGAACGTCGCCTCCCACTGAAGAATATTCCGCCTAAATGAGAAACACCAACGTCAAACCTGGGGTTTGAACTCTGGTGGGCTGGGGGTACAATCACCCTCCTAACCATCTTGCCACATGCAAGTTATGTACGACGCATGCCCTTGATTGTGTACATCCGGCCGGCCAATCGCGGGGCTTGCTCGCGGATGCCTTCCCAAGCTGTTGTCGCGTCGCCGGATGGACGTACACCACGCGTGAACGAGCTGCGCCGGAGGGACTTCACGCCTGTGTACAACGCGGGGCTGGACGTCGGACGTACATCCGCGACCGGGTCAGCGCGCACGCGACGCGGGGACCAGGAAAGTGACGTGTTGGAATTTCTTCCTCACGCGTGTCGTCACACGTGGTGGGCTCTCAGACTGTTTTTTTCCTTTAGGAAGGGAACCCTCTAGTGGTACCCAAGTCTGAGCGTGGCTCTGGTTTTGCGGCGGGCCTGATGCTTGACATACAAAATCTAGGCCCGATCTGGCTCAAAGAGACGAAAGATAGCAATTTTGTTACGGGCCAGGTTCGGCCTCCGTGTATACTGCCTAATTATGCATGAGCCGGCCTGAAATATAGGACTGGCCAATATTTCATGCCCGAGCCCATCCCCGGTGTTTCGGGTCCGCCTTAGGTCATGTGGTCGGGTTAGGCAACTCAAGTGTAACGAAAAACTAATGAGAGAAAGGAGCTACAAGAACCCGAACACGAGAGAGAGTCCCTACGCGTGTTGCCACCAGACTGGAGAGAAAAGGGGCACCGAGGCGACGATGCTAGGGAAACACCTTTTGGTAGAGGGGCGACCAATGATGATCTAACAGTATGTTAAGACTGTCCATAGTGGGAGTAACTTAGACTAGTAAAATGTTACTAGTCTGTTATTACCTCTGTAGTGCAAAGTAAGAAAAAGGGCAATATCATAATTCATAGGTGGTCTGAACATGTAAGTTCATTCATATATTTTTGGGAAGCGATATGACAACAGTATAGCCAACAACCGTCTATAGCCTAGTGCAATGTCATGTGTAGCCAATCTTATAGCCACCATGTACAATAGCTTGTTTAATGACATACTATATCTTATTAATACATGGCCCACATTACACTCTTACAATGGCATAGAAGCACGTGGCGTAACGTGCAATGTCATGTGTAGATAGCCAAAGCAACTGATCTTATCTTACAACCCGCTTCTCTTCTCTCCAGTTCTCTCCTCAAACTCAACATAAATATATTATTTAATTCCTTATATCTTGCTATGTTACCCTATTGCTTATGTCACCTTATTGTACTTAGCTCTAACATGTTACTCTATTTCTCTATCCATTAATTAGCTTCACACCTTATTGCACTAGCCAACATGCATCTTACCACCTATGTTATTCCCGAAGAAGGTACTCTGAAGAGTGTTAAGCACCCGGAATTACTTGCATGCTAAAGAGTGCTAGAGCACCCGGCAATTACTTTCACTCTTTCAGGCCGCTCAGAAAAAATCTTAATCAACACGAAACATCTGATTTTTAATTTAAACTCATAGTGACAGGGTGAAACACAAAGGAGACACTTCCTATATTTTCCAGCGGTCCACCCAAATTACTGTTCTTGTAGTTTCCATGTGTTTTGCACTCTTTAGTCCAAATAGGCCCTAAATATGTTTCTTCCAAGGCTCAATCAGTTCGAACTAGAATTACAGAATGGGCATGCTCTGATGCATTCATGAGTTCTGAATTCTGATACAAAAGAATGTGTTTAATTACAACATAATGATATCAGTCGTACAAAAAAAAGGTGGTTCACCCTGAACATCTAATCTAACACGTCAAATGGGCCCCTCGGTGTTGATGCAGTATTCTATTCAGCGTCGACGAAAATCTGCAACAAACAAAATGATACTACTCACTTCAGCAAGTGAAGAGATGGAACTTGTTGGAAAAGTTGCTCCACTTTACCTCTATGTCTTGCAGCGGTTCATAGTGCTTCCTTTCCTGTACGGCATACAATGTAATTCCAGAGATTTTTTGCACACCTAGTTGGGTAGCTACCATGCTCTGCACAAGGTTATCCCATAGATAATCATTACTCTTTGGTCACATTCATACAAGGTGCAACAAAATGCATCACAATCTTGCCTCTGATTTAATAGACTTGTCCGATAAGACAGCATGCAACAGTGAAAAAAAACACCTACTGATTTTGACGATCGAAAGCAAACTTTCGCTACAAAGACGCTTGTATGAAATCCAAGTTAAAAAAAAAAAGGCAAGTTGGTAAAGGTCCGGAGACCGGGCGTATGGAACTTCACAGAGGCTCGGAGGCTATAGTTCGTGTGTTTGGACTAATCCATTACCTCATTATATATGAGTATATGTCTCTTTTTACAGTGGTTTGACTTGATGCCCTTAGATACCAATCGCTATCTAAAAGGAGAAATATTTCATCCCAAAATTTCTATTTATACCTTCCTTTTCTTTATTTTATTGGATTAGATTAGGATCTGTGCTAGGACTCATAGCCCATGACATGAAGACGCTAGTTTGTTTCAGTTCCTAATTCTTACATGATGAAAACTGCAATCATACAATGACACAGATAAATAAATTCTATACAGAATCACGGAAATAGCGTTAGAGTTGCTGATGTACTAAGTGCATTGGCAATTCATCAAAATTACCACTTCTAGAAATATATGCCATGCCAAATAGGACAAACATTTGATGTTACATTTGCCAAAAAGACAAGCAAGATATATGCAGAGCATAAGTTATGCATCAGCAGTGTCCTCACCAGGTCAAAGTTGATGGACTCAAAAGGCTCCACTAATGGCAAAACCTGTGCACAATAGACAGTGAGAAATCAAAAACATACTGAAACGACATTATATTCACGAGATTAGTTGAAACCCGTTGGTAGTTTACTCCAACAGAGATAATTTCATTGTTTCTCAACTAGTACTATTTTACATAGCGTAACAAGTTTAATGATCTACACTAGCTAGTATCAGATTGCTTAAATCAGATATCAGTAGCAGAGTTCAAAATTATTATTGACCTACAAACTATTAGCCTGAAAACAAAAATACAAAGAGAAACTCTTTCTAAGATTTTTTTCTAATCCGAACCACATGGCCTGATACATGTCTAGAGAGAGCTACACCACAGGATCAGTGGTTGTATCGAAGTGCAAATAAAATGGAACACCATCACAGTTTTCACAGGACAACTTTCAAGGAGATTTCAGAATACCCCAACCAAAAATATGCTCTAAACAAATGCTCAGATCACCAATCTACCTGCACTGATTTTATCCCAACGTAAACATTAAATACATAAGAGTACAGCAACTAACCAGCTTCTGTAATCCATTGACCAGAACACTTTTCTGTTCACCAGATATGCTTGGAGCAAGAAATACCTCAAAAGGGCCAACTGTTTTCTCTGTTTGGTTTGTAAGGCATAGATTCACCTGAAGATTTGACATTACTATACATTAAGCAAATAAAGCGATTTGCAGGGGCATTGTCGCTATATAAGTAATATTTTGCACTGATGCATAGTGGTAGATATTAGTCATAAAAAATGAAAAGAGAAAAAGGAAATGTGACCGATTTAAGCCTTAAAATCGTAATGTACACAAAATCTGTAGTTATATTACCATATGAGGTTCAAAAGAAATTTTGCCTGCATGCTCAAGCATGCAATCTACTATTGCAAACGTAATACAGGTTCCCATTTGACAGATTTAACAAAGGGAAATATAAGCAAATGGAAGTGGGTTGTCATCCAACCAAACAGGGTTCAAGCAAAAATAGTAGCTCGGGAGACTAAGGACCATACAGTCGGTTCAAGGATGTAGTGAGGTGGAGTTGTTCAAGGTGGAAGGTAAGCTAAGATCATCTGTGAAATATGCTATCGCCTATCGCTACAATTAGCCAATTACACGAGCCAGCTAGGATAAGATAACATCTCATCAGGGACATGAGCAAACAAATACTTGACAAAGTGGATATAGACTGACCCATTTTTGCATGCAAACATCAGGGGAGAACCTAGTGTAAAGGAAAATATTGACGTATAAAATTAAAAGAAAATAAAGATGAACTAGATAGAGGATCCACATCCGGATTTAATGGCCGAAAGACTGCAAGATCAGCCCAATCCCCAATGGCATAACCAGAAGCAGGATAAGCTAAGAGATTCTTACCTGCATTAACATAAGGGAAAGCGGAAACAAACTCAACCATTATTGAGTATTAACCCATCTAATACTCCGAGAACAAATTCAGTTTCTTAAACATCAAGTAAGACCTAAGGTTTTACCCTTCCACCGCAGTTGTTAAAAAAAATTCATCATGAATGAACTAACTATATAGCTGACTATTTGGGATTGAGTATTGTATGCTGCAAATTGTAGACGGACGTTAGCCAAGAAATCACTTACAATAAATGGTCTTTCTATAAATATGATAGCTGGAACTTTCACGGCACGAAGGTCAACATCTTTGCTTGGAGTGGGCTGCCAAAAAGAAAACTCAGATTAAATTGGAGAACTCGACGATAGTTGCTATTTTCAGTTTTAACAAGAAAAACTGACTCAACATCGTTGTAGTTAAAGGGTCAACATGTAACATAAATACTCCTCCCTCTCAAAATAAGTGTCTTAGATTTGTCCAAAAGTGGATGTACCACTTTTGGGCAATCTAAGACATTTATTTTGGGACGGAGGGAGTAGTAAAAAAACAGAGGCCAGGAAGTTACTTACAGTGCTATGAATGTTCTGAGTTTGCAGACGACCTGGTTCGCCAAGATTTGTCCGCCATGTAATCTGAAATTTACCAAGTATACTGCTTCCCTCTGCCTTAGCTTGACCAGACTCATGAGACGATGGTCTAAGCTGATATAGATAATTGTATATTCCTCCTCCAGCTCTAATCAGAATTGGTTGTTTGCAGAGATCCCTGTATAGAAATAATAAACCCAGAGCCATTCATTTATTAACGTGTCAGAATTAACATGCTGACATTGGACAGGCTTGTTTTCAGCACTCAGATTACCGGATTGTAGTCTTCTCCACTGAGGGATGTTCATCAGCTTCCAATATTGTAGCGCTCCATTGTTGGGCAGGTTCAAATTCTACTTGATCCATGTAAAGATTAGACTTCGTGTGATTCTCAATGCAGGCTTCTAGATATGTAATATCCTGTCAACATGGATCTATACATCACCATGGTGAATTATTAAATGAAATAAACAATAAATAAATATGTAGTAACATTTTAAAGGGAATAGCCTCATTAGTTTAAGATAATAGATTGTTAAGCAGATTAGAATAAACCAGGGAAGAAGAACCACACGGTCAATTTGAAAAGAGAAAGTGGACATCAATTTCTATAAGCATACAATCTAAACATAGAAATAAGGATATAACAATCTAGATGCAAATGTGTAATGATCTTTGATGACATATACATTTGACGGTCCCTAAGGAAGGTGTCTATATTTAATCGAAGTACTTACAGTCATTTACACTTGTGAAGAATGAAGTAACCTACCTTGATGGTGCGAACCTGAAAAGAAAGTTGAACAAAAGTAAGATTTGACCTACAAAACATAGATACACTTATAAATAGGAGACTTAAGTACCTTTGTTCGAACAGATAATGGATTTGAAACAGTGAACTTGAAGAACTGAGGAAGATATTTACGCTCCGTGTCACCGTCATTATATAAAGCAGTACAGACAAGCCTGGATTCGATCACAACACAACCAAATCAACAATCAAGATTGGTATATGCACCAAAACGACAGTTATGGAAGCTAAATAAAAAGGAAAAGGAGCATACGTATGTGCACCCAGTTCTTTGACATCATGCTCGACTATAAAATCATATCTACCTCCTGATCTAATCGATTCAACAGGAGATTTCGCTGTATCCAGAAGAAGTATCCTCTGTTTCTCGGTTTGTATTTCTGCCTAATATAATGAAAGTTCAGTTAAACTTTGTGACAGAATAAGCCGAAACTGTATGAGAGAGCAAAGTCGACAATGCATATGACTACAGGGGGAACATATAAGCACAATAAATTTTAACACAGGGACCTACCAATCTATAGACAGAATTAGTGTCAAACTGTCAATGCATCACAAGAGCTACAGAAAAAGCTAAGGTCAACTATCTACATGAAAACTAATGAGACTACTTGCGTGCATAATTTCTTACATGTGCTGATATCTAAGAAAAACTTAGTTATAATTCTACTAAGCATTTAAACACACCACGCTGAAACTACGACATACAAATTAACAACTGACTCATCCGGTACTGAACATTCATTACAGTAGCAGGGTGATCCAGTGGTTGGCCTTAACCAAGTGATAACTGCAGCGATGAGAACTAACGCTATGTTTGGTCATGGGTGCAGCCTTAAGAACAAAGGCTACCTTTCGACATGAAAATGAGAATACCTTAGCAAAAGCATTAGCCTAGCAGTTTAACTGAATGTGCCGCAATTTGCAACAAGCAAATAACTACTAGAAATTATCTAATACACTTGAAACATGGTGAGAAAAAAGTGTCAACACCTTGATTATGACTTCCCTGGCTTCCAGGCCGAGCTGTTATTGATGCTGATGTAGCTGCAGAATGTCTCCCCCAAATAGATCGCCCTAGCCACAGACACACAAGCATCAACGCAAGCGGTTACCGAAAGCTGCATACAACATTGCAGAAGGAGAAGGAAAAGCTAACCCGAATGCCTGGGGGAGGACGAGGAGGCCGGGGGGTGCGAGGGCATCAGCGGTCTCGCGGAGGAGGAAACGATCGCGGAAGGTGAAGTCTCCGGGGACGGTGGTGGCCGCGCCGGAATCAGGCGGGTGGAGGAGGTCCTGGAGAAAGTCGGCGGCGGCGGAGGTGTCCGGGGAGGTGAGCGCGTCCTCGGGGAGGAAGACGTCGCGGGGGTCAAAGCGGAGGAGCGCGGCCGGGTCCGGCCGAGCGAGGGGCGGGACAGGCGCATGACGCGGAACGCCAGCGAATGGTTCTGCTGCGTCGCCGTCGCCGGGGACGGCGGCTGCGCGCCGGTGTAGGCGACGACATCGCCGGCTAGAGATCTGGCAGTGACGTGATCTGGTTTCTGATGCTGCGTCGCACTCGCAGGCTCGCGGCACTCGAGAGACTAGCTAGTTTTTTTTTTTTTTTGAACGTGCACTTGCTTTATTACTTTGGAATAAGAGAGGAGTACATCGTTCGCTATTACAGCTCCAATACAACTAGGAGGCTCATCATACCATACACCATGATCAACCTCATAAAACTTTGCAAGATTGTGAGTACTGTAGTTAAGACGAATCGGAAGGTGCAAGTAAAAGTCGTTTATTTTCACGAGTGTATTTGTATCAGTTCATAGCTTTTTCGCGCTGGAGCTGAGAAAACTTGATTCGTCAGTTATTTTTATTTCGAAGAGATGTAATTTACTCCAGTTCCTAACAGGAAGCACACCATGATCAAAGTGAACACTTAGCAAGAAGAAGCCTGCCAGGGAGGGAACTAGTTGTTGAACAACACTAGCTTCCAAACATAACATTTGCAGGAACTTCATATGATTTGTCTGTCAAAACAATTAGGAGTTCCGTACTTTAGCTGATGTGAAATCACGAGATCATATCACTAGCAATTCTGCTACAACATGCACAGGCAGTATGCATAACCCATCTATCAGCTTCCTTCCAACATTAGGATACATATACACATGATGAACGCACAAAATCTCTCTCCTAATACAACTATATTTTTACACAGCCGTTAGACCTAAGCTTGTGGCTGTCTGCTTTGGACCTGTAGGTAACCTGAGACGAAATTGTCCCAAAACAATGCTGGTTCAGATTTGGTCCACCGAACTCCTAAGAGAGAAGAATCGGCTTGGTAAAGGTGTCACTGGAGACAGCAATTACACGACTTTAACCCATGACCCACCACACATTGGACAAGCCTGGGTCCAACGGCTGATCCACCATGCCTCACGTTCATTTGCTGGGTTTGGGGCACCAGGTTGCGCAAATGCACATGTTTGCCGCAAGCACCGTATGCACTGCAACAGAGAGGGCAGCCATATCAAAACATTAGGCACATATAAACTGGACAGGATACACTAATACGTCTTGTCAAAGAACCCTGGCATGAGGCTACAGTGCAAGTGCGAAACGATTCATACTCACCTTATACCATTCACCATCAAGACCTGTTCTCCACACAGCTGTGATAACATCTCGCCGAGACCCCATCACACCCAGATAAGCTCCAAGACCCACAGATGTTTTCAATCCAAATGCTGCGTCTCTTTCAGACATCCGGCGCTTTCTTGGCCATAGACCTTGAATCCCAAAGTTAGTGTTGACATCCTCTTCCATGTCCGAATGAGAGTTGATATGACCACCGATTTTCAGGTGTGGCATATTATCCAGTGGACCAAGATCATCTGGTTCTGACCAGGGCCCTCCAAACATGTTGCGCCTATGCCATTCTTCAGAAGGAGGTTGCAATTCTAATTCTCGAAGTAAAAGACCAGCAGCATCAGCTCCTCGTGGACGAGGCATATTCTGCAATAAAAAAATTAAATGGACGTGCATCACAATGCATATTCAGATCAGTGCGCAACCTGTCCACACAGTTCACTGAAATGACACACCCGTGAGGCTCTGCGCTCGGAAGTCTAAACGTCTAATAATTGTTACAAGCAGAGGTACAAGGGGTTTAAGAGTAGATTGTAGTGACAGGTTGACGGACCCTGCCACAGCCCAACCTGGTGGTTTGTTAAGTACTCTTTTTCACGTGGTTTTAATCATCTTCGGTGCTTGTTTAAATTGTGTATTGCAACTTTCAAGTACCGACATCACTGGAGTAACTAAAAACAGTAGTAATGCTCTTTTAAAGGCTCAACACATCATTAACATGGGCACGTTCAACTGCTCAAGTAGCATAGAACTGACTGAATATCTCTGTTCCTCCGGGATAATTAATCATTATTATGATCTTATATTATTTGAATCGTTGCACACCCCAGAATATGCATAACTTACAACAGACGGAATCTTCTACGAGAAATATGTACTGTACCTGCATATGAGGACCAAGAGATGCTTCCACTACCTCTGGGAGCACAGTGTAAGTGCCATCGATGAAGTGCAACCTTATAATAATGTTGCTGGTACCAACCTGAGAAACAGGCAATGGATGCTGCAAACCTGACGTCCTTCGACAAAGATCAACCAATATAAGAAAAAGTACCTTCACCTGCAACAAAAAACAAATTATCTGGTCATTATATATTCCGTGTGCTAAGAAACTAAGTATTTCATGAACGCACTTAATTAGTAAAGCTGTAACAGAAGCATGTCAGGCCATCACTGGCAAAGATTTATACTAGGTAATTATCCAATCAAAACATTATTATTACTAGTCTGGCAATAGCTCTGAACAAGCTAGGTAGGTGATTTAACTTTGCAATATGAGGTAAACAGAAAGTGGTTCTCTTAAGCCAATGCATGTTACCACGGTTTAATGAACAAAAATCTCAGGGTTGTCAAAAGAAACTCATATTAATCAATTATTTTGTTTGTTACCTCATCTGACGTATAACCCTGGCCAGCATTGCCAGAACCAATTCTAACAGACTTGCCCATTGGATTTTCTTCGAGACCCTTCGCTCCAAGAACCAACTGTCCACGTGCAGCTGGACCATCCTCCATTTTTGCAGCCCCTAGACCAGATCTTACTGCAGAAACAGCAGAACTATTGTCCTCCATCTTACCGGTTATCAAGTGTTGTATTTTCTGCATGGCAGAATCAGGATTTTTTTGTGCATTTGCGAGTAATCTTGGTGATTGCCTTCTCCGGAAAAGCAAACAAATAGCAGCAACTGACATAATCTATGAAGGAAATGGCAGTCCCCAATAAGTCTAACAGCAGGCGTCCCAGGAAACGTCCCTGTGTTGATGCTGATAGGCATAAATGATGACCTCCCGCTAACTGGATTTGGTGCTGCATTGGCAGCACCATCAGCATTGTTGCTAATCTTAGCAATCGCACCTTGGACCCACTCTTGCATTTGTGAGCTCCCAGTCGTAGATGCTACTCCACTTTGAGTACCTGTAAGATGTTGGAGCAGTCCACGTCAAAAAAAAAAAAAAAAGATGTTGGAGCAGCACATGCTAAGCACCAATGGTAAATGGGAAAATATACTAGCAACTAAGCATTTGCAAAAAAAGAAATGACAAACAAAATAGTTTGAGGTGGTTATATTCTGCACAAACTACGGAAATGCAAAAGTTTTAGCAAGATAGCAGGATTTTGACCTTGATTATTTGCTGGTGATGGAGAACTGTTGGTTGGACTAGTAACGATATTCCTGGAACTGCCTGAACCAGAAGATGCTCCTACAGCATGGCTGGCCAGAGTTCGGCAGAAGCTTGCATAACGCCGCAAGCGTGTGATGAAATGTGAGGCCAAATCCAGAACAGCGTCAACATAACCCTGCATTCCAGTGCTAAGATAAGTACATTCACAGAATGATAACATAAAGTCTATATGCACACGGCTTATGTTCAAATATGTAATAAAGTTATTCAGTCAAACATAAGAGGGAGTCGATGGGTTGAACATGGTTTCACCTAACCTAGAGAAAGCAATGCTCACAATAAAAGAAATTTAATGCCATTTATGTACAAGTTAACAAGTGTAAACAGCAATCCCCAAATTACCAATGCTCCACAGCTGACCAAGTTTACAAAAGCAAAATCAATGAATGATAACAAGTTGAAATTAAGCTCCACGACAATGAAATAGGAAGCATGGGAAGTAAAGTAGACCTGGATGTTTGGAAGTAGAGCTGGGTCAACCGTCATTTTGTCAGGCTCAATGTTAGACAACATATCACTAGAAGCTTGCCAGGGTTCAGGTAGCAGAGTTGATGGATTTATCAGGGCAGACTCTATTCCTTTGCCTAGCATATCCAGAAGCAATCTTGCTTGCATATCCAACACAAGTGCTCTGACGTCTTGAGCATTTGTTCCTTCCAACAACCTACACTTTATCCTATCGAGATTCTGCATGCAGTAAATCAAGCAATCATAAGGTTTACGAAGGTATAGGTTAATCCATATGGCATGAAAACCATTTTTCTTGCCACATCATATAAGGACTAAGGTGCTAATCTTAATGTCGCTGCTTGCTGAGACACCAATGCTTACTGCGCATATAAATTACCTCTAATTATTAGATAGCATGCGAGTCCAAGCATATGTAAAATATAGGGATTTTATGAAGCGGCTATTTTCTCTCTCTGTGACTTTGGTGATGTAATTTTACTCTCACTTAAAAGCATTGTGAGCAAATATATAAATCAAAGACTAGTACTACAAAAAGAAGTGAAAGGAAGTTCTATTAAATTAAAGCAAGTATTACTTTACTCATATGCCTAATTCAACTAAATGGTCAAATGTGCTTAGAGTGAGGGGGACACTTGCTGGTTGTGTGCATATGCATCTCCCTTGTAATTGCAAGGAGAAAAAGGGTAAGAGAACCATGGTAGCTGGTAAATGCACTATTTCAAGAGTTCAAACGGACGATCGGACACATCTATTACATTGTAAGCAAGTCGATTATATCTCAGGAGTAATTAAAGGCCAGTGCTACAAATTGAAAATAGTGAACCACAACAACACCACTTACAGGACAGTGTTGTAGCCTCTGTTGCATAGTTGGAAGGCAATGGAAGTCCGTATCCAGTAATGCTATCACACTGTTAAGTGAGACTGAAACGAAGAGCAAGGATTTCAGTTTCTTTCGGAAGAGTATAAATCACATGTTGCCAACCATATTAAACAAATAGTAATATATATTAAAACATAGACATTCAGTTGTTCAGGAAATTCTGTCACGTCACAGCGGAAAATATAACACATTAAGGAACCTAGACAAGGATCATGAGGCAAGATGAGACAGATGCAAAGTACAGTTCCAAGCTGGTGCTCACAAGACATTTTTCCATTGTTCAGGAATTCGTTAACTGGTAACGGCTCGCTCGGCCACTGAATAGCGAATAATCGGCCTATTCGCCAGTTAATCGGCCGATTAATCGGGTAATCGGCATTTATCGGCTATTCAGTAACCCACTGAATAGCGATTACTTGGCCAGTTAATCGGTGATTCGGCCGAATTTTAGAACAATGATTTTTCCATTTCAGATAATGGGGTCTTCTGCATGTAAGGGAACATGAACTTCATCCCATTATTTTTGGAGCAGGTCATCCTCCCATTATAGTAGTTTATGTAGTGAAGAATGTAACCTAGTACTCATACAACTATCCTTTGACATTTGTAAATCGGAAACATCAAATTTCGTTCAGTCTAACTCTAAAATATAGGCTTGCAGAATCTAAAATGACAGTTGTGGAAAATGTAATGTACAGTGCAGCAAAGGTTGGACTTCCCTTCAAATTACATGGACAACTCAAGAAAATGGAACTGCAGAAACTACAAACTTAGGTGCTTACCAATACCATCTTCAGCAGCACTCTGTGTGCAACCAACAGCATCCCACCAATCGACACCAGCCATCAAACTCCACCAAAACCTGCATAAGCAATACGGCTGTGAGATAAAAATAAATCATTTCAATGAGCTCATATTAACTTGGTTGCATACCTATCTGCTATTGCCCGTTCCCACGCAGCTGAGCTGACCTTTGTCTGAGCATTAAGAATTGCAGGAGGAAGCACACGTATTATCTTTAGTATGGTTCGATCTTTGAGTGTGTCATGCCATACTGATGCCAAGCAACAACTGCTAGAGGAGAAGGCTGGTGGAGCAATTGATGAGCCAACGTTGACATGATAGCTGTCAACTTGATCAAAATTTGGACCTGAGAAAATGTGCACTCCGCCACGCAAGAACGCGACCGCAACCTCACCACCATGTGCAGAATAAACTATTTGTGCCAGCTGTCTAACATCATTTGGAAGATCGTAAGGATCAAAACTAAGTCTGTTTGCCCTGTCAACACTGCACTCAGAAGAGCTCCGTTCATCTGAAGTTGTTGGCATTGGAACATAAGTTTGAGGATTTTTAAGGTCTTCTGTTGGTGGAATGCTTTTGTTAACCCTAGTAGACCAAACAGTTTGCATAGGAGGCTGCCCACCAAAGCTAGAAGGGCTTCCAAATATTGGGTGAAGAACAACAGGTTGAAGTGAAGATTCCCAGCACTGGACTCTCCATCCAGTGATGGAAGGTCCTTCGTCGGGGTCATAAGGAGACATATACTGCCCTGCAATGATTTAATGGCTGTCAGTAGAAAAAAAACAACCAATTCACCTAATATTATTTAAGATAGCATCATATAAACAACTGAGACAAAAAAAAAACTACCGAGACAAGTATACACACAGTAATTAATGATCAAGAGTTTTTATGACCATGGCACAAACCACATAGGCAAGACATCAACAAACAGCTACAACAAAATATGTTGTTCAGAAGCCTATCAGCCTATCAGCCTGTCACGAGTAAAAGAATAATGGCCTTGGTTTTTTCCTCAATATGTAGAATTGGATTCGGGAGATGCACGTAAAAGATGTATGAGCCAAAGGGCATGTATGCTTTTCAAAATAGCAGGAATACCCCATTACAATGAGGTCCATGACATGTCAGAGAACAAACTACAACAGCTTCTGAGATTTCTCAATTTAAGCTGTATACGCACCTTCGACAATTACAACTGTAATGACCCCTCCTCCTCGAGTGGGATCAAAAGCAACGGAAGTAACCCCAGATCCCCATGTTGTAGTAGTGGCTGATTGGGTAGCAGCTTCAGGACTGACGTAAGCTGAAAAGTTGGAAACCGGACAACAATGGATGGATGCTGCCTCGGTAATCTCATTATCTATCTGTTTTCTTGTTTGTGCACCCTCAGAAACAAGGTAATCTTGCAAGGAAAAGAGATAAGCTGCTAATGGAGCAAAACCAGTCCAGGAAGGGGGGTTCAGAGATGGAGGAAGGGGGCTTGTTGCATTTATCTTTGCAGTTGCCTGAATACCATTGCCAAGACCAGGCATCACCTCCCAAACCACTACAGTAGAAGGATTAACAAGGGGGACGCCAGCAACATGAAGAGCTCCAGACTCAGTAATAATAGCATCAGCCGCCATTATACCGCTGGGGCCTGCTCCAAGAAGCCCTTTGCTCGTAGAAAACCATCTAGGTTCTGCTGAGTTTTGAGAAGGCCACTGTGACCAATGAAGCTGAACAGACCCTGATGAAAATACAGAACAAACGCATAGAATATTGGGCCATCCTGCTGTAGTAAACAAAGTTATGTCAGAATAAAATAAAGCAAACTTGAAGCAAGTCTCACCCAAGAAAATATTACTTTACAAAAATACATTTGGCTCACCAACCTGAATTTTGAGGTTGCTGTGTAAGGAATTTTTCCTCAAAGGTTTTCATGTTTGAAGAAGTACCGGAGTTTGTAGGAAGCCATCTATACTGTAGAATCAAGGAAAGTAACAAATTTAGCACGAGCTAGTAATTGCGTCAGACTAAATAAGCAATCAAACACAATTGCAATACAACTAGAACATTTGACATACCAACTGAAACAAATAATGCAGTATAACATCAACAAGCTGGACCTTTAATAAGTGTTGAGAGTAATTTTAAATTAAATATCTACGAATAAATTCTTAGAATAAGACCTTATTGACTACTCATCTATACCTAATAATAAAAGCATTAAGGTTTCTTGTGGTACGTCATTTTTTTTGCTGATTTTACCCTCCCACCAAATCACATATTTACCCACCAGTGCCACCCATAAGTCATATACCGGTTCGTTTTTTTTTCTTACCCCTAATTTTGATCAAAATTACAGCACTTGCCACCGCCAATTAAAAAACTTAGCTGTCGTTGCTTTGGCCATGTCCTCGTTCCCGTGGCGTGCACGCACGGCAGCCGCGACACCACGTTTGCTACTTCTTCCGTCGTTCGCGTTTGCTAGCTCGCTCTGATTCGACAAGGACTCCGCTCGGAGTACGCGACCATGGGAACACCTCCCCTGATCTGTGTGCAACTCGTGTCCGGCAACAATACATCTTGCACGATGGGTACTTATCGATCGCTGAGTGCACGGCCGGCCGGCCGCTCATAAACGTCCGCCACGAGACAACACAGGCCTCGATCGGTTCCAGGCCGAGGCCGCCGACGCCCTATCGTCTCGGCAGCCATGGTCTCTTAGAAAAATCAAGGATAACGAAAGACGGCCCCTTTGCAACCATAGTTTGTGCCGCTTCGCCTTTAGCACGCGAGACGTCGACGTCGACTGGGCGAAGATGTATTGACAAGGCGTGGCTAGCGCGGCGAGGTGTCACAGGCACGCTTGAATAACGCCATCAGGCCGGTCGGGAGTCCCTTGGTGGTGTGCAGCACAAGCGGGAGGTCAGGGAGCGCCAGGAGGTAGGAGCTCCACGAGCTTGATCTTATCCGTCTGGTCGCGCGCGAGGGGCGCTAGGTTGGTCGGCATGGATACGAGGTGGACGACGACTTGGACGTCAGAGATCGCCAGCTCAAGGAAGGAGTTAACGTTAAAGTTAATGTGGCCGTGCGCCAGCCACAAGAACATGACGGCGCGCATGCCCTCACGCTCTACCTGCGCCAGCCATGGTGATCGATCGGTCGGGCGGTCGAGAGTTGGGGGAGTTACTGGTACAGTGCAGGTATCAGTTCCTAACTAAGGATTACGCAGTATGATCTGCGTCTGGCGGTTATGAGCTTCTGGAGGTATGGTATGTGCAGAGTTAGCATCGCGCGCGAGCTGTGCTTTGCCGGCGCCCGGTATGACTGCGTCCTTTGATCCCACGCGGCCATCACCATCTTCTTCTCGGCGTTCTGCCACGCGATGGAGTACATGCTCACCGAAAACGACCGCAGTTGCTGGCCTTCGAGGCTTTGACGCCGATATGCGAGGGACACCGTGATTGCCTCCTAGGTTTGCTGAATAATGAACAGGTTTAGCGATTTCACGAGATCTGCACTAACGAATTGAAGCTGATGCCATGCTTCAGTGGTGGCAGCAGCAATAGCTAGCTTCAGCAGGACTTGCATTGTTTCATCTCAGATATCTCCTGGATTTGCCAGGTCTCGGCCAAGCTGAAGATGATGAAATTTCATGGAGTGGGTCGGAGCATGGTCGACTGTCGTTGCACATGTCGAGGCGGCGTGCCCCCGGGTCCGAAGATGATGCATCTGATTTATCGTTCAGAATGAGTATTATTCTTCTCTTTCTTTCTATTTACCAGGACTCTCTCAAGATCGCTGTACTGAATCAGGTAAATTCCGCACACTTCGACCCTTTAACATTTTTGTCTGATTATTTTGTTATTTTATATAGAGCCACGTGCACAAAAGGACGTTACAGGGATTAAGGTCAGCTTTCATGCGTGCTCATGCAGTGTTTAGTTGCAGCATAGTATTTTCTTCCTGGATTTAATTTTCAAGCATATGAATCTCTGATCAGTAGTGTATATTTCCAAATAGAAAATTATAGGAACTGGAGAGAAAGTGCATGAACCGTAAAGGACATTTGAGTGATGGTTTTTTATTGCTATATCTAACTGCTTTTTCATCTATCCATATAGGCTGTAAGCACTTAAAATTGAAGATGCATATTGTACATATATGTACCTTCGGTCAAACAGTTAGGACCTGCGCCACTATGGTAGATTAGGGGTGACATCAATCACTTATGATTATCCTATTTCTTGTAGATTCTTTCCCCTTGGTTTCACTACAGGTTTGTATGAATTTATTTCCTGACATGAAAAGTTAGTACACCTACCTTGAATGTATATTAAGTGGTCTTATCAAATAAATTTACATCATATTATAATAGAGATAAGAATGTATAAACATATGTTTCTTGCCCGTTGAGCTATTCACTACTGTGTCAACTTGGTGTTTATGTGGATAGGAAAATAAAATTATTCTACACGGATTGATCAAATTCAGAGTAAAATTTGGCTTGTGCCAACATTTTTTCGACAAAAAGCAGTTTTTTACTCCCGTTGCAACGCACGGGCATGTTTACTAGTCTATTCTTATTACAATAATATAGTCAATACCATTTAGGGTGGTATGGTACAAAAAGAATGAACGGTCAAATGAGGGATATAAATCTACACAGGTGCACCAGGAATCGGTCCCTGGGCAGCATGTGTAGATAAAGTATTAGTTCAATCGTAATGCAGTATGTCACAACATATCAGGCAAGCAGAATATAGGTGTACATTGATAACATACCGGAGAAACTCCAGACAACCACTTGGTAACCACAGAAAGATCTTGACGCCATTCATGTTCACATTGCCAGGAGCTGGAGTCACGTCCAAGATTAACAGGACCCTTCATCATGTCACAAAAGAGCCAATCAAATTATTAAAATGCCATGAAGCGTATGAAGATTAAAAAAAATCTGGTTAACAATGGAAAAGCTGAATTAAATAGCACTAAATCCCCTCCACAGAAAAAACATTAGCATGCGATCTGGACTTCAAAAAAGTGAACTGCATACCTTAGTTGGCTGTGTCCATATAGTAATCCTCCCATGAAAATTTGCCACTAGTAGTGAACGAGGGCAAGAGCGAGGAGACCATTCAATGAACTGAACAAAGTCACGTGGAGAATCTGTCATATTAGACAAGAAACTGGTCATTTCTTGTTTGGGACAATTTGCACATAACCCAACTAAATTACAGCATATCTCGAGATTTAAAGATGCATGTGTGGGTTGTACCAATGCACAGGAAGGACTATGCAAGAATACTTAAGAATAATGGATAAATAGATGTTTACCTGCTCTCACATTGAAAACAGAACATTCTGTCGGTCTCTCGGGGTTCAGTATGTGTATAGGAATCCAGAAAGGTGGACTTGAATTAGAGCTGAAAATATAAAAAAACATTACTTCTCAGGAATGAAATTTCACTAACCAATAATGGAATATAAACTTTTCTTTTAAATGATTAAAAAACATGAGATTAAAATGACTAGCAAAACTATCTAATTCTGTCACCTAAATTTCAGTGCAGGTACAAGTGAGGAACAAAGTAAACTTCAGGGAAGGGATGGAGAAACATTAGACCTTGGAATACGTGCACAAGTCTCTGATGCACATGCGATTGCATTCAGCTTCCCACACCAAGCAACAGCGCTGCAGTAGGAAGACCACCAAAATGAGGAAGAAATATAAGGTTACAGGTTTTAATAAATAGTACAGAAATCGGAGTAGGCACACTAGTCCTACCAGATTTAAGCAGTTATAGAAGAAAATGTGCATGAAACTTGTCGTTTCTTAGAAGAGGAACTTCAAATTGTCACCAAACCAGCTTGTATACAATAGATCACATTTTTATGTCACGCCAACTAGATATCACAAAGTATGGGGAGCTCATAAAAGCATGAGGGAGGAAGATTGATAGCACAACCCACGTATGGTCCGACAGCCCGGAAAACCCCCACATATTTAATAAAGGTGTAGCATACAGATTATCTATAGACGTTATAAGTTATTACCCTCCCCTGGGACTCAAAGTGAACTCCACGACGAAAAGGACTCCCTGTGAAATTTACCATAATTGACCAAGCGATTCCACTTTCTCCCTATTGTAGCATATATAAATAGGTGTCGGCACTTGGGAATGTCAGAGTCCCTAGCTATAGAAGGTCCAGCAAAACTACACAAAATCTGTTCATGGATCATTGAGATACAAATGTGAATCCTCTAAAAATGGATGTCATCATTTTTATCAAATTCTATCTTGGTCAGTAAGAGTGACCCGCTTGACCTCATTATACTTGACAACTAGTATAAGTCTGGGAAACATAACGGCCACAGGAAACAGAACAAACACAGTTCCATTCACGCGCTACCTAATGTATTTGAAAAGAGCACAGGTGCACATTTTCCAGTTGTCGCCAGAAAAAAAAACTATAAAACGAAATCACACAAGAGAATAGGTCTCAAAATTCGCAAGCGGGCACACCTGAAGTTCCTGCAGAGCTCGGGCACGCGCATCTTGTGGCGGAGGCTCGCGGGGGGCTGCTTGAGCCGGATCCGGAACACGGTCGCCGGCGACGACGCGAGCTGCGCCCCTCCTGCCACCCCACCGCCACCTGCCCCCTCCGCATCCGCAACTCCGCCTCCGCCCACGCCGCCATCGACCTCCATCGCCTCGCCCGCTACCGCCGCCTCGGCGCCGCCCTCGCCCGCGCCATCCACCCCCGGTCCACCGCCGGCGACGGCCCCTTCCTGGCTCTGCGGCAGCAGCTGTTCCTTGGGCGGCGAGGAGGCGGGGATCGCGCTCGCGGGAGTGGCGCTGGATGTGGGGTTTGGGGGCGGGGTGGGGACGGGGTTAGGGTTTGGGGCGGGGGACGAAGAGGTCATAAGGACGGAGAGGGATGGGACGGGGAAGGGAGGGAAAAGGGGGGATGCTTAGCTCATTCGAGGCGACCGGCGGTCGCTGTCGCGGTGGCGAGAGGACGGACGGGGGAGTTGGCTGTGCTGCTCGGTGCGCCGGCGTCGCTTTCAGGTGGGTGGAGAAGGAGGTGGAAGGGAGATGGGGAAGGGGACGGGACGAACCTACGGATGGCAATTACCCATTAACCGCATACACCAGTGGGTAGGGTGAGGGTTTGGTTAAAAAGGTTTACCATGGGTACGTAAATGGTAAAAACTGTGTACCCACCGTACCCGCATACCCACGTATCCAGCTATTTTTGTTTGTGACATGTATATTTGTGATAACATAAGGTTATTTTTGAAAAAATCCCGAAATACTAAGAGTCGACACGTAATTTTTGCTTGTTTCCCAACTTATGTTGGGCTGTAATGATGTTATTTTTCGTATATGTATAGTGTTATTTTGATATCTGAAGTATTGTCTTGATGTTATTTCATATACAATGAGTTGTTTTGTTGTTCATTTTATATATGTTGTGTTATTTATTGTTAATTATATATATGTCGTTTGCTGACTCAATGAATAAATGAGCATATACATATCGATAGTTTCTTATATATTGTGTTATTTGGTGGGTTTACCCGCAGGTTTTTAAAACCCTCTTTGCCTATCTGGTGGAAGTCCTGGCAATTCGTCTAGGAACTCACATACCTGTGGTATGGTATGTCTTTAAGGCCCAGAACACTCGAGTAGCTCTCCGAAATGAAAGCCATGTACAGCTACCTTTGATTCCTCAATATTTTTTTCATTAATTACTCCGGATTCCTTCATTTCCATATAAAGATCATTCCCTTCACGAGTCCGTTCCCCCACAAGCACCCCCAGGCGAAGGGGAGACCAGAAAACGCCTTTCGTTTTCCCCCCTTCAGCGGCCCTAGCCGCCTTCCTTAACAAGCCCTCGAGCCTCCTTTGCGCCGCCTTCCTCATAGAAGCCGCTGGGTTGACCCCGAAGGCCGAATTCAATGGTAGAGAAGGCTTGAATAAGAATTTGGCCATGAGAGACCTTCTTAAGTATTGCAAAAGAAGGGGCCGATAGAGCTGGGCGGGGAGGCGATACTAGTTATCAGGTCAGAGAGAGGCCTGGCCCGTAAGCTGGGTGCGGGTATGGTATAAAATCTATACCCAGGCGTGGGTATGTGTGCGGGTGTGGTTAAGATTTCAGGATGCGGGTACAGGTTTGGTTAAGCTCTACCCACACCCAATGGGTGCGGGTGCCATCGGTAGACGAACCAGTGCTGCACTTGCTGTCTGCAAAGGAAACGCTGACTTGTTACTTCAGGCTTAGCTGATGTGGCAGACAGAACTTTGTTAATTATGGTCCTAACAGAAGTATCATTCCCTTCCAAATACTTGACTTTGATCTGTCTACACATACGTAAGTGTAGATATATCTGCTTTCACAAAATTCTCTGTCAAGTATTGTAGAAACGTAGAGAGTAGGAGTATAAATTAACTTTGATTACACATTGTCCTTTAACTTTTGGTAAAAACTCTACGACGGAGTACAGTAATAAAACTGCTAGGACCGCGCTTGGTTTACCGTTTAGATTTGCGCTACGAGAAGTACGTCGGGATGGTATCGTTAATATACAGAGAGTCATAGGTCCGTAGAATATTTCGGCCAATTCTGGCCCGCCCTGTCCATACTGCTTCTGCACCAATGACCAGACCCTAGACATTCCACTGCCCTACCAGTGAGAACCGGAGAAGTGGTTTTCAGCAAGCCCGCGAATCACAAGTGCACAACTTGAAAGGCAGGCATGGCCGAGTACAGGGAGTGAATAGGCAATTATTGATCTGAACGTATTCTTTTGGCAAAGGGATACAATCATATACAAGATTGACCAGATGTGCAACTATATGAGCAACCAGGTGATACAATACAAAGCACAATAGTAAACCGAAATACAAGTAGTCGGAGAACGAGATAGGTGGCGAAGATGTAATTTTTAAAGTTCCTTCCCGATGGAAGTATGTCTTTGTTGGAGGGCTGTGGAGCCACCAAGTCACTCCAATAGCAGGTATGTGCTTAACATAATCTGCTTGGGCCTCTCCTCTCAGATAAAGATCAATACACTATGAGGCCGACTTAAAAGCGTTGACCCGACCTTTACACTAAGTTGGGCCAGCTCCCCAAGTAATTGGATGTTCGCTATACCCCACGAACTCCACAACTCCAAGTGAGCTTTGTGAAGGCAATCTTCCATTTAGATTTCCAAGAACCCAAGAGTAACAATTTCCCTAAGGGGATGGGGGGTCAATTTTTGGCTCGATGAAACATTGATCTAAGTCTTTCTTCACCAAATTACTGAAGGGCATCAAGTTTGGATGGTTGAGGAAGGAGATCTAATCACTTGAAGCTTTTCGATACTTGAGGAGAGAGGGGGGATGGACGAGCAACATCCTCCTAGGTATGACACAAGTATCGTAGCTCTCCTCAAAATGTGACCGATGTAGCCGTCGTGGCCCGGAAGTTATGGAATCTAACCTGAAGTTTCGGACAACCAACACCGGAAATTCCGGCCCCAAGAAAGTTATGGACGAGACCAGAGAGAAACGCCACTTGGGCACAACTCGTCGGGGCCAAGGAAATCTTAGGTCAAAAATATTGGGCTCAGAAATTGGAAGTTCCGGACTATGGTCAACGAAAATTGCTGGTTTAGGCCCAACCAGATTCAACCTAGACCCACGAGTGAGTTTGTGAATGGGATGGCTAGTGTGTGAGTTTGTGAACGTGAAAAATTGATTCCTTTACACCTTCCATTATGCAACCCCTCTTGATATTTCCTATTTTACAACAAGGATAAATAAGAAAACTCATCTTCCATCTTTTCACTTGGGGGGGGGGGGGGGGGGGGGGGGTCGCAACCGTCACGTGGAGATCATCGAATCCACCTAGAAACACTTAGAAAACGGTTAAAACGCTAATTGTATTGTCATCATAACTAAAAACCACTTGGGGGAAATTTCGACTATCTCCTCCGATGGCGGCAGCACGGAATCGCTTAAACGTAACCATGGACGTCACACACATATTATGGGAGCAAGCCATGCCCCTGCTGTCCCCTGACATCTACCTAGACCCACGAGTGGCCCTGAACTGCGAAAGGGTTCTAGTGTTGCCGTGTTGGCCTCTAGGGCGTGCGTGTGTGGGAGATTCGTCGTCGTAGGCCTTTTCTCCCGCCGGATCTGCTCTGGTATCGTCGCTCTTGGACTAGTGGGTTGAGACGACACACGGCCTCCATCATCGCTCCTACATTGTCGCCGGACCAGCCACACAGGTGGTGGTGAAAGAGGATACATATGTGCCAGAGGACGACGACCACGAGCTCCAGTAGCTCTAGAGGTGTCCGAACTGGAGGATCTGGCTGCGACACTCCGCGCGTCGGCTAATATTTCCATTGATGTGATATCGGATTATATTTGGGATATATTGCATACTGATATATATCAATAAAGTGCCGACATCCTCTCTCGAAAAAAAAAAAAACTTGCTCGTGAGTCCTGACAACCCCAAAACAAGACTTGCCTTTCATTCTTTTGCAAGAACTGTCAGTGTTACTCTGAATTGTCTTAATGTGAACTGAATTGAGCACACACAATCCATCTAAAACTGCTTTATTGAGTACCATTTCGGCAGTGGGTTAACTGAAAGTAAAAGAAAATTTATTAATGCTTCTCTTGTTTTGGTGCAATGACTGACTGAAGGAACGAGTCATCTCTGGACACGGATGGATCGACAGATTAGGTAATCTAATCAGAATCGCCCCTCCTGTGTAGGTAAGGTTTTTTTTTTCCTTTCAAGTCAAACTTTTGTTCTCTCTTTAGCGGCAGCACTTTAACGAAGTCAGAGATATCATATCTCTCTTCTTTCAAGGGAAAAAAAAAGGAGAAACTACAAATACCATTTTCACTGTCTTTCGAAGAAAACCAGGCACCAATTCCAGAATTAACGAATGATGATGAAAAATGGGAACATTGAACAGAACAAAGCATCTGGAAAATACCAAACGGCACGAGTTTCAGCCGATCAGGTGAAACAAAACAAACCTTAAATTCAAAGGAAGAATGAACCATCTGAATTCGACAAGAATAACTGGGAACCCAAGGGGATAGCATGGTGCATAAGTTTTCTTCGTCAGATGCATGAGACAATGCACGCAGCCAAACTATTACAAAAAGTGAAGAAAAATATGGCAGCCTTTCGTCCCCAGCAGCGAACATGTGCATGCAGCATCAAACTTAACTTGTTGCTTTGCAGCCAGTCACAAGTATCCCTTGCTGAAGCCAAGTCCGAGAACCTTGTGTAGTGTAACTCAGCAACCTCTTCAAACTTGATTTCACTACAGGAACATAAAACAAATGGCTAAATAATCTAGCAGAAATAAAGTAGAACTTGTTAAATGGACACTAACAATAAAATAAAAAATTCTACAAACTCAAAGATTTGTAGTCTTATTGTGGAGTTTTTGTGTAACTATGCAACCTATGGGTATCTCATTTCATTTTGATCCTTATGCTGCTAGATCGATGTCAGTACGCCACTGATTTTCCATCACTATAAGTGGGAGTAGTTTCAACTACCAGTGTTGCCTCTATGGATAGGGCAGATCATGTATCCTTCGAAAGAGGGATGATAGTTCTGCTGAAACAGCATGCTAGTAAAAGGATTGTATGGACTGACAAAAATATTGATCACCACATTGACAACAATAAACAAATAGGTGGATGTCCTCTCGGTACTTCGTTAACTAAGAGGGGCAATGTTCATCGAGACTGCATGCTCATTGTTTTGTTAATTAAGAGGAACATTGTTCATCAAGAATGCATGCTCATTGTTTCGCTAATTAATAGAAAGACATTGTTCATCGTCAATATTAAAGCTGTTCTGGATGGCCCGATAGGCATCATCACTACATCACCTTTCACAATTAGGTCAGAATGGTGATTTGACCAAAGGCATATGAAATTGGAAATGAAACTTCTTAGTGGTGCAGGAGGTGACTCAACCACAAACGAAGAATATTCTCTAAAGCCCTTCTTTCATTCAGGAAGATACGGAGTGGAATGATCGTAAACTCACAACCCTTATTCTGTGTTAATAAGCAACTCTCGCTGTACATGTTTCTCATGTAAAAACCATTTCTGCATTATCATTGCAAGAGAAAGAAGTAAATATTAATGAGACAGTACCTTCCAGTATAGTGTATATATGCCACTTCAGGCTTTTTCCCTAGAATCTTTCTGGCTGGGGCCATCATCTGTACCAAGATGGAGGTCAAGTGGGCTTGTGGAAGAAGCATCTTCATTAGCAGTTCCATCGACCACAGCAGCATCAGGAACTTGGTTCACTTCTTCGGAAGAACCAATGGTGGCACTCTGCACGGGAGATGTGATTGTGGCGCCAAACAACTGTATGCTCCTCACTTCGTTAGGGGATTCAGGAGGAGGCATGTTCACTGAGTTGTTGGGTGGAGATCCACCTATTTCTTCAGGATTCAGTACCTCAGAGGAGCCGCCACTGGAACTCGGCGGAACCTGGCGATCCTGTGGGAACAGCAGTTGAGTTGTGAACACTGTAGTGGATGAAGAGGGCAACTGATCAGTGAGACCAATGTCCCTGGCTCCCTGCATGCCAGCAGGAACAGATGAATCCAGTGGCATCACCAGGTTCTGGCATGCTGGTCCAGCAGCCACGCCAACATCTCCAGAGCACAGAGGTGCAGCAATGGTCTCAGTAAACTTGAACTTCTTCAGGATGGGAGGGTACCCAACGAGTTCGACTTGCCAAGCATTAACATGTCTGTTTCTTAATGGCACTGGGGAAGATTCATCCCAGTCTATCTGCAAATACACCAAGCAGTAAAGTCAGATAAGAAGCAGGCGATGAAATGTTAAGACAAACTGTCAGACCCAAGTGTCAAGTTCAGACGGTTAAGTGACAGATTCAGTTAAGGGACACCGAAGATGAAAGCTCAAGATCAACAGCTTAAGTCGCTCTCCTAGAAACTTCACTGTTTACCGTCATATGTCATTAGCTGTAACGTTTCGACCTTGCTGCGCTCCTTCCATATAAGCCTATCAGTTGCTGGCTGTAAGCCTGTAACTATCATGCGAATTATGAGCTGTGACTCAAACACAGAACATATATCTGCAACACATATATCCTAAAGTGGCTACAGTAAAATACACTTTACTATTGTTCTTTCTGTTCTTGAGGAATAAGAGATCACACACACAATTGGATCTGACACAACCAGAGCAACACCAAACCGGTAAGAAAAAGAAAAGAATCCTGGGAGTCAGTAATGATAAAAAAACAAGATAAGGAGATAAGATCAATTGGTTTAGTGACAATCAAGGACCTGATGGAATAGACAACATTGAACACTTCTCTTGAGATGTCGGGACCAAAGGTGCAGTCATATGAAATCAGACAACTCTGACTCTGTTTATTGGCAACAGACAAATGATAGCAACCGTATGCTATGCATGCAGCAAAACTAATTAAGCCTAAAGTACAAGTGGGCAAACATGGTTATTCACTATTTGCAAGACAAGATTGCTTGCCAGTTGCCACTCCTCATTCATTCATACCTAGCAAAACACCTGAACCAAACACGTTGGCAAACTGAACCAAGCAGAGATCGATCAGGATTGCGGCTTCAACAATTAATTAACGCAACGATTCGATGGATCATATACTGATATACGGACCTCGAGCATGCGCCAGATGCCCCGGTCGACGGTCTTGACAACGCCATTGATCCACTCGGAGCGGCGCTCCTCAGCATCAAGGAACTTCATGCGCACATGGAACCCGGCTCCCACTTGGCGTCCATCGCGTCCTCCACGTCCTTCTTCGGCACGACGAACTCCCCGGCGCCCTGCCGCGGGTAGTACGTGACGGTGAAGGCACTCCCCTCCGCCGCCAGCCGCGTGGCGTCGTCCACCTCCTGCGGCGGCACCCGCGCCCGCGCGTTGTGGGGTCGCCCGTGCAGGCCCGCCGCGGCGCCCTGGGAGATGGCGGGGTACCTGGGCACACGGCGCACCCCAATGACCAGGTCCCCGTCGGGGCGGCGCATGAACACGACGGCGTCGCCCGCGACGAGCAGCTTGGCGTTGACGAACTTGTTCCAGCCGGTGGTAAGCAGGTGGCGGCGCGGCGTGCCGCGGTAGATGTGGCGGAAGTCCCAGCGCGTGCCGAGCAGGTCGCGCATCGGGAGCGTCTGCACGGGCGGGTCGGCCTCGAAGTCAGCGGCGGGAAGACGAGTTCGGCGCAGGACCTGGGCACGGAGAAGCCGCCGCCGTTGTTGGCGTCGCTCTGCGTGAGCTGCTTGGCGTGGTAGACAAACCCTTGCTGCGCGTGGACCTGGCGGGGAAGAGCGTCGACGGGGTCGCGGTGGGGCCCGGGGACGAGGGAGATGGTGGCGTAAGGCTCGTCGGTCTGGGGTCGGCGAAGAGGCGGACGGCGGCGACGGTGCAGGGGAAGATGTCGCGGAGCGGGGAAGCGGGCGGGGGCATGGGGCACTGCTCGGAGTGGCCGTGCCGGAAGTAGTAGACCTGGGAGCCCACGGCGGGGATGCGGGACATCGGGGTCGCGCATGCGAGCCACACGTCGCGGTCGACCGGCGTCGGAGCGTCGTCGGCGGGAGGGGCGGCGGCGGGGCGTCGGCGGCGGGCGGCTCCGCCATTTCTGGGAGGGGTTATCTAGGGTTTGGCGCGAGATGAGGGGAGGTGGTTGGAAGGAAGCCGGAGATGGTGGCGTGCGTGTCCTTCCTTACACACGGACACGGGACGGAAAAGGAACGAAGACGAAGCAATCACCAACACACGCTTATGTCATGCTGACGTGCGTACGTTACGTGCTACATTCAGTTTTTTTGTTTCTTGTCACGAGGAGGCCCGAATTGATTCTCACAATTTTCATTTAGCAATTTTCGTTTCTTTTCTTTTGGAGGGGAGACGAGTAACTAACTTTTCTCAGCGTTCTCTAACACAATCAATGGACCCGATTGTTTATTCCCAAGGATTACTTTGTTACAAATTAGCCACTCCTTCTATATCCATAAGCTGATTTAGGTATTTCAATGGACAATATACGGATGTATGACATGTTTAATAGATTCACCTATTTTGTTTTGTATATAAGGATTGAAATACTTAAAATAAAGGGACTAACTATTAATCGAGTTAGTTGATTTTAGATTAGAAATGTTTCAAGTGCAAGCAAATGAGTCAATAAAAGAATTATCTAGAAATCAGAAGTCAAAGGAGTCCGAATAAATTATTGACAAACAAGGTAAAGATGGATTAGTTTATGGCGGAAGCCATAGGATCCAAAGAAAAAAAAGGAACATATAGTAGAAATCTAAATTTTCGATTCCATATTTTTTGTTACACTAACATGGTTTTTCTTGAGATTGTTTTTCATCTAGTATTCTAGCTCGAGTAGATAGTAGTCCTCATTCACGAAAAAAATAGATAATTGTCGTCATCGGGCCAGCTTGCTCTAACGAAAGAGCGTTGTTGAGACAAAACGAGCCGAGCAAAGCCCATACGGGCATAATTAAAATCCTAGGCCACAATCACGGCGAAACCTATTCATCGACCAGGTCAACGATAAATAGGTGTCGCACACCCTTCATGGGCCGGCCTAATAAGGTATACCTTCAATTTTAGTTTTTTTGTCCTTTTGTTTTTTGTTTTTTGGTTGTTTCCTTTTTCTTTCTTCTTTTTAGTTTTTTCATGTTTCACTTTCTTTCTCGTTTTTCTTTTTTGGATTTATTTTATTTTATTCTTCTTTTCTGTTTTATTTTTAGATATTATTTAATTATATTTTGTAAAATGTTCAAATTTAAACATATTTAGATTTGAAAATTATTCAGATGTGAGAATGTTCATTTTGAAAATTGATCATATATCGAGAATCTTTCAAAAATAATTTCTGTCCATATAGTTTTTATGTTCGGTTTTAACAAACGTTCAAAAATAATTTTCGTTCATGAACTTTTCTATGTTCACTTTTCAGAATTGTTCAAAAATTGATTTTGTTCACCAACCTTTTCAGTCCCCTTTTATCGTTCAAAACTAGTTTTCGTTCACTGTCATTTTATGTTAATCTTTTAAAATCATTCAGAAATAGTTTTCATTCAACTCCCTTTTATGTTCACTTTTAAAATCAGTCGGAAACAGTTTTCGTTCACCGTCATTCTCTCTTCACTTTTAAAATCATTCAAAAAAAAATATCGTTCACCGCTATTTTTCTGGTCATTTTTTAAAATCGTTCAAAATAGTTTTCCTTCATCGGACTTTTCCGTTCTAAAGTCATTCAAAATTAGGTTTTGTTCACTGCCATTTTCTGTTCCTTTTTCGAAAATCGTTCAAAAATAATTTTTGTTCATATAATTGTTTTTGGTTCGCTCTTTAGGAAACCTTAAAAAATATTTTTTGTTCATAGACTTTTTTATGTTCACTTCTTAAAACTGTTCAAAAATCGATTTCGTCCACCGACCTTTTCGGTTTGCTTTCAAAATCGTTCAAAATTGTTTTTGTTCACCATCATTTTCTTTTTATTTTTTAAAATCGTTCAAAATACCTTTCTTCACGGCCTTTTCTGTTCACTTTTAAAATCATTTAAAATATTTTCGATTCATTGTTAAAATCGTTTGAATATAGTTTTTGTTCGCCGTCATTTTATGTTCAGTTTTAAACCATTCAAATTAGGGTTAATGTCCTAATTGAAAAAATTCAATTGAAATATATATTCCTATTTTTGAACGGAGTGGCGAGTGGCGGCGACATAGGTAGGAGAAGACACGTGCACTGAGCGAAGTGTAAACACGTTCAAACATACAATACAAAATCTGCTGATATATGACCATCGAAACGAAAAATATACAACATAAAAGTTGTGCGAAACATTGTGAGTAACATCATCGGAAAGGATATTTCAAACGGTCAACCGAGTGTGACGAATTTGAAAAAATTCGCCTGAAAATATTCCTAACATTGATGCGAAATTGAGAGAATACAATCAATTAAACTCGAAACGGAGTATGGGAATAGAACCTACACGTGGACTCGCATAATTTTCATGTACATTATATTAAAATTGAAATGTTCTTGTGTAAATATATATGCGTTTTAGAACAATCCCCCTCACTTCTACTGTAATTTATGATGTATGATTACATGTACACACTCTCTTCCAAATGAACCAAAAGTAGATTTAAACTCAATTTCTCATGCTACTATGTGAAACGCGTACAGAAACAGGAAACATGTATTGTTTGTAACGGAACTACAACACACGAACGTGTCATTGAAAGGGTTGTAATAGGGCGTTGAAAGGTAGCCAGCAATCGTACATGGGCCGAGCCCACTATCCACAGGAGGGTATGCGGAAGGAGGTTATCGACGTACTGGTCGGTTGATAGGCAGGCGCTCCCCACAATCACGGACACCACACCGCCTCTCGTCGCCACCGACCTGGGCCAACCAAATCAACAAAAGAGCCCGAGACCTGGAAGGAGCTGCCCACGGCAAACGCCGGTTCCCTTCTCCTGCTCTCTGCTCCGCCGCCTCCTACGCCGCCCGCCGGGACGCCTCCTCCCTGCCCACCCCCGCTCCTCTCATCCCTCCAGGTCACCCCCTCCTCCTCCCCCCTCGGGCCATGTCCGGCCCCGTCCCGACCCCGCCGCTGCCCCCTCCTCCGGCGGCGGGGCCCCCTCGCCCCGTGCGCCACGACTTCCTCAACTCGAAGCCGCCCCCAAACTACGTCGCGGGTCTCGGCCGTGGCGCCACCGGCTTCACCACACGTTCCGACATCGGGCCGCCCGCGCGGCCCAGACCTCCCAGATCGCTCCGCCGCGGCGGCCGCCGCTCCTCCCGCGGTCGGCCGTGGCCGCGGGAAGCCTCCCGGAGAGGACGAGGGCGGCGATGAAGGCGGCGACGAGGAGAAGGGGTACGACGAGAACCAGAAGTTCGACGAGTTCGAGGGCAACGACGCCGGCCTCTTCTCCAACGCCGACTACGACGACGACGACCGCGAGGCCGACGCCGTCTGGGAGAGCATCGACCAGAGGATGGACCTGCGCCGCAAGGACCGGCGCGAGGCGCGGCTCAAGCAGGAGATTGAGAAGTACCGCGCGTCCAACCCTAAGATCACCGAGCAGTTTGCTGATCTCAAGAGGAAGCTGGCAGATGTGTCCGTGCAGGAGTGGGAAAGCATACCTGAGATTGGGGACTACTCGGCGCGCAACAAGAAGAAGCGGTTCGAGAGCTTTGTCCCGGTGCCGGACACGCTGCTTGAGAAGGCTCGGCAGGAGCAGGAGCATGTCACGGCGCTGGACCCCAAGAGCCGTGCGGCTGGCGGCACGGAGACGCCATGGGCGCAGACACCGGTTACCGATCTGACTGCAGTGGGCGAGGGTCGTGGTACCGTGCTTTCCTGAAGTTGGACAGGTTGTCCGATTCAGTTTCGGGCTTACTGTTGTTGATCCAAAGGGATACCTTACAGACTTGAAGAGCATGAAAATTACTAGCGATGCTGAGATCTCTGACATTAAGAAGGCAAGGCTGCTGCTCAGGTCTGTGACTCAGACAAATCCAAAGCATCCTCCAGGTTGGATTGCTGCTGCTAGGCTTGAAGAGGTTGCTGGGAAGCTCCAGTCTGCACGGCAGCTCATTCAGCGGGGCTGTGAGGAGTGCCCCAAGAATGAGGATGTTTGGTTCGAGGCATGCCGGTTGGCTAGCCCAGATGAAGCAAAGGCAGTAATTGCCAGGGGTGTGAAGGCAATTCCCAATTCTGTGAAGCTTTGGCTGCAGGCTGCAAAACTAGAGACTAGTGATTTGAACAAGAGCAGGGTTTTAAGGAAGGGGTTGGAGCACATTCCTGATTCAGTTAGGCTGTGGAAGGCTGTTGTGGAGCTGGCGAACGAGGAGGACGCAAGGATGTTGCTTCACAGGGCTGTGGAGTGCTGCCCACTTCATGTCGAGCTGTGGCTTGCCTAGCAAGGCTCGAGACATATGACCAGGCAAAGAAGGTGCTTAACAAGGCGAGGGAGAAACTCAACAAGGAACCTGCCATTTGGATTACAGCTGCAAAGCTGGAGGAGGCTAATGGGAACACCCAATCCGTAAGCAAGGTGATTGAGAGAGGTATAAGATCTTTGCAGAGAGAAGGGTTGGATATTGACAGGGAGGCTTGGCTAAAGGAAGCTGAAGCTGCAGAGCGTGCTGGATCTGTGCTTACTTGCCAGGCTATTGTGAAGAGCACGATTGGAGTTGGGGTTGAGGATGAGGACCGGAAGCGAACATGGGTTGCTGATGCTGAGGAATGCAAGAAGCGAGGTTCAATTGAGACAGCTAGGGCCATCTATGCACATGCTCTTAGTGTGTTCCTTAGTAAGAAGAGTATATGGCTTAAAGCGGCACAGCTTGAGAAGAGCCATGGCACGAGAGAATCTCTTGAAGCCATTCTCAGAAAGGCCGTCACATACAATCCAAAAGCTGAAGTGTTATGGCTTATGGGTGCAAAGGAGAAATGGCTTGCTGGTGATGTCCCTTCAGCCCGGGCCATTCTTCAGGAAGCTTATGCAGCTATCCCCAATTCAGAGGAGATCTGGTTAGCTGCATTCAAGTTAGAGTTTGAGAACAACGAGCCGGAGAGAGCAAGAATGCTTTTAGCCAAGGCCAGGGAAAGAGGAGGTACTGAGAGGGTTTGGATGAAATCAGCAATTGTTGAGAGGGAACTAGGAAATGTGGAAGAGGAAAGGAGGTTGTTGGAGGAAGGTCTGAAGCTATTCCCCTCGTTCTTCAAGTTGTGGTTAATGCTTGGACAGATGGAAGAACGGATTGGCCATGCAGCAAAGGCAAAGGAGGTTTACGAGAATGGACTCAAACACTGCCACAGTTGCATCCCTCTTTGGCTCTCGCTAGCTAGTCTAGAGGAAAGGATAAATGGCCTGAGCAAGTCACGCGCTTTCCTCACCATGGCAAGGAAAAAGAATCCAGCTACACCTGAACTATGGCTTGCAGCAATTCGAGCTGAGCTGAGGCACGGGAATAAAAAAGAAGCTGATTCTCTACTAGCCAAGGCATTACAAGAGTGTCAAACAAGTGGCATTTTGTGGGCTGCAGCTATTGAGATGGTGCCACGTCCCCACGCAAATCAAAGAGCTCAGATGCTATAAAGCGATGTGATCATGATCCGCATGTCATTGCAGCTGTAGCAAACTTTTCTGGCATGATAGGAAGGTTGATAAAGCCAGGAGTTGGTTGAACAGAGCTGTTACTCTTGCTCCTGATATTGGGGATTTTTGGGCATTGTACTATAAATTTGAACTTCAGCATGGAAATGCAGATTCACAAAGGGATGTTCTAAAAAGATGCATTGCAGCTGAACCAAAACATGGGAGAGATGGCAAGCTATAAGCAAGGCTGTTGAGAACTCACATCAGCCAGTTGATGCCATTCTGAGGAAAGTTGTTCTGCTCTTGGTGCAGAAGAAAATCCCAACGCCGCAGAACCGTAGTCATTTACTGTTTTCGCAAGGTATTTTTCTGTTCGAATCAAAATAAATTTGCCTCGTGTTATCATGCTCTAAAGCTTGGATGCTTCATGCTGAACTACTTCTCATTGTGTGTCATTTTATTCTTCAGCTAGAAATTGTGAGCATTTTAAAGTTTGAGTTGCAAGTATGCATATTCTTTTTTAGTATCACTTAGGATCTCTATCATGCTTCAGATTTTCTAAATCTAGTCTAGGTACTTTGCTTGTCAAAGTAAGCTGAAAACTACTGTATATTTCATGCACTATTTTCAGGTCCCGTAGTTTTATGGATTATAATCGCCTCGTTTGTGTGACCTTATCACCTTAAGGTGTTGCATGATTGAAAGAAAATGGCGCTACCTTTAGCCATCTGTTAGAGTTGAAGACGACCAATTTATTTACTGTTTTCATCTATTAATTTCAGGTTAAACTCTTTCGCCGCAGTTTAATTACTATAATTGCAAGTTTATGACTGACTGATAAATCAAGTAAAACTGAACCATGGATCTGCTCCCAACTAATTTTGGTGGAATTGCATCCCAACCACCATAATGATTTCAAATATTAATCAACCAACAACATTTGCGATTCACATATTAAAAAATTTGCGCTTGAACCTACATTTTCTTTAATGAGAATCAAATAGCCAGCATGGACATTGACTGCTGGTGAGCTTGATGGTTACTTTCACATGTTCCCCACCTAAAGATTTGTCCCCCTGTGTTCTCAGGTCTACATCTTCGTCATGTGGGCACAAATAGCTACATAAAGAAGAACATTAGCTGATAACCTGGGACGGATGGACGAGTGAAAGCTACTGAGCTGCCAAACTGGTCGTATTGTGTTGCCTGAGATAGGGGATTAGGTCGATCAGCTGAAGCTTTGCTGCTGTGGTGGGACTGGATCTTCGAGTTAAGACTTTCATCGATTGCTTCTATCACGCAGAACCTGAATGTTGCACAATTCTTAGTGATCTTTGTGTGCTGAAGAAGCAATGTATTGAGATAGTATCATATAATGTTGTAGGCGTTACTTGAGTTTGCATGAATGATGTAAAATGTTGCACTTGGGTACTAGAATCACGTACTTGATCAACTGATATTTTTCGGCATGTTGTATTTTGAATGATGATCTGTTTGATATTTGGCATGTTTTTTTTTGCAACTTCCAGTGCTGTGTAAATCTGGGACTGGTTTTCGATTAACCAATTAAATTGTTGGCTTTATGGCTTTACTGGTTCGATTTGTTATGGGCCGACCATGTTAGTTGTTGGGCTTAGGCTGGGTCTGTACAGAAAACGGTTGGGTATGGTTCAGTTTTGGTTTAAACAGTTCGGTCCCTAAAAGTTACAAACTACTCCCTCCGTTCTGAATTAATTGATTCGGATTTAGTATAAGAAATCTGAATCAATTAATTCAGAACGGATGGAGTATGTTGTTGACCTGGTTCTTTCGGATTGGTTTATTGCCTCCGAGGTCATCAGAGTGAGCACCCAGGACAAACCCTTGCCTCCGTTGCACCGAGACAGCAGCGACCACTGCTTGTGGCTCGATGGTCCCGGCCTTGAGCTAGCCTACTCTTGGTGTGCGATCTGAGAGGGCAGATCTTGGATGGGCTTGCTTGTGTGAGGGCGCTATTTAGCCATGGACAATCGATGCTTTGCTTGATATAATTATGAACTTTGAAGTAGTTGTTAGATTAATATCATTTCCATATCTCTGAAATTATATCCCTTTTCTTTTTTTCCTGAAACTAGTTAACAATAACTTGTATTAGATGATTTGTAGGATAGAGTAAGCCCTTAGCACTTAGATGTTACATATCACATGTTTTTTTATCAACTTGTAATGCAGCAGGAGTACCTGTCAGTACTAATACTACTATGTGTGTGTACTGTGTAGTTTAGATGATTAAAATGCAGATTCTTTATCAATTTGGTGGTTTGGTAATGTGAAGGTACAAAGTAATTGTCTGATTTTAGCATCAGCCGTGGGATTGTTTGAAGATATTTCTGATTATCTTCACAGAAAAAAGCTTATCATAGTCACTGTAGTCATGAGCCAAATGAAGAAAGAGAGAAGCAGGGCTAGAATGAACAGCTTTACTTTTCAGCATGTTTCCATAACTCTCTCAGGAGAGCCAGTACTGAAGTTCTTTCTTGGACTCCTTAATGGAGAAATCTGACAGTAAGAACCATGAAGTTTCAGGAAATGGTTCGCAGGAAAATGGGGCGAACACTTCCGATACAGTTACTGGCTGGTATCTACTTATGCAAGATTGTTCGTCAAAACTAGGAACTAACAAGCCACCAAGTAATATGTCCTGGACAACTTCCAGAGACCCTGAAGTGCCATCCTTGCAAAAATGGTTCATCTTTTGGTCAAGTGTTGTTAATGCACTCAAGTTCGCTGCATGCATGGTAATACTAGAAGAGAGTGGATTATTCAAGTCCGTTGACTATAATAATTCTAAGTTTTATATACTGTTAAATAAGTGCGTAGGGTGGATAGAGGGGAGTAAAACGGTTGTTGTATTCCTAATTTTATTCTGCTCGTCTTTCTTTGAGCAGTAGGAGCCAGAGTAGCTGCAGCACAAGGGCGAGGCAGGTGGCGGCGGTGAAAGAGGTGTGTCCAGCGAGGAGAAGAGGCGACGACGAGGGGTGAGGCGAAGCAGCTGAAGCAAACTGCAGTCATTATCTCAGTTGATTGTTTCAGATTAAGAAATACACGCACCAAGATCGACCAGAGAGGTGTGTCTCCCTCTGCTCATCTTTCTTGCACTATATCACCAAGAACCTGGACTTTCTTTTGTTGCTAACTCACACCAATATCTTTGAGTTCGAATTTTAAGCTTGAATTTTAAGAGGGAGTACCTGCAGATACTACTAATAAATTGGAGCAGTAATCATTAGTATTGTGTGTATTGTCGCTGTACTAATCCTAGGCCGAGCCACTGTGCGCCGAGCTGGGATCATCTACTATATTGCTGTCACTTGTACACATGTTGGGAAAAATGGTTGTAAATCTAGTACTTCCTGTTAAAACATCTTATATTTAAAAACGGAGGGAGTTTGTTGTTGTCACTGTGTTTGACCGATCATGAAACATTATACATCCCTACTCCCTAGTATTTGCTATGTTTGACAGATCAAGAAACATGATATATCCCTACTCCCAATAATCTTTTGTTTTTTTAGTAATGGACATAATAACTGATTTTGAATATATATTCTCTTACTTTACTTAAGATGACATTATAACCTGATTTTGAATTATATTTTACATGGCAAAACAATTAGCAGTACTTCTGTAGAACTTGCGCTATTTGAAAGAAAGCCTTCTATATAAGTTGCATGTTTCACTTTAATATTATAAGCGTATGCTGCATGTTCTAAATTTGCAGTTCATCGATGGAGGAATGTAGGATTTGACACGGGGACCATGGATGCATTTGAGGAGCTGAGGAACCTTGTTCATGTCAGGAACAATACATAGTAGGAACGCAACTCAATGTTGCATGATTTGTAACTTTTTTGTAGAAACATTGCTGAAACATACAAGTTTGTGAAGCTATGTGTATTTGCTCTCGAATACATGCAATTCAACCTGGCAGATTATATGCTGTTTAATGTTTATGAAGCTTTGTTGATGGTCCGGATATGCTGTATATGTTTGCTGCTTATATGCTGTTCGGTAGGAGTGTTCTCCCCCTGTTTCCAGGTCAGGGGATTTTGAACCCACTACAGCAAATAGTTTCAACGCATGGGTGTGCACTAAGGTTTAGTTCAGTTTTGGTAGAAAATGGAGCGGGTTTAGTTTTGGTTGGCCTGACATTAATAGTTAATCGGTTTGGTTAGGTTCGTGCTGACATGAATATGCATGTGGGTATGGTTAAGGTATGGCGCAGTATCTAAACCATTCCCAGGTTTGCTGTGGCAGAGGTCTAGAGTTAATTCCATGTAAATTTCGTGGGAAACATTTCAATTCTTACACATTTTGTGTAGACAATCCGTGATCTGAGGAGACTCTATGTCAGGACCCATTGGTCACAGACATCTGCATCGAAGGATTTGGTAGCGGGGGTTTGTGAATTGGGGAAGAACGGAGCCGATGCTCCGATTGGAAACAACAAAACAAGGAAAAGGTAAAGATAAAATTAGGTTTTTGCATTGCTTGATCCTCCCAGCCACCCCACTCGCACCTTTATACACCAGGTACGAGCTCAAGCAAGTTTACAATTCTGCCCATTAACATACAGGCAGTTACACTACAAGTTCAGACAGAAATGTAATTTAACTAAACAACTAGATGACCGTTGGATCTCTTGCTGGAGCTGATCGCCTCATCTCAGCCGTTCGTAGCTTCTACTCCACCTGGTAGTTGTTATGTCTGAAGATGTTCGTCAGTAAACACTAGGGTCCTGACAGTGCCCCCTCCTTGAGACAAGACCTCCGGGCTTGAATGATGGAAACGTCGATTGTATGAACGTAGCATCTTCCCAGGTGGCATCCGCTTCACTCATGTTTTCCCAGTGCACAAGCCATTGCGGGACAGCGACGTCATATGCGCCTGCATTACGAGGGATCTGTCGTCGTTGCAAAACAGCAAGAGGAGCAACTTTTACCTTCCCATCTGCAGTAACCAGTGGAAGTGTCTTGTTTGGTACTGCTCGAGGACCCAGATGACGCTTGAGTTGGTTGACATGGAAGACATTGTGTAGTTGTGTCCCTTCAGGCAGTTGTAGCCGGTAAGCAACCTGCCCAATCTTGTCAAGAATGCGAAAGGGGCCATACCATTTGGATGTGAGCTTCAGAGAGTTGCGAAGACCCAGCGCTGTTTCCCGGTATGGTTGCATTTTCAGATAAACCATGTCACCTTGTTCAAACACTCGTTCAGTGCAGTTTTGATCGGCGTATTTCTTCATCCTTTGCTGTGCCTGAGTCAAGTTCTGATGCAGAACTTTGAGCATTTTGTCCTTCTCAGCTAGTGTAACCTGTGCTTCGTCAGAAATGTTGCAAGGTACAGAAATTTCAGTGAAAGCTGGTGGCTTATACTCATACAGTGCCTCAAATGGACTCATCTTGATTGATGTGTGATAAGAAGTGTTGTACCACCACTCAGCAGCGGGAAGCCAATCACACCATTTGGAAGGTTCCTGGAATGCCATGCAACGAAGGTATTGTTCCACGCATTGGTTCACTCGCTCTGTCTGTCCATCAGACTCGGGATGATAAGCAGTAGTGAAATGCAAGTCCACCTTGAGAGCATTGAATATTTCTTGCCATAACTTGCTGGTGAAGATGCGATCACGATCAGTAACAATGACTGAAGGAGGTCCATGCAGTTTAAATACATTGTCCATGAAAATGGAAGCAACTTTCTGGACAGTGTATGGATGAGAAAGAGGAATGAAGTGGGAGTATTTTGTCAATCTGTCCACTACGACAAGGATAACATCCTTTCCTCTCGACTTGGGTAGTCCCTCTACAAAATCCATGCTGATAGAGTGCCATTTCTGGGATGGAATAGGCAGTGGTTGTAGAAGACCGGGGTATTGTACTTTTTCTGATTTGGAGATCTGGCAAACAGGACATTTTGCCACTTGCGTTGCAACAAATTGTTTTAAGTTGGGCCAATAGAATAGTTGCTGCAGACGATGCAGAGTAACTCTGCTGCCAGAATGTCCACCAAAGACTGATGAATGGAAAGCTTCAAAGATCTTGGTTTTTAGGTCAGATGTAGAGCCAATATATATTCTGTTCTTGTATCGGATAATGCCAGCAGTCAATGTGTAATTAGGGTGACTGTCGCTCTCTATAGCGAGTTCCTGAAGGAGTTTAGTACAATGAGGGTCGCCCACATATGTTTCTTGTACATCAGTTGCCCAAGCTGGCACTGCACTAGAAATAGCTGCACACTGTTGACCATCAGGCTGGTATTGCCGGGACAGAGCATCCACTGCGGAATTTTCACTGCCTTTCTTATATTCAATGGAATAGTCAAATTCAAGAAGTTTGAGCATCAGTTTATGCTGTATGCCTTCCAATAGTCGTTGGCTGTCCATGTACTTCAAACTTTTTTGATCAGTTTTGATTATCAGTTTGCTAGCCAAGAAGTAGTGCCTCCACTTTTTCAATGATTCTAAAATTGCCATTCCCTCTTTTTCATATACTGAGCCAGCACTTGCTTTCGGACCCAAACTCTTGCTGAAATATGCCAATGGTTTTCCCTGTTGCATAAGGACAGACCCCAGACCTGATGCACAAGCATCTGTTTCTAATGTGAATGGTTCAGAGAAATTTGGTACAACCAACAGTGGAGGTTTTGACATTACTTCCTTCAGATGTTCAAAAGCTTTTTGTTGCTCAGGACCCCAATGGAAAGCATTCTTTTTTAGGGCATCATGCAATGGTCTGCAAATCAGTGCATAGTCCTTAATGAACCTGCGGTAATAACCTGAGAAACCCAAAATTCCTCTCAGTTTGGTGACATTTTTAGGAACTGGCCACTTAGCAATAGCGGCTATCTTTGCAGGATCTGTCTGAATACCCTGCCCAGAGATAATGTGTCCTAGGTATTCCACTTGTGATTGACCAAAGCTACATTTTTCAAACTTTGCTTTGAGTCCATGAACTCGAAGTGTGTTCAGGACTTCCCTCAAATGCTTTTTGTGTTCTGCCTCTGACTTGCTGTAGACTAGAATGTCGTCAAAGAAGACTAAGACGAATTTCCTGAGATTCTTGGCGAATATGGAGTTCATGAGAGTTTGAAAGGTTGCTGGGGCATTACTCAAGCCGAAAGGCATGACTAGGTATTCGTAATGACCCAGGTGAGTAGAGAATGCTGTCTTTTCAATATCTTGCTCTCGCATTCGTATCTGATGGTATCCAGACCACAGATCCAGTTTAGAGAAGATCATTGCGCCATGAAGTTCATCGAGCAGATCTTCAATAATTGGTATTGGAAATTTATTCTTGATGGTGAGGGCATTGAGATTCCTGAAATCAATGCAGAGACGCCAAGATCTGCCCCTTTTTCTGACCATTATGGCAGGAGAGGAGTATGGACTGTTGCTAACTCGTATCTCATTGTTCTTTAACATCTCTTTGATGATCTGTTCCACTGAATTTTGCTGATCATGAGACATTCTGTATGGTCTAATGTTGGGTGGTTTGGCTCCAGGCAAGAGTGGGATTTGATGATCACAATCCCTCTTAGGTGGTAACCCAACAGGACTCTGAAAGATATCTTGGAATTGGTCCAGTAGCTGACTCAAAAACGGAGCATTCTCTGTTTCTGGAACAGTTTCAGTTGTTGTATTTGCTTCAGTATCATCAGTTTGATCTAACAACACATAGCATTCAGCACCTTGCTGTATTAGCTTGTTGCATTCTTCAACAGAGATAATAAGGTTTGTTTTTGGCATCAGATGGTCTTGGAAAGTCTGCAACTTGCCATTAACATTCACTGTGACTGTTCTCTCGAGGAAATCAAAAGTTACTGGATTATGGTGTTTAAACCAGTTAACTCCAAGTATAACATCTGAACCATTTAATTCGAGGATGCGAAAATCGCCTGTGAATTTATGGCCTTGGATAGTGAAGCTACAGTTCTGAACCATTGCCTCTGAATTGAGTGTTGCACCACCAGCAACCCTCACTGTTCTTCGTTTGACAGCAGTCATTGGAATATTATGTTTCAGAGCAAAAGACTTGTCCATGAACGTATTGGTGCTACCCGTGTCAGCTAGAGCTACTGCCTTAGCACCCTGGAAGGAGATCAACAAGGAGATTGTTGAATCACTTGGGTACCCTTTGTAAGCTGCAACAGATATCTGCATGAGGTCTGCTCGAGAAGGAAGTTCTGCTTCCTCATCATCTGAGTCTTGCATTCTTATGGCATTGATAAGTGCTGGAGGAGGTTCTTCATCCTGTGGTTGCTGCACCTGGGGTTCTGCATCCTCATCATCAGAATATTGCATTTGGATTGCATTGATAGCTCTCTGCATTGGTGCACACTTATGACCGAACACCCAGTTTTCTGGACAGTACCAACATTTGCGCGGCTCTCGAATTCTGTCACCCGGTGCACGTTGTCTTTGGTCTCTGGCTTGTTGCGGTCGTGCCTGAACTGGAGCAACAGCTGGAACGTTTCTCTGAGTAGTAGACAAGTAGGCCTTCTCGTACAAGCGAGCATACCAATAGACTGAAAGCAGGGAATTTGGTTTCTGAATTTGAACAGTGTGTTTAATCGAGCTCTTGAGGCCCCCAATAAATCTGTCCACAAAGAAATCTTGTGGCAAGTAAGGCTTTTCCCTCTTCATTTGTGTCATCCATAACTCATAGCTATTGATATAATTGTCCACAGAAGTTGTCTGTTTTAACCACTGCAGTTGATCCATAGGATCTTCAGAGTTCTTGTCAGGGAATCTGTCCACTAGAAGCTGACAGAGTTCTGTCCAAGATAAGCCCTGCAGATCAATTCCTGAACTCGCAATCCAGGTCTTTGCCTGACCTCGTATGTGAGCTAATCCCCAGCTTACTTTCTGTTCACCATTGATACCCACCAGCTTGAATACATCTTCACACTCCAACATCCAAGCACGTGGTTTTGTGCCTGTAAAGATGGGTAATTCGACGTGTGGTGTGCGGATATGTGGCTCATTTTGGAGGTTGTTTTGTGGACGGTGTGGTGATGGATGTGGGGGAGCTGGGGGTGGCGTGTATGAGGCTACTGGTGGATGGTAGTGTGTATGGTGGGTGTGTTGTGTTGCTTGACAGGATGAACAGGCGAACTGTTGCGCATGATAGTTGCAGAGTTGGTCGGTGGGTTGTTGGTAGTATTGTGACTGTAAGGATGGTGAAGTTGTTTGGGAGTAAGAAGTTAGGATTGGGGTAGTGGTTGTGATGAGGCTCATCGGAATTGTGGCGTAATTGGTGTGTGGTGGAAGGGTGGCGAATTGGGTTGTGGCATTTGGTCGAGCATCTTGTGGCTGTGTGGGGAATAGTGGGTGTGGGAGTTTGTCGAGGCCGAGGTTACCAAATCGAGGCGGATTGGGAAGTTGGGAATGGTTGGCGGATTGAGGCGTAGTAACCTCTGGTATGGGAGACAGACTGGTGGTTGTGTGTGGTGGTGGAGTAGCAAAAGGTCGCGAATTTGCGGCGGAAAAACATGAACTTTGCGCCCCCGACACCTCTGTAGGCAGGGGCTTAGGCAGTAAAGCAGCAAAACCAGAGGCCATCATTGAGGTAAGCTTATCGATCTCACCTCGCAGGGCGATGAAGGATTCGTTGGAGTCGACCTGGTGCTGCTCGAGGCGCCGTCCAATCATGAGCACCTCCTGGGGAAGATGATCACGGATCTGTGCTTGGGCCCGCTCCTCCGCTTGTGTTGCGGCCGCCAAGTCGGCGATTTGGTCTCCCGGTACTCTGGAGTCAGCAGCAGCATCGTGGGCGTCCCTGGCGTTGCTGCGTTCGCTCGAGCGGGATCTTCGCGTCATGGTGAGGGATTTTACCACCGAATCAGAATGATCAGGAACCTCGACGAGAGAATTTAGGGAGGGTTGGGAGGGAAGATCCGGCTCGGTTTGGCTCTGATACCACCGTGTCAGGACCCGTTGGTCACAGACATCTGCATCGAAGGATTTGGTAACGGGGGTTTGTGAATTGGGGAAGAAACGGAGCCGATGCTCCGATTGGAAACAACAAAACAAGGAAAAGGTAAAGATAAAATTAGGTTTTTGCATTGCTTGATCCTCCCAGCCACCCCACTCGCACCTTTATACACCAGGTACGAGCTCAAGCAAGTTTACAATTCTGCCCATTAACATACAGGCAGTTACACTACAAGTTCAGACAGAAATGTAATTTAACTAAACAACTAGATGACCGTTGGATCTCTTGCTGGAGCTGATCGCCTCATCTCAGCCGTTCGTAGCTTCTACTCCACCTGGTAGTTGTTATGTCTGAAGATGTTCGTCAGTAAACACTAGGTCCTGACACTCTAAAACAATGTGGCGTTTTGCATGATCAAATGATAGCAAGCACTATATATTGCTGATAAATCAGTATAAATAAGGTACAACATAGTCCAGTTCATTAAAAACACATATAATAAGTTCATATCATTATGGATTTTTGTTACAAAGGGAATATATTAATACCAAGCAGCATTACGGAATATGTATGATGCTTCTGAGATCGAGTGGGGAAGCGGAGACATCTGTCAAGCCATAGGGTGATCCTTGAGGAAGCCAAGGAGGAGATCATTGACCATGTCGGGGAACTGTTCCTGAACGAAATGGCTTCCTTCAGGGATGTATGTGACCTTCAGGTCTGGCGCAAACTTCTCCATGACGCCATCTTTCAAGACGGCCTCCACCCCAGGGAACTTGAAGACGTAATCTTTCTCCCCCATAACCACAAACACTGGGACTTGGAACTTCGGATCTTCAATGGGCTGCCTCTTATGGAGAGACCTGTCAAGTGGTACATTATCTATCCATTTTCTGTCAAGAATTGACAAGCGGGCCTAACAGTAGTAATTACCAAATTGCCACACTGTCACATAACCTGATAACCAAGTTATTGTTTACCTGTATGGCATCTCCATTGGGTACCGGAAACCGGATTTCTCATACAGGGATGCGTAGACGGCAAGATCCTCCTCGCTGAACCACTCTGGAAGGGGAGTCGACGGGTCTGCGAGATCCATGATCTCTTGATCTTCGTTCGCTATCGGGATCTCGCTTCTGGAGAAGAGAATGTAGATGGTGCGCACAACTCGCTTGACGTCGTACCTGCCGAAATCCGCCTCTGCTCTTCCTGGTTCCTACAACACACATGCTTTCTGTATCACATCATGGAAAAAAAATTCTCTACTCATCTTTACCGTGGGATTTTCAGGTTAGGGAAAAACCCGCCAACGCAGAATGTAGAAGCCTTCTGGCAAGGTGGTGAAGGAGGAGCCACCATGAAGAAAAGGGATACCCAAACACATGACGCCACACGTGCGGTCGGGGTTACGAAGAGCAAAGTCATAAGCTGGCATGGTTCCAAAATCCTTCGCCACAAGGAATGCCTGACATGAAGTAAAATGGAAGTTGTCAGGAGACAAAACTAGATTTGCTTGTGCATAAGCATGGAACTTCTGTTAGTAAGGGATATATATCTAATGGTCTTATTTCTTTGAACACCTCTTTTTACCCTTTTGATTTTCTTTTATGCACGGCCTTTAATTTGTAGATAATGATCAATGTCGACCAAAAGGACAAAATTTGATTCTTGGTGCTGACAATATTCTGCTAAGTGTAGGCTTGAAACAAGTCAACCAAATGGAACTGATACCAATCATCAACTTGATACTATAGTAAAAAGGTTAAGGGAACATCCGTAAACAGAAGCCTGACACATTTTCCTATTAAAGCGTGAATAAACACTTTAAAAAACACATACATAAATTCTAGTTGAGTCACAAAGACATTTGACCCGTTTGAGAAGATAAATACACTAGTGTCATAGTTAGAACATAATTTTGGAAGTAAAGCAATAGACCCAAGATGGTCTGTCAATGAGTAAACAAACCCAGCGAATAAAAATACGTCGCATAATTCCTCGGAGCTGTTTCTCACACAAGGTAGTGGAATTGTGGAAAGTGGAAACAGACATCCTATGATTGACTGATTTCTTCCTGGTGATGTGGTTCTTTGAGACGATGAACATGTTCCAACTGAGACACACACGGGAATAATTTACTTATTTTTTCCTACAGATTACCAAAGGAAAATATCTCGAGTCCTTTAAATATGCAGTTCCATCTGTTTTTCATTCAGAAAAGAAAAGAGGAGCTGCCCTCACCCTGCATCCAGCGATGCACACAGATTGTTACTGCAGTCTGCAGTCACCTTTGCAACTGGGACATCCACACATTGATTTCAGGAGACCAACACCAACCGAGAATTATTTCTCCCCAATCAAGAACTGACCCCGGTCGGTGGTCAGGACTCAGGACACACTGATTTCCAGAAGAGAGGGCTGGATGCTACCTTGGAGATGGAAAGCGCATCGAGGAGGGCGAGGAAATCCTCTTGCAGGTCGCCGTACGACGCCGCCTCCCCCTCCGGCGGCTGATCGGATAGCCCGTATCCTCGCCAGTCCGCCGCGACGGCGCGGTACCCGGCGGCGGCCACGGCCAGCATCTGGTGGCGCCACGAGTACCATATTTCCGGGAAGCCGTGCAGGAACAGCACCGTCCCAAGCTCACCTGAACGCAAGCGCCGGCCACCACCGATGTCTAGTTAGGTTGCGCCAGCTACGGCCGTGCTCGATCGAGGAAGGAACGGAGGGGGACGCTCACCTGTGCCGGCTTGGGCTACGTGGAGGTTGAGGCCTCTGATGGCGAGGTGGCTGTGCTCGATCTGCTGCTGATAAACCGTAGCCATGGCTTTGTGCCCCTCTCTCCCGCCACTTCTCAGCAGTCCGGAGATTTTGTGCAAGACAGAGAGTCGGCAACCAGATTCTGTACTGCGTACCTACTGTACTAGCTTTGCACAAGGTGTAAGGTGTGACAGTGACGAGCGAACCTGCTCTGCCCGATTGGTCACCTGATTTTATTGGGTATTAACTGAATGCTGGGAAGAAATGACGAAAAGGGCTACCACTAAGCAAATCAAACCTGACACCACAATCGACAAGATGGACGAAACAAGACTACAAGGTGTCACAGCCGTTGATCAAACCGATTATAGGGGATGTCTAGTCGATCACCTATAGTCGGTTAGGGCGTTTACAATGGGGGGCGCTTACATGAGCGCTAGGAATGAAATCCCAGCAGTTACGCTACCACGGGTTAATTATTCTGGCGCCTGACGCCTATATGAGCGCTCAGCCGCTTGGTTTGGAGGCTGGCGCTTGAGGCTCTCTGCTGTTACGGAATTGATTCGCCAGGTAACGTGGCACATAGCTAGACTGTCAGTTAGGATATCCAAAGCGTCCCCAAACTAACGCTGCATTGAGAGCTTGTAGACGCTTAGCGAATTGACATTGGATTTTTTTCTTTAAGCGCCTGGCTAAGCGTCTAGGATTGTACATGCCCTTAGAGGAGTAAAAATGGTTTTACTTCTCTAAACTGAACCTAGCCGATCCTTCAAAATGTTTAGAGGAGTATAATTTTTACTCCAGCTGCCTCTCGACTAAACTGCACCTAGCCGATCTCTCAAAATGTTTTGAGGAGTATGATTTCTAAATACTGTATAATTTTTACCGTTAGGTATTGGGATCGATTAGAAATGACACTTTTTAAAAGGAACAAATACGCTCAAGTAATAAATTTCGAGGTATCGACTAAAGATTGCCCTAAAGTTTGCCGCGTTCGTAATATCTTCACCAGGATATGATAAGAGTTGCCGTGCGGCGGCCATCCACATTCAAAACCTCGTCACCGAAAACAGACACCTGAACTAAAAACTCAGATGCGTTCACTGAAAACAGGAGATGCAATTTATTTATCTAGAGTATTTGAACCAATGGGAAATACTGGATTCATCAACCATACAGAGACGATTACATTCCATGATCCATTTTTAACCACCGAGAAGATTCAGAGCCACGTGGTTGAAGCAGACCATGGTCCCAGAAGCTTTATTCATGGAGACCGCCCATCTGACTCTGGTCGATGGATCAGGGATGGTCCTTGAGGAAGCTGAGGAGGAGGTCATTGACCTGCTCCGGGAACTGCTCCTGCACGAAGTGGCACCCCTCCGGGATGTAGGTGATCTTCAGGTCCGGGGCGAACGTGTTCATGATGCCGCTCCTCATGGCGGTCTCGAACCCAGGGAACTTGAGGCAGTAGTCCTTCTCCCCCATCACCATGAACACCGGCACCTGGAACTTGGCGTCCAGCTGATTCTTCATCCGGTGCAGAGCCCTGCGAGATCATGGAAGGTCCATCTTTTTCTTCTTGTTCATTGTGAAATGGCACGGGGCATGAACCATGAAGAAACCTTCAGCTAGTTACCTGTATGGTATCTGGAGAGGGTAGCGGAAGCCGGACTTCTCGTAGAGCGCGGCGTAGGCGTCGAGGTCCTCCTCGGTGAACCACGGCGGCAGCGGCGTGGAGAGGTCGGCGAGGTCCATGATCTCCTGTCCTTCATCCGCCACAGGGACGTCGCTGCGGGAGAAGAGGATGTAGATGGTGCGCACCACGCGCCGGACGTCGTGCCGGCCGAAGTCGGCCTCCGCCCTCCCAGGCTCGCGCCACCGCAGGATGTAGAAGCCCTCGGGCATGGTGTCGAAGCTGAAGGGCACGGGGCTGAAGGGGATGCCCAGGCACATCACGCCGCGGGTGCGGTCCGGGTGCCGCAGCGCGAAGTCGTACACTGGTATAGCGCCGAAGTCCTTGCCCACCACGAACGCCTGCACACGAACGCAGGGAGGGGGACAAGAAGATGTGGTCAGTTGGTCAGGGCACGGAGCATCAGAGCTCGGTGGGTTTGGATCTTCATCTGTCTTGACTCTTGTGTTACCTTGGGGATGGAGAGGGCGTCGAGGATGGCGAGCACGTCGGCGACGAGGTCCTCCCAGGTGGCCTCCTGGTCCTCCGGCGGCTGGTCGGAGAGCCCGTAGCCGCGGCTGTCTGGCGCGATGGCGCGGTACCCGGCGGCGGCCACGGCCAGCATCTGGTGGCGCCAGGTGTACCATATCTCCGGGAAGCCGTGCAAGAACACCACCGTCCCAAGCTCATCTGAAAACAACACGGAGAACAGAGTAGCGACAGATCAAACACTTGACAGAGAGCCATTGCCCAATTCGAGCTCCACTTACTACGGCAATGGATAAAAATAAGAAGAAAGAGAAGGTAGTCACCTTTGCCTACTTGAGCAACGTGGAGGTTGAGCCCACGGATGGGGAGGGTGGTGTGCTCTATCTGCTGCGCCATTGCTCTGCTCCCTGAGCACCGAGTGCGTGATGGCTCACTTTATATAGGACCAGAAATTGATTATAATTCGTGAAGTGAAAATCTGAAAGGGACGGAGACGAGGAATTTCCATGGACCGAGAGCATCTCCACCGGGCCTCCAACCCCAAAGGCCCTTTGGAAGGGGCTGGACACGAAAAACCGCCACCAACGGCACCATTCAAAGAGTCGCCCTGAGCGATTTTGTGTCCGGTACCCTCAATCGGGCCTCCAAGTTTGGAGGCCTCCTGGGGATGCCGGTCATCGCCGCGGGCATGGTCTTGATAGCGATGGCCCGCCCGTCATACACACAAACGCGCTGCGCCCGGTTAAATTGGCTGTGCAGGAGGCCGTTCCGCCGCGTTTAATGTCGGACGGCGCCACGCCTGTCATCACGCGTCGCAATAACGCCGCGCCGCTTCCCATGGCGTAGAGTCGCAGCGGCTGGCCGCGGCGGCGCCCTGCAGACGCTTCGTCGGCGTCAATGCGCGGCCAGGCGAAGCGGTGGTCGCGTTAATGCAGGCCACCCAACCCCGCTCCTCCGGCCGCCTTTAAAACCCGACGCAGCGCAGCCCTCCTCTCCTCACACCATCACTTCTCCCTCTCCCTCAAGAACATTGGCCGCCATGGCGGGCAGCCCCGACGGGCGTTGCGGTGAGCAACGCCACGAGCAACTGGAGGAACTCCGGCGTCGCAACGAGGAGACGGAGATGGCCAAGGCGTTCCAGCGAGGCATGTGGCGCGAGGAGGCCGACAACGCGCCTCCCTACGTGCTCTCGCGGGCAGGAGCGCGTCTCAGCGGGCATGAGCGCTTCGACTTCCTCAAGCGCAAGTGGATGGACATGCCGTCTGAGCAAAAGCTCGACCCCAAGTACTCCATCTCGGCGCCCTACTGGCACGCCGCGGTGGACAAGGAGTACGAGGTGCGTCGTAGCGGTCGACGAGAGCCAACACCGGAGTTGTCCGCAACGGATGACGAGCGTGACGGCGGTGACGACGACGACCCCGAGCTGCCCGATCTGCCTCTACAACCGGCTGCATCTTGGGCAGCAGCGTCGCCGTCACCGAAGAAAGGGCGGCGCAAGCCGAAGAGGCTTCCCATCAAACGCCCCGCCGCATGTCACGGCGGTAAATCGAATGCCACGCGCCGGCGAAACCAGAAGTCTCAGCCGGCTCAGCCGAGGCTACGGGAACTTTCTCAAGGCCGGAGCCCTTGATCTGGGGGAGCCGGCGGGAACATTTCTAAAGGCCGTAGCCGACGGGAACGGAAGATGCAGTCTCGGCGCCGGATCATCAAGGCATGCAAGTCTCTTGATGATTCTTTGGCTTGGTTCGCATCTTCCTCTCCTTCGGCCGGCCATGAAGCGGCATCTCTCTCCTTGCGGGTGCGTGTATTGGTTGGCGAGAAGCTGCATAGGCCTCCTTCTCTCCGCCTAGTCTAGGTTTAATTTGTTAAATCTCGTTTAAATTCGAAATTTTAAGTTTGTTAAATCTCGTTTGAACGAATGTTTGTAGAAACGAAGTTTGAATGAATGAAAATTACATACATGCGGCGTCCTTCTCTCCGCCTAGTCTAGGGTCTACGCATCCTTCTTCTTCATCTTCTTGGAGGCAGAAGCTTCCGCGTGATCGCCGTCTTGGCGAGGACGCTTGGGGAGGACATTCGGCTTCTCGACGTCGCCGTCGTAGCCGTCCTCGTCCTTGGCATCGACGGCCGCGTCCTTCTCGGCGGTGGTCGTGTCCTTCTCGGCGGCGGCTGCCTCGTTCCCCTCGTTGGGAGCGACGACATTGGGGTCGCTGTCGTCGTCGACCTCCTCCTCCTCGTCGTCTTCATCTTCATCGTCCTCCTCCTCTGAGGGGGTCTTCCGGTCCGACGAGGAACGCGGTGAAGGGGTGTCGTCGAGCCCCTAGAAGAGCTCGAATTGCTCGACTTCTGACGGCGATGGCTCGGGGGAAGAAATAGAATCCGAGCCATTGCCGCTCGACGAAGACGACATCGGTGCTTCGCCTTCGCCGCCGGACTCCTCGCTGGTGGTGCCCTCCTTCTGCCACATCTCTGGCTTACCCCACTCGGCCATGTCGTACCAAACGAAGGGAATGAGATCGACGTGCGGCCCGTGAGGATGGTTAGATATTGCTGCCAAGCGGCGGCGGTTGCACGTCCACACGAACCGGCGGCGGTTGCCGTAATGCGGAGCGACGCGGCGGCGGTTCGTGCGCCCGCAAGGTGTTCGACAGTTCGCTCAAATTTTGGGCCGTTTGAGGGGTGGGCCTTTGGGGAGTGCCGCTGTGGACGGCCTCCAAATGTTGCCCGGACACATGTCCAGCACCCCTAAAGGAGGCCCAATTGGAGGTGCCAGACACCGATTTAGAGGGCCCCGGTGGAGATGCTCTGACAAGTCTTCCAGACGGTTGCCCAGTCTCTAGCCGTGGTCGCAGCACGTGTTAGCATAAACCAAAATGTACCACAGTTATCCATATGCAAGCTATCTGTCCATCACATATGAAATCAATAACAAAAAACAATAATGCACTTGAAAATTCTCACACCACTAATATTGTAGACCAGTCAATTCCATGATGAAGAAAATCGATCCATCAAGTAAGCATATCAATGTACAGCAGGAGTCGATTCATATTCACAAGGACGCATTCGATACAAAGGACGGTCATGCTCAATATCTAGTCTTTCTTTTTGCCTGAGGCAGGATGCATTATTGATGCTAGGTAGATGTACTTGGCATCTTCAAGCCTGTGTTAACTAAAATGATTTTGAGTGGGGAAGAAGTGGTTATCGGCCGGCCAGAATAAGCTATGGCGGAATCCGCACCACGCCATATTGGTAGGTCCGCACCCTGCTTGTCGACCCTGCCGTTTTTTTTTGCTAGTGAAGACAACTGCCACAGCACGGCACAATTACAGAAAGGACCTCAAAGAAACGGAAATTACAGAAACCTCCTTCCTGCAGCTCAGCCTCATCTCCATCCATGGCGCCGTCGGTGGCGTGCCGCCGCTCCTGCTCTCCTTCATGCCTTGGATCGAGAGCAGCCCCCGAGCGCGCGGGAGTGTCACCAATCGCCGGCCCCAAAGGGCCACACCGGAGGACGTCGACGAAGCCGACGAACCGAACCGCAACAGCAGCTCCCGAACCTTCAAAAGCTGGATCCGCCATCGAGCCACGGAATCCAGCGCGGGGAAGTCGAGACGTGCAGCTCCACAGAGCCGCCAGCCCGACGACGGCAGCAGATCGACGCCGGAGCTCCACCGAGCGCCGCCATCACGAGGGAGATCCACCACCTGCAAAACCAGACCAGCGGCGCTTCCTCCACCACAGCGCCGCCGGCTGGAAACCCTAGGCTCGCCTACACTATGTACACGGCGCGAATCGGCGTTCCCCCGTCCTCCCGCCGCCAGAGCGGCCGGCGGAGGGCGAGGAAGCCGCCGATTCGGCGCCGGCGAGGTGGAGAGCTTCGGTCGCTCACAAATCGCCTCCCAGGCTTACTGTAGATAGGGGAGGGACGGTCCAAGGTCCGTCTGTCGACCCTGCCGTTTTGACTTTATGTACTCTTGATCTTGGTGTTTCCTGTAGGTCAAGACAAACACTGCACTCCTTGGAATCCAAGAGCCAGCGATACCCTGAAATCCCTGGATCGGCATCACTGCACCAGTGCCGTGATAGACCATTTCGAGCATCTGCTCAGAACGGCTGACATGTATCCCCTCCGTTGCTCTCAGATGTTGGAGGGCCAATGGTTTGAGATACCAATGTTCGTGATCAACTGATCATGCAAGTACACAGCAATGAAAGGCACACATGTCTCGGGAGAACCTGAAAGAAATTTCTGGTATCACTTACATCCTAAAAACACCGGAAGGATCCCACTTTTGCAGTTTCACTTATCCAACAAAAAATAGGCACTGCCCAACACAAAGATGAGGATAATCAACAGGACCCCTTGTATCCATACAATTCACAGAGGTCAAAGTTTGCAGTCAGAAACACTAAACTTTACAAGGATATCAAGCTCACCGAGGTATATTACAACGTACTCCCTCCGTTTCGAATTAATTGACTCAGATTTAGTACAAGTTGTATTAAATCTGAGTCAATTAATTCAGAACGGAGGGAGTAGATAACAAGGATACGTACATAACACAGATTCACTGGATTGGTGGATCGTTGGGCCGGGCACTCAAAGTTCGTAGGCCGGGAATCTTGTTTCATAGGGATTAACCATGTCTAAAAGGAGGTATGCCATCCCAGCCTTCCCTTCAAACAATGAAAATGGACGCTCACCACCATGCATGGCCTCCTTGGCGATCAATCGATCAGCATTTTCAAGCAGAAAGCAAGCAAAAGCCTTGGCCCGGTAGAGGTACTCAACATTTCCAGTTAGCCTGTAAAGTGAGAGGAACACATACGCATTCCCGCTCACACCGTGACATATTCCGACTCGCTTGAGAAGACCGCGGTTCCAAACAACTTCAGCAGCCTCTACGGCTGACTGCTTGAACTGATCGTCCTGGAAGACCTGAAACAGAGACGTTTGCTCATCGCTGAGAGCAAAGGGATATAGCACAGAAGTAGTTTCTAGACCGGTATTTCCTAGCAACACATCAGTCATATATATTAACTTGTAATGAACCCTGAGTGACACTTGCCTATGTGGTCCTGTGGACATGCATGCACAACTTCTCAGATGGTACACACATAAATATTGTGAATAAGGTGCATAAATACTAGGGAGGATGCTAGGGAGAAACTCTGAACAGTTGCAGCGATACCTGATATGCTTTAACTAGTGTAAGAGCAACACCAGGGGCACCATGGCACCAATGCACCAGGCGATCAGACTCGCTGTCATCACTCGAGGGATAGTTTCCACCAGGAAATCGGTTACTGATCATGTACCGCAGAGTATTCTTCACGTCATCCTGCTCATCCAGCTTCAGTTCAGTGTGCATGAGGACATGCATGATTCCAGCAAGTCCATGGGCAGCACCCCAGTACTTCTTCCCATGCCACTCATACATCAACGGGCACCTCCCCTTGTTCGACAGCTTCCTTCCCTCCTTAATGATGTCCTTTGCCACAGAAGTCTGCACAGGTTGCAATGGTTTTGTATTATTAGATAGGCGATATCTTTCATATAGCTCTACAGAAGAAAAAAAAACTAATGTGATTAGGAGGAACAGCACTGCAGGGTAAACATACAATGTGTTCGGCAGGAATCGTCTTGTCACTGAGATGCTCATTCAAGAACAAACAAGCCCACAAATATCCCGCCCTTCCATATAGCAACTCATTGGGCACCTTTTCTGTGACAATTATCTACAAAAGGAATAATATAGGACATTTGTGCCTACAACATTAGGAACAAAAACACTAATATATAACGAGAGGGGTGTTTTGGCTCCCCAGCTCACATGCTCCTGTCCAAAAAAAAAAATCGAAACTAATAGTAAACAGTGCAGAAATTCTGAAAAAATTGTTGATGAACATATACAGAGTTCTACATACATGCCAAGTTTCGTGATGAAATAACGTGTGGTGCTCTGTGCAAAAAACAAATACAAAATCAGTGCTCCAAAAAGGTACTCACTCTGTTCCATTTGAGCTTGCTAAAACGCCGTATACTGTAAACGGAGGGAGTATTTTTTTAAATCTTATTTTGGCTTTTTTTTTTTTTTTTGCACAGATCACCACGAAACTTGGCATGTATGTAGAACATTTTTGCACAGATAACTTTTTCGGTGGCAGCTATTTACAGAATCAATAATGTAAGACAATTCTGCCTACAATACCAGGATAAATGTATAGCATTCGTTGTTCTACAACGATGTTAGCATAATAGCCCATTGTCGGTACAAAGTAACATACTGACTCGAGAACCGAACTAATTCTTACTAGAAACCTCACCTCATCAAACGAGCTCAGGTAGTGGGTCAGCAACAGCTGATCATTGCAGTGCTTCGCGATCACTGCTCCAAGAGCGCAGACGCCCGCCCTCCCACATATGAAGGTCAAGAACCTGCGCCTTGTACCCATGAGATCATTTCATATCAATTAACGAAAAAATATAATAATCTAACCTAAATAAAAGACAAACAGAGACAAGAAACTTACGGCAGGCCAACTGAAGCGGCATCGCAGCCTCGGACGATGTCACCGGCGAGGGTGAGATCCCGACGGTCGCCCGTGACCTGGAAGGACTTGAACAGGAGGAGCGCCGTGCCGAGCGCGCCCGTGTAGAGCGTATAGTCCGTCACCTGCCCTCCCGTCCTGGTCCATGTCTCTGCCACGACCTGTAGGACACAAAAACAATCAGTCGAGCACCTCGCGCGCGCGCGCGCCACGGAATCAAAACCATGCGACAAGGCAACACGGCGTGACGTGCCTTGTCTTTGAGCCGAAGGGCGGCGTGGAGGAGCCGGTGAGAGAGCTTGGGGTAGGGTAGGGAGAGCAGGCCGCGGAGGCCGGCGGCGGGGGGTTCGCCGCCGTCGGTGGTCTCGGCGACGAAGTCCGGGAGCTCGTTGGGAAAGAAGCGGTCGGCCATGGCTGCTACCGCACCCTGCGCGCGTCGCCGCTTCGTGGCGTGGGGGGACGAAGACGAAGTCTCGCCGTGCGGTGGCTCTCGGGTGTGGAGGCTTCCCACCTTCCTCTCGCCACGAGGAGCCCAGTGGTAGGAGCCAGCGGTGGCGGCTCCTCCCGCCCGGGTTCGATCCTTGTGGATGAATTTCGGGTGTCTCACTCGCGACACTGTTCACTGAATAGTGCCCGCGGTACTGTTCATGGATGAACCGTGTCGGTTTGCTCCGTTCTCTCCCGCGGTTCGGTCAGAGGTACTGCAGTGCTACCCACTGCCATAGGGTTTATCTCTGGAGTTGTCTAGGCTCGCGGTTCATACTAGTGTATGATCTAGCTTGTGCACTAGGGACGTGAGTGTGTGTGGTGTGTATGTGGTATGAGTTAGTGCATAAGTTCAGATACTACAGCTGTACTAAGTTGAGGGAATCTCAAAAGAAAAAAAAAACCTTCCTCTCGCCACGGCCATTTCCCATTAGTTTTTGCTGGCTTCCTCGGCGACGCTGGCACGTCTTGCCGTCAGCTCGTACTGTCGTACAGTCGAACTCGTACACGTGGAGTAATGCTGTCTCTTTCTTCTGGCCACCGAGCTGCTCGACGCCTCAACGTTTTAAATGGAAATGATAAGGTCAGCGCTCGTACAGTCGTAAAAAAAAATCTCATAATACCAAACAAAGTATTTATGAGTTACAGGAACCTATTTCAATCCTTTTTAAGTTTGAGTTCGAACTCTAAGGCAATCTCGTGCGTCGATGTGGAATGGAGGGTATGTCACCGAAGGTGAGTCCCAAATCAAGCAGGATGAACGTCCATAAAATCAATTGTAGAAATATCAAATCAACATTGACGCCTGATCAACTTAAGTGAAAAGTTTTCTTTTTTGTCCGCCCATCACAAATTATAAAATCAGTATCATTCGATCGATCATGGAATATATTTTCTTATTGTATTAATTTGACATCATAAATATTGTTTTCTATAAACTTGATCAGACTAAAAAGGTGTTTATTTGAGATAGGTTGCTCAATCACATAATGAAGATGCATCAAACATATATGGAGAAACCAGTTTCGAATGTCGGACAAACATAGGAGTACTAACTAATTTCAGCAAACATAGGAGTACTATGTGCTCTCAGCCAAAGTGCAACAACAATGTCCACATAGACAGCAACCTTTTCTGTGAAAACCCCAAAAATTGAGGGGAAATCACAGGTTGAAGCCACTCAACTTCTTGCACTAGCATATAGCAAGTTCTTCAACTTCTTGCACTAGCATATAGCAAGTTCTTCTCTAAGAGTTAAGAATTGAAACTTATGTCCTTAAAGATGGCGGAGACACAACTTGGGGCAGCCAAGGTAGTGAACATGCACCTCACGGACTTATGGGGGAACAATTGAACAACCTTCCTTGATCTCAATCTCTTTAATTGTCTCTCATTCCCACGTATTTTGGTTTTCACTTTTCTTCACCAATGGAGACTACTACGAGTTTCTACACGGTTTAATAGTATCATGCATAGACCCAGTAAAACCTTGGTACAAATCGAAGAGAAATGATTTTTCCACACCAATCAGTCTATCAGACACTAAATACCGATCAGCGTTAAGAGGGGAATGATTATTTATACACTGACAAAATACATCTTTTCTTAATAATCATGGTTCGTAAGCCTAGATAACAAGTTAATGTACAACAAAGTGAACCAAAGTCAAGCCCTGGTAAGCTAGAAAAAAATGTAAGCGATCCTCTATGGAAAACTGGAGTCCTCATCATGTGCTATAACCTCCACAAATTCAAGAATTGGTGCATAACCTGCCAATAACTGAAAACAAAAAGAAGCCAATAAATTCAACGTGTGCGATATCTTCATAGTTAACCTCATACATTGAACTACTGGAGAAGTTAGCGCAGAGTAGAGAGGTCCACTACTCTTTCCGTTGGCAAACAAAAAAAAGTATAAAGCCGACTAGTACCTTAGGTCTCTGGTTTGTTATGCCTAAACTTTGTACTCATGAACACGAATCCACTTTGTAGATGACCATTTGTCACCTTTTATCACTGCACATCCACCTAAAACGTAATTGCAGAAAACAAGAGAGTGAGTATTGTGGCATAACCCTTTGGTGTGGAAAAATTGTCATTAAATCAAGTATCGAAATCTCACCATGAAGACTTGTGGGATCCAGGGTACCATCAGGCCTCATGCTCCAGAAAAGCAAGGCATCTCCCATCTTCGGTTTGACAGATATACCCCTCTTTGCGCATTCTGACAGCTCATTATAATGTGGTATTGAGCTGCTATTAACTTTAGCAGAAGGAAACACAGTCTCCCCACCCTCTTCAACATCCGAACTAATTAATAAATTGTCAGGAAAAAGAGAATGTCAATTGAATCACCTATGTTGCATGCATATAAAAAAACTAATATTCTAATACATACAGGTACATAAGAAGAGTCGCTATACGCTGGCCCCCGTTTTTTGTGTTGAAATCATCATGGAAGTAATCAAAGTGAGGTTCATACTTCTGTCCAACTTCATAGTGGAGAACTTGAAGGCCCTCTCCATTCTCTGAATGAATCGTGAGATAACAAACAAAAATATATATCACATTTGAAACATACTTCCAGTAGAAAATATAAGGCAGTTATGGTAGACAAATAGTAGTGCATCCATGCTTCATCAGCTTTAAAACCTTGGAAGAACTCAAAAGGGCTAAGTTTAGAATCCATAATTTATTTTTGCTTTTGTGCAATCCCCTGGGGTGATGCATTATCAAGGACCATGTCATTTTGTTGCAATGCACTAAATTTTTTTCTGCTTGCCGAAACTGCAGTGAGACCCTTCATGTACCTTATCTTGTTAGGAAACATGTACTTTTTAATTCAAATGTACAACATGTCAAGCTACACGAAATTAACTAAAAAGCACAAACTGTACTACTTTCAAAAGTCTAAAAGAAGTTTTGAGTACGTGCTGAACATAGTGGAGTGCACAACTTAGTGCATACATATTAGTTGTTTTCTTGTAAAAGTATGTCATGTACTTCTAGTTAAATATGAGAATTTTGACTTCGACATTCACAATTACAGATGCAATACATCATGCTCTCCATGTATGGCTGGCATGTAAGGGTTGTTTCTCAAGTACAAATATGAATCTTGTTGACAATTTTGGTACAGTATATGTACTTGGTGCACTTTTCACATTTTAATTTTCCACTCAATGTAGTACATGAATATTGAAATTAATGGCAAAGACCTTGTTGGAAAAATGCCAGCCACAAAACCAGATTAACAAGGGAGCAAAGGGGTTGAATCAGTCAGATTTATGCTGGTGCTTAGAACAGATGTTTAGCTCTACCTAGTACCTACCATATAAGTATCTAACTAATATAAAAAGTAGTGAAACCATTTGCTACCAATTGGTATGACTCGCTTAACATAACTGTGAGAACACCAGATCACCAAAACGTACTGCTGTTGCACTCTGTATGTACCAATACATTACTTTGCATGGTTGGTTTAATAGCCAGTATTCAGAATAAGTTGCAAGCAAGTGCACTTTTGGTGAGTCAGTGACTCGCCACAATGCATGATAATCAGAACTTTGGAGTTATACAATGATGTAGACTAATGTATTATGCATACCCTAAAATTTAAGTTTACAATTTTACAGTTCAGCTCTGGTAGAGCAACTAGAGTTCTACATTTGAGCAAAACAGAACGATACATTTAACTGATTTTTCAGATGGTGATTCATTTCGTTTATCTTGAATTAAAGTTGAGGAGCTCTTAAAATTTAAATCCAGCGTCTTAAATTGTTACCTAGGCATACTAGCAAAAAACATAGAACAGCTGAAGACTTCAACTTTGAGTTAGTTGTGGTTAGTATTTCGTACCTACAGGTATGAAGGTGAAATCTGATATTCTTTTCTCAATGGTACGGACAATTTTGTCCTGGCCTCTTCTAAGAAACGTTCCTGAACTTGTTCTCACCCTGAATACATTTAATTAAGCATAAGTGCACACCACAGCTGCAGTACCATTTCTTACTTAAGGACAAATTTGCAATGTCCAAACCTGCTATCTTTACTCCCTCCGGTTGCTGAATCGACCACTGTTGACTTCTTCATGTGAGGCTTTGCCAATGAAATCAAATACTCACATTCTTCCTTGGACTAAGAAAATAACAGTAAAGTCAGTCATACACAGATCGCCGTGTGAAGCACACTGACATGGATCAGAAATACAGTGACAACGGATGTAAATATGACAAACAATCCTGACATTTTCTTCATCTACTATTATATGCAATGTCAACTTTCTAATTTGCACACCTTCAAAGATATTTTGCATACTACTAATCAAAATGTCAAACTTTCCAATGTACACATGTTAAATCTTATGATCTGGCTGAAGTAATGTATTTGCTTCTCCAAAGGCCATGTGCCTGAGGACCTGGGTGGAGCGCCTGACTTGTAAGTTGAGCAGATCCAAGGCTCAAACTAGGCATGACCTGCATATGAGGATCATCTACACATGTAGAATTCAGTGCGATCATCTACAATAGTCCTCTACAGCAAAATGGCATTCATCCGACTTAAGTAGAAGCATTTTGATACTCAACGCAATCTAATCTGGTACCGACATTGAGCTCTTACCTAGAATCCAACAAATCACCTAATAAAATTCTCAAGATCTAACAAACCGCGTCCTATACCCGAAAAAGCACGTAAAGATGCAGCCACTTGCGACGTCGCAAGCCAAGAAAAAGAATGATATGCAAGAGACTCACGAGGAAGTTGTGGTACATGAACGCCCGTGGCTCCACGACAGAATCTCCGTCCAGGGCTCCCCTTTCTCGCCGGTCTTCTCCAGCTTCCTGCACAAAACAAACGGCGACCACGTCAATCTCAGAAAGGACAGGGGCGCACGACGGGGATAAAAACACGGCGGATCGCGGAGCCGTGGACGTGGACTGGTGTCATAGAAGAGAGAACGGGACGCACGACTCTGACGTGGATCTGCGGTAGCGCGGGCGATGGAGCGAGAGGGCGGCGCCGCTGCCGGCGCCGTCGGAGCCGGCGGGCAGCGAGAGCGCGCCGAGCGCCAGGAGTAGCAGCAGCGCCACCGAGGCCAGCAGCAGCGCCGCAGGATCGTCTTGGACGGCTTCGCCCGCCTCCCTGCCCCTCCGCCGCCGGCGCCGCCCAGCAGCGGCCTCCCGCCCCGCCCCGCCGCTCTGCCCGCCATCGCGGCACACGGCTTTGGCGTCGATTCTCCCGCACCGGCCCGGTGGGTTTAGCTCCTCCTCCCCTGTATCTCCTTCTTCCTCCTCCTCTGTCTCCCGTTCCCTCTGTGACCTGAGTCGTCGGTCCCTTTTTTGGGCTCGAGGAGATTATGCTGCTGCTGGGTTTGTTTGTTGGACTTGTTGCTTTTTGTTTGTTCGGCTCGACGAGGAGTATCGCTGTACCGTAACCGCTGCTGCGTCCCGTAGGCCCCGTAGGTGACGTGTCAGGACTAAGAGGCAGTAGGCCCACTGCCGGCGAAGTCCACCTGCCACCCAGGACTCGACGAGGCGAAAGACCGGGCCGACAAGGTACAAATGCGCAGCCCAACTCATTAAACCCACGTATATGCAGGTACGTTTGGTTTTCCTAAAAAAAAAAAGATTGGTTTTCCATGTTTTTTTTAAAAGCACGCTATAGATTCGTGCACGCACATCATACGCCTTTCGAAAAAAAACATGATAGGCAGGCTTACTTTTTTTTTTAGAAACAAAATACAAAGCAGAGGCTCACATAAACGCGCACACACCCACCCCTATGAACGCACACACGTACACCCTACCCCTATGAGCACCTCCGAAATACTGAGCCGGCGGATCGAGTCTTGAAATTAACGAAGTCACCACGGGCGCCTCGCTGTCGACGGGAACGTCGCCTCCCACTGAAAGAATATTCCGCCTAAATGCAACACACAGATGTCAAACCTGGGATTTAAACTCTGGTGGGCTGAGGGTACAACCACCCTGTTAACCATCCAACCACAGGTTGGTTTGCTTGATAGACAGGCTTACGTTTGGTTTTCCTAAACCTAATAGATTTGATGTTCCGTTTTTTCGAAACACGGTACGGTTTTTGTACACGCTCACATGCACGCGCTTACACTCATGTTTTAAATGCACGCACACACACCTCTACCACTATGACTATGAGTATCTCCGAAAAGTGAGCCGGTAGGTGTAGGTCAGATATTGACATTGACAAAATTATCACAACGGTCTCGCTGTCAACATGATTCGCCTCCCTAAAAAATATTCCGCAGAAATAAAATTATTAAATCTAGCATTTGAACTCTGATAAGGTGAAGTATGATAAGCTGAAGGTACATGGTTTCCCATGTTTGCAAACATTGATGCTTCTATTTGCCAGGGTTTAGATGGAGAACCAGATTGTGTTTTCCTTTTCTTGTGTTTATATCTATATGGAGGCAAAGTCTATGAGATTATACTTTGTTATTTGCTGAGTCGTAAGCATGCAATATTATCGTTTGCAACAAAGACTATAGTAAAGCAATTCCCAAAAGAAGGACTAGAAGTATGTAATTAGGTGATTAGAGCGTGAGTAAACCGATAAAAAAAGATTCATTGGAGTATGTGCAAGCAGCAAACAAGTACGGAATGAAAATCAAAAAAAAAGTACGGAATAGAAGGCTAGCACTAGGGTTAGAACGAAGAAAATTACCTCGCCTTGAAAAAGTTGTCCATGTCGGGGGCAGGAGCACAGACACGCCGGCGACTCGAATTCTCTCCTATACGTAATAATAGTACTCGTTTTATGAATATCCAAAACGAGTGCATCAGGCCGGAGGACATATATAGTTTATCGACGAGGACGAAGGGCTCAGCCCCAGGACTCCTCTTATCTCGTCTGTACATAAGTAAAACCTAGAAAAGTACTAGCACGAAATAAATAAGCGATGTCTGATTAAGGATCATATCTACTCGATACACGACTGAGCTTGGACACGTCTCCTCTCCCCGCAAAGCAGAGGCGATTTCTGGAACCACCCCGCTTCCCCACCTCACCGCTGGCGTATCGCTGGTTCCCCTCTCCTCCGCCGGCCGCTCCGGCGGCGGGAGGTGGGGGGAACCCCGATCCCCAGTGTGTATATAGCGTAGGAGCTTGCAGGGTCCAAGACGGCGGCGCTTTGGCGATGGAGGCGCGGCCGGAGTTGGTTTTGCTGGAGATGCTCATCCTCGTCGACGGTGGAGCTCGGTGGAGATCCATGGTGGAGCATCTCTTCTCTCGTGCTCGAAGCCTCGGGGCTTCTGTGTGCGAGCTACCCCACCCGGCGTCCGGTGCGGCGGAGCCGGTTCGAGTTCTTCGGAGATCTGGTGTCAGATCTGGGCTGGGTGGTTGCTGGCGGCGGCGGATGGAGGATCTTCGGATTTCGAGGCTCGACGACAACCCGCGCGCCTGGGGTCTTCTCCGTATCCAAGCTTTCGTGGAGAAGCGGCGGCGGCCACGCCATCGGCACGTCCTCATCGTCGGCGACGACCTAGGGTTGCAGAAGGTCTTATGTGTAATTTTTACTTTCAAGGAGGTCCTTTCTGTAATTGTTCGGATTTGATGTAACCAGGTTTCCCCGCAAAAAAAAAGGATCATATCTACTCGAACCAGACAGGTACGTAGAAACCGGTCGGAACTCACGAGTCTTTCGTTTGTTTCAGGCCGCGCTTGGGAGCCTAGTTTGTTTTCCCAGCCGTATTTGTACCCGACAGGTTTTCTCGGTGCACACGTTAACCCCCGGAAGGAAACTCGGGGCTGCGTCCGCTGTTTGGATATGTTGTCATGTACAGTGTGTTTGTGACGGATCAGGCCTGCCAGGACTTTGCTATTTTTCTAAACTAGTTGGCATGTAGTGCAACGCACGTCTTCGTAATTAAAGGGGTACCATGGTCTACATGGATTATGTCCCACTTTGACACTCGCATCTTTCAGCGCGACATTTAGCGGCGGCACCGTCTTGGGTATCATCGCCTGCATGTAGAGGGGAAGAGGAAGAACGCACGAAGTAGGCAACCAATATGACAGTTGTCGCCGTCCTCATCATTGCTGTCGTGGAATATGCCTCAGCCCCATGGGATTCACGTGGCGCTAGCGAAGCTACACCCGCAGGTAAGGAAGGAGGAGCACAAATCTGAATTCATTCTGTGAAAAAAAAACATGATCAATAAATATTATCAAATCCTTGCTTCATACCAAGTTCCATTTACCAGTTATACTAATAGTTCTTTGATACCCCTACTCAGTTTAAAACAAAAAGCAACATGAGTACAGAAACTTGTGTTCTCTTGAGGATGTACCTTTTGAGTGGATGAACACTTTTAGTAAGATGAACACCTTTAGTAAGATATCTTTGTCCAACTTGATTTTGCTCTTTAGATTTCAACTCATATCAAGGAAAATTTATGATTGTCTTATAGTTGTACCACGATTCAACAATCAAACAGCACATATTTGTGGCATATGCTAGCTTCACTGGCTTCGATAAGTGTTTTTTCATGATGCTAGTGCATTTTCAAAGATTTTTGCTGTGTCACAGGCGTCTGTTTCTCATTTGGTGATCAGTCGAATTTTTGTCCGTTGGATCGTCGTTAATATCCACGCTGGTTACTCCACGCTTTTTGCTTTCGAGCGTCCGTGTATTGCAGCCTCGCGGGTCAGGCTTGTTATCGGATCTGTATACTTGTGGGCTTTTGGGTTTCAAGGCTCGTATCATTTTTGTTTTTTTTTCAGTGCAATAGCTCGTGGGAAGGGGTGAGCCGGTGGGATTATGTTGAGTTCTCTAGTCGTTCTCCCTCCGGAAATCAATTTTGGTAGTAGGAGCACATTTCCACTCGGTGTTCCTTTTCCATTTGCTTCCAATAGTTCTGATTAACTACCTTTTCTGATTTTTGGCCCATTATCTAAAAACCACGTTTCAAACTGTCAAAAATAAAATAAAATAAAAATCTCGGGTTTATATTAGGACATTGTATGTTGACACAAGAAGTTTCGTGGGAAAATGACATTTTTTGTGGTTTGTGACAAATCACGGTGCTACAAAATGACTTTGTACGAGTCATTTTTTTAATCTTTTTTTGCACATCCTACAAAAATGTCTTTTCTTTGCGAAATTTTTTGTGTGAAAAATAATGTCCAGATCTACACCCGATTTTCTTTTTTGACTTTTTAAAATATAGTTAAAAGACATTTTCATAATGGGTGTATCTAGATTCATGAGGCAAAACACAGTGTGGATATTTTTTCTCTCTCTCTCTCTTTTTTCTCTTCTCTCTTTTCACTCTTTATCTCTCTCTTTCTGGTATATCTCTATTCTTGGATTTTTTTTCTCTCTCTCTTTCTTCTCTCTCTGTGTGTGTTTCTCTTTTTTCTCCTTTCTCGAAGGGGCTGAAGACTGTCTCTGTCCCTTGGCCCTCTCATTTTTTCTCAGTTTAATTCATAGTTTGGCTCTATCTGCTTTTGGATTTCTCAGATAATCAGTTATTTGTCCGTATTGTTTAATTGTCTCTCTCTCTGTCTAATTAACTGTTTCAGTCAATGGGGTTCATATGCAGTCAATCTCACTCTGTTAGTATAGTCATTCATTCTCTCTCTCTCTCTCTCTCTCTCTCTCTCTCTCTCTCTCTTTCAGTTGTTTTTAGGTCTTGTTTACTCAGTTTTTAAGAGTTTTCTCTTTCACTGACTCAGTTATTCAGTTGATTGTTTCAGTTTATTCTCTCTCTCTCTCTCTCTCTCTCTCTCTTAGTTGTTTTTAGGTCTTGTTTACTCAGTTATTCAGAGTTTTCTCTTTAACTGACTCAGTCTTTCCTTTGATTGTTTCAGTTTTTGCTCAGTGATTCTCATTTTCTCAGTATAGTCATATCTCAGTTTATAATTTATTGCTAGTAGGGAGTGTATCTGTTTGTTGTCTCTCTCTCTTTCTCTATATAATTTCTTTCAGGGTTGTCTCTGTTTAATATTTATATGAACTCAGGTTACTGGTATATCTCTATTCTTGGATTTTTTTTCTCTCTCTCTTTCTTCTCTCTGTGTGTGTGTTTCTCTTTTTTCTCCTTTCTCGAAGGGGCTGAAGACTGTCTCTGTCCCTTGGCCCTCTCATTTTTTCTCCATCATTGTCTCTCTCTCTCTCTCTCTCTCTCTCTACTCTCAGGTGCTGAAGAGTGTCTTTGTCGCTTGGCTCTCTGTCAGTTTTTTCCATGCTTGTCTCTGTCTCTTGGCTTTCTCTCTTCACTTTTGTTCTCTATGTAGCTCTGTCTTTCCGATATCTCTCTCTATTCTATTTATCTTTCTTTCTCTCTTTTTTTTCTTTTCTTTTTTCTCTCTCTCTCGAAGGGGCTGAAGACTGTATATGTCCCTTGGCTCTCTCTCTCAATTTTTGTCCATGATTGTCTTTGTCCCTTGGCTCTCTCTCTCTCTCTCAGGGCTGAAGAGTGTCTCTGTCACTTGGCTCTCTCTCTCTCAATTTTTCCATGGTTGTCCTTGTCCCTTGGCTCTCTCTCTTTATCTCTATTATTTATTTCAAGGTTGTCTCTGTTATTATCTATCAGTAATTTATATATTTCATATGTAAGAACTATATATTTTGTCGTCATGTCTATGTGAATTTTGGAATGTTCGAGTGTTCCTATCTGACAAGATGGGATTCAGTGATCAGGTCATCTCAGTGTATTTTGCTTGTATGAATTTGTGAAGTACGACTTTTTCATTTCTAAGTAATGTCCTATTTTTTCTCAGGTGTCCTTTTGATCTTCTGTTCAATGTGTATATTTCTCCTATTTTTCTCACTAACAAATCTACTGATGATTTTCTTTTGGTTGAACGGGGAAGCATTTGCACACACAATTCCTGTTTTTTCTTGCAGATGATTGCGTTTAGATGGTAGGACTGTTGTATGCTCAGCGTGGTTATTGTTTTGGACATATATGCTGTCTGGTTCATCGGTAGTTCATGTTCCTGTTGATGGTGGAAAAACGTTGCAGAAATCATCAGAAAAACATTTCAAAGTCTGAAGTTTTTGGTGGTGAGATTCGACCACGGGGTTGGGAGTGGCTGCTGCTGAGTGATGATGTTTCTTAAAGAAGAAGATATATTCCCTGATCAGGTTTTGCCGCTAGGCTTTCTCTGAAAGTGTTGTTTTTGGGCGTCGCATTCTTGTATGCAGCTGTTGTTTTGGGCCTCGTATTATTGTAGCAGGCTAGTGTTGTTTGTCGGGTCGGGCCGTGGCATTTGACCCGTTAGAAGCCATGTGTAGCGACGTAGCCTAGCTAGTTTTTAGCGCACGAAATTGAACTAAGTTTATGAAGTGTGCCAATGCTGGGTACGTGTCAACAAATGACTGGTTGAAAAATGTGTCTGTGCCCGAAATGAAAAACAGATGCCTGATATATAGACAGTCCCTTTTCAAAATATTTGACGATGCGTGCCTATTTAGGCCTTCACCTCGTTCACCAGGGCAACCCTTCAGGCTGCACATACGTTCACCATACCTTATCTACTCGCCACAGGATATGGCAGCCGCCAGCCATGTGATGAAGCGATGCTCCACCGCTCTTGCTGGATCCCGGCAGCCAGCGCCGACGCCATGGCAGCTCCTCCCTGTTCCTCTGATTTCTTGCCAGCACCGCTCTCTATCTAGTCTGGCAGACACCTCACCGACGACCTACAAGATCCGTTGTTTGCCAACAGCGCCTGGCTAGCATAACTTGTCGCTCGAGCGTCTCGCATCTCTCCCACTACCATCCACTCAGATGCGTATTTTTTGTTTCTGTCTAATGGAAATTGGATAGGATTTAGTCATAGGCGTCAGATTGAGAGTCGTGGAGCCGTGGAAGACCAGGAGGTCGAGGGCACCGAGGAGGAGCACTTCGGAACCGGAGGACGAAGGGCCGCGGCGTCCGGGGCAAAGATCTAGCCGTGGAGGTCCCAGGTGACGGGGACGGCGCGGCCGCCGCAGCGCGGGAGGTCCAACCTCTCGCTGCTGCGGAACTTCCACCGGAGGCGCCGGACCTGGAGCGCCCTCTCGCCGTCCACGGAGACAAATCGGAGCAGGACGGGAGGGGGCTGCTGTAGTCGTACACGCTCGGGGGCGACGGCCACGGCGACTTGCTGCAGACGACGAAGACGTGCACGGGCGTAGTGTATTCTCGACGGCGGCGCGGGATCCGGACCAGCAGCAGCGACAGCTTACGCCGGAGCTCGGAGGACTGGAGGAAGCCGTCGAGGAAAGTGGAGAAGCGGGGTGGCTGCGACGGCGCGCGGCGGACCACCGCCCCGTCAGGAAGTTCTGTTTTTTTAATTTCTTTTAGCGGTGGCAAATCTCGTAATTATCACGAAACGAAATAAACGAACCGGTACGATGTCATTAGCAGTATTATGTGATTTGGTGGGAGGGTAAAACGTGTAAAAGTGGATTTGTGTTGAGTTGTCAAACATTGGAGCGATCTGGACCGTTAACCAAATATTGAAGGGCTCAGATTCAATGTATCAACACAAGTTTGCTCTTTTAATAGTAGTATAGACTAGTGGCCGTGCACGTGCAACACACGTCTCATATTTTATTTTAATAGAAACACTTCTTTAAATCTATATTTGTTTCATTGAGTTATTTTATCAAGTCAGTTAAATTTGTTTCATGATACAAAACTGAATTTGGACCAAATATCTCCTGTGAAGTAAACGTGAAACATATGTAAAGTACACAGAACAAAGCATAATAACCTGTCAAAATAAATAATATAATCAGTTATGACTAATTGAATGAAAAATACTTAGACCATGTACATAGTTTTTATTTTATTTTCCCACTGTAATAGCAGTTAGCTCTGTTTGATTTACATATTATAAACATGTATAAAAACTAGGTTAGTTTTTTGTTTTTTAGCAAAGAATTTGGCTAGTTAAACCACACCAGTTGGAACTCCGGATGGCACCCGCCGGGTTCGGGTACGGGTTTGGCACCCCCATACCCGTACCCACCCCTTCTCCCCGTCCCCATACCCGTCCCCATACCCGCCAGCGGGTACAAATTTTCACCATACCCGTCACCCGCCGGTATGGGGGACCCGACGGGTACCCGCCAATTCAGAGCAACAGTTGATAGGGCGCACACGGCGGCGTCGGAGGCACGACGCAGGGCGCACGCGGCAGCGGCGTCGAAGGGCCGCGTAGGAGGGCACACGGCCGCGTCGGAGGGCACGCGGCGGGGTCCGAGAGCACGCGTCGGAGGGCCGCGTCGGAGACTCGGAGTGCACGCGGCGGCCGTGTCGGAGGGCACGCGGCGGCGGAGGAGCGGCCGCGGAGAAAGGGCGGCGCAGGAGGGGGGCGGAGGAAGGGCGGTGGCTGTCCTTCTCGGGAGAGGAAGAAGAGATCGATCGGATTGATCGATCTGGGCAGCTTCTGGTCGCGTGGAGCCTAGGGATGGATCGATCTAGGCTGCGTCTGCTTGGGGCGTGAGGAAAAAGAGATCGACATGGGCTGCGTGGGACCGCGGGATGGAGAGCTGAGCGCTGGGAGGAAAAGTATTTAGTTTTTTTCTATACTGACAGGTGGGGTTAGCGGGTATGCGGGTTCAAGGGTATGGGTTTGGTATCCCCATACCCGCACCCGCTAGACCCGGCGGGTTTGAATTTTCTCCGTTAAGCACACCCGCGGGTTTTTTCTACACCAAACCCTCCCCATTTAAGTCAGGTACCCGTCGGGTTTGCGGGTATCGGGTACCCATTGCCATCCGGAGTTGGAACAGCCAAACCAGGCACGGGACACACATTTAGCTGAAGAAAAAAATGTTCTATCACTATATGTCTCTCCGTGTTTTATTCCATCCCCTTTATAGGCTTTATTCGTTCTATCCCTTCCTCCCATGGTAAGTAGCCAGTTGTCTCTTCCCTTTCTACCGTCGCAATGCTTCCATGCCCGGTGAGCCGATCTTGGGCCTTCGGCCTCCATGCCGGCGGTCATGAGCACTCGCTCGGCTCCCCCTAGCGTTGCCTCCCCACGTTCCTCCGCTGCCTCGTCATTAAGCTCCTGCCTCGACGGCTTTGTTCCATCCACGTCCTACCTCCTACATCGGCCTCCATCTCGAGTCGCCGAAAAGCCCGAGGATGCGATCGGAGACGCGTGCCTCATTTTCACCGAATAGGCGGCCATGGCGAGTGTGCGTCTCGAAAAGCCCGAGGATGCGATCGGAGACGCGTGCCTCATTTTCACCGAATAGGCGGCCATGGCGAGTGTGCGTCAGTTGACTCCACATCACCGACGTCCTCCTCCCGCAGTACAAATGTACATGCCGATAAAATCAGAGAAATCTGAATTAGCTCTCTACCTATCTTTGTAAGTATATCTTGCCTTGTGTTTTTTTGCGAGTGTGCGTCAGTTGACTCCACAGCACCGTCGGAGAGTGATTTATTTGGTATCGGTATATATTCCTGCACGGCAATGCATACCTGGTTAGCGCTTCTTTTTAATTAGTCATTTCTGGCCGGAGCGTGTTATTGATTGGGTGCGGCCGTTTCCGATAGTAACACATATGTTGTTTTTTCTAATTAAGGAACCGTTTGTTTTAGTAGTGGCAAAATTGTTGTAATTTCAATGAAATTAAAAAGATGTGTTGAGTTATAAGATATTGGAACGATTTTCTTAAACAATAATGTGACTATCATCAACAAACCTATGACAAATTTCTGCAGATACATGTCTATGTACGGATCTGGACGCTGATACAAATCAAAAGGGAGGCTCCAGGAAAAAATGAAACAGTAGTGATAGCAAACTCCCCAGATCTGCAACGAATCAGCTAAATCAACAACTCCCTCCGATCCGAAAAAAGTTTCGCGACGGTTATTTTGCAAAAACGCCCTCCAATTGTTTTTGTCTCAACCCGCACTCTACCCACCTCTCTCTCTCGCACCTGCACCCGCACCTCCCACCTCTCTCTCTCTCTCTCAGCTCGCCGGCGCGCTCCCCTCCCCTCGCCGCCCGCGCTACCCTCGCCTCGCCGCCCGCGCTCCTCCATCGCCTCGCCCGGTCGCTCCCCTCCACCTTCCCTCGCCCGCTCTCCTCCATCGCCTCGCCCGGTCGCTCCCCTCCAAGAAAAGATCGAGTCTTTTGGTTCAAACCGGCAAGAAATCGCCGAATCCAACCTGGTACGTGCCACCTCTTCTTCCTCCCCTTTCCGGCCGCCGCCGTACACCCTAGGTTCACCGCTCACCCTCTCCTTCTCCCCAATCAGATCCGTCAGCTCAAGCAGCTCTTCGGCGCCATGCGCATCGCGCAGATGGAGACGGGGCCTGATGATAGCCGGCCGAGGTTCAGGGTCGGCAAGGCTGCGCCGAGGTTCAGGGTCGGCTCGGCGAGGGTGGCCAACGATAGCCGGCGCCAAGAGGTCGGCGAGCTGCCAGGACCGGCAGGGTCTCGGTCTCGTGCACCCAAACGCCGCTTCTACGAACAACTCCACGCGTACCTCGCCGCGGCCGGCGTCGACGACGTCAAGGTGGACGTGCAGTGCGTCCTCCAGACGCTGGGCGCCGGCCATGGCGGCTGCATGCAGCTCACCAAGGAGTAGCACCGCGCGCTCGACGCCTCCGTCGCCAAGAACTTCCACGACAACGACATCATCGCCTGCATGAGCCACAATACCGATGCCCTCTACTGGTACAGTACAGAACTCAATGATGAACTCGATGGTACACACTTGTGATAAGAGTAGATGATGCATTCAGTCGGTGTTAGCTTGTGTCACTGGATAATTATTCCATGATTATTCATCTCGGTTATGGTGGATGTTACTTACCGTAGCTGAGCCTTGCATCAGTTGCAACATAATGAGAGTAATTAAGTGAGATTATCTTCAGAATAGTGGGTGCTGTGGTAGCTTGTACTCATGCTTGTACTCTGATGACACCAACGTGTTAAAGTGACTGAACTGGTACAGTTTGTTTGCTTGCACTGTTAACTGTTAACTGAACATGAAAATCATCTCTGTTAGTGTTAACTGAACATGAAAATCATCTCTGTTAGTGTTAACTGAACATGAAAATCAACTTCTAATCTGCTTGCATTTTTGTTCCAGAATTGTTTGGAGTTCGAAATACACACAAGATGAAGCTGTAGTTAGTTGGAGTACTCCTCTGTTCTTGTACTCTCTTGTGTAGTTGTTTGAAATACACACAAGATGAAGCTGTAGGTTAATTCAGTAAGCACTTGAATAAGAGAATAACAAGTGCAGTATTGTTTGCTTGCAACAACTGAATTGCTTGCACTGTTTGTAACTTACACACAACACACAAGTTCTTGATTTGGTGCAGTAATTCAGCAACACACAACACACTGTGCTAATACATACAGTACATATATTACTCCTTTCCTCTCCTTCTAAACAATGACCACTCCTTCTTGTACTCATTTCCTCTTTCTTTTCTTGCTTGCTGTTACTCCATTTGACAAGGATAATGCCTCTGCTTCATAGGCAGCTATAATTTCCAAGGTCTTTCTATAGAGTTCCCCATCAATCCTTAGAGCCATAGGCAGAGTTCCTTCCCTCAACATCTTGTCCTTGTTCATGTGTGGAGTCTCATATTTATTGCCACCTCTAGCATTCATAACTTCCAGCATAACTGACTGTAAAGTTATGAACACTTTGTCAAGATTATCCACTAGATAACTGTGAAAAGCATCTTCAACTGATTCTATGAGGTCACTCAGATTTTTTGGTGCAGTTTCTAGGGTTAAGGACTGAATGGACCTGAAATATGCAAGGTCCAACATGTTCATATCCGGTGAGTTTGCAGGTTGTTGTATTAGCTGGATAGCCTCATACTGCTTCCCATGATACACATGCAATGACACCTTGAAGGCCATGTGATGTTGCATTTTACTTGTGTTCTAGATAGCCTCGGTTTTAATACAACCAGGAAGAAGAGGTCTAGGCTTTTTTCATGCTCAATGGTTGTTGGAGCGAGCTATATCATACACACTGATAACAGACTACTAGAGCTATAGTTGTCTGATCATCATTTCTTTTGTTCTCTCTTTAAGCAAAAATTCGATCCTGCTTTGTTGCTTGTTAGGCTGGCCAACTCAGTGGGTTACTTGCTTTGTTGCTTTGTTTGCCTAATGCTGAGATACATACAAACACAACCAATGCAAGCATGCCAAGTTTTGAATAGCAAGTGTATGTCTGTTTATGTCTGTTTATATGTGAGACCTTTTCTAATGAGATCATGCTTGTATTCCTGTATTGTCAAGTTCTGAATATGCAAGATAAACTGGAGTACAATTTGTATTGTGCAGGAGGGAGGACCTGATGATGATCCGGAGGCCGAGGACGAAGCTGCACTCGAAGATCTCGAGGTGGAGGAAGAATCTGCAGTTGAAGATGCACCTGATGCATCCATTTTCCCTGAAGTTGGGCAGGTGAACCTGGGAGCGAGTTGCTAGTGCTGTTGCTCTGCTCTGATGTTGCTCTGCTCTGCTAATGAACAATGACGAAGCTAATCTACTCTTGATCGCAGGTGAACCTGGGAACGTTGGAGCGAGCTGGTGATCTGGAGATGCTATTCCGTGCTGGAGAGCGAGGCTGATCGTGGCCGAGCGAGCACGCGGGCGAGCGAGGCTGATCTGGAGCTGGTGATCTGGTGATCGTGGCCGAGCGAGCACACGAGCGAGCGAGGCTGGCGCTGGCCTGGCGATCGAGGCCGGCGGCCGGCGCTGGCTCTGGCGATCGATCGAGCTGGGCAGGAATGGATCCGGCGGGCGAGCGAGGCTAGCTCTGGCGATCGATCGAGGCCGGCGGCCGGCGCTGGCGCTGGCGATCGATCGAGCTGGGCAGGAATCGATCCCGCGTCGCTCGCCCGCGTGCCCGCCGGCCAAGCGATCGATCTGAGACGGAGCGAGGCGAGGCGAGCTACACGAGGTGGAGGGACTTTTATTTGAAGTTTTTGAATAGCTAAGGTTTAAAATGTAAAATGGACTTTGTACATGAGGTGCGCCTCTTTTTTAGGATCGGAGGGAGTATCTAGCTAATCCACCGCTTGCAACGGCTCGCGGACAGTAAGAGGCCAGCCGAATGAGCTAGCTCGCGCGTCATGAAGGAGGCCGACCCCAGCGGACGCCTAGTATCTAGAGCTGGGCTCGGCCGCCTATGCGGATATGCCCCGTTCTTGGTACACTGCCGTAGGGTGCACGTCGAGTGGCGCCGTTAGATTTCGGTGCGGCTCCCATCGCCATGCGTGGCCGGCGCGGGGACGCTTCTCGCTGGAACGTAGGAGTACGGGAGGGCGGCTGCCATGCTAGTCTCACACGAAGAGCAGAAGGGGGTGGTGCCTTGCTGCCTGAAGGAGCTCCGGTAGACCTGATTCTATTCGATTCGGCCGGCGGGTGCCTTTTTTGGGCAGTGGCAAAATATCCGTAATTTCTCTGAGATAGAAAAAAAGGTCTGTTGAAATGTAACGAACCGGTACGATGGCATTAACAGTATTATGTGATTTGATGGGAGGGTAAAACGGGCAAAAGTGGATTTATGTTGAGTTGTCAAACATTGGAGCGATCTGGACCGTTGGCCAAATATTAAAGGGCTCAGATTCAATGTATCAACACAAGTTTGCTCTTTTAATAGTAGTATAGATACTAAGCTCCCTATAATTGGAGCCCTCTCATTCTTTCACATGTCAACATCATGCTATATCTCATCTTGTTCACATTATTAATTTATAGTTCATAATCCCACATATCAACATCATGGTAGACCCCATTTAGCTCACATTATTTATTTATAGTTCATAGTTTAAATTTAGTTTGAAAAAATTATATTAGATATATACATATGTTTGTCCTTAACTCCTAAATTTTGGTGAAATAAAAAGGGATACCCGTCTATAAAAAACAAAATTGTGGCTGTAAAAAAAGAGGAAAAATAACTCAATTTCCCCTCAAAATTACTCTTTTTGGGTCGACAAAAATATTTGCAGATAAATAATAATACAGTATCCAAGTACTAAGTAACCATAGGCATGTGTTCCTATTTAGTCGTACGTGCTCGCAATGAGAAACTTGCACAACATCTTCTATCCTAACAGCCCGTTTGCAGCGGGGCCTCAGGGGAATCTACTGTTAATTAAGGTACTCCTTTTAATAGAGTACCAGAGCAGAGCATTAACACTCCGTGAACACATGTGATCCTCACATCACAGCCATCCCCTCCGGTTGTCCCAATTTCTGTCACTTTGGGGCCTCGGGTTCCGGACAACAATATGTGTATACAACTTGCAGGTAAGATCTTAAAACAATGAATATCATCATGAATCAATAACATGTTCAGATCTGAAATCATGGCACTTGGGCCCTAGTGATAAGCATTAAGCATAACAAGTTGCAACAATGTCAATAAAGTACTAACAACGGATACTAGGCACCATGCCCTAACAATCTTATAGCTATTACATGAATGATCTCATCCAATCCCTTCCATCCCCTTCAGCCTACAGCGGGAACTACTCACACATGGATGGGGGAATCATGGATGGTCGATGGAGAGGCGTCGGTGATGATGATGGCGATGATCTCCTCCAATTCCCCGTCCCGGCGAAGTGCCAGAACGGAGTTTCTGGTCCTGAAATAGGGTTTTCGATGGCGGCGGCGCTCTGGAGGCTTTTTGGAATAATGGACGAACCCCCCGTGGTTTTTAGGTCAGAAGGAGTTATGTAGTCGAAGGGAGACTCGGGGACGTGGCCGAGACGGCCTCCCCATAGGGTGGCGTGGCCCAGGGCCCACCCGCGCCGCCATGTGGGGAGGGCGGCTCGCTGCCCCCTCCGTCTCCTCTTCTGGCTCCGTGGGTTTCTTCGTAAAATAGGGGCTTTGCAATTATTTCCACGGATTTTCACAAAAGTTGACTTTCTGCGCAAAAACAAGACACTATGACAATTCTGCTAAAAACAGCGTTAGTCCGTGTTAGTTGTATTCAAAACACACAAATTAGAGGTAAAACAACAGCAAAAGTGTTCGGGAAAGTAGATACGTTTTGGACGTATCAACTTGCTACAACCCTTGCACGTGAACACCCATGCCGCCTCTTGCATCGGCTGCCGCTGGCACCGTTGTTTTAGTAGTGCTCGACTTGGTGGTTGTGGCAGCTGCGGCAAAAACCGTGAACAAGAAATCGATGGTGAAGGGGGGTTGGAAGGATGAGTTATACACTTCTTTGATGGATGCTACGTATTACTGATGAAAGATGATGTGGGTATTTATCCGTAAACTTTTTTCTACGTTATATTTACTTATATCTCACTTGTATTCAGAAAACGAGCCAGATTATGTAAGGAAATGCATGTGTCTTCTATAGATGGTTGAATGCATACACTGAAAAATTATTTTGTTGTTATCGTTTTACCTACTCGAGGACGAGTAGAACTAAGCTTGGGGATGCTTGATACGTCTCCAACGTATCCATAATTTCCGATGTTCCATGCTTATATTATACCAATTGCTACATGTTTTACTTACACTTTATATCATTTTTATGCATTTTCTGGGACTAACCTATTAACAAGATGCCACAGTGTCAGTTCTTGTTTTCTGCTGTTTTTGGTTTTAGAAAAGTTGTTCTGGAAATATTATCGGAATTGGACGAAACAAGAAGCCAAGTCCCTATTTTTTCTGACACGTACACGGAGTCCGAAGGAGAGACGAAGGAGGGCCGTGGGCCGCCCTCACCATGCCACGGTGCGGCCCCACCTCCTACCGCGCCGCCACATGGTGAGGGGCCCACGGGTCTCCACCGACGTCGCCCCTTCGCCTATATATTCATCTATTCGGGAAAACCCTAGATACCCGAGTCATTATCCACGAAAAGTTCCAGAGCCACCGCCGCCGTCAACCCTAACTCGGTAGGGTTCTGAAGCTCTTCCCGGCACCCTGCCGGAGAGGGGAATCATCACCGGAGGGCTCTACATTGCCATGCCTGCATCCGGACTGATGCGTAAGTAGTTAATCGTTGGACTATGGGTCCATAGCAGTAGCTAGATGGTTGTTTTCTCCTCTTGTGCCATCATGTTTAGATCTTGTGAGCTGCCTATCATGATCAAGATCATCTTATTGTAATGCTACATGTTGTGTTTGATGGGATCCGATGAATATTGATACTATGTCAAGTTGAATATTGAATTATCATGTCTATGTCATTTATGATCTTGCATGCTCTCCGTTGCTTGTTGATGCTCTGGCCAAGTTGATGCTTGTGACTCCAAGAGGGAGTATTTATGCTAGATAGTGGGGCCAGTCTCCATTTAATCTGGGATAGTGACAGAAAGTTCTAAGTTTGTGGATGTGCTGTTGCCACTAGGGTAACCTAATGATGCTTTGTCTAAGGATAAATGTGTTGTTTACATTATGCACTTTACTTAATGCAATTGTCTGTTGCTTGCAACTTAATACCGGAAGAGGTACGGATGTTAACCTGAAGGTGGATGATACGTCTCCAACGTATCTATAATTTCTGATGTTCCATGCTTATATTATGCCAATTGCTACATGTTTTATATACACTTTATATCATTTTTATGCATTTTCTGGGACTAACCTATTAACAAGATGCCATAGTGCCAGTTCCTGTTTTCTGCTGTTTTTGGTTTTAGAAAAGTTGTTCTGGAAATATTCTCGGAATTGGACGGAACAAAAGCCAAAGTCCCTATTTTTCTGTCACGTACACGAAGTCCGAAGGAGAGACGAAGGGGGGCCGTGGGCCGCCCTCACCAGGTGGTGGCGCGGCCCACCCTCTGCCACGCCGCCACGTGGTGAGGGGGCCACGGACCTCCACCGACGCCGCCCCTTCGCCTATATATTCATCTATTCGGGAAAACCCTAAATACCCGAGTCATATTCCACGAAAAGTTCCAGAGCCGCCGCCGCCATCAACCCTAACTTGGGAGGGTTCTGAAGCTCTTCCCGGCACCCTGCCGGAGAGGGGAATCATCACCGGAGGGCTCTACATCGCCATGCCTGCCTCCGGAGTGATGTGTGAGTAGTTCATCTTTGGACTATGGGTCCATAGGAGTAGCTAGATGGTTGTCTTCTCCTCTTGTGCCATCATGTTTAGACCTTGTGAGCTGCCTATCATGATCAAGATCATCTTATTGTAATGCTACATGTTGTGTTTGCTGGGATCCAATGAATATTGATACTATGTCAAGTTGAATACCGAAATATTATGTCTATGTCTTTTACGATCTTGCATGCTCTCCGTTACTTGTTGAAACTCTAGCCAAGTGAATGCTTGTGACTCCAAGAGGGAGTCTTTATGCTAGATAGTGGGTTCAGTCTCCATTGAATCTGGGGGAGTGACAGCAACCCCTAAGGTTGTGGATGTGCTGTTGCTACTAGGGGTAACCTAATGATGCTTTGTCTAAGGATGAATGTGTTGTTTACATTATGCACTTTACTTAATGCAATTGTCTGTTGCTTGCAACTTAATACCGGAATGGGTGTTAACCTGAAGGTGGACTTTTTAGGCACAGATGCATGCTGGATAGTGGTCTGTGTACTTTGTCGTAATGCCCAAATGAATCTCATACTAGACACCACAACTTGCACATGCATGTTATGCACTTATCAATGTTGGAATTTTGACTAGCTTTGCTAGTGGGCCTTTGGTCCAAAGCCCAACCAAAAATTCTGAAATTCTCATTTGGCCCATCTGCATGTGGTTGTGTGTGTACGTGACTAATCTTTAGTCCCATACTGCTAGTTGGGAGTGAGCTGCACCACTTTATATAGTGAGCTGTTTCACTACTAGCATGAGGTGTTAGTTGTGAGGAGAAAGGAGGCAGTCCACACGCGCGCTCCTCCTCCTCGCTCGCCTCGCCACGCCACGCCACGCCACGCCTCGCCTCGTCATGACACGTCACGACGCGCCTGATACCCATAGAAGTGATAGCCTTCAGTAGCAACCTAAAATGAAAAGTATATGGGGTTAGGTTGAGCCTCCAAGTGCAGAGTATGTAGTAAGTGGAAGACGTGTTTTTCCCATGAGGGTGACTCGAGGATTTAATATCGAACTCTCGGGGAATCAGTAGTGAAAGATTTATCTTCCTATCCTTCTTTTGGTCACCTACAAAACAAAGTTAATTGTTTTGGTCCTCAACCTCACCTGTGGTTGTCAAGCACAAGGTGTATGAATGATATCAAGATAATTATGCAATGCAAACAAGAAATAAATAATGGTGGTAAATGAATGTGCAAGGATGATGATAATAATGATAAATGATAGTTTTGGGTTTTTTTTATGATGAATGCAAGATGGAAAAGTGTTTTTGTATTTTCGGATTTAATAATTGCAGAAAATGGAAAAGTGGTAAAAGTGGTTGGAAAGATGTTTCTTATGATTAAAAATGGATCGGGGTTCATGGTTTCACAAATGCACTCTCTCTTTTAATGGTGTGGCAGACAATGGACACATAGAGTTGACATATGAGATTGCAACACAAAGTTTGATATCAAGTTACTAATTATATGGGCATCACGTCCTAACATAGAGATCTTTTGGTTATTAATCTCACTTATACTCCACCAAGATGCGAACTAAATCATAACACCTTAGTAATTAAGATAACTCAGATTATAGCTTTAAGTATCATGACATGAAGTGAAAATAAGAACATGCTAGATCTAGCCACAGGAAGAAGCTTGGTCACCCTCAACCCTTGTAGCATGGTATTTTTGTTTATCCCTAGTGAGGCAACAAAGTAAGGTAAAACACCCAAGTGGATCGCGATATTACAGTTGTCAACTTACCGCACTCACCACCCCCCGTTACTCCAACTAATGCACACATCACCCCACACACGCCCTCATAAACATGCTTGATCATAACAAGTAGATAAGAACGGGGTACATAATATGCATCTATATTCATAACTGAAACAAACATTTGCAATCTCAACATATATTAACTCACAAAAAGATCCACCACATAGGAATTACATATATGACCGTAATCATGTTCAGCAGCTCATACGGTACTAATTAGTGAAGCTCAAAGAGAGGAGAGATACATAAGTTACTTCCACAAACCCATAATCCAGAGGTGGACTACTCCCTCTTCATCATGGAGATGGTGGAGATGTCGATGGAGAGGATGGAGACCATGCCGGCAGCGCCCCGCCGGAGTTTTCCCCCTCCAATCTGCAGCTCCAGATCTTCGTTTTCGTGTTTCTGTTGTGTGGCGGCGCTTGTTTTTGAGAACGCCGTGGGACTTCTTTTATTGGCGTTTTTAGGTCAAGACGAAGGTGGTGGAGCAAAGATCGACGGCTACGGAGCCTCGAGGGCCAAGTTGGTGGGCCCCACGCGGGCCGTGTGGGCCACCCCCTTTTGGCCCTCCGGCCTCCGTTTGCTTGATTCCTTCGCTCCTACGTCTTCCTCCTTCCAAAATAATGACGCCTGTATTTTTTCAGATTTTTATGACATCGTTTAGGTCCCAGAAACATAAAAGGAAAGAAATAGGGTTTTCTGCCTGCGCAGGGTTAATTCCATTAAAATAGGAAACAATTATTTTATTTCCTAAAATCATTAAATAACAGTGGTATAACCTTTATATGATGCAAATATGATTGGAATATGAGTGATATAGTGCAAAGTTCATGTATGCATTTTACATGCATCAGCGCCGCGGGTTGCGGGAATCTCGCCGAGCCGAGTTGACGAGGTTATACTCTGCGGGTACCCCAGCTTAGAGGTACCTGGTGCACGTGATGGTCAAAGAAGACCAAAGATTAATCGAAGCCCACGAAGGAAGGCCCGAGACGAGGAGTGCTTCCCAAGTTAGATCAAGTTATGGTCGGTTAAGACTTTTCATATATGTAACCTTGGTCAATTGTGTTTCCTGAGACCCAACCCCCTATATAAAGGCTGGGAGGGTGATCGATCAAGGCAGAGGAATCCATAGCCACCAAAACCTCGACGAGATCAGCAGCTCGTCGAACCCTTGTAACCCTCATATTCATACCATAAATACAGACAAGCAGGAAGTAGGGGTTTTACCTCACTCGAGGGCCCTGAACCTGGGTAAATCCAGCTTGTCAGCCGTCGATTCCACCGATACTACGCGTTCTCTACCACACAATCAACCCTAGGTATAGCAACCATGGGATTGCCGAGGGCACACCTCGACAATTGGCGCCGTCTGTGGGAATAGGTAGTATTGGGCTCACGGTTTCGCCGGTTTCATCATCAAGCGGCCACCCGCCGATCGCATCTGCACAAGGTAACTCACCTACTACATCATCAAAAAGCAAATCACCGACCACCGCCGCAAACGGCAACTCGCCAGAAAGATCGACCAGCATCAATTCAAAAAGCGATCACTCGCCAAAATCTCCAAGGAGGCTCACGCCGCACTCGATGGAGGCTCAACAAGCCTTTGCCGACTCGAATCAGGTTTGGATATTAGTTGGAAAATTTAACTTCTTTGTCGATAAAGATGGTGTGCAGGACCTGTTAGACCCACTCGACATGGAGACACTCGACACGGAGACAATCGACAACGCTTCGACTGCAACACCATCCATCTTGGGCGCGACATCGTCACAGATCGTCCCGATCCAATCGCCAAGCGACTCTGCAACATCCATGACCTCGCAAGAATTCCGTGACGAGGTGGCAAAAAGATTTGGAAGAAGCGAGATCGAATCTGCGTACCGCCCAAACAACTCAATCGAGTCACTCGACAACGTCGTCGACTGCTACGACGTCACGGGGAACGAGGAGAACATAGATGACAACATATACCTCGCCGATCTCAACGGCCCAGAAATCCGTGCCAGCCACGAGATATTCACCTGCGATGCAAATAGCCAGGAAAGCACTCGAAGATCAACTCGATTGCGGCAGAAACCCGGCAAGCAAAGCAACCCCAGCCTGGATGACGACGCCGAATCCATAATGCGCATTAGCAACACATGGGGAAGATCGGTGTTTCCATATCAGGTATACACCGCGAGTACAGCAGAAACGTCAGCAGCCGCAACATGCCGTCGACCTACTGAATACCCTTGCACAGTCACCATGCCTGACGGAACAACCACGCTGACCATCACGCAGAGATGGCGGAAAAAGTGAGCAAAGTAATCGAAAGCTGCACAATGCTACCAGCAAACGCAACTCCGGAAGAGGTATTGACCTTACAATACTTCCAGTGGCAAGAATCGATACGGTTGAAGAACTACCGAGCAGTACTCGAAGAACGCAAAAAGCAAGCCAGCATATCGAGTGCTCGGCGAAGAGCATTGTCTATGAGTTCAACAGGCAGAAACGACCCCGCGAATAGGTCACGATTCATAAACCTCGGAGACGCAGATCGTGCAGCGGTCACTCGAAACCTAAACCCAGCCTTTATGGCAGTCGACGCGGAAGGAGTCCCCATACCTACTGAGCCAGCCGGGGCGCTGATGACGCTAGGCACCTATCTCAGAACAATCGAACCTCCTGCAGGAGACCCAAAGAGGGATCAGCACCTCCAACTGTACAAACAACTGGCAATAGCAGCACAAGCCATACAGCAGCCACAAGCAACTCCAAGGGAGATACAGATCGGGACCGTCGCAGTCGAAGTCCTCGGGGAAGGAGCAGTCGAAAAAGCTCACACCGTCATCGTCCAGCAGGAGCCACTCGAGGAGGTCATACAGCAACAGCTCAGACTCGGAAGCAGAAATCGGACCATGTGGAGCGCTATGCTTCACTCGACGATCCGGGAGGCTCGTATGCCCAAGAAATTTTCGCTAGCTACCACGCCAAAGTTCAACTGCAAACAAGAGCCATCAGGCTGGCTAGAAGATTACAGGCTGGCAGTCGGATGTCAGCGCGGCACCACAACTACAGCTATGCAGTACATACAACTCATGATGGAAGGAACAGCTCGCGATTGGCTCAAATCGCTACCCGAATCATACTACGATTCGTGGGAGCACTTCAAAGGTGATTTCATCAAATACTTCGACCTTATGTGAGCGCCCCAAAACTTTCGAGGAGCTCCGGACCTGCAAGCAAAAGTCAGATGAATCTCTGAGATCGTACATACGGCGGTGGACCACCATCCGTAACTCAGTAGGCAACGTATCAGAAGATAGGGCAATCGACGCCTTCAAAAACGGACTCTGGAGAGAAGACTTCAAAGAAACACTTGGTCGAGAAGATCCAAAACAATGGCGGCACTCATGGTACTCGCAACAAATGGGCAGATGGAGAAGACTCCGTACGAGCACTCGACCCGCACCCTCACATGAAAATCACGAGGGTGGCAGTCGAGACCGCAGAGATAGCTACAGAGATGATCGAAGGCGCAAACGCAAGCATCGTTATCACGATGATGACCATCCAAACTTCATCGCAGCAGGCTTTGTCCAGTCAAGGGACAACCGCGACCAAACTGACAGACGACCCGACGATCATCGTGATAATCGAGATCATCGTACGACGAGCCGAGGAATCGAGACCATCGCACAGACGATCGACGTGACAGTCGAGACCACAGACGCGACGACCGCGATAGCTACAGAAGGCCAGAGTGGCGCAGGCGAGCAGACAAAGACCTGAGCGCTCAATCGAAGAAAGGATGGACGATTATTGCAGATTCCATCTTTACAGAGGGGATGATGGTAAGCTTCGCTCTAGCCACTCGCTGAGAAATTGCAGGGAATTCGATCAACTCGCGATTGAACATATATACGACTGCAAGATGGACGTGCACCTCCTCAACTGCTCACACACTATCGACTACATCACAAGCACAGCCTGTTCAGGCATATCCAGCACCGCAACAAGTACAACAAGCACAGGTATATTCCATACCACCGCAAACACAGCCTACTCAGGTGTATACTGCACCAACACCAGCGCAACCGACGCCAGTGTACATGGTGCCAGCACAACCCGTTACGGGAACACAAATGGCAGCAGCCGTGCACCAGATGCAGCAAGGAGATGAACAAAAATATCCCGTAACTCGCGGGCAGATGAACATGATCCAGCGAGGACGTCCCTCCAATAGAGAGCAAAAGTTACACACTCGACACGTCAATATGGCGGTCATGGCACCCCCAGCTAACAGATTTTTTGAAAGGATCAGAAACTCCGATTGTCTTCAATCGAGAGGACCATCCACCCGCAGTATATCGACCAGGGCATGCAGCCTTGGTACTCGACGCCCAAATCGGAGGCTACGCCATGACCAAGGTCTTCATGGACGGAGGTAGCGGCCTCAACATAATCTTTGCAGATACGCTACGCAGAATGAACAAATCAGTCGAAAATCTGCCAAAATCCACAAGTACCTTCCACGGTATCGTCCCAGGCAAAGCAGTGCTCCCAGAAGGCACCATACAACTCGATGTTACGTTTGGAGATCCTACTCACTTCAGAACCGAGTCGATTGAGTTCGAAGTGGTCGATTGGAAGTCACAATACCATGCAATACTTGGGCGCCCCACTTTCGCTCGATTCATGGCCGTCCCACACTACGCCTACCTCCAGCTCAAAATGCCAGGACCAAAAGGAGTCATCACGATCAACGGGAACTTTCAAAGGTCAGATTCATGTGACCGTGACTTCAGCAAAATCTCAGAGATGTATGGGATGGAGCAATCATTCGCCAAACTCGAGGTTTCTAACGACCGCACACTTCTGCCGGAACACAAGAGGTTAGCATCCGACAGACAATTCAATGCAACCAACGACACAAGAAAGCATCAAGTGCACCCGACTGATCCCTCAAAAACGGTCAACATATCATCGAGTCTTACCAGCGAACAGGAAAATGCGCTCGTCGAATTTCTCCGTAAAAACTGGGAAATATTCGCATGGTGCCCAGCTGATATGCCAGGTGTCCCCAGAGAGTTCGCCGAGCATTCTCTACAACTCAAGCCAGGATCTAGACCAGTCAAGCAAACTATGCGCCGTGTCTCCGATCCCAAAAGAGGTGCAATCGAGGCAGAAGTTGATAGGTTACTTGCTGCAAAGTTCATTCGAGAAATCAAAAAGGCAGACTGGGTTGCTAACCCTGTACTGGTCGAAAAGAAGCACTCAGACACCCTGCGATGTGTGTAGATTTTACAGCCCTAAACAAATGCTGTCCAAAAGATCACTTTCCATTACCACGAATCGATCAGATCATCGACTCAACAGCAGGATGCGCTCGGTTATCATTTTTGGATGCATATTCAGGATACCATCAAATTCGGATGAAAGAAGAAGACGAAGACAAAACAGCATTCATAACCCCACTCGGGGTCTACTGCTACACAACCATGCCTTTCGGGCTCAAAAACGCAGGCGCAACTTACCAGCGCATGATGCAAAACTGTCTACAAGAACAGATAGGACGCAATGTTCAGGTCTACGTCGACGACATCGTCATCAAGACTGAAAAGGAGGACACATTAATCAGTGATCTACAGGAGACATTCAAGAATCTCAATCGATACAACATCAAGCTTAACCCAAAGAAATGCACCTTCGGTGTCCCAGCTGGACAACTCTTGGGTTATTTGATATCTGCACGTGGAATCGAAGCAGACCCAGAAAAGATACAAGCTATACTCACAATGAAGAGACCTACCAAACTCCATGAGGTACAGCAGCTAGCTGGTCGAGTAGCAGCACTCAGTCGATTCATCAGCAAACTAGGCGAAAAAGCACTTCCATTTTACAAATTGATGAAGAAAGCAGACAAGTTCGAGTGGACGGATGAAGCTGAAGGCTTTCCTCGAACTCAAAAAGATGCTCACAAGTCCGCCAATCCTCGTAGCACCTAAGGAAAATGAGCCACTCTACCTATACATCTCAGCCACCAATCGAGTGGTCAGCACCGTGCTGGTGGTTGACCGCATGGAAGAAGGACATAGTCAAAGCATACAGAGGCCAGTATATTACGTAAGTGAAGTTCTTTCCCCGTCCAAACAGCGGTACCCGCAATATCAGAAATTGGCGTACGCCGTATTTATGACATCAAGAAAGCTGGCGCACTACTTCACAGAACACCCGATAACGGTGGTCAATAAATCAGCGATTGGAGACGTCCTCACAAACCCCAACGCAACGGGGCGAGTAGCAAAATGGCTCATCGAGCTGGGACCACTAGGAATCAAGTACGAACACCCGAAAGCCATCAAATCACAAGTCCTACCCGATTTTCACACCGAGTGGGTAGAAGCTCAATTGCCAGGGGTACCTGACGTATCAAATTCCTGGACCATGTATTTCGATGGGTCCAAAAAGAATGAAGGAGCAGGAGCGGGCGTCATACTCATATCACCAAAAGGCGACAAACTGCGCTATATCTTGCAAATGGGTTTCGAGTTCCCATCAAATAACGAGGCCGAATACGAAGGTCTAATCCATGGCATGCGCATGGCAAAAGCCATGGGATGCACTCGACTAATGATTTATGGCGACTCTAACTTAGTTGTGCAGCAAACAATGAAGGCCTGTGATGCAATCGCAGACAACATGATCGCTTATCGGGATTTGTACAACATAATGGAGGGCAGCTTCGATGGCTGCGAACTACGACACGTAGGGAGAGAAAGCAATGAAGAGGCTGACAAATTAGCCAACATTGCTTCCACAAAAGCACCAGTCCCCCGGGTGTTTTCTTTGAACGAATAGAGCGTAGGTCAATCGACAAACGACCATCGACCACGACAGCAGCTACAGACAAGAGCAAAGCGCCAAGCACAGAGGATCCTCCGATTGAGGTACTTCTCATTGAGCCAATATGGACTCAACCTTTTCTCGCATACATACTTCGCAATGAACTACCAGAAGATACAAACGAGGCCAGACGCGTCACTCGACGAGCAAAAGCATACACCATCATAAACGGTGAGTTGTACAAACGCAGCACCTCAGGTATGTTCCAAAGATGCATTGCACTCGAAGATGGCAAGGATCTCCTTCGGACATTCATGCCGGTACTTGCGGGCACCACGCGGGCAGTCGATCACTCGTAGCCAAAGCCTTCCGAGCAGGGTTTTACTGGCCTACAGCGCTAAGGGACGCAGAGGACATAGTCAAAAGATGCATTGGTTGCCAGAAGTTCGCTTCCAAGCCACATGCACCCGCATCAGCGCTAAAAACCATACCATTAGCATGGCCTTTTGCCCAATGGGGACTTGACATGGTGGGACCACTGAAGAAATCATCAAAAGGAGGTCATACTCACTTACTAGTGGCAGTCGACAAGTTCACCAAATGGATCGAAGCTATCCCCATCACAAGCTCAACAGCTTCTACACAGTTCGTTTCATACAATCGATCATGTATCGATTTGGAGTAATGGATAGCATCATAACTGATAATGGTACAAACTTCACGGCGGAAGAGTTCAAATCCTTTTGCAAGGAACAAAACATCAAACTAAACTACGCTTCTGTGGCACATCCACAATCCAATGGGCAGGTCGAAAAGGCCAATGGACTCGTATGCAGTGGCATCAAAAAGAGACTCTTAGTACCACTCAAAAGGGCCGCGGGTGCATGGGTAGATGAACTTCCATCAGTACTATGGAGCTTACGGACCACCCCAAACGCCTCCACACAGTATACACCGTTCTTCATGGTCTATGGTGCGGAAGCAGTGTTACCATCCGACGTCAAGTTTAATGCACCACGGGTGGAAGCATATGAAGAAAACGACGCGAACAAGGCACTCGAAGACGCAGCCGATTTGCTGGAAGAAGCACGCAATACGGCTTTGGCACGACAACCGTTTATCAACAAGACCTCCGCAACTACCATAGTCGTCGATTACGCACACGGTCCTTCATGGTGGGAGACTTGGTGCTGCGGGAGAAACAGAAGAAAGTCCATAAACTTGCATCACCATGGGAAGGACCTTACATCGTCACAGAAGTCATCGAAGGAGGAGCCTATCGATTGAAGAACGCAAAGAGGCGAAGTAGCATCAAACCCATGGAACGTGGCGCACCTGCGTCGGTTCTATGCATAGATCTCTTAACCTCATATGTAATAGAGCATAATGTCAAAGAATCAGCAAGTTTCAGACGCACTCTTTTCCCTTACCAGGGTACCTAAGGGGACTGGAAGGTTTTAATGAGGCGGCTTGCTGATCGAACACATATTTCGAATAAAGATACATGTTCCTCCATATTTCTCATATATGCTTTACCCTACTCAAACACTCGGGGCTCGATCGTAAAAACATAAGCATCAAAATTCTAGCTCAAAAATCAGTAAACACAAGACTTACACCCACTCGACATACTCGGGGGCTGGGTCAAACAGAAAACCCAAACCCCACTCGACATACTCGGGGGCTGGGTCAAACAGAAAACCCAAACCCCACTCGACATCTCGGGGGCTGGGTCAAACAGAAACCAAAACCCACTGACACGCTCGGGGGCTGGTCAAAAAGGAAACACAAACCCACTCGTAAACTCGGGGCCTGGCACAAATCAAAAACACAGATATGTTACCCGAGGACTGCCCTGATTATACCATGATAAGTCGGGTCCAAAATAAACGGCGTCTTCTGCGGTCAAAAATCTGAACATTGGACCCATACAAACATGTCATGTCAAAGCAGCAAGCGCGCGCCTAAGACATCATGATTGACGTCAGGTATGAAGACAACGTTCGAGTGGTGGGATCGAGACAACAATCGATAACAGGATTTGACTAGTAAAGGTACTCCCATGGGAGCATATCAAAAATTTCTTGTGATTGATCAAAAAGGAGCAAAATTATTGAGATTATCCTCTACTGCAAACAAAATAAAGCATAATCTCGGGGGCTACTCCCATGGGAGCGCTGACGCGCTCCCATAAATTTCAAAAACAAAATATTTCGATTGTCAAAAAGCAGTATAGAAGGATGGTTTGAGATTGTCCTCTATTGCGAGACAATAAACCACAATCTCGGGGGCTACTCCCATGGGAGCGCTGTCGCGTTCCCGAAAATTCTCAAAACAAGGTAAGAAAATTCACTCGACTACAGATTCGATTAAAATGCATTAAGTACTTCACAAATCAAAGAATCAAACTTCATAAATTCCCGGACTATGCCAATCGCAGATGTTTCGGATGCTGCATACGTAAATGCAAAGGTAAGACCCGCCGAGCAATCGAGATGGGCCGAGGGACGCTCCAACAGTGTTTTCCCTTGAAATTTCCCGTGTCAACAGACATGATGAAAATCCTGACGGACGCGTCAGGTATCAAAAGTTAAACTGCAGAACGAATCAGTAAGACCTGCAATGGCCTGAGTCGAGTCTGTCCAGTATGTTCCAGCTTCGAGTCCGGGGACTCGAACCTGATTGAAGGCTAGTATGGTTTAGCAAAATGTGCGGTTAACTGAGCTCGATTTTCAAGTGAATCAGGCCTACTATGTCAATATCCCTAGGCAAAAGTTTCAAAAGTGTTCCAGCTTCGAGTCCGAGGACTCGAACCTGATTGAAGACTAGTATGGTTTCGCCCAAATGTGCGGTTAACTGAGCTCGATATTCGAGTGAATCAGGCTTACTATGTCAATATCCCTAGGCATAATTTTTCGATTGCGTTCCAGGCTCGAGCCCAGGGACTCGAGTCTGACTGAAGACTAGTAAGGTTATTTGCTCAAGTAAGCAGTTAACTGAGCTCGATACTCGAGTAAATCAGGCCTACTATGTCAATATCCCTCGATTAGCATACACATACAATTGAAACAAATTAGAGCTCGAAGAACTACATCGGGTCAGAAGAACAAGTTCAGAAGATTATGACGTGCACGATGAAGGGAGCACATGCTCGATTCTTTGAGTCAAGCAAGTACTCGGGGGCTAATGACGAGGTTATACTCTTCGGGTACCCCAGCTTAGAGGTACCTGGTGCACGTGATGGTCAAAGAAGCCCAAAGATTAATCGAAGCCCACGAAGGAAGGCCCGAGACGAGGAGTGCTTCCCAAGTTATGGTCGGTTAAGACTTTCCATACATGTAACCTTGGTCGGTTGTGTTTCCCGAGAGCCACCCCTATATAAAGGCTGGGAGGGTGATCGATCAAGGCAGAGGAATCCATAGCCACCAAAAACTCGACGAGATCAGCAGCTCGTCGAACCCTTGTAACCCTCATATTCATACCATAAATACAGACAAGCAGGAAGTAGGGGTTTTACCTCACTCGAGGGCCCTGAACCTGGGTAAATCCAGCTTGTCAGCCGTCGATTCCACCGATACTACGCGTTCTCTACCACACAATCAACCCTAGGTATAGCAACCATGGGATTTGCCGAGGGCACACCTCGACACGAGTTATATTTTTGCTGTTCGGGAAAATCTAATGAGTCGTTAATCAGTAATTAACGGACGCGTTAATTACTCAGCCGTTTCCGATTCTTTTGGATAATGGGGCTGTTACCGACTACTTTGGATCGTGCGGCTGCGCCCACGTCCTACCCGAGCTGCGCTATATATACTGACCATGCAAACCCTAGCCGCCACTACGTGCAACACAGGGTAGCTCGCCGCCCTAGTTCCAGAACCTTGCACCGCCGTCTTCCAAGTCTTCTCCATCCCGTCTTCCGGCGTGCACCGGTTGAAGGGACAGTAGGCCTCCGGAACCCCGCCTCTTGTGATCCTGTACGGGAGAGGGGCGGTCAGGTTTTTGGGGAGCGCACTCGCGCGAATACTGGCTTCGAGTTCTTCCCCAACGACGACTTCTTCCCCGACATCGACAGCCTCTTCATCGAAGACATGGGCGACAACGCCAACGCTTCCGCTGCTGCTGCTGCGACGTATGATCTCTTAATCTTCATTTTTAAGATATTGCTAGAGTTCCTGCTTGTAGTAGTTGCTCTAGATTTGATCTGTTTGTCTACTGTTTTAGTAGATCGCATGATTAGTTTAATTCCTAATATTCTAGTTATGATTTATTTACTATTTTTGTGGATTAAATCATATGCTAAATTGCTTATATTTTTCAACAATCCAAAAACCTGATTATAGGCAATTTGCATCGCCTACGCTTTCTCGCGTCAACGAAGCCGTTTCCCTTTAAAGGGGTGCTTTACAAACGGTGGCGCATGAGAGCGGTTTACTGGTTCCAAAATAGTAACTGCTATGCTGCCACCAAAGGCAAGCCTGAGGGCGAGCTTAATCCTGCTGTAAAGTCACACGTCCGTTGGGAACCCCAAGAGGAAGGTATGATGAGTGCAGCAGCAAGTTTTCCCTCAGTATGAAACCAAGGTTTAATCGAACCAGTAGGAAGTCGGCGATGCTTTGAAGGTTGTTGGTGAAGGAGTGTAGTGCGGTGCAACACCAGGGATTCCGGTGCCAACGTGGAACCTGCACAACACAATCAAACTATTTTGCCCCAACGTAACAGTGAGGTTGTCAATCTCACCGGCATGCTGAAAACAAATGATTAGGCGTATAGTGTGGAAAATGATGTTTGCTTGCAGAGAATGAAAAGAACAATGATTGCAGTAGGCTGTATTTCAGATGTAAAAGAATGGATCGGGGTCCACAGTTCACTAGTGGTGTCTCTCCATAATAAAATACTAACATGCTAGGTAACGAATTACAGCTGGGCAATTGATAAAATAAAGAGGCGCATAACAATGCATATACTAGTCATGATGATCACTATGAGATTTACTTGGGCATTACGACAAAGTACACAGTCCGCCATCCAGCATGCATCTGTGCCTAAATAGTCCACCTTTAGGTTAGCATCCGCACCCCTTCCGGTATTAAGTTGCAAGCAACAGACAATTGCATTAAGTATGATGCATAATGTAAACAACACTAATATCCTTAGACAAAGCATTGCTGTTTTACCCCTAGGAGCAACAGACATCCACAACCTTAGAACTTTCTGTCACTGTCCCATATTAAATGGAGGCATGAACCTGCTATCTAGCATAAATACTCCCTCTTGGAGTTACAAGCATAAACTTGGCCAAAGCCTACACTAATAACAGAGAGCATGCAAGATCATTGATACGTCTCCAACGTATCTATAATTTCTTATGTTCCATGCTAGTTTTATACCAATTGCTACATGTTTTATTCACACTTCATGGCATTTTTATGCATTTTCTGGGACTAACCTATTAACAAGATGCCACAGTGCCAGTTCCTGTTTTCTGCTGTTTTTGGTTTCAGAAAGTTGTTCTGGAAATATTCTCGGAATTGGACGAAACAAAATCCCAGATGCCTATTTTTCCGACACGTTCACGATGTCCGAAGGAGAGACGAAGGGGGGCAGCAGGGCGCCATCCCCACACCACGGCCCGGGTGGGCCCCCTGCCGCGCCACCCTATGGGGAGCGGACCCTGCGCCTCCACCGACGTTGCCCCTTCGCCTATTTATTCCCCCGACGCGAAAACCCTAAAACACGGAGGCATTATTCCAGAAAACATCCGCTGCCACCGCCGCCATCAACCCTAACTCGGGGGGGTCCTGAAGCTCTTCCCGGCACCCTGCCGGAGAGGTGAATCATCACCAGAGGGCTCTACATCGCCATGCCTGCCTCCGGAGTGATGTGTGAGTAGTTCATCTTTGGACTATGGGTCCATAGCAGTAGCTAGATGGTTGTCTTCTCCTCTTGTGCCATCATGTTTAGATCTTGTGAGCTGCCTATCATGATCAAGATTATCTTATTGTAATGCTACATGTTGTGTTTGTTGGGATCCGATGAGTATTGAATACCATGCCAAGTTGATTATTGATCTATCTTATATATGTTGTTTATGATCTTGCATGCTCTCCGTTATTAGTGTAGGCTCTGGCCAAGTTTATGCTTGTAACTCCAAGAGGAAGTATTTATGCTAGATAGTAGGTTCATGCCTCCATTTAATCTGGGACAGCAGAAAGTTCTAAGATTGTGGATGTGCTGTTGCTACTAGGGGTAAAACAGCAATGCGTTGTCTAAGGATATTAGTGTTGTTTACATTATGCACCATACTTAATGCTATTGTCTGTTGCTTGCAACTTAATACCGGAAGGGGTGCGGATGCTAACCTGAAGGTGGACTATTTAGACACAGATGCATGCTGGATGGCGGTCTGTGTACTTTGTCGTAATGCCCAAGTAAATCTCATAGTGATCATCATGACTAGTATATGCATTGTTATGCGCCACTTTATTTTTTCAATTGCCCAGCTGTAATTTGTTTACCCAGCATGTTAGTATTTTATTATGGAGAGACACCACTAGTGAACTGTGGACCCCGGTCCATTCTTTTACATCTGAAATACAACCTACTACAGTCATTGTTCTTTTACATTCTCTGCAAGCAAACATCATTTTCCACACTATACGCCTAATCCTTTGTTTTCAGCAAGCCGGTGAGATTGACAACCTCACTGTTACGTTGGGACAAAGTTGTTTGATTGTCTTGTGCAGGTTCCACGTTGGCACCGGAATCTCTGGTGTTGCGTCGCACTACATTCCTTCACCAACAACCTTCAGAGCATCGCTGACTTCCTACTGGTTCGATTAAACCTTGGTTTCATAGTGAGGGAAAACTTGCTGCTGCACTCATCATACCTTCCTCTTGGGGTTCCCAACGGACGTGTGACTTTACACGCATCAAGCACATTTTCTGGCGCCGTTGCCGGGGAAGTCAAGACGTTCTGAGTCAGAAGACTCTACTTCCCTTCGACGCCCATTTCCTGGCGCCGGGGAGGTCGAGTTGCTTCTGCAAGGGGAGTCTCTCACTTCCAATCTCTTTACTTTGTTTCTGTCTTGCTAACTTTATTTTTATTTTGTCTTGTTTGCTTTCTTTATATCAAAAAACACACAAAAATTAGTTACTTGTTTTACTTTTTGTATTTCGGCCTAGAGTTTATTTTTGCTAAAATGAGTACTCCTGAGAACACCAAGTTGTGTGACTTCACAAGCACAAATAATAATGATTTCATATGCACTCCTATTGCTCCACCTGCTTCTAAAGCATACTTTTATGAAATTAAACCTGCTCTATTAAATCTTGTTATGAAAGAGCAATTTTCTGGTGTTAGTACTGATGATGTTGCTGCCCATCTTAATAATTTTGTTGAACTTTGTGAGATGCAAAAGTATAAGGATATAGATGGGGATATTATAAAACTGAAATTATTTCCTTTCTCTTTGAGAGGAAGAGCTAAAGAATGGTTGTTATCTTTGCCTAGAAATAGTATTGATTCATGGACTAAATGCAAAGATGCTTTCATTGGAAAATATTATCCTCCTGCTAAGATTATATCTTTGAGAAGTAGCATTATGAATTTCAAGCAATTTGATAATGAGCATGTTGCCGAAGCATGGGAAAGAATGAAATCTTTGGTGAAAAATTGCCCTACCCATGGACTGACTGCTTGGATGATCATCCAAACCTTTTATGCAGGACTAAATTTTTCTTCAAGGAATTTGTTGGATTCGGCCTCTGGAGGGACCTTCATGTCCATCACTTTGGGTGCTGCAACAAAGCTTCTTAATGATATGATGATCAACTACTCCGAATGGCACACTGAAAGGGCTCCTCAAGGTAAGAAGGGAAGACCCTTTCTTCGAACTGTTGGTGCTATTATTGATATGAAAGAGGGGAATATTAAGTATCAATTTCCTCTCAAGAAAGGTATGGAGCACTTCCCTAGAAAGAGAATGAAGATGCCTTTTGATTCTATTATTAGAACAAATTATGATGTTAATGCTTCTTCTCTTGATAACACTTGATTTTCACTTTCTGCGCCTAGATGAAAGGCGTTAAAGAAAAGCGCTTATGGGAGACAACCCACCTTTTTATTTTCTGTCATTTTATTTTATTTTATTTTGAGTCAAGGTGTTGTTTAGTTCTGTAACAACTCCTTTGTATCTTTATTTTATTGCATTGTTGTGCCAAGTAAAGTCTCTAGTTGAAAGTTGTTGCTAAATTTGGATTTCTGCATAGTGACAGATTTTTGCTGTCCACCGTTTTGAGCTGTGTGCACTCCAGAAAAATCTAAAAATTCTGAAAAAAACCACGCATGATCCTCATATATGTACGCAACTTTAACTAGTTTTGAGTTTTCGCATCTGAGCAAGTTAAGTGCCTCGAAAAAATTCGTATTTCCAGACTGTTCTGTTTTTTTTACAGATTCTGCCTTTTATTTTGCATTGCCTCTTTTACTATGTTTGATTGGATTTCTTTGCTTCATAAAACGTCAGTGGCTGTAGCTAATGTCCAGAAGCATTGGTAATGATTTGTCACAGTAGAACATGTGAATTTTTGATTATGCACTAACCCTCTAATGAGAATTATTTTGAGTTTGATGTGGCGGAAGTTTTCAAGGAGCAAGCGAGAATAGGACTCCAAGCACGTATGTAACTCGGTATTCACTGTACGTTTGGGAGACCCGGCATGTATATAAACGGGCTCCCAGAACATAGATAGACAAGCAATCAAGTAACCCAAGATCAATATCACCGCTATCAAGCGAAACCCTTGTAACCGGTCTCGTAACCCGGCTCTGTTGTTGTAGCCGAGTTATCGAGACCACGAGATCAATAATATGCAAAGCAGGAAGTAGGTCTTTATCTCCAATGGAGAGGCTTAACCTGGGTAAACCCTTTTTCTCCAACGAGCGTGACAATCTCCTGAAGGACCAGAGCGCCTTGCCCCAATCTTCAAGTTACCCTATGGTAACATCTGCCGTGACAACCCGACGACAGTTGGCGCCCACCGTGGGTCCTGCGACCAAAGCTGTCCTCATCACGGGAGAAGCTCTGCGAGGGATGGAGAAACTCGCGATCGGTGAAATCATGAGGAATTAGCAAGGAGAGCGCGTTATTGACGATTCCGGCTGGAGAGAGGAAGCAGATTCACTGGAGACCGGCTGGATGATCCCGTTCGGCCGGATCAACGTTTTCGTAGGTATGATCCACACCACTCAGCAAACTGATGACGAGGTTATGTGCGAATCCGTTTCAGGAGCAGCCACCATCGTCCAGTCTGATGGAGAAGAATCAGTCGGAACCGGAGGAATCGATGACGCGCCGAGTCAGGAAAACATCTGGGCCTACGAGCCGGAGTTTCAGTCGGAAAGAGATTTGGATACAGATACCGAGTCAATCCTTCCATTGTTCGATGAAAGATATGTGTATGAGGCTGATAAGGAGGACTATGAGCCGGCGCCATGGATTGTGAAGCGTGCTGCGGTGTATACCCTGAGGAACCACAATGATGGAATAGAAGCTTCAGTAAGCGAGGATGACACCACACGCACGGCCAGAGAAGCAAGAGAAAGAGCTCATCGTCACTCGACCTTTCAGCCGGGTGACGGCTTGGAGCAGCCAGTTTTTATGGAAATTCCACCAGTTTTGAGGCCCTTGGACTTTGACGCGGCAATAGTTAACACCCCAGTCACACCAGATAACGCAGTAACCCGGGCACAGGAATTGGATACGTTACGGATCACGTTGGAGAATCAGCAGAAGGCTTTATTGGCAGAGCAACAGCGTATGTTTAATGAGCAACAAGAGATGGAACGGAATCGAGCCCGTGTAGAGCGTCAAAGATTAGTGGTACATAATCGTCATGAAGATCTTACAGCAGTACATCAGAGGAGGCATCAGACTCGAGTGACACCAGGCATGAATTTAGACCCGACGAGATTGAACTTCGCATCGCCAACCGGAGCTCCCAATGTAACACGGCCTGAGCCAACACCAGTCGGAGGAATTGGACATGGAATCATGGTCCGGGCAAATCAGGGAGGAGATGGGGTGTCACCATTGACTCGAGCCGGAGCACAGCAGAATCAAAACACAGCACCTGCAGGGGGTATGCCACCACCAGCAGATCGGTTCCACACGCCCAAGGATCACTACTCAAATCCGGCTGATAACGTGTACGCAGCAACATTAGCATTGTGCCGCATGCCGATTGATCAATCGCCAGAGGGAGAAGAAGCACGCATGGCAATTGAGATGTTGAAAACCGCGATCACACAGCAGGGTAATATGCCGGATAAGAGTGGAGCGTTACACTCAACACCGTACAATAGCCGAGTCAACCGGAGTCATCATGGAGAAACACCGAGGCCAGCCGGATCAGGCGTCAGGAACGGACAGCAAAATCAAGATCACCCGGCGCCGTAGCTTCAACGTTCGGGACAGCATCAGCAGAGGCCAGCTCAGAATCAACCGGCGCCGAGGCCACATCAGCCGGCCCCGGCCCAGTCCGTGGCCCAAGCGATCGTCAACAGTTCGAGAGCACGGCGTGCGGCGAGCGCAAACCCGGCCTTAGGTGTTGCCGGAGGAGCCGGAGGACAACCTGAGGCAGGAGTGATGGGCCACGTACCAATTACCAGGTCAGGTTTGCCGTTAGTTTCTTTGTTACTTAACCCGGTTAGAACTAAATGTCTTTCAGATGCCATCAAGAGTGAACCTTTTCCTGAGAAGTTTAAAGAGCCTAGCAAAGTCACCAACTACGACCCAAGCATGGATCCAGAAACATGGCTCAGCAGCTACGAGATGGCGATGAGCATTCGTAATGCCACGACAAACTTGTGCACGAGGTACATGTACTTGATGATGAGTGAAGTAGCAGGAAAGTTATGGTTCAATGGATTACCCGAGAAATCTATCAATTCATGGGATGAGATGAAAGTGTTGTTTGTGAAGAACTTCAAAGGCACATGTGAGAGGTTATTCACCATAGAGGATTTGGAGCGCTGTGTTCAGAGGAAGGGCGAGTCAGCGCATCACTGGATGCGCCGGATCACAGCTATCATTCACTCATCAAAGGGGATCACACCACCAGCAGCAGTTTCGTCAATGGAAAAGACTTGCAGATATGACCCGGTCATTCAGAAGATGGGTCGGCTCAAAGCAACTGGAGAAGCAGAAACAATCACCATGGGACAGCTGATGGAAGCGGCTAATAAGCACGCGTCCACAGACAAGACCGGGATGATGTTGAAGAGGATAAGGGAAAAGGAAATGGCAACAATGGAGGGAAAGGAAACAACAATGGAAACAATCACAACAACAACAACAACAGCAATAATGGGGCCAAGAGGCACCATGATGGTGGATCAGAGTTGGTAGCAAACACAAGTACTGGATATAATAAGTTTTTTTTTTGAAACTTGATATAATAAGTTTTAGCGGCGAGATGATAACTATCGGGGCAATAACAGCAATGGCAATTACAGAGGAAATTTCCGAGGACCGGCTAATCCCAGGAAGCTATCCAACCTCAACATGCCGTGTCCGTGTCATAGCAGAAACGGTAAACCGGCAAATCACTCTTTGTCCCAGTGTGTTGATCTTCAGAGATGGAAGAACGAGGAGTTTGCCAAGATGAGTATGGGAGGAAACGGGCCGAGGCCGGGTAATGGAAATAACCTGGCCAACGGACCGCCAGCTGGAGGAAATACAGGGGGAGAACAGCCCGGACCGAGTAACGGATCAGTCGGTTTTCAGCCAAATCCTAAGGAACTAAATAGAGGTGCGTATCATATTTACACCACGAGCTATTCCAGGAGGGAGCACAAGTTGAAGAAAAGAGCTGTCAATGCTGTTATGCCATCAGTTCCAAGGTATTTGAAGTGGTCAGAGCAGACGATTACCTGGTCCACAGAGGATCACCCGCCACGAGTGGATGCGCCTGGGTCATTGGCTTTGGTTGTTGCACCTCAAGTGTCGGGTTATGTGTTGCACAAGGTTCTTATGGATGGAGGCAGTAGCATTAACATCTTGTATTGGGATACTTTCGTTCGGATGGGTCTCACGGCCAAGCAACTTCAACCAACAAAGACGATATCTCATGGCATTGTTCCAGGAAAGTCGGCAAAACCAGAAGGTATAATCACATTGGAAGTAGCATTTGGCGAGTCACAGCAGAACTTTCGTTCAGAGATGATTTCATTTGAGGTGGTGAAGTTGAAGAGTCCGTATCACGCTATCTTTGGTCGCAATGTGTTTGCTCGGTTTATGGCAAGGCCGTGTTATGTGTATTTGAAGATGAAGATGCCAGGGCCCAATGGGATCATTACAGTTTGTGGAAATAAAGATATGGCCTTGCAATGTGAAGAGGGAGATGCGGTCATGGCAGAACAAGCGTGTGCAGAAAAGGAGTTGAATTATTACAAGGCCACTGTTAACCCGGATGATAGAACTACATTAAAGAGACCAACTACCGAAGAAAGGGCCAAGTTCAAGGCAGCTCAAGATACCAAGATGATCGACTTTGTGCCGGGTGATTCGTCCAAGCAGTTCTCTATTGGGTCGAATCTGAATGATAAATAGGAAAGCGCGCTCATCGAATTCATCCGTGAGAATCGGGATGTCTTTGCATGGAAACCTAGTGACATGCCTGGCATACCGACTAAATTCGCTGAGCACCGCTTATATATTGATCCACACGCAAAACTGGTTAAACAGGGACTGCGCAGATTGAATGAGGAAAGAAGAAAAGTTGTGGGAGAAGAGATAGCACGTTTACTCGCCGCAGGATTTATCATGGAGGTTATGCACCGCAAGTGGTTAGCTAACTCGGTTCTAGTGTTGAAAAAGAATAATGAGTGGAGGATGTGTATTGATTTCACCAGTTTGAACAAGCATTGTCCGAAAGATCCGTTTGCTTTACGAAGGATTGACCAGATAATTGATGCAGTAGCGGGCAGTGACCTTTTGTGTTTCCTGGATGCATATTCCGGGTATCATCAGATCAAGTTAGCTGAGGAAGATTGGGAAAAGACAGCGTTCATCACACCTTTTGGAGCATATTGTTACAAAACCATGACGTTTGGACTGAAGAACGCAGGTGCTACTTATCTGTTGCGCCCCGACCCGACTGCTATACAGTGATGCTGTGTGTCACCGGTTAAGCGATACAATCGGAGGTTACGGGTTTACCAATCCCCGGCCAAAACCTTTGGCAGGTGTTGCTCAGAATGGATCATTGGCAACACAACACCCCGATTGATGCCTTAACACAGGCACAACCCTCACTGCATAATAGAGAGATCAAGACTTGTGGAACAACTGGAACATCACAGACTCTACGACACAAATCAATATAGTTCAACTCTTATAATAGAGAAAGATAGCAAATGACAACCAGAGGTCACGGACCCAACATTACAACAAGCGGAAGCGAATTAGGTTGTCTAAACAACAAGATCCACATATGGCCTAAGAGGCCTACAGATAAACATCCAGCGCCAGCTGCTCCGGGATGTCCCAAGCTGCCACCTGGGAACCCCAGACTACTCGTCGACGTCCACAAAGAACCCACCTTCGAGGTCGGTGAAGTCCTCCTCTGAAACAAAACAAACGACGTTGAGTTCGACGAACTCGCAAGATTATGTAGAGCTTTAGCTCGATGAGGCTGTCAAAGTTTTATGGCTGTTTTGCATAAAGCAGATTTTATTTATGAAAACATAACTCAATGGCATCGACTAATCAGAATAGTTTTCAAAAGGGGTAAGAGGTGACTCTTTTCTTGATCACTTTTCTCAACATCAACCACTGTACCTGTTCATCTAAGGCACCTCCCCGAATCACCCTCGAGGAAGTTAACCTTGCATTCTTGAGTGATACCTCTAGTACCCAGTTTTTAATCATTCTGTTCAAGTTATTCTATGATCTTACCTTCACTTCCCAAGTTCGTCCGTAACCGTGGACACGGCTTTTCGAAAAGATTTAACCCTGCAGGGGTGCACTGTTTTTACCTTTGGTACCGCCCGGCTCATTGCCTACGCTTAGCTCTCTTCCGGGGAAAGCCGGCTGAGTGGGAACGGTTACAACCTTTACCTTGTTAAAGACTAACCCAGGATCATCAGTGAGGACGGGACAGCCGTGCCTGCAACACCCTGTCCCGTGGCCACTCATTTTCCTAAACACCACCATCCTCATCTCAGTCTTGGCCACCGTCTTCACGCACGCGCAAATGGAAGCTCAAACTAGAGGATCCTGGCTAGTCCCGCCCAAGTTAGTCGGCCGACGAGGGCTCCATATACCCCACCAAAAGGAAGCGCGCTCGTTCTTGGTTCAAGAGGTATAGAACTCGCACCTAGGCGGCGAGAGTGAGACAAAACACCACCATACCAAGTGGCCTCTCATCCCCACCTTTAAGCATTTTATTACCCGTCACCACAAATTCTCCACCATCATCCATTCATCTCATCACCTGTTTCCATCATGAACCATCCATCGGATGACTAAGCATTTAACTAAGCATGGCTAAGCAACAACATAGCATAGTTAAGTATCTTAGGCCAACAATACAAACCTATGGATAATAGGAGGGAAACAGGTAATGGCATCGGAAACATAATGCAACTATAGGATACTCTAATCCAATAAAATTGACATTTGGAACCGCATGCAATATTATAGTGGAGAAAATAGTTGCGGAAAATAGGATAAGACATGCTCAGAGGGGGGATTACGCTTGCCTTCTTCGACGGGCTGGTAATACGGGTCGTCGGGGTATTGCGGTGGAACCCCGACTCCTGAATCTATCGGTGCATAAAAAACCGGAGAACACAATCAATAAACACACAAGTAAAACAAGTGCAATGCACAAGCACATGATGGAATGTCATTTTATGCATTGATATTAACTAAACGAATTAAGTGGGGTGCAATGAGTATTTTTGCTAACACAACAAATAATTCCCCACATTTAACTTAATGCTTTTATTACTTCTACAAAATATACAGCATTAATATTTTGTGCAAAATGCATGAACAATGATGCTACTGGACAGTACTTTTCATCATGAGCATTTGGATGCATTAAACACAATTTTTGGAGCTTTATTTTAGAAGTTATGAATTTCTAAAATTTCATTTCTTTTCTGCTCCTTTTCTAAATTGCAAGAAACAATTATTTCCAGAGTTCATTTCAACATGAAATTGTCATGAAAAATGTAGAGTTTAATCCCCTGGTCATTTAGAGACCAAGTTTGTATTTTTCTGATCTACCAAATTAAAGTTATGTATTTTACAAAACCAAAATACTTTCTGCCATTTTACTAAAGTGTCAAAAACAAATATTTATTGTATTAAATTAAACATGGAATATTCATGAAAGTTGTAGAGTATTTTCTCCTGGACATTTTGATAACTTATTTGCATTATTTGTACAAAGATTCAAAAAGTTATGGAGTTTACAAGTTTACACAAATTTCTGCACTTTTATTATTTTCCAGGAATCTTTGCTAAAACATTTTCACCGAACGTTTCCTACCCGCAGTCACTGACCCGTGGGGTCCGTCGCCAGCGTGGCGCTGACGGGGCAAGACTGCTGGGGTGGGTGCGCCGCTTCGGCTGACAGTCGGGACCCACCTGTCAGTGCGGTGGAAGAAAATAAATCCGAAAAAGGATGCGCGGCTGGGGGATCGAACCCGCGACCTCGCGCGCGTGGGCGAGTGGCCCTGCCACTGGGGTGGCTTGCGGTTGGTGATATGGAAGGGTTCTAGTTATTTTTTTGTTCTGGCGGAATCTGACGAAACTGAACCAAAGATCGGTCTCGTCCCGCGGACAGGGTGACCACGACGGCGGCGAGCTCGGCTTCGGCGAAGCGGACGAAACACGGCGAGAGGGGGAGGGAGAAGATGTCTAGGAGCACGGTTGTCTCACCCTTGACGCGTGCACGTGCTCAGCTCGGGCGGAGTAGGTCGGAGACGGCGGCAATCTTGCCCGGAGTGCCGCGGCCGGAGAGGAAGAAGACGAGGACGGCGGCGACGATTCCGTGCTCCCCTTCTCGATTTCTTGTACGCAGAGGTAGAGGAAGACGAGGCGGAGAAGGTGGACTTCTTCGATCTGCTCGGGGAGGTCTCAGTCGACGGCGGCGTGTGGTGGCCGGCGGCTAGCCGTCGGGTGCGTGGGGGAGAAAAGAACAGGGAGAGGGAGAGAGAAGCAGGGATGGGGCTAGGGTTCGTGCTGGTCTTCTTATGCAAGGCCAGGAGGCTGGATGCGCGACACGGAAGAGGGGGCATCGTGATCGTGTGGCTGGCATCTCCCGACCATGGCCGTACTCAAGTACGTGTACAGGAGGTAGAGGACGACAGTTTTCTGAAAACCCCCCTACTTTGATTTTCCTTTTTACTAAATAGTCCTTGCTCTGTTCTGTTAAAATAAACAGCAGCTAGTTTCTAATTATTTGAGGCACTTAAACAATTCCAAAAATTCTGAAATTTTTGGTGCTTCAAATATACTTCAAAAGCAAGGGCTGGTAAAAATTTGAACCTTTTTGGAGTTCATTTGGTATTTCAAATAAATAGGAACTTGGTGCTGCTATTTTTGGAGAATTTCAATTACATTTAATTTCCCACTTTAAATCTTTTGTAAAAATTATGTTTTTCATCCTAGGAACTTCCTAGACAAATGAGGAAACATATTTGTGAGCTCTTGGAACTTCCTTGAAAAATATACACACTTCAAATAATTTTCGCTTGTCACAATTCTCACAAAATCATTTGAATTGAGTTAAAGCCATATGTGGCATTTATTTATTTTTAAATGGTGCCAAACCATTTGTCGCATGTTGAACAAATTCATGTGGATGCCAAAAAGTATTTTCTTGAAGGTGAACTGAACACTTCCATTGCTTTGGATTTGGAAAGCAACCATTCATATTTGTGGTTGTCCAATTGCTTTAGTTTTAAGCAATTTTAATTAGGGATGCCATGATGCACGGAACACAAAAGCGGAAATTTTATTCGGGTTTTTAGGTTCACAAACTTCGGGCTGTTACAATTCTACCCCCTTACAGGAATCTCGTCCCGAGATTCTTAGAGTAGGAAAGAGGGAAAAGGGTTACAACGGTACTACACGATCTTCTCGCTTCAGGTGGCTTCTTTCTTGAGGAGGTTGGTCGAGGGCATCATGAAGATCTTCATCGGCTTCCCTTCGAGGTCACTATCAACGTATACCATAGGAAAGAAGAAAACCTCTTCGGAAGAATGGGTCTTTGTAAGGATACAACGACCGAGTACCTCCTAGTAGAACTTAGGATGAGACTTCAAGCATCCCTTGATTTGACAATTAGGAGACGCATACGTTTGACGGGAGATTGATAAGGAGTTTCCAGTTGGTAGACAACTGTTTCTCAAAGATTCAGAATATGAACTTTGCACAAGGCCTTGAATTTCTGAAGACGAATGTTAAACAAGATTCCAACAGATGAATAGGCAACTTCTACCAAACAGCTCGAGTAGAACTTTCCTCACGGAGGGGCATTTCGGATCACATGAGAAGGGTCGGGAAATTGGACATAGAAAACTTCAGAAACTCCGCAAGCGTTAGTATCAGTAACACTTCCTGATTTTCTAGACATCGGGAACAAGCTTCTTGGGGATCACCAACCATCGTTTCTGATTGAGATTTAGATCTGGTCAGGTATAGAGATACTTCAGACTCCACATGTATGAATAGGAAGTCTTTGCCCGGGATATCAACAGATTACATTTGCTAGAAACCCAAGAGCTAGACTAGAAGGTCTAACTCCAAAGGAGGAACGAGATTGCGGAACTCACGTATTAGCAACTGTCAGAAGACAATCTGCACCTACTTGGATTACTCGCGACAATACACCATAGAGTCTCTGCGGGGGAAACACCAATCAATGACAAAAGAAGTTCTCAGACTTCCTCTCTTTCTGGAACAATTCAGTCAGTGGCTTGGATGCATAGATGAAATTTTCAAGGAAAGGAGGTAACAACATACCATTCCGAGAATATTCTACACGTGCATGATCGAGTTGGAATGATTCCGAGGAAACCAAACAGTTCACTCAAATCCACGGCGACATCTTTCAGCAATTGCACGTGAACCAGGGAATGTCACTTCTAACTTCCGAACACATACCTTGTGTCGACACAAAGTTAGTTCTAACAAGTTTCCAATGCTAAAGCCCAATATCCAATATGAATTTCCTCAATCATGGAGAAAATAAGAAGGTAGTTGATGGGCTCAACAACAAACTTATCCTGATACTCCAAGACGGTAGACTCATATGTCACATGAACAGAGCATAAGTATTGGTCAGACTAACACCTTAAGGTAGGTTGGCCTGAGTTTGATTTGACGATAGCCCAATTCAAATCAAAAGATTTGGAGGTTAGCATATCCAAAGAGGAGATACTTCCCTGCTTCAACACGAACAGACTAGACATCCCATTGAAAAGGAACTATACCAGATAGAGCTTTCGTCTTTTAACTCTCCAAGTTGTTTAAGCTCAACCGAATAATTCCGGATATCTAGCACGATTTTCTTGGAGAAAGGAGTTGTTCAGAGAACCAGCTTACCCATAAGCTCAACATCACGGTCAGGTGACAACCTGGCGATACTTCTGGAGAGACCTCCAGAATATCACGATCCACCGGTATGTCTTGAGTTCGAGAGAGATCATGCCTTACAAGGCAAGACGATGTGGTCTTGGGAGCTTCGGCACGAACCTAGCTCTTTGACCGAGGGAGTGCATCAGAGCCAACGGACTTGGTAGCACTGTCAAGCTCAACTTATGGATCGGCTAACCAATCAAGCTAAGGAGGACAAAGAATTTTCCTTGGACTTCAGCGCAGTAAGAACTGCTGAGATTATCCGATAACCACATCATTGCTCATGTATTATCATTCTCGAGTAACAAGTCACTCGGAACACGGAGAGCAACGAAGTGGAAAAGCATCACTTCATCAAGAAGATCATGGTACATAGCACGATCCTTGATATGAACGAGTGTGACACTCTAAGGTGGAGCAGAACAAAAGCTAGACAAGGCCCTCATCCGGCAGATTACAATACTTTGACCTGGTCCGAGAAGTGGACAAGGTACCAGAGTTTGTTTCTCCTATCATCCCGAGGTGGGATGTCTTGACGGATCAAGAGAGTGAGTTGCATCGGAACACCCAATGCACGATAAAACTTTACGGTCAACCGACCGACAACGGTCGGAAGCGGATCAGAGGAAGAAACATGCTCAGGCGAATCCTAAGATGTTGAAGATGCACCGGTTATTACTCAATCGTGATAACCATGCCCAAAAAGGGAGAGTTGCAGCAGAGTCATGAACATAGATGGAAGACTCGCTAGGGGAATCCTGGTCGTAACCCCGATGGTTCCAAGACAGAACCTAAAACAAGGCTAAGGGAGAGCTGAAGTTACATATCCAGCCGAGGTGTGGTAAATTAAGGTTCAACCATTTACCACACAGACCACATAAAGGACTTGGGTTAAAGGTCAGCTTCATGTGCCGAGAATGATAAATAGCATAACGATCACATGGGTAACAACCCACACGATTCAACATGCCAGAATCACAGCACAATCCGGGACCTTCGGTTCAAGACCTTGAGTTCCTCCATTCTCTGGGTTTTAACTGTGGTCTTGAAGAATTGGAGTTGCATCGGTCCGGCAAAAGGAGTTGGAGACTCTGAATCCGACAACCTGATACATAACTAGAGATGGATCCCAGCCTTTAAGATCTCGTGGTTCCTACTCCGCGCCTATTTGTAACTCGTGAGCTAGAGTAACAGGTTAACAGATTTAGGAACGGCCCACAACGTGTCACCAAATTTTGAAACACCAGATGAGATAACGAAACCTTTTTAAATCAAATAGAGGTAAGGCGACTCAAAGTTGGAGCGATACCAGGTAAGGAGTAAAAAGAATCGGAAGATGGTTTTCACAACTCATTTTTAGGTTAAAAATATTTTCACAAACACTAACTCAACGTCGACCAGTAGAAGGGTTTCCTACAGGCAGTCCTGCTCTGATACCAACTTGTTGCGCCCCGACCCGACTGCTATACAGTGATGCTGTGTGTCACCGGTTAAGCGATACAACCGGAGGTTACGGGTTTACCAATCCCGGCCAAAACCTTTGGCAGGTGTTGCTCAGAATGGATCATTGGCAACACAACCCCGATTGATGCCTTAACACAGGCACAACCCTCACTGCATAATAGAGAGATCAAGACTTGTGGAACAACTGGCACATCACAGACTCTACAACACAAATCATATAGTTCAACTCTTATAATAGAGAAAGATAGCAAATGACAACCAGAGGTCACGGACCCAACATTACAACAAGCGGAAGCGAATTAGGTTGTCTAAACAACAAGATCCACATATGGCCTAAGAGGCCTACAGATAAACATCCAGCGCCAGCTGCTCCGGGATGTCCCAAGCTGCCACCTAGGAACCCCAGACTACTCGTCGACGTCCACAAAGAACCCACCTTCGAGGTCGGTGAAGTCCTCCTCTGAAACAAAACAAACGACGTTGAGTTCGACGAACTCGCAAGATTATGTAGAGCTTTAGCTCGATGAGGCTGTCAAAGTTTTATGGCTGTTTTGCATAAAGCAGATTTTATTTATGAAAACATAACTCAATGGCATCGACTAATCAGAATAGTTTTCAAAAGGGGTAAAAGGTGACTCTTTTCTTGATCACTTTTCTCAACATCAACCACTGTACCTGTTCATCTAAGGCACCTCCCCGAATCACCCTCGAGGAAGTTAACCTTGCATTCTTGAGTGATACCTCTAGTACCCAGTTTTTAATCATTCCGTTCAAGTTATTCTATGATCTTACCTTCACTTCCCAAGTTCGTCCGTAACCGTGGACACGGCTTTTCGAAAAGATTTAACCCTGCAGGGGTGCACTGTGTTTACCTTTGGTACCGCCCGGCTCATTGCCTACGCTTAGCTCTCTTCCGGGGAAAGCCGGCTGAGTGGGAACGGTTACAACCTTTACCTTGTTAAAGACTAACCCAGGATCATCAGTGAGGACGGGACAGCCGTGCCTGCAACACCCTGTCCCGTGGCCACTCATTTTCCTAAACACCACCATCCTCATCTCAGTCTTGGCCACCGTCTTCACGCACGCGCAAATGGAAGCTCAAACTAGAGGATCCTGGCTAGTCCCGCCCAAGTTAGTCGGCCGACGAGGGCTCCATATACCCCACCAAAAGGAAGCGCGCTCGTTCTTGGTTCAAGAGGTATAGAACTCGCACCTAGGCGGCGAGAGTGAGACAAAACACCACCATACCAAGTGGCCTCTCATCCCCACCTTTAAGCATTTTATTACACGTCACCACAAATTCTCCACCATCATCCATTCATCTCATCACCTGTTTCCATCATGAACCATCCATCGGATGACTAAACATTTAACTAAGCATGGCTAAGCAACAACATAGCATAGTTAAGTATCTCAGGCCAACAATACAAACCTATGGATAATAGGAGGGAAACAGGTAATGACATCGGAAACATAATGCAACTATAGGATACTCTAATCCAATAAAATTGACATTTGGAACCGCATGCAATATTATAGTGGAGAAAATAGTTGCGGAAAATAGGATAAGACATGCTCAGAGGGGGGGGGTTACGCTTGCCTTGTTCGACGGGCTGGTAATACGGGTCGTCGGGGTATTGCGGTGGAACCCCGACTCCTGAATCTATCGGTGCATAAAACACCGGAGAACACAATCAATAAACACACAAGTAAAACAAGTGCAATGCACAAGCACATGATGGAATGTCATTTTATGCATTGATATTAACTAAACGAATTAAGTGGGGTGCAATGAGTATTTTTGCTAACACAACAAATAATTCCCCACATTTAACTTAATGCTTTTATTACTTCTACAAAATATACAGCATTAATATTTTGTGCAAAATGCATGAACAATGATGCTACTGGACAGTACTTTTCATCATGAGCATTTGGATGCATTAAACACAATTTTTGGAGCTTTATTTTAGAAGTTATGAATTTCTAAAATTTCATTTCTTTTCTGCCCCTTTTCTAAATTGCAAGAAACAATTATTTCCAGAGTTCATTTCAACATGAAATTGTCATGAAAAATGTAGAGTTTAATCCCCTGGTCATTTAGAGACCAAGTTTGTATTTTTCTGATCTACCAAATTAAAGTTATGTATTTTACAAAACCAAAATACTTTCTGCCATTTTACTAAAGTGTCAAAAACAAATATTTATTGTATTAAATTAAACATGGAATATTCATGAAAGTTGTAGAGTATTTTCTCCTGGACATTTTGATAACTTATTTGCATTATTTGGACAAAGATTCAAAAAGTTATGGAGTTTACAAGTTTACACAAATTTCTGCACTTTTATTATTTTCCAGGAATCTTTGCTAAAACATTTTTCACCGAACGTTTCCTACCCGCAGTCACTGACCCGTGGGGTCCGTCGCCAGCGTGGCGCTGACGGGGCAAGACTGCTGGGGTGGGTGCGCCGCTTCGGCTGACAGTCGGGACCCACCTGTCAGTGCGGTGGAAGAAAATAAATCCGAAAAAGGATGCGCGGCTGGGGGATCGAACCCGCGACCTCGCGCGCGTGGGCGAGTGGCCCTGCCACTGGGGTGGCTTGCGGTTGGTGATATGGAAGGGTTCTAGTTATTTTTTTGTTCTGGCGGAATCTGACGAAACTGAACCAAAGATCGGTCTCGTCCCGCGGACAGGGTGACCACGACGGTGGCGAGCTCGGCTTCGGCGAAGCGGACGAAACACGGCGAGAGGGGGAAGGAGAAGATGTCTAGGAGCACGGTTGTCTCACCCTCGACGCATGCACGTGCTCAGCTCGGGCGGAGTAGGTCGGAGACGGCGGCAATCTTGCCCGGAGTGCCGCGGCCGGAGAGGAAGAAGACGAGGACGGCGGCGACGATTCCGTGCTCCCCTTCTCGATTTCTTGTACGCAGAGGTAGAGGAAGACGAGGCGGAGAAGGTGGACTTCTTCGATCTGCTCGGGGAGGTCTCAGTCGACGGCGGCGTGTGGCGGTCGGCGGCTAGCCGTCGGGTGCGTGGGGTAGAAAAGAACAGGGAGAGGGAGAGAGAAGCAGGCATGGGGCTAGGGTTCGTGCTGGTCTTCTTATGCAAGGCCAGGAGGCTGGATGCGTGACACGGAAGAGGGGGCATCATGATCGTGTGGCTGGCATCTCCCGACCATGGCCGTACTCAAGTACGTGTACAGGAGGTAGAGGACGACAGTTTTCTGAAAACCCCCCTACTTTGATTTTCCTTTTTACTAAATAGTCCTTGCTCTGTTCTGTTAAAATAAACAACAGCTAGTTTCTAATTATTTGAGGCACTTAAACAATTCCAAAAATTCTGAAATTTTTGGTGCTTCAAATATACTTCAAAAGCAAGGGCTGGTAAAAATTTGAACCTTTTTGGAGTTCATTTGGTATTTCAAATAAATAGGAACTTGGTGCTGCTATTTTTGGAGAATTTCAATTACATTTAATTTCCCACTTTAAATCTTTTGTAAAAATTATGTTTTTCATCCTAGGAACTTCCTAGACAAATAAGGAAACATATTTGTGAGCTCTTGGAACTTCCTTGAAAAATATACACACTTCAAATAATTTTCGCTTGTCACAATTCTCACAAAATCATTTGAATTGAGTTAAAGCCATCTGTGGCATTTATTTATTTTTAAATGGTGCCAAACCATTTGTCGCATGTTGAACAAATTCATGAGGATGCCAAAAAGTATTTTCTTGAAGGTGAACTGAACACTTCCATTGCTTTGGATTTGGAAAGCAACCATTCATATTTGTGGTTGTCCAATTGCTTTAGTTTTAAGCAATTTTAATTAGGGATGCCATGATGCACGGAACACAAAAGCGGAAATTTTATTCGGGTTTTTAGGTTCACAAACTTCGGGTTGTTACATTATCAGAGGTGCATCCAGAATTGCTTTGAGAAACAGATTGGTCGGAATGTTCACGCGTATGTTGATGATGTTGTGATCAAGACTGAGAAAGCCGAGTCATTCATCAATGACTTGAAGGAAACATTTGCAAACTTGAGGAGGTATGACATGAAACTTAACCCGACAAAGTGCGTGTTTGGAGTCCCAGCAGGAAAGTTACTCAGCTTTATCGTGTCCGAGCGCGGGATAGAAGCAAACCCAGAAAAGATCAATGCAATCATGAGGTTGGGAAAACCGGCTGACTTGAAGGAGGTCCAGAAGCTTACAGGCTGTGTGGCGGCATTAAGCCGGTTCATATCCAGATTGGGTGAGAAAGCAATTCCTTTGTACAAGCTATTGAAGAAGACAGATAACTTTGTTTGGAACGAAGAGGCCGATCAAGCTTTGGAGTCATTGAAAGCAACATTAACGGCAAGACCAATTTTAGCAGCTCCCACACCTAAGGAGCCCATGTTATTATATATAGCAGCAAGTTCACGAGCAGTAAGTGCGGTGGTTGTGGTTGAGAGAAAAGAGGATGGAAAAGAATACCCGGTCCAGAGGCCGGTTTATTATGTTAGTGAAGTTTTGACACCCGCTAAACAGAGATATCCACATTGGCAGAAGCTAGTTTTTGGAGTATTCATGGCTAGTCGGAAATTGAAGCACTACTTTCAAGAGCACCCAATCACAGTTGTTTGTGGGGCACCATTATCAGAGATCATATGCAATACAGAGGCTACAGGAAGAATCGCCAAGTGGGCGAGTGAGATGGGTGATTACCACATTACTTATCAGCCGAGAACCGCGATCAAGTCACAGGCTTTGGTAGATTTTGTTAATGACTGGACAGAATTGAGTACGGCGCCTCCAAAGTCGCCAACATACAAATCCTAGGTTATGCACTTCGATGGGTCCAAGCTTTTTGAGGGATCAGGAGCAGGAGTGGTTCTCACTTCACCTAAGAGAGACAAGATGAGTTATGTTCTGCAAATTCACTTCGATTGCACCAATAACATTGCTGAGTATGAAGCCTTGTTACATGGTTTGCGCATTGCCAAGGAGATGAATATCAAGAGGATTATGTGTTTTGGAGACTCGGATCTTGTGGCTCAAAAAGTATCTGGGACTTGGGATAGCAAAGATGAGAAAATGGCGGCTTATCGAAGAGAAGTTGATCAGGTGGCTGGATTCTTTTCTAGGTTCCAGGTGGGCCATATTGATCGAAGGAAAAACGAAGCAGCAGATGCTCTTTCAAGACTCGGTTCAGGGAGAAAACTAGTTCCACCAGATGTGTTCCTAGATGAGTTGTGGAAGCCCTCAGTCAAGTTACCGACTGAAGAGGATGACGATGAGCCAGATCAAGATTCCGAGTTAGTTGTAGCATTGCATGAGATACCAGAGTGGACTGAGCCATATCTGGATTATATGATAAGAGGGATATTACTGGGTAATGAGGTCATGTCAAGGCAGATCGTCAGAAGGTCACTCGGCTATACAGTAATTGATGGGGAGTTATACAAAAGAAGTGTTTCTGGAGTATATCAGCGATGTGTTTCATCAGTAGAAGGGCGACAAATTTTGCAAGAGATACACGCTGGGGACTATGGACATCACGCTTCATCCAGGTCCTTGGTGGCAAAAGCATTCAGGCATGGATTCTTTTGGCTCACGGCTTTCAGAGATGCAGAACAGATTGTTAGAGCATGTGATGGATGTCAAAGATATGCGAGACAGGAGCATGTGCCGGCTCAGGAATTGAGGACAATACCAATCACTTGGCCGTTTGCAGTTTGGGGTCTTGATATGATGGGGCCCTTTCAGATGACATCGTGCAAGAAAACTCATCTACTGGTGGCTGTTGATAAGTTCACTAAGTGGGTTGAAGTGGAGCCAGTTACAAGTTGTGATGCCTCAAAAGTTGTTAAGTTTCTGAAGAAAATTATCAGTCGGTTTGGCTATCCTCATAGTATCATTACAGATAATGGAACCAACATGTCACTCGGTGAAACAGAGATATTCTGCAAAGAGAAGGGCATCAGATTAGACCTTGCTTCAGTGGCACATCCACAGGCCAATGGGCAGGTAGAAAGGAGTAATCAAGAAATCCTGAAGGGAATCAAGCCAAGACTTCGTGTTCCGATTGAAAAGGCATATGGAGCTTGGGTGAAAGAGTTACCCGCAGTGGTTTGGGGAATCAAGCAATGCAATTGCAAGAGAGGATTCGATTGATGCTCTGGAAGAAGAGCGTGAGTTAGCACTAGAGCGGTCTGTAGTTTATCAGCAAGATTTGTGGCGCTATCACAGTCGCCGAGTCAGATCAAGAACCTTCCAGGAAGGAGATCTAGTTTTACGACTCAGACAGAAGCAGGCAGGGATGGACAAGTTAACTCCTCCATGGGAAGGACCGTTCCTTATCAGTCGGAATCTGGACAATGGTTCGTATTATCTGATAGATGTGAGAGAGAAAGGTGAAGAGAACAACACGGACCATGCTATCCTTCCCATGGAAGAGACGAAGCGGCCATGGAACATTGCTCATATTCGCCCATATTATACCTAGTGAACATGAACCTAGGTCGAGTTATGTAACACACGATGTAACCCCCATCAGGTTTCAGACGCGCTCTTTTCCTTACCAGGGTACCTAAGGGGATTGGAAGGTTTTTAATGAGGCGGCTTGCTGGTGTATCTTTAATAAACAAGAGTATTGAGAAGAAATCTTTTTGATGTTTTTACTTTTCATGCATGTTTTCTATTTATTTATTTATGCTTTATGTATCATAGTTATCAAAGCTTTGCCCAAAGGAGTGCTTAGCGACAAGTCCTATAGTTGTTGCCCAAGAGAGCACGCATAGAGATGTTTGAGATCAATGAGGTAATGATGCATAGATTAATCTTTTACTTATAAACATTGATCCATGGCTTGGGGACTTATAAATTATAAATTCATAAGTTTCAATCCTAAGACCCGGCTTTCAAGCCTTTATCTCGTTCTTGGTTAAACTTGCCTATCAGTTTGATGTTACTCACATTGTATGGCCAGATTGCTTACCCGACTATTTCAATCAACTATGATGCCCATACTGGGACTTAATTTGACCCTGTTTAGCAGAGATTAATAGCAACCGAGAAAGTCATGTGAAAGCCGACTGATAAGAAGCTAAAGATAAACCAAAAGGGTCATCTAAACCATAAAATGCATAGTTATTACAAAGGATAGAGTATTTCACGAAGTGCACATGCGCACTATTGAATCAAAAGCTTAAAAGTTTAAGTCAAAGTATTTCAGAGCATATTACAATGCCCATTGGCCGAATGATTGTTTTGCAGAGAAAAGTGCAGCATCAAAACTGGCTTAGATAGCCGGGTTATCAGTTGAGGTCCCCTTGGCAGCTTCAGCCTCGGCAGAAGCCGGGTTATCTTCAGCAGCTTTGGCCTGGGACTCAGCTCGAGCAGTGGCTTGATCTTCTGGAACGTCCTTTGCAACGTCAGCCGGTTTCTCTGCTGTAGGAGTGGTAGGAGCACGGCTGGGTGCAAGGACGACTGGAGTGGAGGTAGTTGGTGCTGCAACTTTCTTCTTTTATGCAATGGAATCCTTCAGCTTGGCCAGCAGATCAACATGCTTGGGTTCAGGAGTGGGGATCGGAGTGTCGTTCTCATCCACTGCCTCCTGGAACACCGATAGATCGAGGCTCTCAGCAATCTTGTAAGCAACGGGCTGGGTTTGGGCAACAATTTCTTTGAAGTCTTTGCCTCCAAACTTGGTGCCATCAACATTGTACTGAGGGAATCCCTTGACAAATGGAGCCAGGTTAAGGCGCGGGTTGTAGGCTTTGGCTAGAGCTAGACCACGCATTGCGCCAACCCAGCATGCTGAGCGCGTCCAGAGGTCCAACCACTCGGGGATTGTGGAAAGCTGATGCAGGGACTCGTATATCACTCGGGGAGGAGCACAGTTGCTCTTGACACGCCTGATAACCTCAGTAGTGCCAAACTGGAACTGCCAAATGATGGTGTTTAAGCAGTTCAGTTTCTCTAGATAAGATCTCCTGATAGCAGCATCCTTCTTACCTGAAGAGTATGAAGTGGGTTAGAATGTGAAAGCCGAGTAAAACAGAAAAAGTGATAAGAGATGGTATTTACCAATGAGTGGATTGAGGATATCCTTGATATGGTCTTTCAGGGTGTCCAAGTATTTATGAACACTGAGCATCTTGTCAAAGCATATCTTGTACTTATCCCCAGCCTCCTCCAGCTCCTTTTTTCAGTTTGGCGTTCTCTGCAGTTAGATATTCAATCGTTTTTTCCAAATCTGCAGCATGAGTTTCAGTCTCCTTGCGCAGCTTGGTTTCAACTTCAAGGAGTTGGTTGGTCTTGGTGAGTACTTGGTCATTATGGGACACATATCTCTGAAAAAAGAATAGCAAGTCAGAAACATGGGGACTGAAATACATTTCAGTCGGCAATGGCAAGTAAGTCCAGTTGATAGTAAATTATATACAGAAAGAGTATTTATACAAGTTCCGGATGACTGAAGAGCAGATCACCCGGCACTTGGGGACTGGTATGTCTTTTAAGTTTTTACAAGTTATTCAGTAACAAGTTTTCAAAGTTCTAGATAAAATGTGAACATATTACCCAGAACTTGGGGGTTATGAGGATTTGAAAGTATCATTATGGTGGAAGTCAGAATTAATGAGGATTTGAAATCAGAAAATAAAGCAAGTTCCATGTTATCGTGGACTGATAACCCAGAACTTGGGGACTTGGATATTCTGAAGTTTCCAAAAAGAGACGATAAGAGATATATATTTTCAAGTACCGAGTGACTGAGGACAGTTTACTCGATACTTGGGGACTAGGTTTGGTATATAAGATATGAAGAGGAAAAGATGTGTACCTGATGCTCACGGACAAGAGAATCCACAAGTTTGCCCTCAGTAAGCTTCAGAGTGTTGTACTCAGTTAACAGACCCTCAAAGTTTATGATGCCATAGTGAGGAGTAGTGGAGGCCTCGCCTTGGTCTGTCGGCTTTAGCTTCTTCTCAGGGGCAGTAATCTTGGTTGCAGTGGTCTTGGGTGTGGTCTTCTCAGCGAAGCGAGATCCTGTGATCTCGACTTCTGGATCAGTCGGTCTGTCAGCAGCAGGAGGTGAGACGTTCATCTTATCAGTCGCCAGCTCTTCAGTGGCAGGCTCAGCGTTCTTTTCAGGTGTGGTCTCCAAGTTATCCTCCTCAGCAATAGGAGGGCTTGGAGCGCCACTAAGTGTAGCTCTGGCCCTGAAAGTACAAGTAAGAGATAATGCAAGTAAGAGCAAAGTAAAGCAAAAGGTGAGAGAAATGATTAAGTAGCAGTTATTTATAAACATTACCCGGTATTGACAATAAAGTCCCGGGGGAGATCATTGCTGGAGCCTGAAGAAACTGTTAGAGAGTATGATTTAGAAACTCGGATTTGGCCAGCCAAAGGGTAACTATCAGATGGATGTTTTTGTGGTGCAAAGTTGGAAAAAGAAGTACCAGGACGGCGTGGAGAGGAAACATATGGAATTCCCGGGTGAAGAGGATCATCCCCGGGAGAGGTCCAGGTGGCCCTTCTCTTGGCAGAGGGTTCAGCGGATTTCTGTGAACATTTTTCAAGAAGAGTTTGGTTGAGTTGTTTCATAGCAGGAAAGGAATATGGTTTTGTGGTCATGCGAGAATATGGCACCTTGGCACAAATAGTGCGCGTTTTCCTTTTCCCGGTGGCAGCAGATTCAGTCGCCTCGAGCTGTGGACGGGTGAAGGAGTGGTTACCTTTTCAGTCGGTTCTGGTATCAAAAAAGTTGCATCAGTCGGTATTGTTGATGGAGTGTCATTTTCAATCAAGCTTATGAAGAAGTGGCCGAGGGAGTCAAGTTCACCTTCTTCTTTTTCTTCTTCTTCTTCTTCTTCTTCTTCTTCTTCTTCTTCTTCTTCTTCACTAGAGGCCTCAACCTCTTCATCTTCATCTGGCTCAGGGGTGGCAGGGGGAGTTTCGACTTACCACCACAGATTCCTGAAAGAAAGCAAAAGAAATACAATTAGAAAATGATTGAGGAAAAGTATGAAAGCAAAGAACTTATCAGTCGGCACTTACCGGTGGAGCCGGGTTATTCTTGGAAAATGGCAAGAGGCCATTATCCTTGATGACTTCAACTTTTTCAGCCAGAAAGGCCTTGATAGCCTTGTTCAGAGCAGTGAGGGGATAGGCTTTCTCCGAGTAACGGAGAGAATCGGTCAAGTAACCTGAATACTCACAAAGGAGTTTCTTACGGATGCTGTTGGGCTGGATTCGCCAGCCCATCCAGGTTTTGATCAAATCGGTTCCACGGAGCCCGTGGGTGACTAAACAGAGATTTTCTTGAGGAGAGGCTGGATAGCTTCTCTCTCGGTTTCAGAGGCATAAGAATTCAGATTACCGTTTAACGTAAAAGGTTCAGCCGAATAACTCGGGAGAGGGTGTTCACCGGCTGAAGTTTTGGCTTTGCAATAAAAGAAGGATTTCTGCCAGTGCTTCACGTGGGTATGAAGCTCGAGTGAAGGCATGGCAGAGCCTTTGCGGCGTTGTATGGAAACAGCGCCACAGATCAGAAAGGGACCATTCTTGTGTTCGCGCTGAGGCTTGCACAAGAAAAGCTCCAAAAACAGAGCTAAATTAGGAGGAATGCATAAGTAGGATTCGTAGAGAACAATAAAGTTACTGATGTTCAGGATGGAGTTGGGTCCCAGATCGAAGACCTGGAGCTTGTAGTGGTGAAGAATTTCCCTAAAGAATGGATGACCCGGAGGGCGGAAACCCCGGGTGACGTGTTCCAAGAAACAGATAACTTCACCTTCTCGAGGAGAAGGCCGGGTCTCTTCTTCAGCTCCTCTCCACTCGATTTCCGACTGAAGAGGAAGGACGCCTGACTCAGCCAACTCTTCAAGCTTAGTGTGAGTGGCCATTGATTTCGCCCAGTTGGCCGTGATTCCGGATCTTGGCTTGGTTTTCTTCTTTATCTTCTTCGACGCCGGCGTGGCGGCGCCATCGCCGGACTTTCCCTTGAGCTTGAGCTTCTTCGGGTCCTTGGGAGCCATGAGTTTCGAAGATCTAGAAAATAGCAAGAAAAGAATTGGAAAATAGCGAGTTCAAGAACAGCCCGAGGAAAAACTTGCAAAAGGTATGAACAAGAATCAAGAACAAATGTGAGATCTTACCGAACCCCGAGATGAGCGAACGGGGTGTTGATTTCTCGGCAACGAGCTGTAGCAATGAAGTGCTTGGGTTGCTTGTGGCGGCGCGGTGAGATCTGCAGAAACCCTAACCCTAGCTTGGAGAGAGAATGGCTGGAGGTTGAAGATGAAGTGGCGTGGTGAATGGGGAAAGTGAAAACCCTAATCACCGCGGCTCATATTTATAGCCCTGGGGTGAAACCCTAGGAGCGTGCAAAACGAGGAGATAAGATTCTGTTATGATTATGGGTCAAAGATACCAGGGAATGTGTCAGAGAATGTTCCCAGGTCGTTGACTCGAGGAGATTAAATCTGAAGCCAAAGTCGAGTCATTTAAGAGCTACGAGACAAAAGAAATGTCGGGTTATAAATGAACCGCCAAAATGAGCTGGTCTGACAACATAACCCGGCCCATTGTTTTTTATGATGTTTATTTTGTTTTCAGGAGTTTAACCAGGATAATCCCATCGGTAACTACACTCAAGTAACCAGATTAACATCAAGATCATCGAGTGAAGCAACCAATGAACTTATCCAAGTCAAACTTGGGGACTACTGTTGGGGGGATTATAACCCGGTATACTCATGACCAATGAAGAATCAGTCGGCCGGCCTAAGGCCTGGTCCGGGTGATGCTTACAAGATATGGGCCGGGTTATAGTTGGGCCAATATGCCTAACATTACTTGTCCACAGAAGGAAGGACCTAGAAGAACTGGAGTCTGAGTGAAGGAAGGAACCGGGTGGCTTGGAAGTTAATTCTTGTGGAGAAGTACTCTCTTGTTTCTTTTGCAAATTATTTGGAGAGTTGCTTGGTTGTTGTGTTGGTTCAGAAAATGCTACATGTGGTAGTGGTATATTGAATAACTTGCATAATCTTGTAGATCATTGAACTTTGATAATTTGATTCTTTGCAAATGTTTTGAGGTAATAAGTAACAGATGTAAAGCTTGTTGGTTAGTTAAGTTAAAACCATTAGTGGATTGTTGTCTTTAAGCTTATACTGTACTACAAACTCTACTAAAATTGTTGAAGGTGTAGTTGGACTTGATAGCTTTCCATGTCTAAAAGTGATTCGTAATAACTAAGTTGTGCTGAAGGTCGAGAGATCTAGCGGGGTACTTGTACCGCCGTGAACGGCCCTTCTTGGAGTGAATTTTAATCATGCTCTTAATGTTGAACCTGCTATTTGTTTGCAATAAGCTTGTGAGTTCTTTTTGACTAATGTTAAACTACTGTTTTTGGCACTTCCACCATCCATATTTGCTAGCCTCTTCGGTGTTGTGCATTGCCTTCTGCTCACATTGAGAGTTGTGCATACTTTGCCAGTACATCCAAACAACATATATAAGATAGATCAATATTCAACTTGACATAGTATTCAATACTCATCGGATCCTAGCAAACACAACATGTAGCATTACAATAAGATGATCTTGATCATGATAGGCAGCTCACAAGATCTAAACATGATGGCACAAAAGGAGAAGACAACCATCTAGCTACTGTATGGACCCGTAGTCCAGAGATGAACTACTCACGCATCACTCCGGAGGCAGGCATGGCGATGTAGAGCCCTCCGGTGATGATTCCCCTCTCCGGCAGGGTGCCGGGAAGAGCTTCAGGAACCCCCCGAGTTAGGGTTGACGGCGGCGGCAACAGATGTTTTCTGGAATAATGGCTCGATATTTTAGGGTTTACGCCTCGGGGGGAATAAATAGGCGAAGGGGCGATGTCGGTGGAGGCACGTGACCCACTCCCCACACGGTGGCGCGGCAGGGGGCCCACCCGCGCCCTGAGGTGGGGACGGCGCCTCGCTGCCCCCTTCGTCTCTCCTTCGGACTTCTGGAACGTGTCGGGAAAAATAGGAACTTTGCAATTTGGGGACGGTGCCTCGCTGCCCCCCTTCGTCTCTCCTTCGAACTTCTGGAACGTGCTAGGATCCCACGTTCCTAAACGTGGATACTTCCCCAAATTGCAAAGTTCCTATTTTTTCCGACACGTTCCAGAAGTCCGAAGGAGAGACGAAGGGGGACAGCGAGGCGCCGTCCCCACCTCAGGGCGCGGGTGGGCCCCCTGCCGCGCCACCGTGTGGGGAGCGGGTCCCGTGCCTCCACCGACATCGCCCCTTCGCCTATTTATTCCCCCCGAGGCGTAAACCCTAAAATACCGAGCCATTATTCCAGAAAACATCCGCTGCCGCCGCCGCCGTCAACCCTAACTCGGGGGTTTCCTGAAGCTCTTCCCGGCACCCTGCCGGAGAGGGGAATCATCACCGGAGGGGCTCTACATCGCCATGCCTGCCTCCGGAGTGATGCGTGAGTAGTTCATCTCTGGACTACGGGTCCATACAGTAGTTAGATGGTTGTCTTCTCCTTTTGTGCCATCATGTTTAGATCTTGTGAGCTGCCTATCATGATCAAGATCATCTTATTGTAATGCTACATGTTGTGTTTGCTAGGATCCGATGAGTATTGAATACTATGTCAAGTTGATTATTGATCTATCTTATATATGTTGTTTGGATGTACTGGCAAAGTATGCACAACTCTCAATGTGAGCAGAAGGCAATGCACATCACCGAAGAGGCTAGCAAATATGGATGGTGGAAGTGCCAAAAACTGTAACTTAACATTAGTCAAAAAGAACTCACAAGCTTATTGCAAACAACTAGCAGGTTCAACATTAAGAGCATGATTAAAATTCACTCCAAGAAGGGCCGTTCACGGCGGTACAAGTACCCCGCTAGATCCCTCAACCTTCAGCACAACTTAGTTATTACGAATCACTTTTAGACATGGAAAGCAATCAAGTCCAACTACACCTTCAATAATTTTAGTAGAGTTTGTAGTACGGTACAAGCTTAAAGACAACAATCCACTAATGGTTTTAACTTAACTAACCAACAAGCTTTACATCTATTACTTATTACCTCAAAACATTTGCAAAGAATCAAGTCATCAAAGTTCAATGATCTACAAGATTATGCAAGTCATTCAATATACCACTACCACATGCAGCATTTTCTGAACCAACACATCAACCAAGCAACTCTCCAAGTAATTTACAAAAGAAACAAGAGAGTACTTTCCACAAGAATTAACAGCTCTAAAAGAGATGCATTAAAAACAGGAGCTAAAAGCATAGCAGTAGCTAGATAAGAATACTCAAAAGATATAAGTGAAGAATATGAGTATTCACATGTAAAAGCGGAGCGTGTCTCTCTCCCATACAAGAATGCTAGGATCCAACTTATTCATAAAATAAAACAACAAAGCAAAAATAAAAGCAAACAGACGCTCCAAGTAAAGTACATAAGTTGTGGAAGAATAAAAATATAGTTTCACTAGAGATGACCTGATAGGTTGGTGATGGAGAAGGGGATGCCTTGGGCATCCCCAAGCTTAGATGCTTGAGTCTTCTTGAATATTGCTGGGGTGACCCACGGGGGCATCCCCAAGCTTAGTCTTTTCACTCTTCTTGATCACATCATATCATCCTTCTCGCTTGCTCCTTGAAAACTTCCGCCACATCAAACTCAAAGTAATTCTCATTGGAGGGTTAGTGCATAATAAAAAATTCACATGTTCTAATGTAACACAATCATTACCAAATCTTCTGGACATTAGCTACAGCCACTGATGTTTTATGGAGCAAAGAAATCAAATCAAACATAGTAAAAGAGGCAATGCAAAATAAAAGGCAGAATCTGTCAAAAACAGAACAGTCTGGAAAGACGAATTTTTTCTAGGCACTTAACTTGCTCAGATGCGAAAAATCAAAACTAAGTAAAGTTGCGTACATATATGAGGATCATGCGTGATTTTTTTCAGAATTTGTCGATTTTTCTGGAGTACGTACAGCTCAAAACGGTGGACAGCAAAAATCTGTCACTGCGCAGAAATCCAAATTTAGCAACAACTTTCAATTAGAGACTTTACTTGGCACAACAATGCAATAAAATAAAGATACAAAGGAGTTATTACGGAAGTAAACAGCACGTTGACTCAAAATAAAATAAAATGACAGAAAATAAAAAGGTGGGTTGTCTCCCATAAGCGCTTTTCTTTAACGCCTTTCAGCTAGGCGCAGAAAGTGAAAATCAAGTGTTCTCAAGAGAAGAAGCATCAACATCATAATTTGTTCTAGCCTTACGTTTACCCTTTTCACCTTTAGTCTTACCTTTGGGTTTAGGGAATACATGCCGCCTCCTGGCGAGGAGGTGAAGTTCAGAGTGCCTTTTCCCATATCTATTATAGCTCCCAAAAGTTTGAGTAGAGATCTTCCAAGTGTAATTTGTCCTGTCCCTGCACATTCAATGACAAGATAATCAATGGACACTGTTCTCCCCATAAATTTTGTAAACACTCCTTCAGCTATCCCAATAGGTAATATAATGGTGTTATCAGTAAGAGTTATTCCTTCTCCACCTTCAGTGAGTTCCCAAAGATTCAAAGATTCATAAATGTTTTTGGGCATGAGGCAAAATTCAGACATAATATCACAACGAGCATAAAAGGTTTCACCACTAATAGCAACCTTTACCGTAGGGATCCACATTGAAGGTTCAAAATTTATTGGAACGTAGTCATAACATTCCTGAATTTGATTATATCCTTCCTTCAAACAAGATATATTTGTCTCAAGAGTGTTTAATCTAGCATGAATGCTTACAAGGGCCGAATCAAATTTATTAGTTGAGCTAGAAGTTGCAATCAACTTTTTTATGGCATTAAAAGCTTGATCCCCATCACAGTGAAGAAATCTCCTCCAACAACAGCATCCAAAGCATATCTATAACAAAGGACTAGGCCAAAGTAGAAGCTACTAAGAAGCAAGCTCATAGTCATTCTAGGCTCAGTTTTACCATAAGAATCAAAAATTCTAAACCATGCTTCTTTAAAGCTCTCCTCACTTCCTTGTTTAAAAGTGAAGATTAATTCCTCAGGTGACATAGTGACAGGCATGGGACTAGACATGATGACAATAAAAAATAAAGCAAAACCGAAATAACAAAAATAAAACAAGTAACTAAATTTTTTGTGTTTTTGATATAAAGAAAGCAAACAAGACAAAATAAAAATAAAGTAAGCAAAACAAAAACAAAGTAAAGAGATTGGAAGTGAGAGACTCCCCTTGCAGAAGCAACTCAACCTCCCCGGCAACGGCGCCAGAAAATGTGCTGGCGTCGAAGGGGAGGTAGAGGTCTTCTGACTCAGAAATGTCTTGACTTCCCCGGCAACGGCGCCAGAAAATGTGCTTGATGCGTGTAAAGTCACACGTCCATTGGGAACCCCAAGAGGAAGGTATGATGAATGCAGTGATGACTCCCAAGTGCAAGAGATCAATTGTAGTACCTTTCAAATAGAAAAGGTTGTCGAACCCGCGAGGAGCTGAAGGTATTGGTTAGTAAGATTGATAAACAAAGCAATGAAAGATTCAAGTGTTTTTGGTATTTTCAGCTGTATAATTCCAATGCAGCAAGTAACAGTAGCAAGTGAAAGCTCTCAAAGAGAGAAAGCCCAATCTCTTATGTGACAAGAGGACAAGCTCAAGTGATGTGTGACTTATAGGTGGAAAACGTTCCCGAGGGCGGCATGGATATAGGCATAGAGATTTATTAAACAACACGTTGAATATCTTGTCAAGTTTTAATCTTTTTGGACGGAGCCATAATTTGGTATAGCTAAATAAATAGACTACAACCCCTTATGATGGATCATGTGGCCAAGTAAATGACTGCACAAGAGTTATTAAGACATAAAACCCCACCATAGCATTACACTCTAAGGTCCCCGATACTAATACCCTCATACTATAACTTCAAGATTCTAACTCAGGCTTACGTGTCCTTCCAAGTCTTCCTCAATTCATTATACTACGGTGTTCTACTATGAGCCCATATAGGTGAAGTGTTGTGCAGTCGACGTTCGCACAACACCATCATAGAATCACATAAAAGATAAACTCTTGACAAAATACCAACACATGTCATATTTAAATCATTGCCAATTCATCCTATGCCCTCAGGAACATACGGGAACTACTCACAACATGCAAACATGATCATAATCAGTGGCTTAAGTGGTACAACACAATCTGAAAATATAACTTCACCCACAAATAGTGACAAGTACTCAATCACAAACATGAATAGTAGCACAAGACAAGTATCTAGGGTATAGCAACTCTCAAACTATGAGGGGAATGGAGTGGATCACGGAGATGATGATGGAGATGGTGCTGGTCTTGGTGGTGATGATGATGTAGAGGCCTCCTCCCACACCAAGGAGGAGAGGTGATGACGATGGTGATGATTTCCCCCTCTCTGGAGCTCCGGAGCAGCAGGATCTGATCCTCCTCGGAGGGAATCAGGAGTTTCGCCGCCGCCGCGACCTCGAATGGTTTCGTGAAAATTAGGGCGTCCGTTTTCGGGGAGGACGAAGGCGATGCTAAAAAGCCCCAGGCGAGGAGGTGCCCGAGGCCCATTTGGGTGGGCCCCACGCGGCCAGGTACATAGGCCGCGTGGGCTATCCCCTTTTGGCCCTCGTGGCTCTCCTCGCTTCGGTCTTCTTTCCATTGCATTCCTTCCGATGAAAAATGTAGAGTACCTGCACTTAAAAATATGGCAAGGTACCTGTGTATAGTGCAAACCCCTGGATCGTTTCATTTGCACACACAGTTTAAGATGTAGTATCACAACAAAGTATCATTATTACATCGAAGGATCCAGACTTGGTAAAATATTCATTACAACTTGCATAGCATATAGCTAGCTTGAAAGAGTAAAGCAGCGGAAATAATAATCTTCATGGAGTCCTCATCCTTTGCATGTGCCACAGGCGAAAACATGTTGGTTGCAGACTCGAAACCTTAACGAAACTCACTCGTCGTTAGAACAATCTGCAACAAAATAAAATTTTGCAACAGAGTGGGTCAGATACCATTAAAAATGGATCTGGCAAGTGACACTATGTGGACACTTAATGGAATAAGTCTAATAACCTATATGCATATTTGGCTGGTGGAGTTCAAGGCTGTTTTGCATAAACGCCAATTTTCCTATCTTTTATAAAGTATATTCTTTTGTCAAAACAGGTATGGCATGAAAACCACCCTCTTGTCTACCTTTCAACCTCCAAAATTTTAATTTAAGAAATTGGAATGTCGGGAGCCTCCGTTGTCGTCCTTGATCAGCTGCTCAAATTGTCCGTAACCGGGGACACGGCTAAGTACTTAGATTTTACACTCTCGAGAGGTTGTGCACTTTCACCACGAGACCCAACAAACCCAAACTATCCTCAAGCACTCAATTTGTGCTAAGGAAAATGAGAGAGTTGAGACGAGACCTTTGGGAAACAGTCCCCTGTTCCTCTGGGCAGACCCAAAGATATTCATCTACTGAGACGTGTCGGAATCAGGTTCCTAGAACTTACTTAGTCAAGGTAGAGCCATAATACCAAGTGGCTGCACTGGAAGCATCTTCACTTAGAGAAAACTTTGGTCCCTTTAATACCTTGGGTGGCAACCACAAGTGACCATCCCTTAGAGGTCACCCCTAAGAGATGACACTCAACCTTTCCATCATCTTTTCAAAACCAAGTCCACCCAGGTGATAGATTACTTAGTAGAATTAAACTTTAAAGAAAACACATTTGCATATCATCAAATATTCTACTAAGTTATCAAAGGGGTTCTAGACACAACTAGTGTAAAGGTATGGTGGGTTTAGCACATAGCAATAATACTATCCAACACATGCATATAAGAAATACACTAAGTAATGCATATAAAAATACTTAGGAAAATTTATGGGGGTGTGCCACTTGCCTTGGCAATAGGGAGTGTAGTAGTAGCGGTTGCAACCACCTTCGTCTCTCTCCGAAATCTCTAACACAGCAAACAATTCTCAATAAACATACAATCAAAAATGCAACACTTAGAAAAATATGACATGCATGAGATGCAGAATGATACAAAGAATTATGGTATGAAAGACATACAAAACAAATTTAGGGAAAGACATAAAATAACTTAATCCCATTGGCTAAGGCAAGGTCAAGGTTGAGCAAGAAATAACAACTTAAAAATTGTAAGGTTAGTTTAAGTCTTCGCACGTTTGATCTTCAAAACATCTTCAACTCCTTTGTATTCTTCAATGGTCTTCAATTAGCACTCTATGAACTTAGTCTTAAACACCAAGGACTTGATCTATGTCTGAAGTGAGACAAAAATAGAAAGAAAGAGAAGATAGAAAGAAAGAAGTAGTTGGTCTTCCAAGAATCTTCTCCAGGCTTCCTTGTAGCTTTCTCCTTGGTGTGTTGACTTCATTTAATTATGTAGACTTGATGGTTCTGAAGACTTGATTTTGTTGGCAGCATCAAGGTTGGTCTTGAATATAACCTAATCACCATGAAGAGAGAAGAAGGAAGAAAGAGAGAAGGGAAAGAAAGACTTAGAAAAATGTAGGTGGTTGGTCTTCGTGAACTTCCCCTTGATTTTCTTCTAAGTACCTTGACTTCTTGGAGATGCTTCTGGAGTTTGTTTTTCTTGGCTAAGTCCTTCATTGGTCCTCTAACTTCATGTTGAATTCTCCAAGGATAACAATGCAAACTTTTTCCACTAATTTCTAACTTAGTGATTTTTGACTAGGAGGGTTAAAAGGGCTAGCAAGCATCACCTCCAAAATTCTAAGGAGGAAAGTCATGTAAGAAATGCAAAAATATTTCTAAGGACTAGAGATGCATGCCATGCCATGAAATTATTCTAAGGAAAAGTATGAAGAACAATAGTTGATAATTTTTCTAAGGACAAACATTTGTCATAGCAAGTACTTAGAATATTTTCTAAGGAAAACAACCAAGTTTTTCAAGATGCTAAATTTTCTAAGGAAAAGATTTAGCATTATTAAGATGTTGAAAATTTATAAGGAAAAGTGTTGCCAAATTTATTTATCAAAAATTTCTAAGCAGGAAGGTTACTTTATTTGGAGAGGCAAAATATTTCTAAGTACTTTTTGTAACTAAAGTGACCAAAATATGACTAAGTCATTTTATTAGACGAATAGATGAAGAAAAATAATTTTAAACAGTTTTAATTATTAAAATAACACTTAAAATGCATTTAATCAATATTAATTACAAAAATCATAGAAAATACTTTTACAAAAATAGTAGAGTATTCCTACGGCCAAGTATTAAATAAACAAAGTTAAAACAATTGGATTTGCCCAAAAATCAATTTTTAAATTTAAGTTAAGTCAATCTATTATATAATTAAAACACAGGATAACCAACGGTGTAGATTAATCAATTTTAAGCGGTACTATATTAACGGCCGAGATTCGTCGCGTGGAAGTTAAAGTAGGATGCGCTTAAAGAAAGAGTCCATGTGCGATTGGAGAAGCATGTTGTATCGGGTGGGCTGGCAACCTATACTCCAACGTACGTATCAAGAACTCTCTTCCACTTCCTTTTCAGGTTCTATTATATAATTAAAACACAGGATAACCAACGGTGTAGATTAATCAATTTTAAGCGGTACTATATTAACGGCCGAGATTCGTCGCGTGGAAGTTAAAGTAGGATGCGCTTAAAGAAAGAGTCCATGTGCGATTGGAGAAGCATGTTGTATCGGGTGGGCTGGCAACCTATACTCCAACGTACGTATCAAGAACTCTCTTCCACTTCCTTTTCAGGTACAGGAATTTTAGGCAATTCACGGCTTCCAACACATCGGATAGATTTGGAGGCTCTCAAAATCATAGAACTAGAGCTCAGGAGAATCGATCTGATGGTCGTCCCGCATAACAAGAGGTCGGCACGAAATCGCTGTTCTAGGCGACTTCATAAGTACAGGACTTCCCCAGAATTTCTCCTACTGGAGCATAGAAACCTGATTGGAATTGGAATTCAAATTGGTTCACCTGCATGGCCGTGGTGAACGAGATCGCAACCTGCTTGCTTGCCGCCGCTCGGCTGGCACGAAGTTCGTGCTGCTTGGTGAAATTGAAGCCCGACAACTTCAAGTACGGGATCAGACGGTTAGTAACTCAATCCGTGCTCTCAACTACACACTCCACATACCCCACGCGATCGATTGATATGTAGTTTCTCGGAGTTGATATCTGATTGTATGAAAAATTGGCCATGATTTGGAGCGGAGAACTTGAATACACATGGACGGAATCGAAGTAGAGGCGAACATCGGATCAGTGGCATGTGCGAGTTGTTGTCCATCTGAACAAGACGCACCTATCGTTGCCATGTGTTAAGTTCAGAGTACTGCACACTGAGCTACGATCAAAGCATTATCCCCATGGCTTTCAGTTGATTTTCTCTGGTCTGAACTGACGGTGTACCCATGTATGCATAATACGGCAGCCTGTCTGCACTGCAGATCTCCACGGGGCTTCCTCGACTCACGGTCGTGTCCACGCGATGAGCACATGTGCAGGGAAAAGAATAAAGGGATCGCAAGTGAGAAGAAGAGGCCGACCAAGTGTGTTATTCAACATAAATATTTATCCTATTATCCTTGGTGAGATCCCTGTCGACATGCCGACGTGCCACATACTACGATGAACAAGGTATAGACTCTTGGGGCATAAATCTGTATTTTCAAAGTTTTAGCACTAGACTTATGGGGCATAGATCTGTAATTTTCAAGCTTTAGCAGTAACCTATCTGAAAATTTTAACAATTTTACGACCTTTGTTGTATTTCTCTCACTCATGTAGGAAAAGTTTTGGAGGTAATATTTTTTCTGGGTTGCAGGTAGCTAGCTAGAGCTGAAGAGTTGGATATGATTTTAGGGTGGTGACTAGGTAAAACTAAGCAATAAGCTGGTCTCGGTAACATGTATTTTCACATTGCTTTTGTTTCTCATGTTCGTCGTCATACAGTTTGCGGCGTGCAGGCATCAGCTGCTGTGTATTCTTTGGCGCCCCCTAATAAGCTCAGCAATTCTCGCAGGTCTGAGGAAATCAATACTCTGCCCACTCCCAAGTCAGAACTGTGTGCTGATTTGATCAGGAAAAGCTGACACTTGGAAACATGGCGAGCTACAGGTTTGGGTCATCAACTTGCAAAAAACTGGTGGTACACTCAGTACAAAAATCTGCCAGGAGCTACTCTGTTGTATGTCCATGCAGCCCCGTGCAAGTTCCAGGATAAATTTCTCCTCTCTACTTGATCTAATATGCTGATAGTCCGGAATATTTTGCTTTGCGTTACCTAGACAATAATATGGTTGTGGTTAAGCAAAAAATAGTTTTACGACAAACAGAAACATCGTGTTGTATCCTGTAGCTAGAAAGCTGGTCTATGATAATAATAAATAAAGAAAACTTAAATTGCCATTTGGATTAAGAACATCTAACATGGATTAGGTGTTCACCTCTTGATCTTTTGCAATGATTGACTCGCTTGCATGTACCACATATGTTGTTCTGTTGAGTAGGATCAACTGCTTCAAAATAGAAATTGGTCAAGTGAGCTGATCTATTCCGAGTTTGGTGGTCATAATGCCACGTAGAACTTAAGGTGAGTTTTTTGTACACTGCGGATACCCTCTTATTATTCCATCATTCATATCACATGTAATTGTAATTTTTCAGATCATTCAAAAGCCATAACTGCTCATATCCTCTTTCTATTATGTTTATGTTGTTATCTCTTTCGTCATACAAATTATGTTCGTACATCGTACAGTGATAATATAATTCAAATATAGTATCCAGGAAGTACTAACTACTCTTTTTTTCTCCATATTGTGAAATTCTAATTATTTCTTGGCGAAAATAAGTGATGACCGATCATGCATAAAAATAAATAGGAATAAGTTAGGGAGAGGCAATTGGCCAATTGTTGCGGTAAGTCTTACTTCAACGGTGCCTGTTTGTTCTTTCTTTTCTGATGTCTACTTCTGGTAGTTCTTTATTGGCACTCCAAATCTTAAGACAGGTTATATATCGATACCTTTCATAAATCCCATGTTTTTATGTTTCAAATGACTATCAAACTTCAGTACATCGATAGAAGTCGTTGATAAAAAACCTATATATCTTAGTCTTAGGCCATGTATATTTCTCTTTCTTGCTCCTCGATTACACCTGTTCTTCTTTGGATTAATTTGGTGAAGTATTGTCCATCATTTTACACACAAGCAATATTCTTGGAATGATATTTTTTCTGAGATGAGCTCTCCGGTTATCAAATTTTAGTTGCATAAATCTCTTCTATCCTACATTCCTACTACACGTCTATAAGAATTCTAGAATTACCCCTTATTTTTATAGGTATTGGCATATTTGGGGAAGACATGATAGTGCGATCAAATATTTGCCAATGTTACATAAATTTGGATATACCAGTCGCATTAAATTGCTCGAAATTAATTGGCAAAAGTTAAACCATCAAAAATGAAAGACTGCAAGTCAGTTTTTATTTTGGATAGAATTACTTCAGCGGCACACTGTATTTCGTTGAATTTAGTGCGAAGCAACACGAAGAGGACAGTATTCCCTTCCCCACGTCTTCCTAGACGTCTCTTTCTTTTCTCCAGCCGATGTTTTTGTTCTGCATGATATAACTTGGAGGGATAAAATGGAGTTATTATGGTTTAGCTATAACCACCCACAAAAAACCATTCACAAAAGTTATATCACTAGGCGGGATAGATACATGTGAACAGTAACATGGCTCTACAAACTGAATATCGTATATTAATTAATATATTTCACTTCCTAATTCTTCATTTTTCCAAAATATGGCACCAAGAAAAAAAAGATAACAAGATAGAAATAACATTGCTAGCCGCGCAATTGCGCGGGACACCCAGCTAGTTTTACTTAAACAACCATTTTTTAAATTGAACCAAAATAAGTTGGTTAAAACATAAAAATAAATATGCCAAAAGTTTCTACGTGTCATAAGATTTCCAAAAAATATTTTATTTGTAAAATTTGGCCAAACCAATAAAAAGTAGTGATAGATCTAAGATCCAGGGTTTTTCTGCAAAACTGCCGATCTTCGGTTGACTGTTGACTCTGACCGCTGACGTGGCGATGAGGAAGCGCTGACTGGAGCTGACTTTACGGTTGACTACGAATTTTGACCAAAAATAAGGTTGCTCGGATGGAAAAACATGCTTAATGAAAGTTGTAGAGAATTGTGTGCTCTTTCTAACTATCACAAATATGTCCTAAGTGAATGAATAGATTGGGCACAAATCGCAAATTACCTTTCTGATCCGAAACTTCAAACTCGAAAATCTGCTAACTCGCTTGACCAAAAGAGGTGAGTCTTGGGGCAAAAGAAGGATCTTGATCAGGGAACAACTTTCGTAACTACGGCCCGAAGATTTGAGATTGTTTTCTCCTCCGAAAATTGTAAAAAGCAATCTGTATTGTACAGAAAATTCCGTACGTCAAAATCAAAAGAGTGCAATAGCAAAGTTGTAGGTAAGGGTTAGATTTAACTTCTCACCAAGGGAATTTCGATTTGAAGAACCGAGCGCGAAGAGATCTAAGAATTACGACTTCAGATATGAAGGATGGCGATTCAAAATTCTTCCTCCACGGTTGATGAAAAGAGTTGAGGCCTCTCGGGATGGAAAGATATTGAACAGATCGACAATATTGCGTCAGGCTCCGGTGCGATTCGAGATCGTTTTGGTGGGTAAATAAACGAAATACGATTTCGCTGGTTAGGGTTTCGGTGGAACGAAAAGGGGGAAAGAGATGCCGGCGGCTACAGGTGTTTATATAGGCCAAGGGTCGGTGGAATAGCTTGGGCTCGAAGTTATGAACGCGTAGCATCAAACGGATCCGGCTTTGGAGTTATATTTGTTGAGATAAACGTGTTTGAATGAAAAGACTTGGAAAACCGAAATTTCCTGCCATCCTGTTCGAACCCGAGTTGGTTCGGTCCTGCTGGGCTGGCTCGGTGTCCTGTTGGGCCGCCGGTTGGCCCGTTTCGTTTTTTTTCTTCTTCTTTTTCTTTATTCTTTTTCCAGTTTTCTTCATAACTTTTGATTTCGGAATCGGAATCGAGTCAAACCAATTTCTATAGTTTTGTAAAATCAAAACCTTTCCATTAAAACTTTCAAAAATTATTTTCCAAACTTTTCAAAATTTTAAATTCAAATATTGCATAAAGGTTTAATTAGATCTTTATGTTAAATTTTATAAATAGGATTTATAAAAATTCTTTTGAACTTAGATTTAAAATACATAACAAAATAAGGGTAATAAGATCCCATATCACTCAATAAGATAATTTTGCACCAAATCATTTTGACTATAAAGAGTTTGATAATTTAAAATGAAAATCAAAATTCAATTTAAAAGCCAAATAAATATTTTCTTTCAAAAGTAAAACTATAGAACTTTGAAAACAGAGAATAGGTAGGTAATAGAATAACTTCCAAAACATACAAACAATTTACAACCAACATTTAACTCAAGGGAGTTTACCACAATACCTCAAAATAATATATTGGACATAGATAGTCCTTTTAATATATTTCTTAAATATGTTTTCAAGTGGAATTATTATTCCCACTTTTGAAATATCAAAATGCAAACAAAGCTATATGATGATGAATGCATGCATGATTTTTCCTTTCAAGGCAAAATACATAATAGTTTTCAAAAGTTTTAAATTTTTCTGATTTTTCAACTTTTTGAAAAACTTGGGATGTTACAAAAAACTTCCGTGGTATTTTTCCTTTAATTATTTGGGTTCCAGAAACTCCTGAAACAACAAAAACAAGAAAAGGGGATTTTCTTGTAGCGGACCTGCAATTAAAAATTGGCAAGATCCCTGTGTATAGTGCAAACCCCTGGATCGAATCATTTGCACACACAGTCTAAGATGAAATATCACAACATTGTATCAATTATTACACGAAGATCCAGTACATAAGAAAATATTCGTTACAACTTGCATAGCATAAAGCTAGCTTTGAAAGAGTAAGCAGCGGAAATAAAAGTAGCAGTGAGTCTCCGTTATCTTCATGTGCCACAGGCAAAACATGTTGGTTGTAGACTCGAAATCCTTATACGAAACCTCACTCATCGTCTGAACATCCTGCAACAGGAAAAATGTTGCAACAAGGTGGGTCAGAACCATATAAAATGGATCTGGCAAGTGACACTCTGTGGACACTTAGTGGAATAACTCTAATAACCTATATGCATATTTGGCTGGTGGAGTTCAAGGTTATTTTGCGCAAAGCCATCTTTTCCTAAGTTAAATAGTCACACTGGTAAATCCCCAGTGCAACAAAGAGATAACAAAAACTTTCCTCATGTGCGCCCTCAGGTGAAAACCACCATGTACCATGGCCCTGAGTAGTATACTACCCTCAGGTGAAAACCACCATGAACATAGCCCTGAGTAGCGCACCCCTTGTTCAACCCTGCAAATTTTACTTAAGAAATTAGAATGTTGGGATCCTCCGTTGACGTCCTTGATCAGCTGCTCAGAATTGTTCGTAACCGGGGACACGGCTAAGTACTTAGTTTTGACACTCTCGAGAGGTTGTGCACTTTCACCATTTGACTCAATCAGCCCAAACTATCCTCTACACTCCAACAGTGATAAGGAAAAGGAGAAGATTGAGATGAGATTTTTCAGAAGCATTTTTCCACCCCATACTGGCTTGACCCATTCCACCTACATCATCTACATCTGCTTGTCAAGCCGGGATGAGTCCACACAACTTAATCCATCAAGACATAGCCCATATGACAAATGGCTGCACTAGAAGCAATCTTCACTTGGAGTAACTTCAAATCCATTTGTCCCTGGGTGGCCGTCCACAAGTGCACCCTCAGGTGAAAACCACCATGCTCATGGCCCTAAGTATAGTAGAAACTATCTTAGGCGAAGACAACCACGAACACAGCCCTGAGTAGCCACTCAACATAAACCAAGCAATACCAATTCCACCCAGGTGATTCATTAACTTAGTAGAAATTAGCTTTGTATAAAACAACATTTGCATAGCACTCAATAAACTACTAAGTTAAAATAGGATTCTAGACACATAGGAATAAGGATGCTACTCTAAACAGTCTTTGCATAACAGTACTATCCAACCCATGCTTATAGAAAAATACTCTAAGTCATGCATATAGAAAATAGTAGGAGGTTTATGAATGTGCCACTTGCCTTTTGAAGTTGTCGTTGCTCTCACACTCTTTTCAACAGGAACAACGTTGCACTCCATTCAATCTATACATAGAAATCACACAATAATAAACAAACAAAACAACAATTCATAGCATATCAAAACATACAACACAAGATCTTCACAAAATAAATGGTCAAGGAATATCACATAATTCAATATGCAAAAAGAATTGATGTGATTGGGTTTTTGGTTTTCCAATGTGGTTAAAGGTTGGTCAAACAAATAATTTTGAACTTATTAAATATATTAATATGATGTTCAATGGGTTTTAATGGGTTGGTCTTTAATCAAAATTTATCACACATTAATTGGGCCAAAAGTATTTAACACAAATCAAATTTAAGGGTTTGCCAAGCAACATTTTTAAAAGGCTTTTAACACAAACTTAATTGCAATAAATTAACAATACAATACAATATGCTATGCATGAAATGTAATTAAAACACAAATAAAATTATTACACTAACTTTTCTGGTTTTAACAAATCATGCATGAAGCCAAAATGCAATTAAAACAATTTTTAATAAAACATCTAAACAAAACAAATCCTAAAAAGGGAATAAACATAGATTAAATACTACTGTTAAATAAACTAATTTACAAAAATAAGGAATGTGTCTATATGGCTAGGGCAAATATTGTGACATTTTACAAAAAGAAACATAATAAAATAGTTTGTAGGATTTAAACTATACCAAAAATACTCACTTTAAGCCCCTGATTTTTAAATCAGTTTAAAAGTATCCAAAAATATTTTTAACAGTGTCCAATCTATTCTACAGATCTAAAGGTTTCCAAAAATATTTTATTTGTAAATTTTGAACTTTTAGAATTAAAGATATGCCAAAGTATTAGTATGCAATGCACAAACATTTTACTAGCAAGTCTACTGTTTCTCATGTGACAACAAAGTACTGCAACAACTATCCTGTGCTCACATCATATGAACCAACAAGAACAAGCATGGTCACCACAAAATCGTACTAAGAATGGAATAAACATGGAAACACTACCGTAGGCTAAACATGAGTAGCTAACATCAAATATACCTAGCTAGAAGGAAGACACAAACTGAACCTAGTATAACAACAAAAAGACCAATCTTCTAGATAACAAAAACAGCAGAAACAACAAAGTTACAGAAAAAGCTAAACCGTATCAACTAATCAGCAGCAACACTATATAGAGATCAGTGACAACTTTATAAACTTCTACTCAAAGAATCTATAGCTGAACATGCGACTGTAAACAATTAAACATGCTACTACTGCACTAGACAAACCTACAGATTAGCTACATGCAAACAGTAAACTGAGCATATACAAATATCAAGAATGAAACTACGTACGTCCTAACAATGTACCAAGTTCAATTAGTATTGAATTTGGGTCGAATGCGTACATGCTTTTAAGTTAATTTTGCAAACTAACATAGGCATACAAGAACAAACTCTACGGCTGGATTGCTGTGGTCATAAGGGAGGTTTTCTATGTAGGAAACACGAAGATCCAACGTGTGAGAGGCAGCCTAACATGCCACTGCCATCAGACGGCCTTGGATCTACGGCCACACGGTAAACTTGAACTCTAAAGCCGGAACCCATGTCTACCGGATAGGTATATGTATGTGAAGTGTGAGGGTGCAAGGAAATTCGCTGGTTCTCACCGAGTATGACGTAATCGTCCGATGAACTTGATGAACCGAGTTGAAGAAGATGCAGACTGCGCTGTGTGGGTTGATGGCTCAAGCTTCTGGTTCCTCGTATCAGTCATGCACCTCCTCTTGATCATTATGGCGCAGCAGTTCTTCCTCTCGTGGACGGAGTCGTCCGGAACCGGGGCGGCATCCAGCGGCGGCCTCGCGGAGCTCCGCGAGATTGGATCGACGTGAGAGCCTAGGTCTCTGGTGGCTGTGTGGGATGGAAAGAGGAGGCAAGGGGCGTTGATTTGGGACTATATAGGAGGAGAATGGTGCGCTCTAATGGACGTGATTAAAGGGCGGATCAATGCGAGGTAACGGCAACAGTTTCTGGTATGACCTGCCGTTTCTGTTAGCTGACTGCGTGCGTCCGTGCTGGAGAAGGAAGAGGAAGCAGCAACGCTTCTCTAGGCGGCGTTCTGTGCTGGGAGCCTGGACTCGTCCCGTGCGTGCGTGCGAGTTGAGCTCTCGCTCCTCTGGCCTGATGCGGCTGGGCCTTGGGCTGGCCAAGTTGGAATGGTGCAGGGATGTAGAAATAGAAAGGTTCGGCTGCTTGCTTGCTTCGTTGATTGGGAGGTGAAAAGAAAAGGAAAGGCAACGTGACGATTATAAACTAGCTACTAGATGCAAGAAACGGAACAGAATAAATACATGATGAAAGGATCGATCTGGTGAATGGTGCTTGCTGTACTAGTCGGCATGCATGCACGAGCATGTGCATGGCTGAGATTTTGGATATAATAAAATAAGAAGTGAATAAATAGATTTTCCTTTTAAAGAAATCCATAAAATAATATAAAGCTCTGAAGAATACCAAATGAATTTATGAAAACGAAATCAGCTTCAAAATATGATATTTAAATACGAATGAAATTTTAAGGACTCTAAAACTAAGATTTAAATTCACGTATGTATTAATTCATTCCAAGGCTCCAAAACAAGTCAAATAAACTTCTAAAATTTTATATAAATAATATATATCTTTTAACATTCATGGACATGTTTTCAACATATTTAAAATGTAGAAACTTTTCAAATATAGGATAATTGCTTAAGTGACACTTTATGTCAATTTTTAAATAGGGTTTTAAATAAAATCATTTGTGGATTATTAAAATCAAATAAAATATCACAAATGTAGATATTGAAAATAAGTATTTTAAAACTTATTTGTTTTTCAAATAAATATAATTGAATCAAAACCAATTTTGAAAATAGAACATGCTTTAAATAATTTAAAACACTTTTGTAAATATTATTGCAGGGTTTATGAAATACCTTGGATAAAAGAATTTAAACTAAACTCCAATTTTGAATTAACGATTACTTGGATATTTAAACTATTAAACTTTTTGAAGATGCCAAAAGTCGTCTATATTTGGTTTCTATTATAATTTTAATGTTTTCTTTTTAATAAAAACAAAAGTTTTAATTTTTAGTGATTTTTGAACATTCCAAAATATTGGGATGTTACATTTCTGCCTCCAGATATTAAATACCAAAAATAGGGACTTTGTGTGAAAGTCCCCTAAATCATATAAAACATGTTAAAATGATGACATAATGATGCACATAACATGCTATATGATTCTAATTGTTGCATAAATGATGATATAAAATGCACGTATCAACTCCCCAAGCTTAAACCTTTACTCGTCCTCGAGTAAGTAAGGACATAGATCATTACATGCATCAATGGACTTATGGTTGATAAATAAATACGAGCATTGTATCATCATCATATTCACTTGCAAGATAAGATTGATGAACAAAACTCATGCATATGAGGGCAACATAAGTAGAAGCTCTAGCAATCACCCCTTACTTTTGAAAGCAAATAACCATTGTATGTTGGACAATCGAATCATATACTTTTCACATGCCTTTGCTCTCTATGGCAAGCATTATAATCTTTTATACTTTGCTGAAATTTAAAGACAAGATAACTCTCATTGGATAACAAGTTCAAAGAAGACAAATGAAAAGATAGATAGATATAAAAATTGTTTCACCTTGCTTCACTAGTAACTAGTGCAAACTTTAGTCATGGATATCTCAATCAAGTTCCTATGCTCTATACAACCTTTATCTTACACTTTCCATGGCTAACTGAAACTTCAGGTGCCTTCCTTTTCATACACATTCAAGAGCATAAGTATTGAAATATCCATGATCATTAATTTGCTCAAAAGATACTAGATCTAACAAGAGTGTTTTATATCCTTTTCATTATCCCTTCTCAACTTTTTATCCTACAAGACAATATCTCAACCTCAAACTATTAATTCCAAGTCATAGTTGACTTTTACTTATTTTATTATGAGATGATTCTACAATTGTCCAACACACTCAAGTTAATTAATTTCAAGGCAAGATGTGATTGAAACTCTAAATATGCCACGCTCATTTGCATGAGTGTTACCCATAAATCTCCAAACAAGAGAATCATGGATGACACCATACTTTAATATTCATTGATAAACCATAAGATAGAGATACATGATAATGCTCCATGAGCTCACACACGCCTAAGAGATATTGATAACTAATCGATAAAAGCAAACACACCATGACTAGATAGATATGATAGATTGATAAAGAGAAAGACTAGTGGAACTCCCCCAAGCTTGGCGTTCCTCCAGATTCTCCTTTGCTGCAGCCTCCTCCTTCTCATATTCTTCCTCCCATTCAGCCATCTTCCATGGGAAAGGCCTTCCATCACGGAAAGATGTAGGTGGATCATTGTACCTGAGGGTGGCGGCTGCTGCAATCTTCTTGAAGCGTTCTTCATATTCGCAGTTCTGGTTCTCTACATCCCACATGAAGCATTGGAACTTCTCCCACTTGTCGATGACGTCCTTGTACCTATCTTCCAGATCTTCAAGCCTTTCTTGTACTCTTCAACCTTCTTCTCCAGCTCCAGGTTCATGAAGTGTGAGCATCAAGGCTGCGGTAAACCACAGTGCCATACCTGAAGGTCTTGTCCTCTAACTCATCCAGCCTTTCCTCCACCGTGCCGGTGGCCTTGGGAGCCTTCACCTCCTCCACGAGCATCACCCTCCTTGAAGCACACGGTCTTCGGTGGTGCCATCACGGAGTTGAGGTAGCGGTTCACAACACCTTCCTTGGGAGAGCTCTCCCCCTCTTGGTTGGATCCGGAGCAAGACATGGCTAAAACCTGACAGACAGAAACAGCAGAAACAAAGATCGCTCGAGAACGCTCGGTGCGAGATTAGATCGGCAGAGAGGGTATATATTGAGGGTTTTTAGGTCAAGACGAAGCGTCGGGATCGAAAACGAGACGAAAAGGGACTCCGAGGGGAAAAGGAGTGGGCCCACGCGGCCAGGTACTGGGCCGCGTGGGACCCCCTCTTTCCTTCCTCGGGTCTCGCTTCGTCCAGTTTTCTTGTCCCACACGTTAATTTCCATAAAAAATGACTTCCGTAAAATATTATGCAATTCCGAGAAACTTTCCAACAGTAAGTTACCTTCTATTGATTTGGGTTTCTGAAACTGCACGGTTTCTCTCAATTACCTCCTCCGGTGTTTGTAAATTCAGCTCTTCCACCATTCCGACAAAGCTTTTCCTGCAATATAAGGTTTAAGGCGTTGTCCATTAACTACATGAGGTTTACCTTTCATATCACCGTGAAGACGGATAGCTCCTGAACGGTACACCTCCTGTATCACTAATGGTCCCTGCCATCTTGAACGCAACTTCCCTGCAGAAAACTTAAAGCGAGAGTTGTATAGCAAAACTTGATCACCCACTTTGAATTCCTTCTCTTAATTTTCTTGTCATGCCATATTTTAACTTTTTCTTAAACATTTTAGCATTTTCATAAGCTTCATTTCTCCATTCATCTAGTAGGCTCAAATCAAGAATCTCTTTTCTCCTGCAGTCTTAAAATCAAAGTTCAATGTTTAACAGCCCATCTAGCATTGTGTTCTAACTCAACAGGCAAATGACAAGCTTTCCATAAACCATTTTGTAAGGAGACATTCCCATAGGATTTTTAAAAGCAGTTCTATAAGCCCATAAAGCATCATTAATTTTAGTTGGCCAATCAGACCTAGACTTATTAACTGTCTTTTCCAAATGAGTTTAATTTCCCTATTACTTAATTCAACTTGTCCACTTGTTTGAGGATGATATGGTGATGCAATTCTATGGTTAACATCATATTTTGCCAAAGTTTTTCTAAGAATACCATGCAAGAAATGAGAACCACCATCAGTAATTAAAAACCTAGGAACACCAAACCTGGGGAAAATGATGTCCTTGAGCATCTTCATTGCTGTGGCATGATCTGCACTTTTGGTTGGAATTGCTTCCACCCACTTTGTAACATATCAACTGCAACCAAAATGTGAGTATGCTTTGTCTTTGATTCTGGGAAAGGTCCCATAAAGTCAAAACCCCACACATCAAATGGCTCAAGTGGCAAGAATAATTCATAGGCATTTCATTTCTCCTACCAATATTCCTACTCTTTGACATTTATCACAAGATTTAACATATTCAGCACAATCCTTAAATAAAGTAGGCCAATAAAACCAGATTGTAATACCTTTGCTCCTGTGCGATCTCCTGCATGATGCCCTCCATAGGGACTATCATGGCAATCTCTTATTATAGCCTGTTGTTCATGCTCAGGTACACAACGTCTAATAATACCATCCACACTTTTCTTATAAAGAAAGGATCATCCCATGAAGATCATAGAAGAATTTCTTCTTTTGTTGATAAGTGAAGTGTGGAGGTAAACTTTACCAACAATGAAATTTGCATAATTGGCAAACCAAGGAGATGCAACTTTAGCACTAGAAACATTAACAATTGCAAGTTGTTCATTAACAAAGCTATCATTAATAGGAATAGGATCATCAGGTATATTTTCCATCTAGAGAGATGATCAGCTACTTGATTATCTTCCCCTTTCCTATCAACAATGTGTAAATCAAACTCTTGCAATAAAAGTACCCATCTTATTAATCTAGGCTTAGCATCTTTCTTATGCATCAAGTATTTAATAGCAGAATGATCAGTATGCAATGTGACTTTTGAATCAGTAATGTAAGGTCTAAACTTGTCACAAGCAAACAGTACTGCTAAAAATTCTTTCTCAGTTGTAGCATAATTTCTTTGAGCAGCATCAAGTGTTCTACTAGCATAATAGATAACATTCAGTTTCTTATCAACACGTTGGCCCAAAACAGCCCCAACTGCATAATCACTAGCATCACACATAATTTCAAAGGCAATTTCCAATCAGGAGGTTGAATAATAGGAGCACTTATTAAAGCATTCTTCAAAATATTAAAGGACTCAATGCAATCATCATTAAAAGAGAAAGGAACATCCTTTTGCAAAAGATTGGTTAGAGGTTTTGATATTTTGGAGAAATCTTTAATAAACCTACGGTAAAAACCTGCATGCCCAAGAAAACTTCTTATACCTTTGATGTCCCTTGGGTATGGTAGCTTTTCAATAGCTTCTATCTTTGCTGGATCAACTTCTATTCCTTTCCAGAAATCTTATGCCCAAGAACAATACCTTCAGTAACCATGAAGTGACACTTCTCCCAATTAAGAACTAAGTGTTGGTCTTCACAACGCTGCAAAACTTTGTTAAGGTTGAACAAGCAATTATCGAAGGAAGTACCATACACAGAAAAATCATCCATAAAACTTCCATTATCTTTTCAATATAATCAGCAAATATAGCATTCATGCATCTTTGAAAAGTAGCAGGAGCATTACACAAACCGAATGGCATTCTCCTATAAGCAAAAGTACCATATGGGCAAGTAAAAGTGGTCTTTTCTTGATCATCCTTATGGACAGGAATTTGTGAGAAACCTGAATAACCATCTAGATAGCAAAAGTGAGAATGTTTAGATAACCTTTCTAACATTTGATCAATAAATGGCAATGGATAATGATCTTTTCTAGTTGCTTTGTTTAATTTCTGAAATCAATACACATCCTATAACCAACAACAGTACGTTGAGCCACAAGTTCATCCTCATCATTTGGAACAACAGTCATTCCACCCTTTTTAGGAACACAATGAACAGGACTAACCCACTTACTATCAGCTATAGGATAAATGATACCAGCTTCAATAAGTCTTATTACCTCTTTTCTTACCACTTCTTTCATTTTTGGATGGAGACGGCGTTGATAATCAACAACAGGTTTTGCATCTTCTTCCAATTAATTTTATGCATACATAGAGCTGGGCTTATACCTTTAAGATCATCAAGAGAGTATCCAATGGCTGGTCGGTGAGCTTTTAGCACATCAAGTAATTTCTCTTCTTCTTCAGCTGAAAGGTTAGCACTAATAATGACAGGATATATGCTCTTATCATCCAAATATGCATATTTCAGATTTGTAGGCAAAGGTTTTAATTCAAAACTAGGATCCCCTTTAGGTGGTGGTAGCACTCCTAGATTATCAGGTGGGATATGCAACTGTAATTGTGGTGGTTGTTGCCATAATATTTGTTCTAAAGCCTCTTTTTCCTCATCATTAAATGGTTCATCTTGATTAAGCATATAACGTTCTACAACATCTGTTGAAGCTACAGCTATATGAGCAAGAGTTTCAATTAAATCTTCAGAAATTGGCTCTTTAACAACATGTTTATCAGCAAATTTAGAAAAGTTGAATTCAAGTTTCTCAGCACATTTAATAAACACTTTCTCTTTAAGCAAATTGATTTCAGCACCAACAGTACGCAAGAAAGGTCTACCAAAAATGATAGGACAAAATGAATCTTGAGGACAACCAAGCACAATAAAATCAGCAGGATATTTTATTTTGCCAACCAATACTTCAACATCTCTAACAATTCCAAATGGACTAATATATTCTTTATTAGCAAGTTGAATTGTCATACCTGTCTCTTCCATAGCAATAGGATCAATATCAGGCTTGATTTCAAGATAGAGAGAATATGGAATGACACTAATGCTTGACCCAATATCACATAGACCATGATAACTTGAAGTCCCAATAGAGCATGATATAACAGGTTTCCCCACCTTGGCCGAATTACCTTTGATGACTTTAGTAGCATCTTCACATAGATAAACATCAACAGGTCTTCTTCATTAAGTTGCTTGATGACAGAAATTTGAGTGTTGACTTCCACCTGTTCATAGGCTGAGAACACTTTCTATTACTTTTGTTAGTAACAGCAATAAGTAAATTCTCTTAACTTGGTTTGGATAGGTGGTGCTTCAACATACTCCTCAATTGTCACAGATGACCGGTTCAACCTGTTTAATAACTTTAGGAACAACAATAGATTGTTTAACAGGTTCAACATAAACTTCAAATCCACTTTTTGGAACACAGATATGTCAGCAAAAGATTTAGCTATTCAAGTATAACATAAGGATCAAGATTAAATGTATCACTCATATTTTTAAACAGATAGAAGTAGAGAAGTTCTCTACACATGAATATCCATAATCAAAATAAGGCTCATTACCTTTATCAAGATCCCAATGTCCAGTATTTTCAGAAATAGTCTCCAATAAATTCCATGCTTCTTCTTCAGTATTATTTGTGAAACTTCCACCAGATGAATTATCCAGAATTTCCTTGTGCTTCATAGGTAGCCTCACATAAAAGTTTATCAATATAAGTTTCCTTGTAAGATCATGACAAGGGTTCTTGCGAAGGAGTTCCTTCAATCTCCCCCAAGCTTGAGTAATACTCTCTCCCAGATGTGGCCAGAAATTGAATATGTAGCAGCGGTTCTCATAAGCTTCTTTAGGAGTGAAGTATTTAAGAAAGAAAACCTTCCTCAAGATATTCCAGTCAATATAGCTTCTTCATCCAGAGACCTGTACCAAACACGAGCATTACCAGATAAAGACAAATATAGTAACTTTCTTTTTACCTCATCCTCAGGAATACCAGGAAGTCTAAATAAACCACATATGTCTTCAATCAACTCCATGTGTTCACGTGCAGACTTAGTTCCATCCCTGTAAATGGATTTTTCATAACTCTTTTAACATGACCCATGGGAATTTTATCCCACTTTAGGTATCTCAGGCACAGTAGTTTCAACCACTTTGCAGTAGTGGCATAAGCACTTTCATATAGAGCAAGATGCAGCGAGGAACGATTCATAAATGCCATAGTAACAATGAGATAAAACACAGCTTTCAAGTTTCCTTACCAAACTTCTTACCAATAGCGCAACGCTCCCCGGCAACGGCGCCAGAAAAGTATCTTGATGACTCCCAAGTGCAGGAGATCAATTGTAGTACCTTTCAATTAGAAAAGGTTGTCGAACCCACGAGGAGCTGAAGGTATTGGTTAGTAAGATTGATAAAAAACAATAAAAGATGCAAGTGTTTTTGGTATTTTCGGTTGTATAATTCCAATGCAGCAAGTAACAGTAGCAAGTGAAAGCTCTCAAAGAGAGAAAGCCCAATCCTCTTATGTGCAAGAGGACAAGCTCAAGTGATGTGTAACTTATATGTGGAAAACGTTCCCGAGGGCGGCATGGATATGCTAGGCATAGAGATTTATTAAACAACACGTTGAATATCTTGTCAAGTTTTAATCTTTTTGGACGGAGCCATAATTCGGTATAGCTAAATAAATAAACTACAACCCCTTATGATGGATCATGTGGCCAAGTAAATGACTGCACAAGAATTATTAAGACATAAAGTCCCACCATAGCATTACACTCTAAGGTCCCCGATACTAATACCCTCATAATATAACTTCATGATTCTCTCAGGTTTACGTGTCCTCCCAAGTCTCCTCAATTCATTATACTACGGTGTTCTCCTATGAGCCCATATAGGTGAAGTGTTGTGCAGTCGACGTTCGCACAACACCATCATAGAATCACATAAAAGATAAACTCTTGACAAAATACCAACACATGTCATATATAAATCATTGCCAATTCATCCTATGCCCTCAGGAACATACGGGAACTACTCACAACGTGCAAACATGATCATAATCAGTGGCATAAGTGGTACAACACAATCTGAAATTATAACTTCACCACCAAATAATGACAAGTACTCAATCACAAACATGAATAGTAGCACAAGACAAGTATCTAGGGTATAGCAACTCTCAAACTATGAGGGGAACGGAGTGGATCACGGAGATGATGATGGAGATGGTGCTGGTCTTGATGGGGTGATGATGTAGAGGCCTCCTCCCACGCCAAGGAGGAGAGGTGATGACGATGACGATGATTTCCCCTTCTCCGGAGCTCCGGAGCAGCAGGATCTGATCCCCTCGGAGGGAATCAGGAGTTTCGCCGCCGCCGCGACCTCGGATGGACTTGGAAAATTAGGGCGTACTTTTCGGGGAGACGAAGGCGTGCTAAAAAGCCCCAGGCGAGGAGGTGCCCGAGGCCCATTTGGGTGGGCCCCACGCGGCCAGGTACATAGGCCGCGTGGGCCACCCCCTTTTGGCCCTCGTGGCTCTCCTCCTTCGGTCTTCTTCCGTTGCCTTCCTTCTGATGAAAAACTTCCGTGGTATTTTTCCTTTAATTATTTGGTTCCAGAAACTCCTGAAACAACAAAAACAAGAAAAGGGGGTTTTCTGCCTCCCAGATATTAAATACCAAAAATAGGGACTTTGTGTGAAAGTGCCCTAAATCATATAAAACATGTTAAAATGATGACATAATGATGCACATAACATGCTAATATGATTCTAATTGTTGCATAAATGATGATATAAAATGCACGTATCATGCAGCAGCAAGTTTTCCCTTAGTATGAAACCAAGGTTTAATCGAACCAGTAGGAAGTCGGCGATGCTCTGAAGGTTGTTGGTGAAGGAGTGTAGTGCGGCGCAACACCAGGGATTCCGGTGCCAACGTGGAACCTGCACAACACAATCAAACTACTTTGCCCCAACATAACAGTGAGGTTGTCAATTTCACCGGCTTGCTGAAAACAAAGGATTAGGCGTATAGTGTGGAAAATGATGTTTGCTTGCAGAGAATGAAAAAGAACAATGATTGCAGTAGGCTGTATTTCAGATGTAAAAGAATGGATCGGGGTCCACAGTTCACTAGTGGTGTCTCTCCATAATAAAATAATAACATGCTGGGTAAACGAATTACATCTGGGCAATTGATAAAATAAAGAGACGCATAACAATGCATATACTAGTCATGATTATCACTATTAGATTTACTTGGGCATCACGACAAAGTACACATACCGCCATCCAGCATGCATCTGTGCCTAAATAGTCCACCTTCAGGTTAGCATCCGCACCCTTCCGGTATTAAGTTGCAAGCAACAGACAATTGCATTAAGTATGGTGCATAATGTAAACAACACTAATATCCTTAGACAAAGCATTGATGTTTTACCCCTAGTAGCAACAACACACCCACAATCTTAGAACTTTCTGTCACTGTCCCAGATTAAATGGAGGCATGAACCTACTATCTAGCATAAATACTCCCTCACTAGTACAGAACGACACATCGGATACCCCTCTATGGAAACGGCAGGCGTTAGGCGACGGAGAATCGCGCTTTCTGCGTGGCCAGTGCATACAAACCTGACCTGGGCCGCGGCTGGCCCATCAACATAGGTAACGGTGAAAGTATTAACTCCGTTACCCATAGTATTGGCAACGTCTTAATTCTGGCTCCATTTCCGATATGTGCCTCTATAGCAACGGAGACTTTTGGGTGTCTGTTTCCAATGTGGACACGTTCCATCTTCTTGGAATTCGAAGCGAGGCGAGTAAATGCCATGGCGTAGTGGCACCGCCCACTACTCCTTGAAAACCCCAATCCTTGCTAGCTCAAGACGCCACCAAATCTGCTCTCTCTCTCTCGCTCGCTCGCTCCCTCCTACTGATTAGCGAAGATGCCTCGCAGCAACGACACACATGAGCACACTGAGTCGCCGCGGGACAGTCCCCCCGTCAGCGGCGAGTCCGTTGAAGACCGACGCCGGAGAAAAGCGACGACGAATACGCCAACTTCCATGATCCCACCTTGATGCTGGGCCCCACCGAAGGTTGATTCTGATGACGAGTCAACCGAAGAGGAGAAGGAGGAGGAGGAGGAGGACGAGGAGAGGAGTCGGAGGCGCCGGTCCCGAAGAAGGGAGCCCCGGCGAACGGAGAAGAAAGCCGCCGCCACCGCCTCCGATATGCTGCCACCGCCGCCACCATCCAATGGCCCCAATAAGCGAGGCCGTGAGAAGGACGAGGATTGCACGAAGCAGGGCGCAAGAAAAACAAGAAGCTAGTAGTAGTTCTATAAGTTCTCCAACTGTAATTACTTTATTATTATTAATATGTACTGCGTATGTAATGTAGTAATCACTAATTTAAATAAGTATCCTATAAGTGGTTTTCTCCATAGTAGAGATTAGGAAAAATATTATTTCAGAGAGTAGAAGAAATTCCACAGAGTGGGCGCGTAGGTCCCACACCTCAGTGGAGAAAAACAAAGGAAACGGTCCTTCTAAAGAACTGTTTCTTGTTTTTACCTATATATATGGGCGTACAGAGCAAAACCTAACACTCGTTTCCTCACTCAGTCCCAGTATGCTAGATCTGTTCGTGGCGGCGCATCCTGGCGTTGCGCGCCATCGCCGGCGCCGTTGCGGCGCCGTCTCCGCCCAGAACGAGCTATTCCCGGCGAGGTCTTCGCCATCTCCCCCGACACGGCGAGGTCTTCGCCATGTCCCCCGACACGGCGAGGTGTTCGCCATCTCGCCCGGACACGGCGAGGTCGTCGCTCTGTCCGCTTCCTCTGCTCCACCACTTCGGATCTGCTAGATCCATCCAAGGCGACGTGAAGAAGGTATCAGATCCACATCCGGTAGTTCTATCTAAATCATTTCTTGATGTAGTTAACTTGCCTATTGTGCACTTGCAACTAGTTGTAGTTTAGCTAAACTTGTTGAAAGTAGTTCAGTTCCACATCCGGTAGTTCTATCTAGATCATTTCTTGATGTAGTTAACTTGCCTATTGTGCACTTGCAACTAGTTGTAGTTTAGCTAACTTGTTGAAAGAGTTCATTTCACATAAGGTAGTCTATTCTTAGATCATTTTGATGTAGTTAATTGCCTATTGTGCACTTGCAACTAGTTGTAGTTTAGCTAACTTGTTGAAAGTAGTTCAGTTCACATCGGTAGTTCTATCTAGATCATTTCTTGATGTAGTTAACTTGCCTATTGTGCACTTGCAACCGGTTGTAGTTTCGCTAACTTGTTGATAGTTAGTTTAGTTCACATCCGGTAGTTCTATCTAGATCATTTATTGATGTAGTTAACTTGCCTATTGTGCACTTGCAACTAGTTGTAGTTTAGCTAACTGTCCATGTGAAAACAAGAGTCTATTTCGTGACACTGCATAAAAAAGTCGGAGACACAGAACAAACAAACGAACATTACTCAGGAGAGTAGTGTTTGTTGACTTTCCCATAATGGCCTCCAATTATATACATAGGTCAGTACACATTATATACTACTGTATACTTCATATTATTGTGTTAAATTGTTTGATCTATCTAGTAGTGTCAGAACCAACATAAATCCTTATTTAATTTAGGGATATCAAGCTGTTCCCTTTCAAAACGAACATTACATAGGTAAGATATCGTTTCAGTTTGCTTAATTCATAGTGTATTTGTTTTAGCATATGTATTTAACAATTGTAACTCTATTTACTAATGTAAAGGGTCCAAAGCTTCAACATCCTTCTCTCAAGAAGTTGAGATAAGAAGAGATAGCTGAGTGACACTGCGAGGATTGTGGAAAAGGATGTAGGGAAGAAATCATATTCTTCCGTCCTTTGACATGATAGGCTTAGTATAGATGAAATCTGTTTCGTTTTACCGCTTATGTTTGTCACATTTGTGATGCAATTGTAAAGGTGAAATTGTGATGGAAAATGTAAAGTTACATTGTGATATGAATGAAATCTGTTACCGTTTTAGTATTTGAGTTGTGCTGTGAGATTTTAAGTATCTAGTGGCATTTGTAAAGTGGCATCCTGTAACTGAAAATATGAGAAATGCTCAGTGCAAACAGGTGGATGGCAAACTTGTATCTGATGAAGGAAAACTAAGGAAACGGAGGTCTGCGCACAACCGTTGCCAAATGGAGACCTCAGGAAACGGTTTTTGGCCTCCGTTACCGATGAAGGCCTTACACATCAGTGACAGAGGCGGGGACACGGACCCTTTCTCCGTTGCCGAAGGGTTTTTTGCCCCGTTTCCGATGTGTCATTCTATACTAGTGCCTCTTGGAGTTACAAGCATAAACTTGGCCAAAGCCTACACTAATAACGGAGAGCATGCAAGATCATAAACAACGTATATAAGATAGATCAATAATCAACTTGACATAGTATTCAATACTCATCAGATCCCAGCAAACACAACATGTAGCATTACAATAAGATGATCTTGATTATGATAGGCAGCTCACACGATCTAAACATGATGGCACAAAATGAGAAGACAACCATCTAGCTACTGTATGGACCCGTAGTCCAGAGATGAACTACTCACGCATCACTCCGGAGGCAGGCATGGTGATGTAGAGCCCTCCGGTAATGATTCCCCTCTCCGGCAGGGTGCCGGGAAGAGCTTCAGGACCCCCCCGAGTTAGGGTTAACGGCGGCGGCGGCAGCGGATGTTTTCTGGAATAATGGCTCGGTATTTTAGGGTTTACGCCTCGGGGGAATAAATAGGCGAAGGGGCGATGTCGGTGGAGGCACGGGGCCCGCTCCCCACACGGTGGCGCGGCAGGGGGCCCACCCGCGCGGGTGGGGACGGCGCCTCGCTGCCCCCTTCGTCTCTCCTTCAGACTTCTGGAACGTGTCGGAAAAAATAGAAACTTTGCAATTTGTTTCGTCCGATTCCGAGGATATTTGCAGAACAACTTTTCTAAAACCAAAACAGCAGAAAACAGGAACTGGCACTGTGGCATCTTGTTAATAGGTTAGTCCTAGAAAATGCATAAAAATGCTATGAAGTGTGAATAAAACATGTAGCAATTGGTATAAAACAAGCATGGAACATAAGAAATTATAGATACGTTGGAGACGTATCAGATTCCATTGTGGATTCGTATATGTCGTTTAATACCGGCAAGGATATGTGGGATGCGCTCGAGGCCAAATTTGGGGCCTCGGACACTGGCAGCGAGTTGTACGTCATGGAGCAATTCTATGACTACAAGATGACTGATGAGCGTTCTGTTGTACAACAAGCTCATGAGATACAGTCGCTCGCTAAGGAACTTGAGCACTTCAAGTGTAACTTACCAGACAAGTTTGTCGCCGGTGGCATTATCGCCAAGCTTCCATCTTCATGGAGCAACTTTGCTACTTCTCTGAAACACAAGAGACAAGATTTTTCCGTTTTGGATCTCATTGGGTCACTTGATGTGGAAGAGAAGGCGAGAGCGAAGGATACACATGCTCGAGTTGCCGAGGCTGGTTCTAGTGCCCATGTGGTACAGAAGAAGAATTACCAGCCACCCCACAAGTCCAAATTTAACAAGAGTAAATCTGGGGGTAAAGGCAAGTCTGATGATAGACACAAGCCGTCACAGTCTACCAACTTCAATAAGAACAACAATAAACCAAGGAAGGGACCATGCCATGTTTGCGGTGATCCAAATCACTGGGCACCTCGTTGTCCCAACCGCCATGAGCTGCGCACATCTGAAAACAGCGGCAAGACTGCCAATGCTGTCATTGGCAACACTGAGATGAAGGATTCTGGGTACGGTATTTTTCCTACCATCCTTTTAGTTTGTCATTCTCTCGAATGGTTGATTGACACTGGTGCCAATGTACATGTTTGTGCTGATGCCTCCATGTTTTCTTCTTATCAGGTCAAAGGGATTTCTCCCGTGCTGATGGGGAACAACTCACATGCTACTGTTCGTGGTGTTGGTACGGTCGATCTGAAGTTTACTTCGGGGAAGACCGTGCGCCTGAAGAATGTTCATCATGTGCCCTCCATTAATAAAAATCTCGTTAGCGGATCTCTTCTGTGTCGAGATGGTTATAAGTTGGTGTTTGAGTTCAATAAAGTTGTAATATTCAAGTATGGACAATTTGTTGGTAAAGGCTATGAGTGCGGAGGCTTGTTCCGCCTATCTTTGTCGGATATTTGCACTAAAGTTATTAATCATGTTTGCCATGCAATTGAGTCTAATATTTGGCATTCACAACTTTGTCATATTAACTTTGGTAGCATGCGGCTAGCTAGTTTGGATTTAATTCCGAAATTCACCATTGTGAAAGGTTCCAAGTGTCAAGTATCCGTACAAGCTAAGCAACCTCACAAGTCTCATAAGACTGCGGAGGAGAGAGACTTGGCACCACTGGAACTTATACATTCAGATATTTGTGAGTTGAATGGCGTTTTGACAAAAGGCGGAAAGAAATATTTCATGACGCTTATTGATGACTCCACTAGATATTGTTATGTGTACCTTCTGAAAACAAAAGATGAGGCTTTAAACTATTTCAAAATCTATAAAGCTGAAGCAGAGAACCAACTTGATCGAAAGATTGAAAGATTAATGTCTGATCGAGGTGGAGAGTATTTTTCCAAGGAGTTCGATTTGTTTTGTGCAAAACATGGTATAATCCTCTCCAAGGCATGGTGGGGGAGGCTGTATTGACAACTTGTCATGTCCTAAACCGAGTTCCCACAAAGAAGAAAACCGTTTCTCCATTTGAAGAATGGGAAAGGAAAACTACGAGACTCTCTTACTTTCGTACTTGGGGTTGTTTGGCGAAAGTCAATATACCAATTCCCAAGAAGCGCAAGCTTGGACCAAAAACGTGGATTGTGTTCTTCTGGGCTACGCTTTTCATAGCGTTGGTTATAGATTTTTGGTAGTAAAATCTGAGGTATCCGACGTTAATGTTGGTACGATTATGGAGTCGAAGGATGCGACTTTCTTTGAGGATATATTTCCTATGAAGGATATTCCTAGCTCATCAAATCAGGAGATACCTAATACATCTAGTCAGGAATTGGTTGATATTCCTGATCCTACCATTTCGATAGAACACACTGATAATCCATGGAGGATGACAATGAAGTTCCTGTTAGGAGCAAGAGACAGAGGACTGCAAAGTCCTTTGGTGATATTTCATTGTGTACTTTGTGGATGACACACCCAGTACCATTTCAGAAGCTTATGCATCTCTTGATGCTGACTACTGGAAGGAAGTTGTCCGTAGCGAGATGGATTATCTTGGCTAACGGAACCTGGGAAGTCACTGATCGTCCTTATGGGTGTAAACCTGTAGGATGTAAGTGGGTGTTCAAGAAAAAGCTTAGGCCTGATGGTACTATTGAGAAGTACAAGGGCGGCTTGTGGCCAAGGGTTATACCCAGAAAGAAGGAGAAGACTTCTTCGATACTTACTCACCTGTGGCTAGACTGACCACGATTCGAGTGCTACTTTCATTGGCTGCCTCGCATGGGCTTCTCGTTCATCAAATGGACGTGAAGACAGCTTTCCTAAATGGAGAGCTAGACGAGGAAATTTATATGGATCAGCCGATGGTTTTGTAGTACCTGGTCAGGAAGGAAAGGTGTGCAAGTTGTTGAAGTCTTTATATGGCCTAAAGCAAGCTCCTAAGCAATGGCATGAAAAGTTTGAGAGAACTTTGACTGCTGCAGGTTTCGTTGTAAACGAATCTGACAAGTGTGTGTACTATCGCTATGGTGGGGGCGAGGGAGTTATTCTCTGTCTGTATGTCGATGACATACTGATCTTTGGAACCAATCTTGATTTAATCAAGGAGGTTAAGAATTTCTTATCTCGTTGTTTTGAGATGAAGGATCTAGGAGTAGCTGATGTATCTTGAACATCAAGCTGCTGCGAGATGGTGATGGTGGGATTACACTGCTTCAGTCTCACTATGTGGAAAAGGTATTAAGTCGTTTCGGGTATGACGATGTAAACCCTCTCCAACACCATATGATCCTAGTGTGTTGCTTCGAAAGAACCAGCAGACTGCTAGAGATCAACTGAGATATTCTCAGATTATTGGCTCGCTTATGTATTTGGCTTGTGCCACGAGGCCTGACATCTCTTTTGTTGTAAGCAAGTTGAGCCGGTTTGTTTCTAATCCGGGAGATGATCATTGGCATGCGCTCGAGAGAGTTATGCGTTATTTAAAAGGCACTGCGAGCTATGGAATTCACTACTCCGGGTATCCAAGGGTACTGGAGGGTTATAGTGATTCCAATTGGATATCTGATGCTGATGAGATTAAGGCCACGAGTGGTTATGTGTTTACACTCGGTGGTGGAGCTGTTTCCTGAAAGTCTTGCAAGCAGACCATCTTAACGAGGTCAACTATGGAAGCAGAACTCACAGCATTAGACACAGCCACTGTTGAAGCAGAGTGGCTTCGAGAGCTTTTGATGGACTTACCTGTGGTTGAAAAACCAATACCCGCTATCCTTATGAACTGTGATAATCAAACTGTGATTCACAAGATTAAAAGTTCTAAGGATAATATGAAGTCATCAAGGCATGTGAAGAGGAGATTGAAATCTGTCCGAAAATTAAAGAACTCCGGAGTCATTGCGTTGGATTATATCCAAACGTCTAAGAATTTGGCAGATCCCTTCACAAAGGATTTATCACGTAATGTGATAGATAGTGCATCGAGGGAGATGGGTTTGAGACCCACGGTATGAGTTGTCCACAGTGGTAAACCACTCTATGTGATCGGAGATCCCGTGAATTAGAAGTGGGTGACAAGCTGTTGGACAGCTGAGAGGAGAGTATCCTTATATTTTACCATCCCACTCCGTAAAGATGCAATACTCTCCTAATCTGCATGGCAGGTTGATATTTATCTTAATGTATTCCAAGTGGCTTACTTTTATAAGCGGAGATGTTGTCCTGCAGAGCATCTCTTGAGGAATACACCTATATGAGTCTGACTGTTAAACGTCGCAGTCTATGAGAGTTGGGTGCTCTCTAGTAAACTCATGAAAGGTCTCGGAGTATGACGTATAAGCTCCAAACCGCGGGGAAGCCTTGCGGCAGCCAGTATCGGTCAAGGATTTGTGTGAAACTAGATTCGCAGCAAACTTGTAGTTCAAGGCATAGTCCACTATTCAAGTTGTGGTCTAGTGTAGCATAAGTTCTAAGTGGAAGTTCAACTTAACAGTCCTCCACTAAACACCGGTATATAAACAATGTTTTGGAACAAATTGATGAGTTAAGCCAATGAGACTTTGTGGGGGATTGTTGGAATTTTGACTAGCTTTGCTAGTGGGCCTTTGGTCCAAAGCCCAACTAAAAATTCTGAAATTCTCATTTGGCCCATGTTCATGTGGCTGTGTGTGTACGTGACTAAACTTTAGAGTGACTAAACTTTAGTCCCATACTGCTAGTTGGGAGTGAGCTGCACCACTTTATATAGTGAGCGTTTCACTACTAGCATGAGGTGTTAGTTGTGAGGAGAAAGGAGGCAGTCCACACGCGCGCTCTCCTCCTCGCTCGCCTCGCCACGCCTCGCCTCGTCACGACACGTCACATCACGACGCGCCGCGGGTTGCGGGAATCTCGCCGAGCCGAGTTATATTTTTGCTGTTCGGGAAAATCTAATGAGTCATTAATCAGTAATTAACGGACGCGTTAATTACTCAGCCGTTTCTGATTCCTTTGGATCGTGGGACTGTTACCGACTACTTTGGATCGTGCGGCTGCGCCCACGTCCTACCCGAGCTGCGCTATATATACTGACCGTGCGAACCCTAGCCGCCACTACGTGCAACACATGGTAGCTCGCCGCCCTAGTTCCAGAACTTGCGCCGCCGTCTTCCAAGTCTTCTCCATCCCGTCTTCCGGCGTGCACCGGTTGAAGGGACAGTAGGCCTCCGGAACCCCGCCTCTTGTGATCCTGTACGGGAGAGGGGCGATCAGGTTTTGGGGGAGCGCACTCGCGCGACTACTGGCTTCGAGTTCTTCCCCAACGACGACTTCTTCCCCGACATCGGCAGCCTCTTCATCGACGACATGGGCGACAACGCCAACGCTTCCGCTGCTGCTGCGACGTATGATCTCTTAATCTTCATGTTTAAGATATTGATAGAGTTCCTGCTTGTAGTAGTTGCTCTAGATTTGATATGTTTGTCTACTGTTTAGTAGATCGCATGATTAGTTTAATTCCTATTATTCTAGTCATGATTTATTTACTGTTTTCGTGGATTAAATCATATGCTAAATTGCTTATATTTTCAACAAACGTGTGACTTTCACGTCATCACCGCCAGACTACCGCCTGCCACATAGGTGTCAGGTGAAACCCGTTAATTAGGTTCCTCGTGCCCGACCAAGGCCCAATGGCCACCAGAGCAACGCCACCCGTTATTTTTTGTTTTTCTCTTCTTTTTCCTTTCGTTTTCTTTTGTTCCTGTTTCTTTTATATTTTTTTAATGATTTTTGGAAATTCTTGATTTTTTGAAAAGTATTCAAATCTGAAAAATCTTCACATTAGAAAATTGTTCATGCATGAAAATTGTCCGGATTTAAAATTTGATTTTATTGTTAATATTTAAAATTTGTTTAGATTTGAAAAGAATCATTTAACTCTCATTTAATAGTTGTACAAATTTGAACGTCAAAGAATTGTTCTATTTAAAAAACTTTCAGATTTTTAAAATTATTCGAATTGAAAAATTGTCATTGGAGGTGACGTCAAGCGAATGAGATCGATCTATATTAATCGGTTTTTGCTAATTCTCATAGTTCTCAATCGTATGACGTCATTAATTGCAAGTGGAGTTGCAACTAATTCGAACCACTTGATTTGCTTGTGATTCGTGCATCAGTTGCAAGTCAACTGAGTTAATTCTCATTCGACTGGGTTGCAAGTGGATTTGAAACTGCTTCACACCATTTGATTTGCTTCGTGATTCGTGCTAATATGAGTTGTAACTTGACTTGCAACTGTGATTGATAATGTCGTGTGAAAGAGAACTAAGTTAATTCTTATTTGATTGAGCGCTACTAATCGTCATATTAATATTGGTGATGTTCTTAAAAAAAAGGGTACGGTACTTGTAAAACTGAATAAAAAGAATAAAAAGTAGTCTGTCATGAAATCGGAAAAGGAAACTCTGAAACAGCGAGATCTGATCCGTTTCGGCAACATGGTCCTGCTCCAGCTCCGGCACCCCGGCGAGGACAAAACCGGCCCATCCACAGCACAACTCACTAGAACCGTCCCGATCGGCGCCAACAGCGACCAGCATTTACATCGAACGGCTTCATTTCAGCGAGAGCAGAAGATACAAATATCACCAGCGAGGAACGAGAAATCTCGTGAGGAGAATCCGGCCAGAGGAACGCCATTGGTCGCGGCGGTGCCAGGTCGGCGCCATGTGGCACCCCCAATCACCTTATCGCCTCCGCTCCCTTAAAAATGGCGCTGTTGCTTCGCTTTCCCGAGCCTTTCACTCAGAGAGAAAAGCTCGCACTATCTGGTATCTTGAGCTCAGTTTGCTCGCTGGTTGAAGATGGCTCTCCAGACGGCCACCTCCTTCCTCCCGTCGGCGCTCTCCGCGCGCAAGGAGGTGAGCGCCGGCCGCCGGTTCCTTGTAGTTTGTTTCCACGCGAGTTCATGTATGTCGGGTGCTTGCTTCCTAATCGTTGGTGCTGATTTCATGGCTGGTGTCGTCTGCTTGCAGGGAGCGGTGAAGGATTCGTCGTTCTTGGGTGTTCGTCTCGCCGATGGCCTAAAATTGGACACCACCTCGCTGGGGCTGCGCACCAAGGTGAGAGCAACTGTTGCTGCTTCCTGAACATTTTGTTTATCGTTATGTTGATGCGTGTGTCTGCACTCTTTGAGTTGCTGCTCGTAATTGCGCATCATTTAGGGAATTGCAGCTAACAAAATCAAATAGTGGAGTAATTCGTAGTAGCAGTTGGGCTTAGATTGTACAGTCATTTTAAGAGGGGGTTATCAGAAGTTCAGTACTGAGCTCTTGAAAGTCCCTTGCAGTTTTGCTCTCTGCCGTGCATTGTTAGTAGTGCTGTGATTGAATTGATTTATGACCAAGATTCGTGGCACGAACTACCTGCAGAGGGTGAACACGTCGTCGGTGGCCATTCGCGCGCAGGCGTCGGCGGTATCCGCACCCACCGCAACCCGGCGTCGCCGGCTGGCAAGAAGACCCTCCGCACGGGCACCGCGATCATCACGGGCGCGTCGTCCGGCCTCGGCCTCGCCACGGCCAAGGCCCTGGCGGAGTCCGGCAAGTGGCACGTCATCATGGCGTGCCGCGACTACCTCAAGACCGCGCGCGCCGCCAAGGCGGCCGGCATGGCCAAGGGCAGCTACACCATCGTCCACCTCGACCTGGCCTCCCTCGAAAGCGTCCGCCAGTTCGTCAACAACGTGCGCCAGCTCGAGATGCCCATCGACGTCGTGGTCTGCAACGCCGCCGTGTACCAGCCCACCGCCAAGGAGCCGTCCTTCACCGCCGACGGCTTCGAGATGAGCGTCGGCGTCAACCACCTCGGCCACTTCCTCCTCGCCCGCGAGCTCCTCGAGGACCTCAAGGCCTCCGACTACCCGTCCAAGCGCCTCATCATCGTCGGCTCCATCACCGGTATATATGCGCAATCCTCTGTTTCTTTGTTTTCGTCGTCCTTCCAAACTGTGGACGCCGACGTCTCTGACCGACCGTCATTTCCGCATGCAGGGAACACGAACACGCTGGCCGGCAACGTGCCGCCGAAGGCGAACCTGGGGGACCTGAGGGGCCTGGCCTCCGGACTGAACGGGGCCGGCAGCGCCGCCATGATCGACGGTGCGGAGTTCGACGGCGCAAAGGCGTACAAGGACAGCAAGGTGTGCAATATGTTGACGATGCAGGAGTTTCACAGGCGGTACCACGAGGAGACCGGGATAACGTTCGCGTCGCTCTACCCCGGATGCATCGCCACCACCGGACTGTTCCGGGAGCACATCCCTCTGTTCCGCCTCCTCTTCCCGCCGTTCCAGAAGTACATCACCAAGGGGTACGTGTCCGAGGAGGAGGCCGGCAAGAGGCTGGCGCAGGTGGTGAGCGAGCCCAGCCTCACCAAGTCCGGCGTCTACTGGAGCTGGAACAACAACTCTGCGTCCTTCGAGAACCAGCTCTCCGAGGAGGCCAGCGATACCGAGAAGGCGAGGAAGGTATGGGAGCTCAGCGAGAAGCTCGTCGGACTTGCATGATCGCCAGCCCTTCGGCGATGTCTGGGATCTCGATCGATCGTCACCTGCACGAAGTGACGAATTTTGGTGCTTCTCTTTCTCAAACCAAAAAGAGGAAAAAAACAATAATCGTAGGACACGTTTGACAAAAACCGCTAGGTTCTTATCTGGCGCGCCAAATTAAGTCAGGAGTGATCACAAGTGAGTGTAAGCATGTAAAACTAGTTCTTTTTTTGCTTTGATTCGGTAATAGTGACAATAAAGTATCTTGGGCGGCCAAACACTGCAATGCATGTGGACGTTTTGAGTCCGCAACTTCACACGGTGTGTTTTCGTTCAACGTTAAGGTAATGGCGTGGATCTATTCAGGTTGCAAGTGTGTAGGCCTATGGATTAGCTCATGTATTAATGATCGTCTCGTTTTCTTGGTCATGGGCATTGTTAATGTAACAAGGATGCACGCCCCGACAATAATTTAAGCACATTTATAGATTCAATGGAGTTGGATATATTATATATAGACACGCTCACACACCTTATGAGATACTACGAGTTTACTTGCACCCATAGACCATGAGAACTAATATCATAGATCTCGATATCAAATGGTTGATTTGGGGTCATCAAACGTTACTCCATAAGTGGGTAATTATAAAGATGAATTTCAGGTACACTTGAAAGTATGTCTTGGTGCTAGATATGTCAAGACTGGGATTAGCACCTCTGATGATGGAGAGATACATCATGCCACTCTGGTCCCATACACTATTATGATGTCCAGTATCGCACGGCCATATATTATGACTAAGGAGTTAGTGATGTATATCCGAATACGAAAACGAGAAAAATTACAAACAAGTAACAATAATATGAGATTAGAAGACAAATCTTGTTACATGTTTAGAATGATAAACACTAAAAAGATCCATAGTCAAGCTTCTAGACTAGCTCATGCATTAATCATTGGCTTGTTTTAGTAAACATGTCTATAAGTAGGTGGTGCGGGGATGACGATACATACGAGAGCACATTCTTAGGGTAATACAATGCTCTATACACTTGTTGATATATTGCGAGATACTTTTAATGATCGTCACTAGAACATGAGAGTATCCTAGTTCAAGATATCCAACAATTAATTTTGGGATACATACATAAATACTCCATAATTGGGTAATAAAATGTCTTTCTGGTACACCGGAAAGTATGTTGTAGTTCTACACAAGTAGATATGTCAATACTGGGATATGCTCTTTTGGCGATGGAGAGATATACTCTGGCCACTTGGTTATTACATTGTTTATCATCGCACGCGAATGTACATGCCTATGAGTTATTCGTCGGGACCTCAGAATATGTAAAATAAGGAAAGAGTACATGCAAGGTAACGAAGATAACTACGTATTGTGATCAACGTGTTGATCACAAGGCGAAGGATCAAAGATGTCGCCTAGTGAGGGTTGTGAATAAGCGAATATGGATTTTAATCAATTTAGTTGATTTAGGGGATAAATACAAATAATTAATGTCATAAAAATACAACTAGATGAACAATCCTATATGATGTGAATTAAAATAAAAGTAAAGTAAGGATTGAAATAACCGTACGCGGAAGGAGTCGAAAACACAATGATGTATCCAAAAGTTCGAGCCCTTGGGAGGACCCTACTCTTTGTTGCAGAGGTCGCGACACAATCCCTTCCCGGATATAGCTTTCTTCTTTGTTGAGGTCTCTTCACCAAGTGAGAGCCCTTCCACTAAGTTGGATATTGAGAGGATACATGCATCTTTACAAACTTCCCGGAGAGATTCTACACACTTTTGAAGCTTCTGGGCAACCCTAAACACTTAGGGCTTCCCAACAAACACAAGAGTAGGAAGATATCAATGAACTCAAGGGATGTCAACTTTTCGTTTGAGAATGTGTAGATCTAGGGCTCTTTTTTGGTTCTCAAATATATGCAAATTGGTGGGGAGAAATCAAGATGAAATTAGCCTTTTAAATGCAACAGTGGCGAAGAAAAGCTTTGGTGGTCCCGATGAATGTCTAGAGGAGGAAGAAAAACTTTAGATAGGTGGTATAATATTGGACCGTTGGAACCATTCGTCCAGGAAATGCGGTCGTTTGCGGTTCGGTCACATTCTAACCATGCCAAAAAGGAGAAATGCGGACAAAGGGTGGACATAACAATGTATGACCATGTTTTCCGACGGATAAAAATATTGGGTTGTACGTACGGTAAATTAAAATTTTCACGTATTGCTACGCAACCTTCCCAAGATCTACTATCGAGATACAAGCGAATACGAAGATCTAGTTTAGTATACGTTACCAACATCGTAGATTGCGGAAGAACGTGTTGATGACGTAGTCGATGTAGCCGATCGCGGTCTCTCTCAACCAAGCCTGGTAGAGAGATTCCGACGCCTTCTTCACCTTCGCTTCACCACCTTGATTCAACAGCGTGAGGGACAACCGTCGTGAGACAGACCTCCCCTCTGAGAGCTTGCACACGTACGCTGGAAAGGTTCAGCACGGCTTCGCCGTCCAAGCTTGTAGTCTGCTGGTGTATATGAAGGTGGAGATCTCAACACATGAGAAGAAAAGAGAGAGATTAGATCTAGTCTAATCAGATAGGTCGTCTCTAATTAGAGGTCCCTCTAATCCAACTAGAAGAGATCTAAACTTGAGAGCTGAAGTGAGTCAATTGTCTATCCTCTAATTGTGTCTCAATTGCATGCCCACAGCTAGAGGGGGTGGGGTTTATAAAGGAGCCCAAGAGGTAGGGAGACTTGGACAAGGGGAAACCTTTCCTAGTCCAACTCAACTTGGACAAGGGGAAAGTTTCCCCTTGCCCAATTTGGCATGGGAGGAGGAGTTGGAGTAGGACTCCAACTTCTCCCCCTCCCCTCCTCTCCTTCCTTGTGGCCGCCGGCCGGTGGGGCCTGCCTAGGCCGAACCGACCTAGGGCGGGTGGGGCCCACCGCGCCGCACCGACCTGGCGGGTGGGGCCCGCCCTAGGCCGGCCCGCCTTGCCGCCTCCGCCGCCGCTGCCGCGCCCCGGTGGAGCCCGCCCTGGCTGCCACCGACCTGGCACACTAGGGTTCGGCTCGGGGGGAGCTTCCCCCGGTGGCGACTTGGCCCACCACCAATTGCTGGTGTGGTCTTTATATTTTTCCCGTAATTATTTATCAATTAAATAAATCAATATTTAATTAACATATAATTAAATAATACTTTGTCTAATTAATTCTTATTTGAATATTTCCTTTTATAGAATATTCACCGAATTAATTTCTTATCATATGAAACTCCTTTCATATGATCCGGGATACCTAGTCTCCGCCGACAAAATACTCCGGACAAATATTTCCTCTCTTCTAAACCCTTGGAATAAATCCGACCGTGATAGTAACTTCTATCACAAACTTTCTCTCTTGATAAGGTATATCTATCACGCAAGCACCATGCCGGTGATACTCTCTCCATGTTCCAGACCAACCATAATACACAATGTCGGCCCAATGGAAACTAGGGTGCCACGGGCCGGCTTCAATGGCCCTCAACGCGCTGCGTTTGGCCGGATAAAAACTAAGGACCATGTGAGTCCGCCTAAAGAGGCTCGCGAGAGACTCTGCCTCGCGGGGGCACGCAAGGGCCCCAACATCGAAAAAGCAGCTAAGTCCCCGTGGATTGGGAACCGCCTCGGGAGACCTCTCCTATCGATGTGTCGTAGCACTCGAAGTGCTTGGCGAGGCTCTGCCACCCTGGCAGGGCGCACATGGGGACTGTGCCTCGCTACAGGACAATGCGTGCGTCCGTGCAGGATGACGAAGGAGCCGCAGTTGTCGTTTCCGTGCTTAAAGGGGAGCAGCAAAGCTGCCTTGAGCGGGGAGGATTACCAAGCATGCCATTCTGGTGCAAAAGGGACAACCTGCTGCGCCGCTCCAACAACGACGTCACCGGGGCGACACCACTAACCACTGAGCGCCGGCCACTACTCTGACCGGACGGAGGCAGGACCTGACGAAGACCAGCAAGACCAGCACGGCGGGCCGCGTCCACAACCCCCTGGACCAGCGGTGTGCCGCCCTCCTACACCGGCACTGCGGAGGAACCCTAGCTTCTGCCCCCGAGCCTATATAAGGAGGGGAGAGGCACCACTGGACAAGGGGATCGATCATTACTTCACTCAAGACTACTAGACCAAAGAGAAAGGAGAGCTCCCGCACCCAAGGAGTCTCACCATTGTTGTAAGCTTCGCCCTCGGCAAGCAACTATGTACTGTAACCTCTCGAAGTAGTGCAATACAACACAGCAGGAAGTAGGGTCTTTACTCCGCACGGAGGGCCTGAACCTGGGTATGAGCTCGTGTCCATCTCTGCCGTGATGAGTTCCTGCAAGTTCGTCGAACTTGGTCGCCGAGGTTGACAAGTGTTGATAAGTGTCGTGTTCAGCCCCTCTCGATTCCTGGTTCTCGGGGACTATTCTCCGACATTTGGCGCGCCAGGTAGGGGGCTGAGGCGCGCTTTTCAACCTTTTCTTTGACCACCCCAGCACAATGGCACGGATCCGAGCTAGGCACCTGGCCCGCCGTGCGAACGCTAGCGGCAGGGCTATCATCGGACCTGCACCGGGACGCAACCCGCGAGTCCAACCCCACGTCAACGACCCCAATAACTGTGGCCGTGCTGAGCCCTGCTGATACCCATAGATGTGATAGCCTTCAGTAGCTACCTGCAAGATAAAGTATACGGGGTTAGGTTGAGCCTCCAAGTGCAGAGTATGTAGTAAGTGGAAGACGTGTTTTCCCCACGAGGGTGACTCGAGGGTTTAATATCGAACTCTCGGGGAATCAGTAGTGAAATATCTATCTTCCTATCATTCTTTTTGGTCACCTACAAAACAAGGTTAATTGTTTTGGTCCTCAATCTCACCTGTGGTTGTCAAGCACAACGTGTAGAATGATATCAAGATAAATATGTAATGCAAACAAGAAATAAATATGCAATGGTGGTGGATGAATGTGCAAGGATGATGATAACAATGGTAAATGATATTTTTGGGTTTTTTTATGATGAATGCAAGATGGAAAGGTGTTTTTATATTTTCGGATTTAATAATGGCAGAAAATGGAAAAGTGATAAAAGTGGTTGGAAAGGTGTTTCTTATGATTAAAAATGGACCGGGGTTCATGGTTTCACAAATGTACTCTCTCTTTTAATGGTGTGGCAGACAATGGAAACATAGAGTTGACATATGAGATTGCAACACAAAGTTTGATATCAAGTTACTAATTATATGGGCATCACGTCCTAACATAGAGATCTTTTGGTTATTAATCTCTCTTATACTCCACCAAGATGCGAACTAAATCATAACACCTTAGCAATTAAGATAAATCAGAGTATAGCTTTAAGTATCATGGCATGAAGAGAAAATAAGAACATGCTAGATCTAGTCATAGAGTAGTGGCGATGGTCACACCCACATCTCCGGTAGCATGGTATTTTTGTTTATCCCTAGTGTGGCAACAAAGTAGGGTAAACACCCAAGTGGATCGCGATATTTCAGTTGTCAACTTACCACACTCGCCACCCCCCGTTACTCCAACTAATGCACACATCACCCCACACACGTCCTCATAAACATGCTTGATCATAACAAGTAGATAAGAACGGGATACATAATATGCATCTATACTCATAACTGAAACAAACATTGGCAATCTCAACATATATTAACTCACAAAAAGATCCACCACATAGGTAATACAAATATGACCGTAATCATGTTCAGCAGCTCATACGGTACTCATTAGTGAAGCTCAAGAGAGAGGAGAGATACATAAGTTACTTCCACAAACCCATAGTTCAGAGGTGGACTACTCCCTCTTCATGATGGAGATGGTGGAGATGTCGATGGAGATGAAGGAGACCACGCCGGTAGCGCCCCGCCGGAGTTTTCCCCCTCCAATCTGCAGCTCCAGATCTTCATTTTCGTGTTTCTGTGATATGGCAGCGCTTGTTTTCGAGAACGCCGTGGGACTTCTTTTATAGGAGTTTTTAGGTCAAGACGAAGGCGGTGGAAGAAAGATCGACGGCTGCGGAGCTCCGAGGCCCAAAATGGTGGGCCCCACGCGGCCAGGTACAGGGGCCACGTGGGCCACCCCTTTTGGACTTCCGGGCTCTGTTTGCTTGATTCCTTCGCTCCTACGTCTTCTTCCTTCCAAAATAATGACCTCCATATTTTTCTGACGACGTCTGGGTCCCTGAAACATAAAAGGAAAAATATAGGGTTTTCTGCCTGCGCAGGGTTAATTCCATAAAAATAGGAAACAATTATTTTATTTCCTAAAATCGTTAAATAACAGTGGTATAACCCTTATATGATGCAAATATGATTGTAATATGAGTGATATAGTGCAAAGTTCATGGATGCATTTTACATGCATCACCTGCGTCGAGGGGCTCAAGGAGGGGGACTACCGCGTCTCCTCCCCACATCTTTCCGGAGACCAGGGGGCTTCATCACCGAGCCAATTGGCACCAAGCCCGAGAGCCACGCTGTTCGCATCGCGAGAGCTGATGGGCTACCTTCCCTTCGAATAATGCCAAGCCAGCTGGCTGGCGCACATCACCGAGCTCATCTGCGCCTCCGAAGCCCCTGTGGTTCCAGTAGGCCCTCGCTCGGAGGAGCGCAGCCTGGGATCCGTGGAGGCTTTGGCGTCAGGCGCCTTTCTCACCCCACCGCCATCACCGCCTTCACCAGCTAAGGAAGCGCCTGGACGTGGCCCGCTAAGCAGGTATCATGGCTGGGCAGGAGCACCAGGCGGCGGGGGATCATCCCTGGGGATTCACCGGACGCTCGCCACAGTGCATCAAGAGGAGAGCTGGATCGACGAGATCAAGACTTTCCTAAGCACGGGGGCTCTCCCCAAAGAAAGGGCGGAAGCAGAACAAATGTTCAACATGGGCAAGTACCTCACCAAGTCCTACAGTGTCATCGGGGAGGACCTCTACCGCAGGCGGCCCAATGGCATCTCCCTGCGATGCGTTCCAACAGAAGAAGGCAGGCAACTCCTCGAGCACGTACACAGCGGAGAGTGCGGGCATCACTCGTCCTCACGCGTCCTTGCGGGGAAGGTCTTCAGGAGTGGTTTCTATTGGCCAACTGTACTTCAAGACGCCGATGAGCTCGTCGAGACTTGCAGAACCTGCCAGCACCACGCCAAGCAAGCCGAGCTCCAGCCAGAATCAGGGCTCCAGACACTCCTAGCAAACTGGCCCTTCGCAGTCTGGGGGCTGGACCTCCTGGGGCCTTTCAAGAGGTCGCGCAGAGGCTACCGCTACCTATACGTCGCCATCGACAAATTCACTAAGTGGGCAGAGGTAGAAGCGGTACGCTCCATCCCGGCGAAATCAGCGGTGGACTTCCTGAACAACCTCACGCGCCGCTACGGGGTGCCTAACCGCGTCGTCACTGGCCACAGTTCACAGTTCGCAAGTGGCACCTTCAGGGCTTGTTGCGAGTCCCTCGGCATTCAGCTGTGCTACGCCTCAGGGATCCCACGAAGCAGTAACCAAGTTGAAGAGGAAATAGAGGAAGAACTCAAAGACTTCAAGATGCGGAGCTTCAAGTGCCTCAAGCGTTCAGGCAAGAGCTAGGTCAGTGAGCTCCCTTCAGCGGTGTGGTCCTCCAGGATGACTGCAGCTGGGCCAGCAAGTGAGACACCTTTCGCCCTCGCCCACGGACCCGAAGCAGTTCTCCATGGCGAGGCGAGGCTCGAATATCCGCGAGTCCTGGCCTTCAACGAGAACGACATCGAAAATCTCGCCAAGCCGCTACTGCGTTAGCTTTCAACGAGGACGATCAAGAGGCGCTCCACAGCGATGATTTGACGCTACTGGAAGGGCTGCGCCGTCAGGCCACCATCAGGGCGGCGAGGTATCAGCAGGCTCTGCGTCGATACCACAGCTGCCGCAAGCGCTCACGCGACATTGAAGTCGGCGACCTCGTCCCTAGGAGGATACTCTCCAGGGAAGACCCCCACGAGCTCACACCCTGTGGGAAGGACCTTACAGGCTCACGCACGTCGCCAAGCGTGGGACCGCACAGCTGGAGGAGCCGGGTGGCATACCCGTTGAGAATACATGGAGCATAGAACATCTCCGCAAGTTCTACCCGTGATTCGCCTCACGCCAGGCAATCCTCTTTTTGTCTCAAGAGGGACGCCCGAGTCGCCCCCCCCCCCCTCAGCTTCACAAAAGCTTTTTGTCTCAAGAAGGACGCACGAGTCGTCACCCCCAGCTTCACAAAAGCTTTTCCCTCCCCGAGGGCCTCTCCAACTGAGCTCCCTCTCCCACGCGTCGCCACAGGCCGCGAGGAGTCTCAGCCACATTCTGTGGAACCACATGCCTCGACATGACTGGTTGTAACTTGGCTACTCCAAGTATAAAAAACCCCACGCCTAATCTTGGCGGATGTAATTTGGCTGCTCCAAGTATAAAAAACCCCACGCCTAGCCTTGGCAGATGTAACTTGGCTACTCCAAGTATAAAAATCTCATGCCGGAACACGGCCAGGTGTAACTTGGCTCCTCCAGGTGTAACAGACTATTGCCCTCTTTTGGGTACTATGCGCGTTAGCGCCATTTTGTAATATTATCTCGGTAAGGTGTTTCCTCCTATCTTTGATCACTCACGCTCATATTTTTCCTCGTGCACCTCGCGAGAGGGGGCTGGGCACGTGCCTGTACCTCGGGAGCATCCCAGCAGCACCAAAGGGATCCAAAAAGGTCCGAGCTTTTCCACTTAAGCCACATGAGCACAACTACCCAACTCATGATCTAGAACTTGCCGCTGTGGTCTATGCTTTGAAGCAATGGAGACCATATCTATTTGGAAACCGTTGCGAGATCTTCTCGGATCACAAGAGTTTGAAGTACCTCTTCACCCAGCCGGATTTAAATCTCAGGCAAAGGCGTTGGTTGGAGTTAATCACGGACTATAATGTGAGTCTGAACTATCAACCTGGCAAAGCAAACGTCGTGGCTGACGCGCTAAGTCGGAAGTCCTATTGCAACAATCTGATGATTGAAGAGGCCCAACCTGCCCTCTATGAAGAGTTTGCCCGTTTGAACCTGGAAATTGTTCCTTCCGGCTACCTTGCAAATCTGGAAATCAAATCTACTCTTGTGGACCAGATTAAGGATGCCCAAAAGCGTGACAAGGGTATTCTAAAAATCAAGGAGAACATTGCTTGCGGGAAGGCCAAATGTTTTTCTGTCAACGAATCCGGAGTTGTTTATTTTGGTGACCGCTTGGTGGTGCCAAAGAAATGAAAATTGAGGGAGTTGATCCTCCAAGAAGCTCATGAATCTCCTCTCTCTATTCATCCCGGTAGTACCAAGATGTACCACGACCTTCGACCACAATTCTGGTGGACTCGGATGAAACGAGAAATTGCCAAGTATGTTGCTGAATGCGACACCTGTCGACGGGTAAAGGCTGAACATCAAAGACCTGCCGGCACTCTCCACCCTATTGCTATTCCCGAGTGGAAATGGGATGAAATTGGTATGGATTTCATTACTGGTCTGCCGAAGTCTCCAAAGGGACATGATGCCATCTGGGTCATCATTGATCGACTATCCAAAGTGGCTCACTTCCTCCCCGTTCGTGTGGACATTACAGCAGCCAAGTTGGCAGACCTGTATACCTCTCATATCGTCGTCCTTCACGGCATTCCAAAGAAGATAATTTCTGATCGTGGGAGCCTATTCACCTCCAAGTTTTGGACTAGTTTCCAAACTGCTATGGGCACCCGTCCCAACTTCAGCACCGCGTTCCATCCTCAAACTGATGGTCAGACCGAAAGAGTGAACCAAGTTTTGGAAGACATGCTTAGGGCATGTGTAATCTCTTTCGGCAAGGATTGGGAAAAGTATCTCCCTTTCATGGAATTCTCCTACAACAATAGCTATCAAGCTAGTCTGGGCATGGCTCCATTCGAGGTTCTCTATGGAAGAAAATGCCGCACTCCTCTAAATTGGTCCGAGACCGGAGAGAGGGCACTCTTTGGTCTAGATATTATCAATGAAGCTGAGGAGAAGGTTAGAATCATACGGGAGAATCTGAAGATTACTCAGTCTAGGCAAAAGAGCTACTATGATAAGCACCATCAGGAAATTCACTATGAAATTGGTGATAAAGCTTATCTCCGTGTCTCTCCCCTTCGTGGCGTTCGCCGCTTCGGAATCAAAGGAAAATTGTCCCCTCGCTATGTTGGTCCTTTCACCGTTCTGGGCAAGCGAGGAGATCTTTCTTATCAAGTGGAGTTACCGGTCAAATTCCCAAATGTACATGATGTGTTTCATGTCTTCCAACTTCGCCGGTGTTTCAAGGATCCTATCCATGGGGTCAATCATGAAGAGCTAGACCTCCAGGAAGATCTCACTTATCGCGAGCATCCTATCCGTGTCTTGGATGAAGCTGGAAGAAAGACCCGTAACAAGACTATCAAGTTCCTCAAAGTTCAATGGTCTCACCATTCTGAGGAAGAAGCAACTTGGGAAAGAGAGTCTAGTCTCGTGAGGAGTATCCTGACTTCTTTCCGCAACCTTAGAATCCGGGACGAGATTCTTGTAAGGAGGGTAGAGTTGTAATAGCCCAAAGCTGAGAACCTAAAAACCTGTGTAATTTTTCCACTTTTGAGCTAATTGCATCATGGCATCCATGCATAAACATGCCTCTTTTGAGTTAACACAACATTGGTATCGAAATGATATGAAGTTGCTAGAACCAAATGCCAAAGTGCTCTAACAAAACTTCCACACAATGTTGGCACTCAATCTTGCAAATAAAATTACTTTGACATCCCCTATCTGTCAAGGAAGTTCCAAGAGCTTCAAACTAATATTTTGCTTTTGCTCCAAATTGTTAAAGGAGCAACATCTTTGAATTTAGCAAAAATGACCTATTCACCTTTCTAAACAAAGTGGTCCAAACTATTTTATTTTGAGACACCAAAATTTGTGGAGTTCCTCCAGGTTAAGGGGAGCATCCCCAAATTTTTCCATAATTTTTGGAGCAGTGCAAGTGCCCTAATTAAAACATTAAAGAAACATGTTTTAAAGTTAAAAACAGAAAAAGGAGAACCGGATTATCCGGCCCGATCGACCACCGGAAAATCCGGTTGAGGTCATCTTCTTCCTGTAGCGACCGAAGAACGCAGCTCGCGTCGCACCCGCATGCACGCCTCGCTCCGGGGGCCCCCTCTGCCCTCTCCACCTGCAAGGAGAGCAAGACACGACCCCCACCTGCTCCTCACCCCAACCCCCATCATCCCCTTCCTCTCCTCTTCTTGCTCCCCACCGAGCCGCCATGGACGCCGAGCTCCACCGCCGCCTCTCCGTTGATTGAAGCCATCCCCAGCAAATCGAAGCGCACCACAAGCTCCGCCGCGTCTCCCTCTCCGTCCTCACCGCAAGAATCGAGCCGGGAAGCTGCACATTGCCCAATTCGAGTTCTTCTCTGACGAACTCCGCCGCACGCCGAGCTCGATTACCGCTGCTCCCGTCCATCCCCGGCCTAGCTGAGCACCACCACGAGTTCGTGGTGAGCACTATACCCTTGCTGACCCCTTTCCCTCTCCCCTTTTGCTCTAGTTCGAGTTTTGGCGTAGCCATGAATTTTCAGCTGGAACTCGCAGATCCAGGCCGGATATTCCGGCCTAAATGTCCGGCCTCTGCGCGCACAATTTTTCCTTAGCCAAATTTCCTGACTAGTGGAGGAAGCAACCGGATATTCCGGCCCGGACCAAATGTCCGGCTTGAATTTTCCGGCCGAGTCCAGTGGCTCGCGCCTTGAGTCCTTAGCCGTTTTCACGCGTGGCCAAGCCTTGAGACCGGATATTCCGGTCTGGCACGACCCGGATTATCCGGCCTCTGGGAGCTTTTTGCCTATTTTGGCTAAGTTGCACATGGTCTCCTCACAACTTAAAACTTGCATCTTCTCATGAGCATGACATTCATATGCAAGTTAACCCTAGGGTTCATCGATCTTGATCAACTAGTAAAGTTGTTGTAACCCTTAAACCCCACGGTATAGTCGCGATGCACCGTGATGCATCCAACCTCCTTTTAAATTGTTTAGTTGAATCATCCTCGTCTCGGGGATTTAAAATGTCATGTCATCATATGTTTGCGCATTGCATTTGTTAAGCATATGTGTGGTGATTGATTGTTCTCTCCCGATGTTTGTTTTTCGTTAGATCAAGCAACCGGGGTTCCACTCAATACCCCGAAGACCCGTACTACCAGCACGTTGAGCAAGGCAAGCGTAATCCCCCTCTGAGCATATCCTATCCTATTTTCCGTAATTATTTTCTCCACTATAATATTGCATGCGGTTCTAAATGTCTTTTGCTTGGGTTAGAGTATCCTATAGAATGCATTAAGTTTCCGATGCCAATACCTGTTTTTCCCTCCTAACACCATAGGTTTGTATTGTTGGCCATGAGATACTTAACTATACTAGGTTGATGCTTAGCCATGCTTAGTAATTGCCTAGTGGTACTATGGTTATCAAATGTTGGGAACAGGTGGTGAAATGAGAATGATGGTGGAGAATTGTGGTGACGGATAATAAAATGCTTAAAGGTGGGGATGAGAGGCCACTGTGGTTGTGGTGTTTTGTCTCGTTCTCGCCGCCTAGGAGCGAGTTCTATACCTCTTGAACCAAGACTGAGCGTGCAACCATGCGTGAGGCCTATGCATTTGCAGGAACCCTCATAGACTAAATAACTCGGGCGGGGCTAGCCAGGGTCCTCTAGTTCGGGCTTCCATTTGCGCGTGCGTGATGATGGTGGGATGAACTGAGATGAGGATGGTGGTGTTAGGAAATGAGTGGCCGTGGGGCGGGGTGTTGTGATCCTGGCAGTCCTACCGCCACTGATGATCCTGGAAAGTCCTTAACGAGGGAGAAGTCGACACCGTTCCCACCCAGCCGGCTTTCCAAGGAAGAGAGCTAATGCGCAGGTAATGGGCCGGGCGGTACGCGTGGCAAACATTTGTACACCCCTGCAGGGTTAAATCTTTTCGAAAAGCCGTGTCCGCGGTTATGGACGACTTGGGAAGTGAAGGTAGGATCATAGAATAACTTTAACGGAATGATTAAAAACTGGGTACTAGAGGTACCACTCAAGATTGTAAGGTGAGCTTCCTCGAGGGTGATTCGGGGAGGTGCCTTGGATGCACAGGTACAGTGGTTGATGATGGTTTATGATGAGTAAGGTGATGAAAGAAAGAGTTACTCCTTACCTCTTTTGAAAATATTCTGAATAGTCGATGCCTTTGAGTTATGTTTTCATAAATAAAATCAGCTTTATGCAAAACAACCATAAAACTTTGAAAGCCTCATCGAGCTAAAGCTCTATTATAATCTTGCGAGTTCGTCGAACTCAACGTCGTTTGTTTTGTTTCAGAGGAGGACTTCACCGACCTCGAAGGTGGGTTCTTTGTGGACGTCGACGAGTAGTCTGGGGTTCCCAGGTGGCAGCTTGGGACATCCCGGAACAGTTGGCGCTGTGATGTTTATCTGTAGGCCTCTTAGGCCATATTTGGATCTTGTTGTTTAGAACAACCTAAATTGCTTCCGCTTGATGTAATGTTGGGTCTGTGACCTCTGAATGTCATTTGCTATCTTTCTCTATTATAAGAGTTGAAATATAATGCTTTGTGTCGTAGAGTCTGTGATGTGCCAGTTGTTCCACAAGTCTTGATCTCTCTATTATGCAGTGAGGGTTGTGCCTGTGTTAAGGCATCAATCGGGGTGTTGTGTTGCCGATGATCCATTCCGAGCAACACCTGCCAAAGGTTTTGGCCGGGGATTGGTAAACCCGTAACCTCCGGTTGTATCGCTTAACCGGTGACACACAACATCATTGTATGACAGTCGGGTCGGGGCGCCACAACTTCCTGAACAACCTTGCGCGCCGCTACGGGGTGCGTAACCGCGTCGTCACCGGCCACGGTTCACAGTTCGCAAGTGGCACCTTCAGGGCTTGTTGCGAGTCCCTCTGCATTTAGCTGTGCTACGTCTCAGGGATCCCACGAAGCAGTAACCAAGTTGAAGATGAAATAGAGGAAGAACTCAAAGACTTCAAGATGCGGAGCTTCAAGTGCCTCAAGCGTTCAGGCAAGAGCTAGGTCAGTGAGCTCCCTTCAGCGTTGTGGTCCTCCAGGACGACTGCAGCTGGGCCAGCAAGTGAGACACCTTTCGCCCTCGCCCACGGACCCGAAGCAGTTCTCCCTGGCGAGGCGAGGCTCGAATCTCCGCGAGTCCTGGCCTTCAACGAGAACGACATCGAAAATCTCGCCAAGCCGCTACTGCGTTAGCTTTCAACGAGGACGATCAAGAGGCGCTCCACAGCGGCGATTTGACGCTACTGGAAGCGCTGCGCCGTCAGGCCACCATCAGGGCGGCAAGGTATCAGCAGGCTCTGCGTCGATACCACAGCCGCCGCAAGCGCTCACGCGACATTGAAGTCGGCGACCTCGTCCCTAGGAGGATACTCTCCAGGGAAGACCCCCACGAGCTCACACCCCTGTGGGAAGGACCTTACAGGCTCACGCGCGTCGCCAAGGGTCGGACCGCGCAGCTGGAGGAGCAGGGTGGCATACCCGTTGAGAATACATGTAGCATAGAACATCTCCGCAAGTTCTACCCGTGATTCGCCTCACGCCAGGCAATCCTCTTTTTGTCTCAAGAGGGACGCCCGAGTCGCCCCCCCCCCTCAGCTTCACAAAAGCTTTTTGTCTCAAGAAGGACGCACGAGTCGTCACCCCCAGCTTCACAAAAGCTTTTCCCTCCCCGAGGGCCTCTCCAACTGAGCTCCCTCTCCCACGCATCGCCACAGGCCGCGAGGAGTCTCAGCCACATTCTGTGGAACCACATGCCTCGACATGACTGGTTGTAACTTGGCTACTCCAAGTATAAAAAACCCCACGCCTAATCTTGGCGGATGTAACTTGGCTGCTCCAAGTATAAAAAACCCCACGCCTAGCCTTGGCAGATGTAACTTGGCTACTCCAAGTATAAAAATCTCATGCCGGAACACGGCCAGGTGTAACTTGGCTCCTCCAGGTGTAACAGACTATTGCCCTCTTTTGGGTACTATGCGCGTCAGCGCCATTTTGTAATATTATCTCGGTAAGGTGTTTCCTCCTATCTTTGATCACCCGCGCTCATACTTTTCCTCGTGCACCTCGTGAGAGGGGGCTGGGCACGGTGCCTGTACCTCGGGAGCATCCCAACAGCACCAAAGGGATCCAAAAAGGTCCGAGCTTTGGCTCGTGGGTTTGCTCCCATGCACGCCACCTCACCAGGGCCTCGGGTGCTCATTCTCCTCGCAAGGTACACAAGAGGAAAGCCTATAAGCGCGTGTGAGTTTTTCAGCTGTGCAACGCTGGGTGCGCTTTTGTGACCAACGCAGGAAGGACAACACCTCCGCTGGAATCGCGAAAACACTCCTAGAAGGAACAAGACCCTACGCTACCCCAACATACCACAGGGGCGGTGCTCAAATGCAAAGGAAAGGGGCCCAACGACGAAAAGAAAGAAAGACGTGAGCAAGGAATAAAGAGCCTCACGAGAGGCACAAACGCAAGCTTACAAGTCATACAAGTCTTAAAGGTCATTACAATACCGGAGCAGTTTTCCAAAAAGACAGGATTAATAGTGAGATGCACCAAGAAGTAACCCGGACTCCAAGGCTACACCATCCTCTTGGGGCTCTCGTCGACCTCCACCGCCTTGAAGTGATCAGCATACGTTTCCGCGTCCTCCTTAACCTCGGCTTCATGGTCCGCGGCTCCAGGACCCACATCAGGATCGGTCACGCTCTAGAAGTCGAAGGAGGGCTCGAGACGGCGGAGGTTGGCAAAAATACGGCCGACCGCGACACAGAGAAGCTTGCGGCTCTCTTCCTCAACAAGGCCGTCCACGCCTGCTGCAGTCTTCTGGAGGGCCTCACGAGCCTCCAGAGCTTCTCGCTCCGATGACAGTTTCGCCTCTAGTTGGGTGGCTCGCGTCTCGCGCGCATGCAGCCCTTCCCCGTGAACGTGAAGCTCCCGCCTGCGAGCTTCTATAGACACGCGGAGCTCCTCTAGCTCCTGGAGCCTGGCGGCCATCTCAGCATCGACTCCCTGGGACTTGGCAGAGGCTGCGGCCTCGCGAGCTATGATCTCCTGGTGCCTGGCCTTGGTGTCAGCCTCCAGGGCCTCTCGTTTGGACTCCAGGTATGCGAGGGTCTCTTCGGCCTCCCGCACGACGTTGGCCCGGGTCTCAGCGGCGAAATGAACGGCCTCCGCACGCTTCTCCCGTGCCGATTCATCCTCCCGGCGACAGCGGGCCACCACGTCACAGAGCTGGGACCAGCCCCGCGCCAGACCCTCAAAACCTCCTCCTCAGCCAACTTCCTCTCGGCAAGGTGGGCTTCTAGCTCGTCGAGCTTTGCCCTCGCAGAACGGAAGAGAGCGTCGCGGCGAGACGCGGCTCGCTGACGCCTCCCCGGAATCAAGGCCCGGGAGTCACCAAAGGGCTCGACGAACCCCGGCCCCGCAGGAGGCTCAGGGTCCGCATGACGAGGACTTGGGATGGCCTCGGAGCGCGCCCGGGGGCTAGAAGGGAAACCTCCGCCCCCACCAGCGTCGGGAGCTGCCGGGGAGCTCGGGGCCCACTCACTGTCAGCCTCTGACTCCGCCTGCCCGAAAGGAAGAAGAGCCCCGTCGAACGCAAGCTCCTCTGGCAAGGCGGTACCGGTGTCGGCCTCACGAACGAGTGAGTGGCGTAGGCATCGCTCCCGCGTCCTCCTCCTCAAGGAGCCCCTCAGCCCCTGAAGGAGTCGCTACCCCTGAAGGCTCCGAAGCAGCAAGGGCGGAAGCCATAGATGCCTCCGACGCTCCCGGGATTCCCCCGGGGCCCCGAACCTTTCTTCCTCTCGGCACTGCAGAGGGAGTGGCGGAGGGCCTGAAGAAGAACAAGGCAGGAAGTAAAAAGGGGAAGAACATGAAGATAGCAGAAAGCAGGGGTAAAGAGAAGCCTTCCTGGCGGCCACGTCCACCCACACTTTCCTCCTCGTGCGCGAAGATACACTGGCCCCCGCCGTGTCCAAGCTTCGCTTCGCCCTGGCTCTGGGAGTGACGCGGAGAGGTTCTTCGTCGCCCGAGGAGACCTCGAGAACATCGGCGTCGGACTTGGCCGCCACCGAGGACCTCGCGGCGACACCCAAGGAGCTGGCGCCGCCTAGAGCCCCTGCACCGCCGTCCGACGACGAGGAAGAGCCTGAGGGGGCCTCACCGCCTCGCGCGGACGCCGCCAAGGCCGCCAAGGCGGGGCCCTCTTGAGGCCTGTTGCGTCCCCACGAGACCAACCCCCACGCGGTAAATGCAGGCATCCCCGCCAGGTACTTAGCCCGCACCTTCTTGACGAAGCGGTGCAGAGGCTTGGAGGAGTTGTTCGCTGGCTCGGGGTTCTGCGGGGAGGTGAAGATAACGTCCATGAAGCTTGTCAGCACCTCCACTGTAAAAACCTCGCCGATCAGCCGCATCCGGTCCGCCCCGCCGGAATACGTCCACATTGGCTCTAGGTGTGACTGCAGCGGCGCAATGCGCTGCGCCACAAAGTCCTTCACCACCATCTGGCCGGTAAGACCGCGGGCGTGAGCTTCCAGGAGGCGCTTCTCGAAAATCTCGAGGGATGGGTCCTCTAGAGGCTGACTGCTCCAGCCATCATGCCTTGATGGAGGCCCCGAAGGAACCTCAAGAAAAGGGCAACTCTCCGCGACTTCCACGTAAAGCCACCGTTTGCGGAAGTCGTCAACCCGCTTGGTCACCCTGGTGATGGGAATCTCTCCGTCCCAGGCAATAGGGATGTAGCAGTCCGGCATGCCCTCAGTGATGTGGAACGAGACGCATCCAGAAGTCTCGCCAGGGGCAGTGGAGCGGAGTGCGAAGAAGCGACGGAAGAGGTCCACCGATGTCCTGACCCCGGCATACCCCTCGCAGAAATAGGCGAAAATGGCGAGAGTGAGGATGGAGTTGGGATGAAGATGGAGGAGCTGGATCTGGTAGTGCTCCAGGATCGCAAGGAGGAAGCTGGAGAAGGGCGGGACTGTAACACCCCGAAAATTTAAATCTAATTTTAGTCGTGTCTTCTGACACCTGAAAAACTTTTTCTCTTTTCCGAAATGTTTCTACAAATCTTTTGAGGATGATTTGACTTGGGAATTGCTCTCTCAAAATTTCCCGTTGATCCACGAACCACTCCAACAACCGTGATAATTTTGATGCTTAGGTTTTTCTCGAAAACCTAGTCCCAATTATCGAACCTTTTAAACCCTTCTCTCCACCTACCAAAGGAAAGCTTATTTCCATAGCTAGAAAAATTCCACTAAAAATATCAGAGGACCCCGTGTACATATAAAGACGACCCATGCAAAAATATTGCATACTCCAATGCAATATTTCCAAGTTAGCCAATAATTTCAAAACTGCCATTTCTAGTACAGAAATGTTTTAACCAAGCTAGGAACCTCCAATAATTCTGATAAATTCAGGGAATGCATATTTTGGCATTTCCTGCATTTCGTCTTTTGGAGGCAAACCCATTTGAGCAATATTTAGACCACTTCCTTTGTAAGCCCAAATAGACGCCATTTTGAGTTCTTCAAGCAAACCCACACCTAGAAAATTCCTATGGCCATGATACTTGAACATATTGACCACATGGTCCTTAGACAAACAAATCCAGGAGATCACCCCAAGGTGAAGCATGGAACACCACTTTTCTGAAATCATGCCATTATGGTCATTTTTGGTCATCTTATGGAAAACCAATTTCTCATCATCCAAATGATCTCAAACTCCATGGACACTCTCCCCTGACCAAAACAACCCATGCCTAATTTTTGGGAATTTTTCTGGGATGTGCAAGGCCCCTGTCATTTCATCGAACACCTTCGGTGTTTTTTGTTTTCTGGAAAATCTATTTTACAAAGTTTGAAATCCCTGTGGGATTTTTGTTTGGTTGTGTTCCTCTCATCGTTACGAACCCAGGGGTACCACCCTTTTTCAGTTTGGAGCTCCGAGTCATCGGGAACGCGTCGATGTCACTCGCGTCGCGCTCTGGACATCCGGGACGCGCGCTTTGGCAAGAACTAATTTCCGTTTACTATTTTGTCGGTGCCTAATCCCCTGCTGCAGTGCACACACGTGCTCCCCTGTGCATCCAGCACGGAAACCTTATCCCCCCTCTCTTATCCACTCTACTGCAGCCAGAGGCATCGGTGACCACGGCTCCTTTAAAGGCAGCACGGCCACCACCTTCTCCTCCCTTCCGCTGCCTGCTGTGGACAACCGAGCCTCCCCTCTCGCTCATCTCACTCCCCTCCACCCCTGGTGCTCACCCAAGAAGAAAAGGTGGTCGCCATCACCGCCTCCATCTGCTGCCGCCATGGCCAAGCTCGGGAGAGCTCGGACGGCCACCCTCCCGTGGACCCCGGCGACCGCGGCCTGCCTCCCCGGGCGCGGCGCTAACCCACGGCGTCGCCGCCATCCTCGGCTGGCCGCCAAGCCCTCTGCCGCAGCCGGCCGATGCCTCCCCGTGTGCTCCCGTGCGTGGCCGCGCGGAGGAAGACGACGACCACGTCCCCATCCCCGAGCCACTTCCCTGGCCACGGCCCATCACCGCCACCGCCCATCCCCGTCGCTGGCCGTGGCCCTGCCCCTCCCGGCAGCCCGTCGCCGGCGACGTCGTCCTCCCCGAGCCGCCCATGCTGGAGGAAGAAGACAGGGATCGATCGATCCGTTCCTTCCCCGTTCTGTTTTCTTTTTTCCGTTCCTAACCGTTTTCTTCGGCCCAGCAGGCCAGCAGCAGATCACAGCCCGCCAGCAGCCCAGCCCAGTGCGGCCCACCGGTGGCCCATCCGCGAGCAGCGGCCAGCGCACGGCGCGCGGCGCGCAGGCGCGACACGGCCCAGCAACGGCTCAGCCGCGTGGTAGTGCGGCCCGTTCCGGTTTTTTTCGGCGGGCTGTTTTTCCTTTTTCCTGCTGGTTAAATTTTCAAACGGCAAAATCTTTTGAACCGTAGCTCCGATCGGAGCGATTCGAATTTCTAAATCTTCGTCTCGACGAGCTCTTTCCGGTGGTACTGATTTCATCTCATTCCAAAATAGTTCTATGGGGTGCCCTTTTATACGTGCACCCCGGAGTCCGTGGAACGGGGCTATCGCTGCCCTACGCCGCGGAATCACCCCGACCATTCCAAACCCGGAGGATCCCCGTCTTCGAAGGCAAGCTAACCCCTTGCTATGAGCAGCCCAGCAGTGTTGTTTGTTTATTTGCTTATTACCATGCCGAGTGTTTTATGTTTCTGTCTGTCTACTGTTATATTTATGCATGTCTGTTGTTGTTCTTGCTCAGTATGTAACTTGTAATATTGCTCTATTATGTTGCATGTTTATTTATCGTACTTGCTTGGTTATATTACGTATTGTTAATATTTATCAAACACACACCTTTCTTGAGACAATGGACTGGGGGAACCGCCGCCGTCTCACTAAAATTTTAACGTCGATATGTGATGGCGCTGGTCGGCGGGATCGCCGCCGTAGTAACCCGGTCGACGCAAATCAACTGTGTTATATTTTGTAGTTGATCTGTGAAGGCGCTTGCCAGCGGAAGACTGCTGCCACAGTCTTCTGGTTGACGTTTCTTTTTCCTTGTCAAACGAGAAGGCGCTTGCCAGCGGAAGACCGCTGCCACAGTCTTCCGGTTGACGTTTCTTTTTCCTTGTCGAACAAGAAGACGCTTGCCAGCGGAAGACCGCTGCCACAGTCTTCCGGTTGACGTTTCATTTTCCTTGTCAAACGAGAAGGCGCTTGCCAGCGGAAGACCGCTGCCACAGTCTTCCGGTTGACGTTTCTTTTTCCTTGTCGAACGAGAAGGCGCTTGCCAGCGGAAGACCGCTGCCACAGTCTTCCGGTTGACGTTTCTTTTCTTTTGTCAAACGAGAAGGCGCTGGTCGGCGGGATCGCCGCCGTAGTCATCCGGTTGACGCCATTTATTTTGCTAAGTTTGAACATGGATACTACTATTTCTTGATTTATTATGTTGCTAATGACTTGTTGTTGATGATATTTTATCTCCACTACTTATAAAAGAGCCAACTTCAGTTTCGCTACAGCCACCCAGACAAAGTGTACACAGGTCGATCTGAACCATCAGATCCAGCCCACTAAAACCGATCAAACGACACAGATTAGCTCTACCCAAAGCAACGCCCCAGATTAATCCTGTCGACCGGCAGAGAAATTTCCTGCCAGCTTCCCCGCCCCACGTCCGCGTACGTCGCCATCGCGGTTCACATCTCGCTGGACCAGTACTCCGCTCCCCACCTCCGCCATTTGCCTCTAATTTCCACGCGACGCTCCAATCCCCTCCGCGACCCACTCTCTCACCTCCATCCTCCGTCTCCAAACCACAGTGGCAAGCCCAAGCGGAGGTGATACTACGCGGCGGCGCTAGATCCCGAGGAGACGAATGAGGAGGTGCAGCAGTGGCGAAGCCTCCTCGCCACCCCCAACTCCCGCTCGTGGATCCCCAGTCAGGGGCGGACCACTGCCGGACTAGATGGCGGCGCTCAGGTCCCTTCTCTTTCGCTCCTGACTCCTCCCATCCCCGATCTAGAGAACCATACACCCCTCCCCCTACTCGACCTGCTTCTCTGGCGAGACGATGCTGGTGCCCGTCGACATGACTGAGTACATGGATCAGCATGCTTGCCTCATCGAAGAACTCTGATGTACCTATGTTAATCTCTGCACTTTTAACTGTACAAACTGACTGAATTTGGGCGCTCACCTGTGTAGGCTTAATTTCTTTTTCTGTAGATTGACTGTAAGGATGTGATATTGACGCCTATTTACCACTGCTCTCGCTCTGGCGTCTGGCCAAAGACCATAGCTTGGTCGCTTGCTGTTGTTTTCACCTCATGCAGTTCTTATCTAATTAGACCTACGGGTGAGTATTTCTTTGCGTCAGGCAACCAGTGGTAGCCGGTAGGGCAGTTGGGCTATTCTTCCAGATGGGTAGTCCTTGGTGATTTATGGATTTAGTACCTCCTACCTGCATATGGGAGAGATAATATTTGGTAGCTTAATTTGGGCGGCAAATTATTAACACTTGGATCCGTCGATTAATTGGTCATGTATATGTTCATGCATTAGTCTGAAGAATTGAATGTGGTTCGCGTGTCCTCTGTTATGTTTGTTGTGTTAGGTTCAGTTAGAATGGGCACTCATATTGGAGGGGCTGATGCCATACGCCCATGTCCTTTGTTGCGTGCATTCTGAGTTTCTTGATGAGATGATGGACTTCCGCAATACACGGAATAGACGTCCTGAGTAAATTCATTAAGACATATACGTACAGGATGGAAGTCACACAGAGGCCACCCATGGTGTTGAGGAATGCCTTCTAATGGCGTAGCTAGGGGATTCAGTGCAAGAAGAATTAAAGGTCATACATTACATCTTTGTATCTGCTCACTCTTGTCCATGTGAATAGCTATTTAACGGAATTGTCGTTTTTTTGTGATCTTGAGGGGCACCGGTTTGGATATTGCATTGATAGTCTGAATTTTTTGTGCTTGCAGGTGGGTGAATGATTACCTGCATGCATTGCATTGTAAGAGTACCTACAAGCTGTTATAGGATTGGAAAACTATCGTAACTCAACACATTTAGTATGTATAGCTTGATGCATCTCTTCTCTAAAGATTGAAATACTTGAAAAAATATCAGACAATTTTTGTTTCGATTATAGTTGTTGAAGTTCTTGCCGGGTTGGAGGACAAGATGCAGATTGCATGGATGAACCAGGAAGGTGTTGCAAAGGTTTGTGCACCCGCCTAATATTCAATCGAGGGACACATATGTTTTGGATTTTCTTCACGGACTAATAGTCTGTATTTCTATTGGCAGGTGACAGGACTGGATTTGCTTTCATTAATGAGATCAGAAGTGAATAAGGGATACCAAAAAAATTCACATTGATGGTTTGAATATCCATCGGTCGTACAATCTAAATGACCGCCATATGTTTTCATCTGAGTTGGGCTATGTTTACTCCCCTGATAGTTTGGTTATGATTTTCTTCTCTTTGCTTCCTGCCGACTCCTTGTATCAGAGCAAGATTCAACAATAATGCTATCTCTGTAGTTTGGGACTTTCCTCATTGGGAGAAACCAACATGTTTTAATTGGCAGGGCAATTGATGATCATTATATGCAACATCTTCTTGAATTTCTGAAATATCATCCTGTAATTTCCAGATTTACCTAATTTCAAACATTGTTTATAAGCTACGTTAGTAAGCTGATGGTATTGTATCTTGCAGGTTGTAGATTCTTTATGATTGCAAAAGCAAGGTATCTGTCCAGGTTTTTTATATTCAAAGCATAAATTGCTATAACTCTTATCATGTGCCATATTCCAGATTACAGTCATTGGCATTGCCTCACCATCAAGTTTGGCAGCCATGAGTGATTTTGGGACGCGACACACGAGATTGGGAGTGCGAGCGGAATTCTTGATATAGAGAAGAGAGAGGAGTTGGGATAGTTTTTTTTTAACAAGGGAGTTGGGATAGTTGGGACACGGACACGATACACACTAAAAAAACAAGACAAAGTGTTATTGGTGCGACCAAATAGGGTTGGAACGCGGCACATGAAAATGGGACTACAAGCATGATTCTTTATATAGATGAAAGATGGGAGTTGGAAAACAACACCCATGAAAAATCATAAGAAGAAGAGTTATGCTACGACTGAATAGACGTGCGTTGCACATGCATGTATACTAGTGATATTGTGGTGGTTGTGTTGGGCTAATCCTCTGTTATTTGGACTTGTGAATAATGAAACTTGATTAAATGAAACTCCCCTCCAAACAACGATAGGGTCAGTCCACGGTGCCACTAATCTGAACATCGAAAGCACTGCCACCGTCACTCACATGGGCGGGCCTTGACCTACATAACCTATTGAGCCTCCTTTGATGCTACCATTTTTGGCAAGTCTAGTCGGTACCATAGTTGGTCGGGGCTAGTCTTGCGAAGGTTCCGGAGCTAGGCGTCGCTCATGGGTTGAGGACGTGCTGGATTCACTTCTGCATAAGGCATAGAGTTATGTCGGTGGCTATACAGGGAGTGTCTTGTTAGCGTGAACGGTCAGGTGAGTGTATCTTGCTGAGTTCGCCTTAAGGATGATATCCTAAAGTATCGGTTGGGTGTGGTGCACTTAGATGGGTGGTATCTGCAACCTCTCGAGAGTGTCAAATCTGGATGTCTAGCCTCGTTCCAAGGTTATGGAACAACAGTTCAGTGTCAGTCACACTGTGTGTATTTGTCGTGTCAGGAGGTTAAACCTAAGGCTTGTTTGAAAAAGAGATGAACAACCGGATTTCACTTAGTGAACAATAAAATGATGCAGGGAATGTTACTTGAGATGTGAACCGTGATTAGGGATGGCGGTGTGATGCGTTGGGAAGCCTATAGTTAGGCCAGAGCCCACATCAACCATGCATTCCCAGGAAATAGCCAGAGTTGGCTGGAATGATAGCCAGAGTTGGCTGGATTGATGGCCAGAGTTGGCTAGAGTAATTATAAGATTTGGTACCAATTGGTACCCTCGTTTACTCGTCACAGGTAATCTCTTTGTTTGATTGCCGGTGTACGATCCAACCCCACCTGGCTTGGACTCTGCACTGGTGATACCCCATTGTTCGCTTATGCCATGTTTTGCTTGTCAATGCCATGCTACTTTTATGCCATGTATCTAGAGTACACCTTGCTATGTGTAGTGTTTCATCTCCAATGTATATCTTGTTGCATGATTGTTGGATTGTTTGTAATGAGGGGCGATTCTTGCTGAGTGCATATTAATGTACTCACGGGCCTTGTGATTGTGGCCAGGTTTTGTCGAGGATTCATCTTCCACCTTAGTAAGGATTTGAAGCAAGAGCGTGCTAGGATCAGTAGCCCAGCCAGAACCTGTGGAGTGGAGCCGCTCCAAGCCGTTGCCTCGTTTATGTCTTCCGCTGCCAGTTAAACTGTCCTGGGCCATGCTTGGCAAGATATTTTATAATGCCTCGATGGCCTTGTAAACTCTTTTGTAGTTCTTTGTGCCTGATTGTGTAATGATATTCATTATGTTACACTGTTGTGACATGCGGCCAGTTATCCTGGGCTGGCGCACGGGACGACTGCCTCTCTGGTGATATGTGCCAGGGAGGGGTGTCACAGGGACCAGCCCAGCGAAGATGGTGTGAACGAAGATGGGATAGAAAGGAGCGCAGAGCCCGCCCGGGGTGCCCCCGGCCTCAAGTTGGTCGCACCCCGCTCATTGAAGGCGGAGGCCACCAGAGGGCGCACCTTCTCCAAGTGCGCGTCGGTCACCACGCGGCTGGGCTCCAAGGCCGGCTTAAAGCCGCCGCCAGAGCTCGGCGAGGACACTAGTACAGAACGACACATCGGAAACGAGCCAAAAACCCCATCGGAAACGGAAAAAGGGTCCGTGTCCCCGACCCCGTTACTGATGTGAAGGCCCTCATCGGTAACGGAGGCGAAAAACCGTCGCTGATGAGGCGTCGGTTTGGCAACGGTTGTGCACAACCTCCGTTTCTGATGTGTCGGAACATCAGTAACGGAGATTCTGTTTCTGCTCGTTTGCATTGAGGTTTCTTCATAAGCCTAGAACAGGAATAGATTTGGCACTGGACATTTAAAATTTCACAGCAGAAGCACAAAAAGGCTAACAATCTCCACTACTTATAAAAGAGCCAACTTCAGTTTCGCTACAGCCACCCAGACAAAGTGTACACAGGTCGATCTGAACCATCAGATCCAGCCCACTAAAACCGATCAAACGATACAGATTAGATCTGCAGAAAGCAACGCTCCAGATTAATCCTATCGACCGGCAGAGAAATTTCCTGCCAGCTTCCACGCCCCACGTCCGCGTACGTCGCCATCGCGGTTCACATCTCGCTGGACCAGTACTCTGCTCCCCACCTCTGCCGTTTGCCTCTAATTTCCACGCGACGCTCCAATCCCCTCCGCGACCCACTCTCTCGCCTCCATCCTCCGTCTCCACACCACAGTGGCAAGCCCAAGCGGAGGTGATACTACGCGGCGGCGCTAGATCCTGAGGAGACGAATGAGGAGGTGCAGCAGCGGCGAAGCCTCCTTGCCACCCCCAACTCCCGCTCGTGGATCCCCAGTCAGGGGCGGACCACTGCCGGACTAGATGGCGGCGCTCAGGTCCCTTCTCTTTCGCTCCTGACTCCTCCCATCCCCGATCTAGAGAACCATACACCCCTCCCCCTACTCGACCTGCTTCTCTGGCGAGACGATGCTGGTGCCCGTCGACATGACTGAGTACATGGATCAGCATGCTTGCCTCATCGAACCACTCTGATGTACCTATGTTAATCTCTGCACTTTTAACTGTACAAACTGACTGAATTTGGGCGCTCACCTGTGTAGGCTTAATTTCTTTTTCTGTAGATTGACTGTAAGGATGTGATATTGACCCCTATTTACCGCCGCTCTCGCTCTGGCGTCTGGCCAAAGACCATAGCTTGGTCGCTTGCTGTTATTTTCACCTCATGCAGTTCTTATCTAATTAGACCTACGGGTGAGTATTTCTTTGCGTCAGGCAACCAGTGGTAGCCGGTAGGGCAGTTGGGCTATTCTTCCAGATGGGTAGTCCTTGGTGATTTATGGATTTAGTACCTCCTACCTGCATATGGGAGAGATAATATTTAGTAGCTTAATTTGGGCGGCAAATTATTAACACTTGGATCCGTCGATTAATTGGTCATGTATATGTTCATGCATTAGTCTGAAGAATTGAATGTGGTTCGTGTGTCCTCTGTTATGTTTGTTGTGTTAGGTTCAGTTAGAATGGGCACTCATATTGGAGGGGCTGATGCCATACGCCCATGTCCTTTGTTGCGTGCATTCTGAGTTTCTTGATGAGATGATGGACTTCCGCAATACACGGAATAGACGTCCTGAGTAAATTCATTAAGACATATACGTACAGGATGGAAGTCACACAGAGGCCACCCATGGTGTTGAGGAACGCCTTCTAATGGCGTAGCTAGGGGATTCAGTGCAAGAAGAATTAAAGGTCATACATTACATCTTTGTATCTGCTCACTCTTGTCCATGTGAATAGCTATTTAACGGAATTGTCGTTTTTTTGTGATCTTGAGGGGCACCGGTTTGGATATTGCATTGATAGTCTGAATTTTTTGTGCTTGCGGGTGGGTGAATGATTACCTGCATGCATTGCATTGTAAGAGTACCTACAAGCTGTTATAGGATTGGAAAACTATCGTAACTCAACACATTTAGTATGTATAGCTTGATGCATCTCTTCTCTAAAGATTGAAATACTTGAAAAAATATCAGACAATTTTTGTTTCGATTATAGTTGTTGAAGTTCTTGCCGGCTTGGAGGACAAGATGCAGATTGCATGGATGAACCAGGAAGGTGTTGCAAAGGTTTGTGCACCCGCCTAATATTCAGTCGAGGGACACATATGTTTTGGATTTTCTTCACGGACTAATAGTCTGTATTTCTATTGGCAGGTGACAGGACTGGATTTGCTTTCATTAATGAGATCAGAAGTGAATAAGGGATACCAAAAAAATTCACATTGATGGTTTGAATATCCATCGGTCGTACAATCTAAATGACCGCCATATGTTTTCATCTGGGTTGGGCTATGTTTACTCCCCTGATAGTTTGGTTATGATTTTCTTCTCTTTGCTTCCTGCCGACTCCTTGTATCAGAGCAAGATTCAACAATAATGCTATCTCTGTTGTTTGGGACTTTCGTCATTGGGAGAAACCAACATGTTTTAATTGGCAGGGCAATTGATGATCATTATATGCAACGTCATCTTGAATTTCTGAAATATCATCCTGTAACTTCTAGATTTACCTAATTTCAAACATTGTTTATAAGCTACGTTAGTAAGCTGATGGTATTGTATCTTGCAGGTTGTAGATTCTTTATGATTGCAAAAGCAAGGTATCTGTCCAGGTTTTTTATATTCAAAGCATAAATTCCTATAACTCTTATCATGTGCCATATTCCAGATTACAATCATTGGCATTGCCTCACCATCAAGTTTGGCAGCCATGAGTGATTTTGGGACGCGACACGAGATTGGGAGTGCGAGCGGAATTCTTGATATAGAGAAGAGAGAGGAGTTGGCATAGTTTTTTTTAACAAGGGAGTTGGGATAGTTGGGACACGGACACGGTACACACTAAAAAAACAAGACAAAGTGTTATTGGTGCGACCAAATAGGGTTGGAACGCGGCACATGAAAATGGGACTACAAGCATGATTCTTGATATAGATGAAAGATGGGAGTTGGAAAACAACACCCATGAAAAATCATAAGAAGAAGAGTTATGCTACGACTGAATAGACGTGCGTTGCACGTGCATGTATACTAGTGATATTGTGGTGGTTGTGTTGGGTTAATCCTCTGTTATTTGGACTTGTGAATAATGAAACTTGATTAAATGAAACTCCCCTCCAAACAACGATAGGGTCAGTCCACGGTGCCACTAATCTGAACATCGAAAGCACTGCCACCGTCGCTCACATGGGCGGGCCTTGACCTACGTAACCTATTGAGCCTCCTTTGATGCTACCATTTTTGGCAAGTCTAGTCGGTACCATAGTTGGTCGGGGCTAGTCTTGCGAAGGTTCCGGAGCTAGGCGTCGCTCATGGGTTGGGCACGTGCCGGATTCACTTCTGCATAAGGCATAGAGTTATGTCGGTTGCTATACAGGGAGTGTCTTGGTAGCGTGAACGGTCAGGTGAGTGTATCTTGCTGAGTTCGCCTTAAGGATGATATCCTAAGTACCGGTTGGGTGTGGTGCACTTAGATGGGTGGTATCTGCAACCTCTCGAGAGTGTCAAATCTGGATGTCTAGCCTCGTTCCAAGGTTATGGAACAACAGTTCAGTGTCAGTCACACTGTGTGTATTTGTCGTGTCAAGAGGTTAAACCTAAGGCTTGTTTGAAAAAGAGATGAACAACCGGATTTCACTTAGTGAACAATAAAATGATGCAGGGAATGTTACTTGAGATGTGAACCGTGATTAGGGATGGCGGTGTGATGCGTTGGGAAGCCTATAGTTAGGCCAGAGCCCACATCAACCGTGCATTCCCAGGAAATAGCCAGAGTTGGCTGGAATGATAGCCAGAGTTGGCTGGATTGATGGCCAGAGTTGGCTAGAGTAATTATAAGATTTGGTACCAATTGGTACCCTCGTTTACTCGTCACAGGTAATCTCTTTGTTTGATTGCCGGTGTACGATCCAACCCCACCTGGCTTGGACTCTGCACTGGTGATACCCCATTGTTCGCATATGCCATGTTTTGCTTGTCAATGCCATGCTACTTTTATGCCATGTATCTAGAGTACACCTTGCTATGTGTAGTGTTTCATCTCCAATGTATATCTTGTTGCATGATTGTTGGATTGTTTGTAATGAGGGGCGATTCTTGCTGAGTGCATATTAATGTACTCACGGGCCTTGTGATTGTGGCCAGGTTTTGTCGAGGATTCATCTTCCACCTTAGTAAGGATTTGAAGCAAGAGCGTGCTAGGATCAGTAGCCCAGCCAGAACCTGTGGAGTGGAGCTGCTCCAAGCCGTTGCCTCGTTTATGTCTTCCGCTGCCAGTTAAACTCTGTCCTGGGCCATGCTTTGCAAGATATTTTGTAATGCCTCGATGGCCTTGTAAACTCTTTTGTAGTTCTTTGTGCCTGATTGTGTAATGATATTCATTATGTTACACTGTTATGACGTGCGGCCAATTATCCTGGGCTGGCGCACGGGACGACTGCCTCTCTGGTGATATGTGCCAGGGAGGGGTGTCACAGGGACCAGCCCAGCGAAGATGGTGTGAACGAAGATGGGATAGAAAGGAGCGCAGAGCCCGCCTGGGGTGCCCCCCCGGCCTCAAGTTGGTCGCACCCCGCTCATTGAAGGCGGAGGCCACCAGAGGGTGCACCTTCTCCAAGTGCGCGTCGGTCACCACGCGGCTGGGCTCCAAGGTCGGCTTAAAGCCGCCGCCAGAGCTCGGCGAGGACACTAGTACAGACGACACATCGGAAACGAGCCAAAAACCCCATCGGAAACGGAAAAAGGGTCCGTGTCCCCGACCCCGTTACTGATGTGAAGGCCCTCATCGGTAACGGAGGCGAAAAAACCGTCGCTGATGAGGCGTCGGTTTGGCAACGGTTGTGCACAACCTCCGTTTCTGATGTGTCGGAACATCAGTAACGGAGATTCTGTTTCTGCTCGTTTGCATTGAGGTTTCTTCATAAGCCTAGAACAGGAATAGATTTGGCACTGGACATTTAAAATTTCACATCAGAAGCACAAAAAGGCTAACAAATTCATTCATTCATAAGGTATAACAAATGTCATCGATACATTGCATCACAAGACAACCAATTACTTATCTTCATTGTCATGCCTCTCTAAATCTATCATTGACATGTCTAGCTAAATCTATTTATGTCATGCCTCTCTAAACTTATCCTTGTCATTTCCAACTTAATTTATCTTCATGACTTGCTGTTAGAGTTCATGAATTCAATCTTTTTCTTGGATGGTGTCGCCAAAATATAATCAACTCGCCGCTTTGTCCCCGACCTTGTATTTAGCTCATTTAAATGAGCTAAACAGATCAGCACCATGCTCTGCACATAGTGCAATAAGCGAGTGCTGATGTACTGAAAGTGCCTCTTTTGTAAAGTGATCACTGAAATGCAAAGAGAGAATATATGACTCCATGTTAGCTCACTATACATCTAGCATAAAGGACATACAACACAAAAGGATGCATAAGACAGAATAACAAACTTAAAAATCCATTGCATAGTTGTTGTGTACCAACAATTATGCCGGACGACAAGCGCACCTTGGCTAAGGACCCGGCTTTTTATACAGTGTCACCGAAATGTACATCTGTTTTGCAAAGGAGATAAGTTAGCCATGAGTTTCATACACTACCGATTTGTGCTAGTTATGTTCTTTTCGAGCGACACTACGTAGTCGTCCTCAGTGGCGGAGCTAGAACATATTGAACCAGGATGCACACATGTTACCACAATACATTTAAAACAATTTTTAGGGGTGCATATGTGATGAAAAATTGCTAATTTACAAAGAAAAATTCCTTCTCCCGATGTCATGTGCACCCGGCTGGCTCAAGGTGGATCCGCCAGTGGTCGTCCTCACCGTCCTCGGATGTATTACAACCCTAGTTCTAGTTCTGTTCATGAGTGTCCTATGGAAGAAAACCTAAGCAGAACAATGACAACAACCCTAGATCATCGGCACGACGGCCAGTCACAAATAGATGTATTACCTTTGGATCTGGCGGCGGGAGTACGTAGTCATCCTCGTCGTCCTCGGATCGACATGCCATGCGCCCTCCAGCTACAGATCAGGCGACGAGATCTGCCCGGGTGGAGCAAAGAATGGGTACGCGCTGCCACGGTCGGAGGAGAAGAAGATGTGCGCCGATACGGTCGGAGGGAGGGAGATGTGCGCCGCCACGGTCGGAGGAGAAGAAGATGCGCGCCGCCACGGTCGGAGGGAGGGAGATGCGCGCTGCCACGGTCGGAGGGAGGGAGATGCACGCCACCACGGTCGGAGGGAGGGAGATGCGCGCCGCCACGGTGGAGCTAGATGCGCGCCGCCACGGTCGGAGGGAGGGAGATGCACGCTGCCACGGTCGGAGGGAGGGAGATGCGCGCCGCCACGGTGGAGCTAAGATCTGGTGCTGCGTGGAGGCGCCGCCACACTTTGAGAGTGAGAGCGATGGAGTTTAGGGCTGTGAGAAGGGCGCATTTATAGCAAAGTAGAACATCAGAAACGGAGGGTATAAACAACCATTTCCTTTGATTTTTTCACTGACACACTGGGCTTATACTGATCTCTACTAGTATTGAAGTTGAAGAACATAAAAATAAATAACTATAACTACTCCTCGGCCTCCGCCTTCTCCTGCTCGTATGCGAGGAGAGCCGCGTAGTCGTCCGTGTCGTCGCGCGGCTCCTCGCCGACGATGTCATCGCTGCCCGTGCGCCCCTCCCACATCTCGTCATCGTCGTAGGCAGGATCGTCGCGCAGCTCCGGCGGGAGGAGAAGCCGGCGGCTCTGAAGCAGCTCAACTCTTTTCGGCGGCATAGGCATCGACGCGCGGTTGAGGTGCCAGCCACCGGGTAGCCGAACCTTTGACCATGGCACTGGCCTCCTATATTGCCAGTGCCGCTCCGCGACGTCCTGGCCGACGATGACGCGGTTCCATCCAGGCGACCGCGGACGAGCGTCTCTCCGCCGCGGCGAGCGGCTGCGGGCGCCCGAGGATCCCGCGTCCTCTTCCGGCGGCATAGGCACCCTCCTGTGGTTGACGCGCCAGCCAGCGGGGAGGCTAACATTTGACCAGGGCACTGGCCTCCTATATTGCCAGTGCCTCTGCGCGACGGCCTCCGGCACGACGACGCGGTTCCAATTCAGCGAAAGCAGGAAACGGCTGCGGCGAACGCCCGAGGAGTTGCTAGGAGTATCCATGGCTACGGCGAAGTGGCGTACTGAGATAGCAGGGAGATCGTGGGTTTTTAAGGAGTAGTGGGCGGTGCCGCGGCGTCACTATGCCACTACACCATAGCAGTTACTCTGCTCGCATCGAATTCGACGAAGATGGAACGTGTCCACATTGCACACGAACACACAAAAGTCTCCGTTGCTATAGAGGCACATATCGGAAACGGAGCCAGAATTAAGACCGTTGCCAATAATATGGGTAACGGAGTTAATACTTTCTCTGTTACCTATGTTGACGGGCCAGCCACGGCCCAGGTCAGGTTTGTACGCACTGGCCGCGCGGAAAGCGCGATTCTCCGTCGCCTAATGCCTGCCGTTTCCATAGAGGGGTATCCGATGTGTTGTTCTGTACTAGTGGGACGTCCCGCCCGAGGACGCCAGGCCTTTGCCTTTCTGAGTCGCAGAAGCTTTCCGGGGGGCCATCGCAACCAGGAAGCACAAGTTCGGAAGAAGAAGGGGAACGCGAGGAGCAGGGAAGACGAAGGCAAATAAGGCGAGTGATGGGGAACCGCGCCAGTTTCCTCTACCTAAATTCCCCGCGTGGAGCGGTTCTGTCAGGCATGGGGGGCCCCGCCACTTCCACCAGTATTACCGGAGAAGGCTAGACAGCACCGGGCGACAGTTGCCTGCCACGCGTCTCGGCCCAAGGCGGCTGTTTTTGGGCCCACGACGTTTCGTCTGCAAACCTGGGCCGCAACGTGCACACCGTGGACCCGGGGGCTACTGTCGGCCCAATGGAAACTAGGGTGCCACGGGCCGGCCTCAATGGCCCTCATCGCGCTGCGTTTGGCCGGATAAAAACAAAGGACCAGGTGAGTCCGCCTAAAGAGGCTCGCGAGAGACTCTGCCTCGCGGGGGCACGCGAGGGCCCCAACATCGGCTAAGTCCCCGTGGATTGGGAACCGCCTCGGGAGACCTTCCCTCTCGAGGTGTCGTAGCACTCGAAGTGCTTGGCGAGGCTCTGCCACCCTGGCAGGGCGCACATGGGGACTGTGCCCCGCTACAGGACAATGTGTGTGTCTGTGCAGGATGACGATGGAGCCGCAGTTGTCGTTTTCGTGCTTAAAGGGGAGCAGCAAAGCTGCCTTGAGCGGGGAGGATTACCAAGCATGCCATTCTGGTGCAAAAGGGACAACCTGCCGCGCCGCTCCAACAACGACGTCACCGGGGCGACACCACGAACCACTGAGCGTCGACCACTACTCTGACCGGACGGAGGCATGACCTGACAAGACCAGCAAGACCAGCACGGTGGGCCGCGTCCACAACCCCCTGGACCAGCGGTGCGCCGCCCTCCTACACCGGCACTGCGGAGGAATCCTAGCTTCCGCCCCCGAGCCTATATAAGGAGGGGAGGCACCACTGGACAAGGGGATCGATCATTCCTTCACTCAAGACTACTAGACCAAAGATAAAGGAGAGCTCCCACACCCAAGGAGTCTCACCATTGTTATAAGCTTCGCCCTTGGCAAGCAACTCTGTACTGTAACCTCTCGAAGCAGTGCAATACAACACAGCAGGAAGTAGGGTCTTTACTCCGCACGGAGGGCCTGAACCTGGGTACGAGCTCGTGTCCATCTCTGCCGTGATGAGTTCCTGCAAGTTCGTCGAACTTGGTCGCCGAGGTTGACAAGTGTTGATAAGTGTCGTGTTCAGCCCCTCTCGATTCCTGGTTCTCGGGGACTATTCTCCGACACACAACTAACCAATCCTAGTTTAAGTGTGTCCACCCTACAGGTTTGATAACGGGTAGCTATAATTGGTTGGGTATCAACCAATCACCGGCCAGTGACAGTTCCAAGGACGTCCTGTGTAGCTGCTATCGTTATGCGAATAACTCTTCTGTTGAACCTGTTGATTATCATATATCAATCCCATTACTCACGATACTGAACTTCACCCGAGATATAGATCCGTGATGATACCATGAATCAATCAAGGATTGATTCACATCATCTTTGTCTATCTCGTACCGGTAAGTTCCATTTACTCGTTGCCGTATTATGATATCCCACACGGTGTAACTTCGCCATGCATTGTCTGCAGAACATATTGGATACCGTTATAATACCGAGTGGGCCCTGGACGTATCTCTCTTAACCTAGAGGAGTAATTTCCCATCTCAGAACATTAGGATACACACACACCTTGAAGCCACCCAGTAACTGCCTTTATGATCACCCTGTTACGGTCGTGTGATAACCCCCAAGAGCAGTAGATCACTGTAGCACCTCTCAATGTGGAAGTAAGGTATCGATCCGCAAGAGCAAGAAGGAAAAGTTATCTATTCCCTACAACTAAAGTGTCACGAGTTTTAGTTGATTATGCACTAAACAAGTTTAAAGAACAAGGTGGTTGATTTAATGGATGGAAGTTTAATGTAACAAAATAAGAATGTAAAAGTGTCCCAATCCTCTTCAATGCAAGAGGACAAGACAAAGGTTTTCTCTTATAGGAACACTGGACATGGGTTCATGGGTTCACTTAATCCTTTCTCTCTCATCTATGGTGATTATCATGTTAAAAGTACACACAATTGTCATGTTTTAATGGTAGCTTTTATGATGGCTATATGTCCTTAAACACATAGTTGAAAGAAATACTCATTTTGTGTTGCTAGGTCACCCTCGTAAGGCTAGCGTGGTTGTTGTCACTCCCACGTCATACTCTTTCTTTTTACCCCCAGATAAAGGATGTTTGGCGGTACTGTGTCACTCAATACCTATGCCGTGTCACATCGGCCATCCCGTACCTACATACATCATACTTCTTAATGGACAATATTCTAAACACTAATGCAATGATTTATATTTCGTGTGTGTAACAACATCTCTCTCATCTATCTACACTTGGTGGTGTCAATCACCTCATGACAAGGATAAACAAGGCATTATGAATAAATCAACCATCACATGCATCATAGAATATCTCCAAAGTATGACAAGTCATAATAGTTCCAACACAACAGTAAATGCATAACAAATATCATCTCATACCACAATATCCACCATAGGAATTACATAGATGACCGTAATCATGTTCAACAGCTCATACGGTACTAATTAGTGAAGCTCAAAGAGAGGAGAGATACATAAGTTACCACCACAAACCCATAGTCCAGAGGTGGACTACTCTCCCTTCATCATGGAGACGGTGGAGAAGTCGTTGGAGAAGATGGAGACCACCCCGGCAGCACCCCGCTGGAGTTTTCCCCCTCCAATCTGCAGCTCCAGGTCTCTGTTTCTGTGTTTCAGCGGCGCTCCTTTCAGAGAACTCGGGGGACAATTTTTATAGGCGTTTTTAGGTCACGACTAGGTCGGTGGAGAAAAGATCAACGATAGCGGAGCTCCGAGGCCCAAAAGAGGTGGTCCCACGCGGCCAGGTACAGGGGCCACGTGGGACCCTCTATTTCCTAGCTGGTTGGGCTTCTGGTCTTCATTTTCAACCCATTGCGTTCGTCTCGAAAATTCTGAACAGTGCTCTCTGACCTTGCCCTTTTTGGAGTCCCAAAGCTCCCGGAAAGTCCACAACACTAAAAAAGTTGTTTTCTGACTGTGCAGGGTTAATTCCATAAAAATAGGAAACATACCAAATATTCCCAAAATCATTATAAAACAGTGTCATAACCCTTATATGATGCAAATACAACTGGAATATAAGTAAAATAATGCAAAGTTCATGTATGCATTTTACATGCATCACCGTGACGGTTAACAACACCAAAGTAACTCTTCCAGTATGCATGACCCCAATAACCTCATGTTATAAGGACATGTTATACAACAACCTTTCTGTGATAAAGCTAAGGACAAAACAACTATTTAACGGAATCTCTTAGCATACCAACACTTGGGGACCCAACCATATTATTATCCAATAATATGACATCCTTGATGCTGACATAAACTCTATGTCCATGACTAGGAAATGCCGTGTCATCTAGTATTCAAGAATTAGTAGGGTACATTTTACGTGTTCATTTTCTCTACACGTGCATGTGAGCTTTTCCCTAAATCACTATTGGGGTCGTATCACAAGGGGGTACAACCAACATGGAGTAATCCGGCTAGTCCCGGGTGGCCCGCAGTGGTGGCAAGGCCTTTGGCCTGCCGGGCGGCCCAGATAGCTGACGATAAGGGAAGCGGATGCCGGCAAGGAGAAGCCCAAGGCCGAAGCCCACAACGCCGACAAGTTTAAGATGGAAGGCGGTAGACTTGGCGGATAGGTTTAGGACTCCCAATACTTTCCGGACACGCAATATACCTGTAACCCTAGGTTTGGCCGCCTATATAAGATGGACCAGGGAAGCCTTTAGGGGAGCTCTCAACGAATCCTAGATTCAATCAACTCATTGTAACCCGCAACACGGCTATTTGCCTTATAGTGAGTTATAGCAGCACGTAGGGCTCCGCCACCGCCGTGGAGCCTGAAGATGGGTAAAACGCCGTGTTCAATCCCGACCTTGACGACGTCCACCTTCTTCCCTACGATTCACCCTCGGCTAGAGGACCCCCGTCTCCTATCTCCAATGCCGATACTCCGACAGTTGGCGCCCACCGTGGGGCCTAAGGCGACAGGCGTCACGTTCCAGGCGGGAACACTTGGTGGCATCGGCGAGACCATCGCCGTTGGCCGCTCCATCCGCGTCAGCTCCATGGGCTACGTCCAAGACGACGCGTCTTGGACACCGACGAACGATGGGCTCATCGCCTACACTCTCGTTCCAATCGGCGACATCGAGCTCTTCATCGGCTTCACCCTAGAAGCCATGGGTTTCCCGAAAAATCACACCCTTTGGGGACCCACCCGCCACCCTGAGTCTGACTACTCACAAGATGGATCTGAATCCGCCTCCACCTGGGAGTCCGCAGATTTAGATTCCCACTTCATCGGCGTGGCCGGCATGGGATCCGACTCCCAGTCGCATAACAACGATCCTGAATCGATCCTTCCTGCCCTCCAGGAGGATGCGATGTCAGATGCCGCATCCAGATCTACCGTTCACGTCAATGTAGATTCTGACTCCGAAGAAGATTCTACCAGCATGTTTGAGTCGAGGGTCAAAAAGTGCTTCGCACCGGCTGATCCCGCGCCTTCCGAGGCGGCGGTCCACTCTGACGCAACCATGCAGCAGGCCTTTATGGCCGACGTCACTGAAACTGATCTGGCAAAAGAGGCGGAAGCTAACGGGGCCGGCATGACCGCAGCAGACGAAGCCAGCCTTGAGCCTCCGCCGGCTCCCAAGAAGAAGACGAATCTGGAAAAAGGCGGCACCAGCGGCAAAGACGATCCGCCTCTCGACGAAATCCTGAACACATCGGTTCCCGACGATGCCAATCCGGAGTATTGGGAGAAGATCTCGATGAGCAAGAGCTCAGGGTTCGAGACCTGATCACCGAGGCCAAGGCGGAGCGTGCCAACGTTGTCGCCGCCAGAAATCTGTTCACTACAACCCTAGCCGCCAAAGCGCCTGGGGCTGGGAAGAAAAGCAGGAGGAAGCAAGATCCGCCTCCAGAGGAGTACAAGACACCTGCCCAGAAGCTTGGATTTGAGTGGGCCTCGGCACCTCAGCGACAAAACAAGGAGGGTGCTCCAGTTTTTGCAACTCTAGTCCTTAACACAGCGGCTGCCCTCGACATCCTCACGGGTAACGAGTACAACAACGACGACAAGATGTTCTACACCGCAGCCCTCGTGGAAAAAGCCCTCGAACAGCAAGCCCGCGCCGATTCCCGCACGGAGTTGGCGGGCGTGTTAGGAGGCAGATTGGAGTCAAAGTCAGACGCGTGCAAGGCAACAGCCAATGGCCAACCCGAGGACCCATCCGGCTCCAGCAGCCATGGCAAGGGAAAGGACAAGAGCAAAGAACCTCGCAAACCGTCGCCTCCCAAAAGGCAGCGGGACGAGGCGTCACGCACTGGCAGACAGAAGAACGAAGCACCTCCTCCGCCTAGGCGCAACGAAGGCGGCAGCCGAGGAAACGACCAGCAACCACAAGGTGGTGGCAGCCGCAACAATGGCCCGCGACCACCAAGATGGAGCAGAGATCGCACGCGTTCCCCACCCCCCGCGCCTAGGCACGGTGGCGGACGCAGTGCTCACCATGAAGAGCCCAGGCTCAGCAGAGGCAGAGCCGCGCAGGACGAGCCTGACGTTGAGAGAAATATCCGGCAACTCGACCCAGAAGACGCAAGGCACCGCCTCAATGATATCAAGGCTGGAAAAGAACAGTCGTATCTTGGACCTGTGTGTTTCGGCCCAGCAATCCGCACCGCCTCGGTTCCTAGGGACATGACATCCGTGTCAAAAACCTACCCAAGGTACATCGGTCTGGACAAGCCAAACTCATGGCTCTCAGATTACACGCTGGCAGTCTAGATTACCGGCGGCGACGGTCTGGTGGCGGCACGTTTCCTCCCCTTAATGCTGGAAGGAACGGCTCGAAGCTGGATTGAGAACCTGCCGGAAAAGTCCATACATTGCTGGCGTGACATGGAGCGGGTTTTCACCCAGCACTTCTAAGGAACGTACAAGAGGCCCAACACGTACACCGATCTTACAAGATGTGTGCAAAGCCCGGGCGAAACAGCAACTGCTTTTCTAGCCAGATGTATCCAGACCAAGGCCAGCTGCGAGAACGTAGACGACAACCAGGCCATCCATGCCTTCACCACAGGACTACTCAAAGGGTCCAGCCTCAGGCACAAGCTCGTGCGGATGCAGTGCAAAAGCCTCGGAGTCATGCTAGAAGTAGCCCGCATGTATGCGCAAGCTGATGACGATGCCCGTGACACTGATGCCGCCCACGACATGGCACCAGGAAGGCGCGCCAACAACAAGCGCAAGGCTCCCCAGGAAGACAAAGCCGGAACGTCAAACAAGGTCGCTGCCGCCTTCAAAGGAAAAGGCGGTGGTGGCGATAACAAGTGGAAGGGCAAGGCGGATAACTCCGACAAGCATCGCTTGTCATGGGAACAAGCCAAAGCTTTACCTTGCCCAATCCACGCAGGACAAGGCAAAGTCAACCACACGCTAGGAGAGTGCTGATTCATGGACGAAGCCAAGAAGGACTCTAAGGTGGGCTGGAAGCCCAAAAAGATGAAAAAGGCGGCGAAGTCAAAAAAGGAAGACGACGAGGAGGCGATGTCTATCTCTGAGGATGAGGACCCCAAGCCACCACGAAAGTACAAAAAGTTCCCCAATGTACAAGGCAGCTTAGTCTGTTTCCTGGGAACTCCTTCGGCAAAGGAGGAGAAGGCGGAACTCCGTGAGCTAAACGCCACGGTGCCAGACGTCCCTCAATACTTGAACTGGTCTGAGATGCCAATCACATGGGATAGAGAGGACCACCCCGATCGCGTGCCTAGCCCAGGCAAGTACGCTCTTGTCGTCGACCCGATCGTCGACAACTTCAGACTCACCAAGATGCTGATGGATGGTGGCAGCAGTCTCAACATCATGTATGAAGAGACACTGAAGCGCATGAATTTGACGAAAGGCCAGCTTGACTACATCAAGGTCAAGTTTCATGGCATCATAAGGCTGGAGGTTACCTTTGGTACAGAAGCCAATTATCGTACCGAATTTCTTCGGTTCGAGGTAGTCCCCTTCAAAAGCGCTTATCACTTCATATTTGGTCGCCCGGCGTTCGCCAAGTTCATGGCACAACCATGCTACATCTACAGCAAGTTGAAGATGCCTGGACCCAATGGTACTATTACCATCAATGGCGACTTCGAGAAAGCTAAGCAGTGTGAAAGAGGCAACGCCGCCTTTGCTGAGGCCGTCCTCCACGCTGAGGAGCTAGAGATGCTAAGGAAGGAAGCCAAGACTAATGAGTTGCTGGTAGGTGTCAAAACCGCCGACAACAAAAGCACCTTCAAGGCATCGGAGCACACAAAGCAGGTAGACCTGGTGCCGGGCAACAGCTCCAAGCAAGTTACCATTGGTTCCGGCTTATCTGACGCATAGGAAACCACGCTCGTCAAGTGCCTCCGTGAGAATGGGGACATTTTCGCATGGACATCTGCTGATATGCCAAGTGTACCATGGGAACTTGTCGAGCACTCTCTCAACGTTTTTGAAGGATCCAAGCCGGTGAAGCAGGCGGTGCAGCGCCAGGGAAAGGAAAAGCGGTGTCGGGGGGTTACCCCCGGGTAGGGTAAAGATGAGGTAAAGACATGTAAGGTTAAGGCAGTAAGCTGTCCGAGGTAACGATGGAGCAAGGACGCAGGAGGCGTCATCCGACGTAAGGCGTACGTCTGAGGTATATTCTCCGAGGTATATCCTCCGAGATATCAACCTCGGGGTAATCAGCTAGCTACCACAGGAATAAGGTATTCTCTACCGAGGTATAGGATCAGGAGTGTTATCCGATGTTGGCAGCAAGGATCGAGGCATGTCAGCGAGGTCACGGGCGCCGCAGAGCTCGTGGCCCGAAGCTTCAGAGGACGGCGAGGTCCATCCACGGGTTTCCCGGAAGCTCGGGGGCCTAGGAGCTGACTTGGCTATTTCGGGAAAGGTCTACAGGCTAGACCTCGGCAGGCTACTGAAGTATGACCGGAAGAGGAAAGCTAGGCCTGTCTGGCCTGACAGTCCGGCCGTTGAGCTGGCAGGAGGCAGAGGCTTGTCTTCTACCTTTTGGCCATGCCATTGTTAGTTGTAGGCAGGGGTAAAACTGTACTTCGGCCCATGTATATATGCGGCATCTCTACCTCCAGGGAGGAGGACGGCAAAAAACCCTAGCTCATTTCCCCCTTCATAGTTTCATCTTCTATCTAGAGCTCTCACTTGAGCAGCATCATACAGCTCGAGGAGCACCTTGTACCTGAGAACGACACTGATATATTGAGAGAGGAAAGGCAGGAGTAGGGGTTTTACTTCCTCACGAAGGCCCCGAACCTGGGTACATCGTGGTATCTTTGTGGTTGCTTGTGTTCTTGCGGTTCTTGCTCTTGTTCTTCGTGTTCTTCGTGTTCTTCGTGTGCGGTTCCACCGCACCAACCCTCTCCCGAATCCTCAAGCGTCCATTCGGCCCCAGAATAAGCCACCCCGTGGCATCTGCCATGATCCCACCACGATAGTTGGCGCCCACCGTGGGGCTGATAGTGGCGTTTGCTGGATCAATTCGGATGGGACCTTCGTCATCAACGCGGGGACTCGACTTCGGCCTCGTCCCCGTTAGTTGACTCATTTTCGAGTTGGCTGCAGTGCGAATCCGAGCTGTTCTGGAATCTGAGCTGTTCTGGAATCCGAGTTGTTCTAGAATCTGAGCTGTTCTGTGATCTGAGGTGTTCTGTCCGAGGTGTTTTGTCCGAGGTGTTCTGTGATCCGAGGTGTTCTGTCCGAGGTGTTTTGTCCGGGTTGTTCTGTAATCCGAGGTGTTCTGTCCGAGGTGTTCTGCCCGAGCTGTTTTGTGATCCGAGGTGTTCTGTCCGAGCTGTTCTGGAATCCGGGGTGTTCTGGAATCCGAAGTGTTTTGGAATCCGAGGTGTTCGGAAGTCTGAGGTGTTCTGAAGTCCGAGGTATCCTGGGAGAATCCGAGTTAAGACTTGGAAATCCGAATTAAGACTTCTCCAACAACCTGGCCTTGTAAGTATCATTTATGTGTCTTCACATGCTTCTAGATAGTCTCAAATAGTACTCGGGGACTGCCCCCTCGTTCCTACCTTGCTATGATTAGTTGTTTTCCCTGGGGTAGAGTGTTTTGACCTGGGGACTGGATCGCCAGTCCAGTTCTGTTTTGTCCCAAAAGTTACTCGGGGACTCCCCCCTCGCTTTTTGGTCTAAGTGTTCTCCCCGGACAAGATGCCTTAACCCGGGGACTGGGTAGCCAGTTTTTTTTACACCTTCTCCTAGATAAGAAAAGTAACTCGGGGACTCGGTCAAAACCGAGTCTGGATCTTTGTGCTTAGTAACTGCTGTTAGATTCGTTTTCTATCAAGTGCTATAGCTAGTTTGCCTCGGTTAGTATAATTGTTGTTCCCGTCAAATATTCTTCATGATTTATATGATGGACTAACGTTGAAAGGGGAATTTGGTTTTGCTGAAAATGTTTGCTACCGAGGTATAATAAAAATACGAGGTATTCAAGAAATCTGGGTCATATTGGAAATCCGGGTCATATTGGAGATCCGGATCATATTGGAAATCCTGGTCATATTGGTAATCCGGGTCATTTTGGTAATCCGAGGTATAATGGAAATCCGACGTATCATGGTTATGTTAGTTATCTCAAGTTACCCAAGGTATCATGGCATTATCAGTATTCTCTAGATCGCCGATTATTTCGGTTTGCCACAACATCACGGCATCACTCCACCTCCGGGATCGCCGTTTATTTCGGTTTGCCATAGTATCACGGCATTTTCTGCATCACATATCGCCGTTTACTTCGGTTTGTCACAATATCCTAACATCATTCCTTGTCCCAAATCATTGTTTATTCTGTTTGCCAATGTACCATGGCATTACCTATATACCAGATCAGTGTCTATGTTGGTTAGTCAGAGGCAACCTTTGAGATATGTTTATGCAAGTTATATGTCAGCCCAGCAGTGGCTGGAGACATCTATGTCGGTATACGCCTGAAGTGGCTAAAACAGGCATTCGAGATATGCTTAGGTGAGTCTGGCAGTGGCTGGAGACATCTATGTCGGTATACGCCCGAAGTGGCTAAAACAGGCATTCGAGATATGCTTAGGTGAGTCTGGCAGTGGCTGGAGACATCTATGTCGGTATACGCCCGGAGTGGCTAAGAACCGAGACATATGAGTTATGCCCAAAGAGGCCGAAATACCGAGATGTGTGTGTTATGCCCAAAGAGGCCGAGGTATCGAGACATGTGTGATATGCCCAGAGAGGCCGAGATACCGAGACATATGAGATACTAACTTGCTGGTTTATGTTGGTCTAGCCTATGCTGGCGGCATCTCAATTCGGTAAAAGCCAGGAGGGCTAACCGACGCTGGCGGCATCCCAATTCGGTAAAAGCCAGGAGGGTTAACCGACGCTGGCGAGCCAGGAGGGCTAACCGACGCTGGCGGCATCCCAATTCGGTAAAAGCCAGGAGGGCTAACCGACGCTGGCGGCATCCCAATTCGGTAAAATCCAGGAGGGCTAACCGACGCTGGCGGCATCCCAATTCGGTAAAAGCCAGGAGGGCTAACCGACGCTGGCGGCATCCCAATTCGGTAAAAGCCAGGAGGGCTAACCGACGCTGGCGGCATCTCAATTCGGTAAAAGCCAGGAGGGCTAACCGACGCTGGCGGCATCCCAATTCGGTAAAAGCCAGGAGGGCAAACCGACGCTGGCGGCATCCCAATTCGGTAAAAGCCAGGAGGGCTAACCGACGCTGGCGGCATCCCAATTCGGTAAAAGCCAGGAGGGCTAACCGAAGCTGGTGGCATCCGAGTTCGGTAAAAGCCAGGAGGGCTAAGAGCCGGCATATAGTGGTGACCATTCAGGCAACACATTTCCAGCACAAACTGTCCATCTCGTTGTTGATTCGGGTGAGCTCGGTCAGCCGGATGTCGCAGTTGGCCTGGAGGGCATGGCTAAGACAACCGAATTACTATGGCGCCCATACGCGCAGGAGGTCGTGTGCAGGGAGGTTTCGATGGTGGCATTTATTTTTGTAAGTCTGCGCGCGACTCTGCGAGTCCCCCACAGCCTCGGGGACTACTTAGGGTAAAGATGAGGTAAAGACATGTAAGGTTAAGGCAGTAAGCTGTCCGAGGTAACGATGGAGCAAGGACGCAGGAGGCGTCATCCGACGTAAGGCGTACGTCTGAGGTATATTCTCCGAGGTATATCCTCCGAGATATCTACCTCGGGTAATCAGCTAGCTACCACAGGAATAAGGTATTCTCTACCGAGGTATAGGATTAGGAGTGTTATCCGATGTTGGCAGCAAGGATCGAGGCATGTCAGAGAGGTCACGGGCGCCGCAGAGCTCGTGGCCCGAAGCTTCAGAGGACGGCGAGGTCCATCCACGGGTTTCCCGGAAGCTCGGGGGCCTAGGAGCTGACTTGGCTATTTCGGGAAAGGTCTACAGGCTAGACCTCGGCAGGCTACTGAAGTATAACCGGAAGAGGAAAGCTAGGCCTGTCTGGCCTGACAGTCCGGCCGTTGAGCTGGCAGGAGGCAGAGGCTTGTCTTCTACCTTTTGGCCATGCCATTGTTAGTTGTAGGCAAGGGTAAAACTGTACTTCGGCCCATGTATATATGCGGCATCTCTACCTCCAGGGAGGAGGATGGCAAAAAACCCTAGCTCATTTCCCCCTTCATAGTTTCATCTTCTATCTAGAGCTCTCACTTGAGCAGCATCATACAGCTCGAGGAGCACCTTGTACCTGAGAACGACACTGATATATTGAGAGAGGAAAGGCAGGAGTAGGGGTTTTACTTCCTCACGAAGGCCCCGAACCTGGGTACATCGTGGTATCTTTGTGGTTGCTTGTGTTCTTGCGGTTCTTGCTCTTGTTCTTCGTGTTCTTCGTGTTCTTCGTGTGCGGTTCCACCGCACCAACCCTCTCCCGAATCCTCAAGCGTCCATTCGGCCCCAGAATAAGCCACCCCGTGGCATCTGCCGTGATCCCACCACGACAAGCGGCGTGCAATAGGAAAGGAGATCATCAAGTTACTAGATGCTGGTTTCATTAGGGAAGTAGTGCATACGGACTGGTTGGCAAATCCTGTAATGGTTCCAAAACCTAATAAAGAGCTAAGGATGTGTATCGATTATACCGGTTTGAACAAGTGCTGCCCTAAGGACCACTTCGCGTTACCCCGTATCGATCAGGTTGTCGACTCAACGTCCGGCTCTGAATTGTTGTCTTTTTTGGATGCGTACTCCGGGTACCACCAAATTAAACTGCGCGAGTCGGATCAGTTGAAAACGTTGTTTACTACCCCCGTAGGAACCTTTTGTTACGTAACGATGCCCTTCGGTCCAAAAAACGCCGGCGCAACTTACCAGCGTTGCATGCAGAGATGCCTAAATGAGCAAATTGGTCGCAATGTTCACGTCTACATAGACGACATTGCCGTCATGCCTCGTAAAAAGGCGGACCTGCATGATGATCTGCGGGAAACCTTTGATAATCTCCGCGTATACAGGATGAAGCTCAACCCAAAGAAATGCACTTTTGGGGTTCCTGCCGGCAAATTGCTCGGCTTTATCGTTTCCGAACGAGGAATTGAGGTGAATCCGGAGAAAATCAAAGCGATTCTCAACATAAAAAGGCCCCGTTGCCTTAAGGACGTGCTGCGTTTAGCTGGCTCAGCCGCTGCCGTCAGTCGTTTCATCAGCCGCCTTGGAGAAAAGGCAATGCCCCTCTATCGGCTGTTGAAGAAATCCGACAACTTTGAGTGGACAGATGAAGCAGATGCCGCCTTAGAACAGCTTAAGGCTGCGTTAACATCTCCGCCAATCTTGGCAGCACCTCGTTTAGAGGAGCCCATGCTGCTTTACGTCACTGCAACCAACTTGGTTGTTAGCGTCATCCTGGCTGTGGAAATCCTTGAACAAAGACCTGTCTACTTTGTTAGTGAGGTTTTTTCCGCTTCAAAACAGTGTTACCCACATTACCAGAAGCTGACATACGGCGTATTTTTCACCGCCAGAAAGTTGAGGCATTACTTTCAGGATCATTCCATCTCGGTTGTGAGCAAAGCACCCTTGGGTGATATCATCAACAACGCTGAGGCCACTGGCCGAGTCGCCAAATGGGGTATTGAACTTGCTGCATTCGACATCACATACAAGCCCAGAACTGCCATCAAGTCTCAGGCACTTGCGGACTTCGTGGCAGATTGGACAGGAAGTATCACTACAAAACTATTCCAGATCCGCAACGTTTTGGTAGGGACGATTACGTTACGTCGCCGCAATCCATCGCGCCGGTCGAAAAGGGAAACTTTTCATGCGACGTTTGTTTGGTTGCCGTCGCGGGGCAAATTCGGACGACGTTTCGCATAAATTTCGTTGCAGATCTTCGTCCCTGGCCCATTAGTCCAGTTTAGCCCCAGTTTGTGGGGACGAAAGTGAACTGGGTCGGCGTGAACGTCGTGGTTCTTCGTCTCTCATCAAGTGAAGCCCAGTTTATCGTGACGAAAGTGACCCACGTTAAGGAAAACGTCGCGGATTTTCGTGTCTCGCCAGGCCATGCCCTTGTATGCCTCGTTGACTGACAACGATCACGGCGGTTGGTTTGTGGACCCCACCTGTCATACACTGTTGTAATTTACGTCCTTGTTTGGAGTGAGAGTGCTGCTACTACATGTTTTGCCTTGGCCCACCTGTCATTGACGGCTGAGGCTCAATGTCGTTTTGGCCGTTTATGATAGTAATTAAATCAACCAAAACCAAGGTGGGAGAGAACTAGTGATACTGAGCACAACAACACCGTCATTGGAAAAAATCTACTCGGCGTAATTATTGATTGTAGGTGGCCGGCAGTAAATAAGTTTATCCATCGTGTTTCGTGCAAGTCCCTTCGATGGTAAGGCATCTTCCTTAGGCCGTTGATTCCAAATGGATGGACCAGGTTGCGCGGTGAATGGCAGGAGCCGATTGCCAAGTATTAAACTAGCACTGCCATCACAAGTCACTGTCATTCCACTATTCACCTTCTTCCCCACTCGCCACCACTCGGCGGAGAACTCCCCATTCTACATACCATCCCAGCCATGTCTTCGCATCGTCGAGCTTCAAGCCGGAAGGAACAGACATCTGCGACGATGGCTGCTGAGGCCCGCGAGACAAAATGCCGAAAGAGCCTGGCGCAAATGGCTCAAGAAGATGGCGGTTGTCCTCTGAAGATGGGCGATAACTCCATCTCTGGTTCGATCCCAAATCAGCACGTCCAAGAAGATGGCAATCCAAACCAAGAACAATCATTGAAGAACGTCTTCCTCGATCTCCAAAACAGCGAGGTATGAACTATCCAATTTTTTGGTTCTATTCCACATTTTCGGATCTATCCCGCATTCTCACTTCTAATTAATAACTGCCTCCAGGAAACCAGGCTTAGGATCCAAGCCAAGGAGGCCGAAACAAATGCCTGGTGCGCCATGCTTCTGGAAAATAACAACATCCTGAAACAAGAGGTTGCACGCCTCCGTGGTGATCTGGAGCTACAGAAGAAGTCGACTCAAGGGATGTCGAAGGAAGCAGCATACCTACGTACAGACCGCTCCGATCTACGGATTGAGGTAGCCACGTTATACAGGCTAAACAAAGAGGGTAATGAAACGAAGGGCAGGGCGGTGTGCCTGATCAAGGAGCTTGCGGAAGAGAAGAAGAACCTCCAGATGGAGTATGAAATACTTTTTCGCGAGAAAATCGACATGTTAGAGGAACGCCATCAGGGCCTCAAAGTGGCCGTCGACGCCCACGAGGCTAAACTAATAGCTGAAGAAGAAGTGAAGAAGTTGAAAGATGACATCCATAACCTGGAGAAATAAGTCGAGAAGCTCCGCGCCAAGGGAAAAACCCCAGGTGAAAAGCGAGTAGAATCTACTAAATTAGGTAGCAAAAGTCAGGCTGCGACTTGTAAACATCGGGCTATCCCCATTTCCAGTTTCAAATCATGAAACAACTAGAAGGTATTACAACGATAAATCTAAGCGCTCTCTCGCATAGCCATTTCGATCTGCTTGTCGAGTTGCTCTTTTTTAGCGTCCAGAGCTTCATTTTGCAGCACCAAAACCTTCTGGCGATCGAGCGCGAGCTTGACCTCGAGGTCACAAACCTTCCTCGCCAGATCGAGATTGCTGGCAAGGATCTCCTTCACTTTTCCATCCATGTCCATCGCCGTAATCAGCGCCTTATTCAGCCGCTCGTTGGCCATGATTATGCTGTCGATGCTCCTTTCGGCGACCTTCAGGGCCTTGACTAACTCATCAGCAAGCTCGAGGTTCCTCATCTTCAGCGACCTAGCCTCGTCCGACTCTGACGCAGTCTGGTACTACTCTCGCAAGCTCAAGGTTCCTCATTACACCGTAAGTTACAGCCACGGCAAAGAGCCAGGCAGGCAACAGGCACACCACTAGGTCACGCCTTCGAGGGCGTGACACCTACGAACGCACACAGACTACTCTCACAACCGTCTACACCTGCAAGTTGCCCACAACCGCCACTCCTCCACGAGAACCAACCACAGGTTCAGAACCCTACAAAAAAAACATAGGAACGGTTTAGCCTCATATGAACAGAGCAATCAAATCGACAAAAAGTAGTACGAAATCAGTTGCCAAATGTGTTTGTACACGGTCCATGCGTCATAATAAGCAAGCACACACAAAATCAATGAGAGTCTTTAACCAATGAGCATGCAGAACCAATGTGGCTGTACACAACACCGGGTAAAATAACGATCATCTCGTCGACAAGGATAAGCTTAACGGTTTAATTATCGATGCTCGATCCATGTGATCCTTGAATATAGAAACAATTTGAGACTGAAAAAATTCCTCATTTATACAGAGCACATCAAGAACTTCCAAGTGTTGGTACTAAAGGACCAAAGAAATGCACAACCAATGAAGTTGAAGATATATCAGTAGGTCCTTTAGACCAACGCTCGAACATATAATGCTCAACGGTTAAATCATCGGAACGTGGATTGTCAATTAGAGATGTTTAGCAATGAAAAGCAAGTAGCCTCATAATAACAATCATGCCTATAAAATAATGACATAATTAACCATAAAAGCAAGCCTCATACATGTATTGCAAACACAGTGCAAAGGGTTAAGCTCCACAGTACTCGGTAGCATGAACAAGCAATGTCCTTGTAAACGCTACTAAGTACTAGAGAGCAATCCTTTGCATTAAAATTGCACAATTTAATCAGAGGCACGCAAAAAATAAGTAGATAGACTGAAAAAATGTGTCGTATATATAAATGACACAAAGCAGGACACACAATCACTTAATGTGGTGGTTTTACCTCAGGGGAGGCAAGCAACAGAACAGCTAAAGCCGCTTCGGTCATAGAAGGTGAAGACACAAATGTCACCCTCCTCGATTTTAGCTGACTTGACAACCTTTGACCAGTTCTAAGTCATCTCGGCAACTTCTCTCTTGCCCTCGATGAACCTAACAGGCGGACAGCATATCTCTTCCAAACAAAAGACACGAAGTCTCATCTGCGGTAAATGCTGCTTCAGATAGGCATTGCTGAACTTAGCTGAAAAATACTGGAGGGGAATAAAAAGTTAGTTTTTAAGTTGCGTATCAATGTGTGTAACAAGATTAAAGTGTAATGTTTACCATCTTCGCCTTCCCATAGAAGACATTGGACTTAGTAATCCTGCAGACATAGAACGGAATAGATGTTGGCTCAGATTGCGCACTGAGAATGGCAACTTGCCATCTAAGATACGCAACTTGGTCTTTGGTCATTTCCACCAAGTTGGCAAAAAAACAGTGATTGTCATAGTCTTCATTCCCCTTGATGAAGGGACCTAAATTGGAAGAAATACATTAATCCAGGCTAATCTGTAGGTGCAATGCATAAGAGAGTAATAAACCCGCAATTAGACACCATCACCTCTACGAGCTATCACTGCTTTCTCAGCTGTCTTGACTCTAGGAGGGAGCATGTCCTCATAAGATGAGGTATGAACTACCTCGGCCATCTTAGCTTTCTTGACTGTAGTTTGCTTCCCAGCATCATCAAATGGGACCACTGCTCTCTTAGCCTGCTTGACTCTAGTTTGCTTCGCATCATCATCAAATGGGACAATAGCTCTCTCAGCTGAGTTGACTCTCTTCAACCTCTCTAGCTCGGCCAAGGCTTCACCCTTCTCCTCTAGCGCCCTGCAAATCAAGCTTGTCGTGACCCTAAAGCTTCTCTTCTCTGCCTTGAGTTCCAACTCGAGTTCTGAATTAACTTTCTTCAAACTCTTCAACTCGGCCCAGGCTGCATCCCTCTCCTCCTGGCAAATCATTGCCGTGGCTTGAACTCTCCCCATGTGGCGTTTAAGTTGTAGAACCACCTCTTCCGCTGTCTTCAGCTTCGAACCCTTCTTCAGGTGGATCTCCGTCTGGGTGGGGGGCGGAGCGATGCCCGGCGGACCTACGATGGAGCGTCACCTAAAATCATCGCCGGTGGTTAATTAGATCCATAGCAGGTGACCTAGATCTGGGGGCATCAAAGATTTAACCTATATCGAATTGTTTGATTGAGTATGGGGAATGGAGGGAAACATCACCTACCAGCCATCGGTTGACGGGGAAGCCGTCACGGCGGCGGTCGTCATCGGCGAAGCGGAGGCGTTGGGGTTTCTTGGGGGTGGCGAAGACGAGAGGTAGCGGTAGGGTGGTCTGTGTTGCTGAGGTGGTGTGTACTGACGAGTGGCTGTTTCAGTGTAGATTTGGCGCGCATGTGCTAACAGTTATAATTAGGCGCGGACGTTAATGACGATTAAGGTTCAAATGTTAATTAGGGCCCAAATGGCTTCAACTGTGACTTCTGGACTGTTCACCGGGATGGGCTGGGCTGGGCTGAGATGGCTAGTTAAATTAGAGGATTATAAAGGCAAAATCTTTTAAAACTAGGAGTATATATAGTGATCATAAAAAAGGAGTATATATAGTGTTGAAACCTCCGTGCGGGATAAATGGCATATGTGCCTAAAATTGGAGGAGAGAAGTGTCATATGTAATTAAAAGGAGTATAAATTGCATAACATTGTTGCTTATTCTTCGGAAAACGTGATTTTCACATTGTTGCTTATAAACTGTGGGATGGGAGTAGAACCATTAATTTTGGTCGGCGACTCTTACAACGTATATCACGTATAAATATATTAGGGATCTACCCAACTATCCCGCACATCTATATATCCTCCAAAACAAGCATCTAGATATATATATCCTCTAAAAGTGTTACCACATCTATATTAGGGCACATCTATATTTGGGCTCTACTCAAAGTGCAACCACATCTATATATCCTCTAAACCAAGCAGCTTATTATGGCACATATCTAATGATGGACTAGAGCAACATAATACTTAGATAATTAATATAGAACTTAAGTTCTTACATACATAGCAACATAATATAAGGTTGTCGATCGACGATAGTAATTAAGTCTTACAGTACCGAAGAGCAACACATGATAGAGAAGTTCATTCAGCACTAGCATCACCACAAGTTAACATAATATATATTCAGCTACCAGCACCAGCACCAGCACCAGCACCAGCGCATCAACATCAGCATCAGCATCAGTTCCTTCCGCGGCCCCTGCCCAACCAGCCCCTGCCCCTGCCCCTGTTGGCATTCGGCACCGGCGGCTACACGAGGCCTAATTGGAGCTCTTCTGCATATTGCCTCCTAAGAAACACGCCGAAGGCGACGTGCTTGGCCCTAACATGGGGTGCACGTTTTTCCGTGCCTTTTCCAACGCCGATGGCATGCTCGATCATGCTTCGACGCTGAGTGGCGATCCTTCTATCGCAGAAAGGGCAGGTCCATCTGTCACCAGCATGACGGTACCCGTGGATAGCACCGGACTCCAACCTCCGCAGAACGTATTTGCTCTTTGCATCAATGGATTCCTCGTCATCCACAACATCCAAATCCTCCTCCTACAAGTAAGTAATAAAACAAAAAGTTAGCTACAAACGTTGTTATTACCAAAAAATAATTCATAAAATCATGTCAACCACAGATAAATTCGCATAAACTAGCAACTGAATGTAAACACATATCACAACATATCAGTGACTACTACGGAGCATTTTGCTATACAAAGTACCACAATTGATATTTGAATTCTAGCAAATACTCCCTAAACATGTCATGAATGTTGACAACACATATGGATTAAACTAGTGTGTGCACATGTCCTAAAAAATTATACTAGGCATATCCCAATCTGTAAATTTGTGCATATGCTACCAGGTGCCAGTGGTGTTGCTACAGAATAAAGTCATTGGGTTCATCCTGCTGTGCGTATAGTGCTTGTACAGTATTAAGCACTAATGCTCCGTTTGATAGCTACGTTTTTTTTGAAGTATATTGATAATACTTCAGTTTTCTAAAATATTGAAGTATTGAATACTTCAGTGTGTTTGGCTCCGACGATTATTGTGGTTTATATACTTCAGTATTTCAAGAAATTGCATTCATTTTGAAGTATTGAAAAAAGTGGTCCGGACCTCTTTTTCAGAAACTGAAGTATTTGTTGCCCAGGCATGTAAATACTACAGTTTTACAATACTTCAGTTTTAGAAAAACTTTGTTGCCAAACTAGCCCTTAATGATTTTGAACCCAACGGTTGTGTGGCAGCTCCGCCACTGCCATCTAGTGCAGATCTAGTGCAGATTCACACTCGGCAGCAACTACAAACCCTAGAATCGCTAACACTTCTGCATTTCCAGAAAACCCTATCTAGAATCTTAAGAGACAACAACAAAACTGTTTATATAGTTGGTTTAAGGAAGCACGTACCTCAGATTCCTCGTCGGATATGTACTCCACGAACGGCGCCACCACCCCATATGGGTACTGCCCGACGCCCACCACGGCGGCGGCGGCCGGAGCGACCGCGGCGGCGAAAGGCGCCGGAGCAGCCGGAGCAGGAATGCCAGCATGGCCAGCGGCATCCATAGCTGCGGCAATGGCAGAAGAAGACGCGGCGACGCAGAAGAAGACGCGGCGACGGCAGAAGAAGGCCATGAACTCGGACCGACATGGTCGGCCGCTGCTACAGGGAGGGCATCGGATGCCGCGATGGCGGCCGTCAGCTCCATCAGATCTGCCATTCCTCCCTTCTTGGCGGCATGTGCGCGCGGCCGCAGAGATGATTCGAGCTTCGACTGGTAGAGAAGGAGGGAGGCGATGTGGCTGGCCAGAGCAGAGAGAGTGGGGTTTTTGCCTTGCTGTTTTTAGCTAGATTTGGGGGAAGAAGGTGGGGGAAGAGCGATGATGCGGCAGGGTGGGGATTTATACCAAGTGTCGTTTCGAGCTTCCCACTGACACGCAAGGGGAAAGCGTGCATGGACGCGTTAACCATGCAAGTGCAGATAACCCCGTGTCATTCACTATGTGGTAGCATAGTCAATGTAAAGACGATCCATATATCCAGGTGAACGGGCGCCTGCCACCGTGACATGCAACCGTCCCTCGAAAAACACTGCAGCGTTAATAAATCTAATTATTTCTCGTCTCCCTCGTCCGTGTGAGCGAAGGAAAAAATCAAATCACGTACACGTCTTCCTCTAAGCGGATTGACACCGGATTACACTAAGCTACATATGTAAATCCGTAGCAAATTCCACTGAGATACCACCCCCCCATTCGATGCCCGTGGGAGGGGTAGACGACACGGTTGACTTATGGTCAACTTTGTCGAAACCAGGGGCTCCGGATCGTCAGGATCTCACCAAAAGCTAGGTTGTGTCATGTAATATGCATTAGAGTGTGATGGTAGGCTTTAAGAGCTAATTTGAGACTCCTAGGTGTGACCGGCTTCACACGCTACACTTATCATGCACGAATGCTATGCTCTTCTATGTCGAAACTCCCATTTCGGGTGGAACGAACGTAAACATGTGATAACATTGGAACACAGTTGGTTTTAAATCTTCATATTACCTACCCCAACACAACCAAGTAGCAAATTCCACTGAGCTACCACCATTCGATGCCCGTGGAAGGGGTAGACGACACGGTTGACTTCTGGTCAACTTTGTTGAAACCAGGGGCTCCGGATCGTCGGGATCTCACCAGAAGCTAGTTTGTGTCATGTAATATGGATTAGAGTGTGATGGTAGGCTTTACGATCCAATTTGAAACTCCTAGGTGTGACCGGCTTCACACACCACACTTATATTGCACGAAGGCTATGCTCTTCTACGTCGAAACTCCCATTTCGGGTGGAACGAACGTAAACATGTGATAACATTGGAACAAAGTTGGTTTTAAATCTTCATATGACCTACCCCAACACAACCAAGTAGCAAATTCCACTGAGCTACCCCCATTCGACTCCCGTGGAAGGGGTAGACGGCATGGTTGACTTCTGGTCAACTTTGTCAAAACCAGGGGCTCCGGATCGTCGGAATCTCACCAAAAGCTAGGTTGTGTCATGTAATACACGTTAGAGTGTGGTGGTAGGATTTAAGAGCCAATTTGAGACTCCTAGGTGTGACCGGCTTCACACGCCACACTTATCATGCACGAAGGTTATGCTCGTCTACGTCGAAACTCCCATTTCGGGTGGAACGAACGTAAACATGTGATAACATTGGAACAAAGTTGGTTTTAAATCTTCATATGACCTACCCCAACACAACCAAGTAGCAAATTCCACTGAGCTACCCCCATTCGATGCCCGTGGGAGGGGTAGACGACACGGTTGACTTATGGTCAACTTTGTCAAAACCAGGGGCTCCGGATCGTCGGGATCTCACCAAAAGCTAGGTTGTGTCATGTAATATGCATTATAGTGTGATGGTAGGCTTTAAGAGCCAATTTGAGACTCCTAGGTGTGACCGGCTTCACACGCTACACTTATCATGCACAAATGCTATGCTCTTCTATGTCGAAACTCCCATTTCGGGTGGAACGAACGTAAACATGTGATAACATTGGAACAAAGTTGGTTTTAAATCTTCATATGACCTACCCCAACACAACCAAGTAGCAAATTCCACTGAGCTACCCCCATTCGATGCCCGTGAGAGGGGTAGAAGACACGGTTGACTTCTGGTTAACTTTGTCGAAACCAGGGGCTCCGGATCGCCGGAATCTCACCAAAATCTAGGTTGTGTCATGTAATATGCATTAGAGTGTGGTGGTAGGCTTTAAGAGCCAATTTGAGACTCCTAGGAGTGACCGGCTTCAGACACCACACTTATCATGCACGAAGGCTATGCTCTTCTACGTCGAAACTCCCATTTCGGGTGGAACGAACGTAAACATGTGATAACATTGGAACACAGTTGGTTTTAAATCTTCATATGACCTACCCCAACACAACCAAGTAGCAAATTCCACTGAGCTACCCCCATTCGATGCCCGTGAGAGGGGTAGAAGACACGGCTGACTTCTGGTCAACTTTGTCGAAACCAGGGGCTCCGGATCGTCGGAATCTCACCAAAAGCTAGGTTGTGTCATGTAATATGCATTAGAGTGTGGTGGTAGGCTTTAAGAGCCAATTTGAGACTCCTAGGTGTGACCGGCTTCACACACCACACTTATCATGCACGAAGGCTATGCTCTTCTACATCGAAACTCCCATTTCGGGTGGAACGAACGTAAACATGTGATAACATTGGAACAAAGTTGGTTTTAAATCTTCATATGACCTATCCCAACACAACCAAGTAGCAAATTCCACTGAGCTACCCCCATTCGATGCCCGTGGGAGGGGTAGACGACACGGTTGACTTATGGTTAACTTTGTCGAAACCAGGGTCTCCGGATCGTTGGAATCTCACCAAAAGCTAGGTTGTGTCATATAATATGCATTAGAGTGTGGTGGTAGGCTTTAAGATCCAATTTGAGACTCCTAGGTGTGACCGGCTTCACACCCACACTTAGCATGCACGAAGGCTATGCTCTTCTACGTCAAAACTCACATTTCGGGTGGAACGAACGTAAACATGTGATAACATTGGAACAAAGTTGGTTTTAAATCTTCATATGACCTACCCCAACACAACCAAGTAGCAAATTCCACTGAGCTACCCCCATTCGATGCCCGTGGGAGGGGTAGACGACACAGTTGACTTCTGGTCAACTTTGTCGAAACCAGGGGCTCCGGATCCTCGGAATCTCACCAAAAGGTAGGTTGTGTCATGTAATATGCATTAGAGTGTGATGGTAGGCTTTAAGAGCCAATTTTAGACTCCTAGGTGTGACCGGCTTCACACGCTACACTTATCATGCACGAATGCTATGCTCTTCTATGTCGAAACTCCCATTTCGGGTGGAACGAATGTAAACATGTGATAACATTGGAACACAGTTGGTTTTAAATCTTCATATGACCTACCCCAACACAACCAAGTAGCAAATTCCACTGAGCTACCCCCATTGGACGCCCGTGGAAGGGGTAGACGACACGGTTGACTTCTGGTCAACTTTGTCGAAACCAGGGGCTCCGGATCGTCGGAATCTCACCAAAAGCTAGGTTGTGTCATGTAATACGCATTAGAGTGTGGTGGTAGGATTTAAGAGCCAATTTGAGACTCCTAGGTGTGACCGGCTTCACACGCCACACTTATCATGCACGAAGGCTATGCTCTTCTACGTCGAAACTCCCATTTCGGGTGGAACGAACGTAAACATGTGATAACATTGGAACAAAGTTGGTTTTAAATCTTCATATGACCTACCCCAACACAACGAAGTAGCAAATTCCACTGAGCTACCCCCATTCGATGCCCGTGGGAGGGGTAGACGACACGGTTGACTTCTGGTCAACTTTGTCGAAACCAGGGGCTCCGGATCCTCGGAATCTCACCAAAAGCTAGGTTGTGTCATGTAATATGCATTAGAGTGTGATGGTAGGCTTTAAGAGCCAATTTTAGACTCCTAGGTGTGACCGGCTTCACACGCTACACTTATCATGCACGAATGCTATGCTCTTCTATGTCGAAACTCCCATTTCGGGTGGAACGAATGTAAACATGTGACAACATTGGAACAAAGTTGGTTTTAAATCTTCATATGACCTACCCCAACACAACCAAGTAGCAAATTCCACTGAGCTACCCCCATTCGACGCCCGTGGAAGGGGTAGACGACACGGTTGACTTCTGGTCAACTTGGTCGAAACCAGGGGCTCCGGATCGTCGGAATCTCACCAAAAGCTAGGTTGTGTCATGTAATACGCATTAGAGTGTGGTGGTAGGATTTAAGAGCCAATTTGAGACTCCTAGGTGTGACCAGCTTCACACGCCACACTTATCATGCACGAAGGCTATGCTCTTCTACGTCGAAACTCCCATTTCGGGTGGAACGAACGTAAACATGTGATAACATTGGAACAAAGTTGGTTTTAAATCTTCATATGACCTACCCCAACACAACCAAGTAGCAAATTCCACTGAGCTACCCCCATTCGATGCCCGTGGGAGGGGTAGACGACACGGTTGACTTATGGTCAACGTTGTCAAAACCAGGGGCTCCGGATCATCGGCATCTCACCAAAAGCTAGGTTGTGTCATGTAATATGCATTATAGTGTGATGGTAGGCTTTAAGAGCCAATTTGAGACTCCTAGGTGTGACCGGCTTCACACGCTACACTTATCATGCACGAATGCTATGCTCTTCTATGTCGAAACTCCCATTTCGGGTGGAACGAACGTAAACATGTGATAACATTGGAACACAGTTGGTTTTACATCTTCATATGACCTACCCCAACACAACCAAGTAGCAAATTCCACTGAGCTACCCCCATTCGATCCCCGTGAGAGGGGTAGAAGACACGGTTGACTTCTGGTCAACTATGTCGAAACCAGGGGCTCCGGATCGTCGGAATCTCACCAAAAGCTAGGTTGTGTCATGTAATATGCATTAGAGTGTGGTGGTAGGCTTTAAGAGCCAATTTGAGACTCCTAGGAGTGACCGGCTTCAGACACCACACTTATCATGCACGAAGGCTATGCTCTTCTACGTCGAAACTCCCATTTCGGGTGGAACGAACGTAAACATGTGATAACATTGGAACACAGTTGGTTTTAAATCTTCATATGACCTACCCCAACACAACCAAGTAGCAAATTCCACTGAGCTACCCCCATTCGATGCCCGTGAGAGGGGTAGAAGACACGGTTGACTTCTGGTCAACTTTATCGAAACCAGGGGCTCCGGATCGTCGGAATCTCACCAAAAGCTAGGTTGTGTCATGTAATACGCATTAGAGTGTGGTGGTAGGATTTAAGAGCCAATTTGAGACTCCTAGGTGTGACCAGCTTCACACGCCACACTTATCATGCACGAAGGCTATGCTCTTCTACGTCGAAACTCCCATTTCGGGTGGAACGAACGTAAACATGTGATAACATTGGAACAAAGTTGGTTTTAAATCTTCATATGACCTACCCCAACACAACCAAGTAGCAAATTCCACTGAGCTACCCCCATTCGATGCCCGTGGGAGGGGTAGACGACACGGTTGACTTATGGTCAACGTTGTCAAAACCAGGGGCTCCGGATCATCGGCATCTCACCAAAAGCTAGGTTGTGTCATGTAATATGCATTATAGTGTGATGGTAGGCTTTAAGAGCCAATTTGAGACTCCTAGGTGTGACCGGCTTCACACGCTACACTTATCATGCACGAATGCTATGCTCTTCTATGTCGAAACTCCCATTTCGGGTGGAACGAACGTAAACATGTGATAACATTGGAACACAGTTGGTTTTACATCTTCATATGACCTACCCCAACACAACCAAGTAGCAAATTCCACTGAGCTACCCCCATTCGATCCCGTGAGAGGGGTAGAAGACACGGTTGACTTCTGGTCAACTATGTCGAAACCAGGGGCTCCGGATCGTCGGAATCTCACCAAAAGCTAGGTTGTGTCATGTAATATGCATTAGAGTGTGGTGGTAGGCTTTAAGAGCCAATTTGAGACTCCTAGGAGTGACCGGCTTCAGACACCACACTTATCATGCACGAAGGCTATGCTCTTCTACGTCGAAACTCCCATTTCGGGTGGAACGAACGTAAACATGTGATAACATTGGAACACAGTTGGTTTTAAATCTTCATATGACCTACCCCAACACAACCAAGTAGCAAATTCCACTGAGCTACCCCCATTCGATGCCCGTGAGAGGGGTAGAAGACACGGTTGACTTCTGGTTAACTTTATCGAAACCAGGGGCTCCGGATCGTCGGAATCTCACCAAAAGCTAGGTTGTGTCATGTAATATGCATTAGAGTGTGGTGGTAGGCTTTAAGAGCCAATTTGAGACTCCTAGGTGTGACCAGCTTCACACACCACACTTATCATGCACGAAGGCTATGCTCTTCTACGTCGAAACTCCCATTTCGGGTGGAACGAACGTAAACATGTGATAACATTGGAACAAAGTTGGTTTTAAATCTTCATATGACCTACCCCAACACAACCAAGTAGCAAATTCCACTGAGCTACCCCCATTCGATGCCCGTGGGAGGGGTAGACGGCACGGTTGACTTCTGGTCAACTTTGTCGAAACCAGGGGCTCCGGATCCTCGGAATCTCACCAAAAGCTAGGTTGTGTCATGTAATATGCATTAGAGTGTGATGGTAGGCTTTAAGAGCCAATTTTAGACTCCTAGGTGTGACCGGCTTCACACGCTACACTTATCATGCACGAATGCTATGCTCTTCTATGTCGAAACTCCCATTTCGGGTGGAACGAATGTAAACATGTGATAACATTGGAACACAGTTGGTTTTAAATCTTCATATGACCTACCCCAACACAACCAAGTAGCAAATTCCACTGAGCTACCCCCATTCGACGCCCGTGGAAGAGGTAGATGACACGGTTGACTTCTGGTCAACTTTGTCGAAACCAGGGGCTCCGGATCGTCGGAATCTCACCAAAAGCTAGGTTGTGTCATGTAATACGCATTAGAGTGTGGTGGTAGGATTTAAGAGCCAATTTGAGACTCCTAGGTGTGACCGGCTTCACACGCCACACTTATCATGCACGAAGGCTATGCTCTTCTACGTCGAAACTCCCATTTCGGGTGGAACGAACGTAAACATGTGATAACATTGGAACAAAGTTGGTTTTAAATCTTCATATGACCTACCCCAACACAACCAAGTAGCAAATTCCACTGAGCTACCCCCATTCGATACCCGTGGGAGGGGTAGATGACACGGTTGACTTATGGTCAACGTTGTCAAAACCAGGGGCTCCGGATCGTCGGCATCTCACCAAAAGCTAGGTTGTGTCATGTAATATGCATTATAGTGTGATGGTAGGCTTTAAGAGCCAATTTGAGACTCCTAGGTGTGACCGGCTTCACACGCTACACTTATCATGCACGAATGCTATGCTCTTCTATGTCGAAACTCCCATTTCGGGTGGAACGAACGTAAACATGTGATAACATTGGAACACAGTTGGTTTTACATCTTCATATGACCTACCCCAACACAACCAAGTAGCAAATTCCACTGAGCTACCCCCATTCGATCCCGTGAGAGGGGTAGAAGACACGGTTGACTTCTGGTCAACTATGTCAAAACCAGGGGCTCCGGATCGTCGGAATCTCACCAAAAGCTAGGTTGTGTCATGTAATATGCATTAGAGTGTGGTGGTAGGCTTTAAGAGCCAATTTGAGACTCCTAGGAGTGACCGGCTTCAGACACCACACTTATCATGCACGAAGGCTATGCTCTTCTACGTCGAAACTCCCATTTCGGGTGGAACGAACGTAAACATGTGATAACATTGGAACACAGTTGGTTTTAAATCTTCATATGACCTACCCCAACACAACCAAGTAGCAAATTCCACTGAGCTACCCCCATTCGATGCCCGTGAGAGGGGTAGAAGACACGGTTGACTTCTGGTCAACTTTATCGAAACCAGGGGCTCCGGATCGTCGGAATCTCACCAAAAGCTAGGTTGTGTCATGTAATATGCATTAGAGTGTGGTGGTAGGCTTTAAGAGCCAATTTGAGACTCCTAGGTGTGACCGGCTTCACACACCACACTTATCATGCACGAAGGCTATGCTCTTCTACGTCGAAACTCCCATTTCGGGTGGAACGAACGTAAACATGTGATAACATTGGAACAAAGTTGGTTTTAAATCTTCATATGACCTACCCCAACACAACCAAGTAGCAAATTCCACTGAGCTACCCCCATTCGATGCCCGTGGGAGGGGTAGACGACACGGTTGACTTATGGTCAACTTTGTCGAAACCAGGGTCTCCGGATCGTTGGAATCTCACCAAAAGCTAGGTTGTGTCATGTAATATGCATTAGAGTGTGGTGGTAGGCTTTAAGAGCCAATTTGAGACTCCTAGGTGTGACCGGCTTCACACCCACACTTATCATGCACGAAGGCTATGCTCTTCTACGTCGAAACTCCCATTTCGGGTGGAACGAACGTAAACATGTGATAACATTGGAACAAAGTTGGTTTTAAATCTTCATATGACCTACCCCAACACAACCAAGTAGCAAATTCCACTGAGCTACCCCCATTCGATGCCCGTGGGAGGGGTAGACGACACGGTTGACTTATGGTCAACTTTGTCGAAACCAGGGCTCCGGATCGTTGGAATCTCACCAAAAGCTAGGTTGTGTCATGTAATATGCATTAGAGTGTGATGGTAGGCTTTAAGAGCCAATTTGAGACTCCTAGGTGTGACCGGCTTCACACGCTACACTTATCATGCACGAATGCTATGCTCTTCTATGTCGAAACTCCCATTTCAGGTGGAACGAACGTAAACATGTGATAACATTGGACAAGTTGGTTTTAAATCTTCATATGACCTACCCCAACACAACCAAGTAGCAAATTCCACTGAGCTACCCCCATTCGATGCCCGTGGGAGGGGTAGACGACACGGTTGACTTATGGTCAACTTTGTCGAAACCAGGGGCTCCGGATCGTCGGGATCTCACCAGAAGCTAGGTTGTGTCATGTAATATGGATTAGAGTGTGATGGTAGGCTTTAAGAGCCAATTTGAGACTCCTAGGTGTGACCGGCTTCACACACCACACTTATCATGCACGAAGGCTATGCTCTTCTACGTCGAAACTCCCATTTCGGGTGGAACGAACGTAAACATGTGATAACATTGGAACACAGTTGGTTTTAAATCTTCATATGACCTACCCCAACACAACCAAGTAGCAAATTCCACTGAGCTACCCCATTCGATGCCCGTGGGAGGGGTAGACGACATGGTTGACTTCTGGTCAACTTTGTCGAAACCAGGGGCTCCGGATCGTCGGAATCTCACCAAAAGCTCCGGATAGTTGGTTTTCCATGTTCCTCTAACACAACCAAGCAATAAATTCCACTGGCCTACCCCTTTCGACGCCGTTGAAGGGGGTAGACGAAAACGTTAGGGTTTTCCAGCGGATCTTAAGGGTTTCGCCGAATCGGAGGCCCGGAGCGTCGGAAACCCACCCAAACCTAGGTTGTGCCATATCATGTGTATACAAGTGTGTTGTATGTTGTAAATGTCCAAGATCCTACTCCGGTGTGTGATTGTCTTCACTGACCGCACTCTCTCTCCACTAAGTTTCTAGACTTATAGGTCAAAACTCTCGTTTCGGGGAACCGGGGGCAATCTTGTGAGAACTTGTGATAATAGTTGGTGTTCCATGTTCCTATGTCCTTACCTAACACAACCAAGCAATAAATTCCACTGGCCTACCCTTTTTCGACGATGTTGAAGGGGGTAGAAGAAAACGTTAGGGTTTTTCCAGCGGATCTAGGGTTTCGCCGAATCAGAGCCCCGGAGCGTCGGAAACCCACCCAAACCTAGGTTGTGCCATACCATGTGTATACAAGTGTGTTGTATGTTGTGAATGTCATGGATCCTACTCCGGTGTGTGACCGTCTTCACCGGCCGCACCCTCTCTCTACTAAGTTTCTAGACTTATAGGTCAAAACTCTCGTTTCGGGGGAACCGGGGCCAATCTTGTGAGAACTTGTGATAATAGTTGGTTTTCCATGTTCCTATGTCCTTACCTAACACAACCAAGCAATAAATTCCACTGTTCTACCCCCTTTTGATGTCGTTGAAGGGGGTAGACGAAAACGTTAGGGTTTGTTGGCCTAACTGTGACCAACATTTAAACAAGTTCAAAACATGAAAATGAAAAAGTAAGCATGGTTCCTTCTTAGTCGCCCCTAAATGAAGCTTTGGTGAGTTTGTTGGCAAAGTTCATGCTGCAAGTCCAAAAACACCTCACTTCACTCTTGATTCACACGACAAAGTATGAGATATCACATTGGTTATGTGCATTTCTTCGTTTGAATACATGATGATCTTGTTTATCAACTTGAATGGTTAGTATATGTCATATGAAGACCATGTGGACTGGTTTTTTCATTTTTTTTTGAATTTTCTATGCTCATTTCAAATATGGTCAAACCTTATAGAAGGAATCTGCGGGCACCGTCCGATTAACCCAAGCCTTCTAGAAGGAAACTGCAGCCGTCCGATTCAACATTCTAGAAGAAATCTGCGCGATCCGCGAGAGGCCTGATACTGCAATCTGATTGGCTGGACAATTCTCTCACTTTCCCCATTCGACTTTGAGTCACTGGTACGCTCGGCCCAAAGTCGTGGGTCCCATCTGTCAATGGCTCATTGTCACCACACACTAAGTCGGAGAATCCCCCAACACTGTTCGTGAGGTTGGTGGGTTATTAATTCTCCCCAACAAATGAAAAACGCGTTTTTAATGCCAAAATTTAGTAGCTTAATTAACTAATATATTAAATTCAATAGAATTACATTCTAGCTTCGTACAAACTACATACTAAAGATAAATCATTCAAACTGAAGGTAAATTAAGACATTACACTTATAACTAATAAAAACCTAAGATAGGCAGCGACATGGCTCGGAGAGGCAGCACGGACAGGTGCCGACTGGCCGGCGGCAGATGGCGCAGTTACAGACGCATACAGGGTTTGGCGGCTGTAGCAAGGACTCGGCAATGGCCTCCGCCGTTCCTGCCCACTCTTCTTCTGGCACTTCTGGCGAGTTCTCGCCATCTTCACCCTCCTCAGAGTTCTCTCCGTCGAGGCTGAGGGCAAGGGGGGTGTAGACATGGAGCCGCGCCTGGTACTCGATCTCCACCGCAAGTCCCAGTAGTTTTTAGACCGTGCACACGGCATGTGTTCGGAGCATTCGTTGATGTAGTTGGTCCGCGCCTGGTCGAGAGACGCGGCGCTATCGGGACCTGTACGGGGTTGGTCGCCCAACCGGCCGGGACACGGAAAGCAGCCGGCACAGGAGTGTTCGTGCGGATAAGCTGGCGCACCTCGTTCTCCGTGAGGACAAAGGTGGTAGACGAAGGAGGCGACGGTGGAGGCGCACGTGACGAGCCCGCAGGGTCATGTTGATCTCCCTGGTCGGCGCCTGTGTGGCCTCGAGACATGGTGGTCGAGAGGAGATAAGCTAGCTAGTGTGGAAGAGGAGAGAAGTTCGGTGGTTGATGCGTTCGACGGGGGTGGATGGCGCTTTAAAACTCCGGCCAGTAGCTCTGCACCGTACGTGCATTAACGTTGCCGTGTGAAAGACGCAAGCTCGCCACAGTTCTGCCTATATGATGCGTGCTCGACCACTTGATGCATGGTTGAAATATGGACTAGCTAGGCTGCAACTCGCCGGCCTGATTGATGGACTAGCAAGCTTTGGGCAGGCTAGTTGTATCCATGTCTGCCGGCCGCGCGCGAGAGGTGATCGATCGTAGCTTACCCATGCCTCAGCCCGCACGCCGCGCGCGCTAGACGTGCACGTACGTAAGCTGGTTGCCCGTTGCATGCGTTCCCTGGTCGCTCTGCGTTCACCGCGTGCTAGCTGTGAACTGCTGGGTTGAAGACAGCAACGCCTGCCTGCGTGCATTTTCGTGCCCGGCCGCGCGCGAGAGGTGATCGATCGTAGCTTGCCCATGCCTCTGCCCGCACGCCGTGCGCACTAGATGTGCACGTACGAAAGTCGGTTGCCCGTTGGCTGCGTTCCCTGTTCGCTCTGCGTTCGCCGCGTGCTAGCTGTGAACTGCTGGGTTGAAGACAGCAACGCCTGCCTGCGTGCATTTTCGTGCCCGGCCATGCCTATCCATGCCCGACGTGCGTGCCAATGCCATGTCTCATCTCCATTTGCGTGTGCCAGTGCTCGTAGCCATTGCTGCGCCTGGTCACCCGTATTCAATGCAATGGTAAAGACCATCATCCTCTTAATGCTGCTTAGTGAGTGATCGATCTCCCTGTCCCTCACAATCTCCCTTGCCTCAAACCTGTCTCCTCTCTCTCTCGCCACGAACACTTTAGACACCAACGGCGATGTCGACCACTAGGCGGACGGGCGGAGCCGCGGCCAATGGCTTCGGGCCGCACCTGCTCCTAGTCCAGGAGGCGACGGCGCTGCGGGAGAATGGCTACCCCGCGCCGCCGGACATGCGTGCTCCGACGAACTGGGCGCTAAGCATCCGCGGCATCCCCGTGCCGCATGCCCTGTCTCCGAGGAATCGCCTCTGGGACGCGGCGGTGTTGCGACACTACTTGCACGAGCTCACCCCAGAGCAGCGCCAGGACCCCCAATGGGCGCCGCACGAGGGCAACGCCGATCGCTACGAGGATGAGTTCGCGCGGCGCCACAACGAGGAGATGAACCGCTGGGACGGCCCGGAGCCGCGGCCGAAGAGCAAGAACAAGGCTGGGCGCGACGCGTTCTGGAGTGTAGATCAGTGCACGCTCGTCGCCGTGATGACGCACATCGCCAACGGCGGCCCGCCCCTGCTTGCCCCCTCGATGGCATACAGGGCTCCTCCGCCCACGGCCAACCGCTCGGCTCCAAGGAGGATGACGTCCCAGTCATCATCGCGCTCGTCCTCGTCCCGCTCAACTCCGTCTCGCTCGGCACCGCTCACCAACGAGCTGGGCACACCACCAGGACGGTGTTCGGGCGCCCTCTTCTTCGGCGAGCGCACACCTCCGGTGAAGAAGGTGAGACAGACGAACGTGGTTGACCTGTTCCGTCGGCAGATGGATTTGCGCAACGCGCCCGCCGACCATGTCGGCATCCCAGGGTTTAGGCGCGCGGTGCAGAACTCCTTGGAGGATGACCGTGGGCTGCCCAAGAGAGAAGCCCTCGATTGGAGCTTTGTGGACTACGTCAAGATTACAGGCACGCTGTTCTTCGACCTCACCCTCGACGAAAACGAGGCATGGCCCAGTGGCCAGCCAGGACACTGAAGACGATGACGGTGCAACCAGCCGGGAGGAGGCCTTCTAGATTTATAATTAGTTTTCACTGAAAACATGTAATGTTTCCTTTTTTATATATGCATGTAAGTGTTTCCTAGTATAACAGTTTGAATGAAAACTCGAGTCACTTTCAGTGGGAAATGTAATGCTTCAATTTTTGTTATAAAATCCCTAGTGGGTCCGCGGGTAGGAAGTGTGGCAGCAATCTTTATATGGAAAATCTGAAATGATTTTACCTTACCATCCCGATGGCCACCCAAGATTACCTTTAGAAAATGTATTTGCACAGATGATCAATTTGTTTAAGCCACTCATCATACATCCGACGGCCACAACAGTTGCCCGCACACCCCACCAAAATTTCGCGTCGGCTCGAAACTTTCGCGCTATGAGAGTGTGAATTCAAAATTTCGCGCCGAGGGCACATCGAAATCCTCCTTATCCCCTCAGTCATCGACCGCATAAGCCAGATCCATATTATTTCCCCTTCTCCTCCTCCTCCTCCTCCTCCTCCTCCTCTCAAACCCTAGCCTCTCCTCGCCATCCAGCTCGTCTCCCGTTCTTCAACCTCGCTGTATAGCTCGCTTCCAAGGTCTGCCATATAGCTGTCGAGATCGACCTCCAGATCTGCCACCTCCCTGTCCCGGTCTTCCACCTCGTCCGGTCTGCCACCACGCCGTCGAAATCACCATACAGGTGTGCGGTATCGCCGCGCAGGACACCGTCAAGATCTGCTACCTCGCGTACCGGTCTTCTTCCTGGACTTCCAGCTCGCCTCCAATCTCGCCGCCAAGTTCACCGTCAAGGTCTGCGACATCGTCTGCAACTTCGTCGTCAAGCTCGGCCACCTCGTCTTCAACCTCGCCGCAACTTCGTCGTCAAGGTCTGCCACCTCGTCTTCAACCTCACCGCAACTTCGCCTTCAAGGTCTGCCACCTTATCTTCTACATCCCCGCAACTTCTTAGTCAAGATCTGCCACCTCGACGCAACTAAGAATGGCTCACATAATGGCGCCCTCAGGAGCTACCTCCTCGATGGCACAAGCAAAGTTTAACCGGGGGAAACGCCCTAATAAAGAAGTCTCAATAGCCGAAGGCAAATAATCTCTCTAATTTTGTGCATGTTTAATTGCATTATTGATGCTTTCTAAATTGTTTGCCATTTTAATTTTATGCTTGTCATTTAATTAGTATTCTGCTTATGTTTGATACAATTAGACATTCACAATTGTTGGCCTGTTTAATTGGTTGATCAATTCTTCTTTATTATCCTGTTAATATTTGATGCAGTCTATCTCAATTTGATTCCTGTTTAATTTCAGATTGACTCTGCTTTATTATCCTGCTTATATTCGATGCAATCACCTCTCTAATTGGTTTGCCTGTTTATTAGTTTGGTTGGTTCTTCTTTAATTACCCTGCTAATGCTTCGTACATTTTTTCTGTCAGAAAATATATGCCTGTTTAATTGAACTATTGAAGCTTTATTACGTTTGATTGTCAGTTGTAAAATTTGTATACTTTTGCTTGTGAACCTATATACCTATCAGTCTTAGGATCGGAATTTACATTGCTCATTGTGGACTATTGTTACATGATGACTTGATGAGTAGCTTAATTTCTGCTGTTGTATTAGATTCTTAGCAAGTGTTATATCTATAGCTACTTTGATTTCTTTACCCTGATGTAGGATCAAAGTTACAACCCATAGAAGAAGAGCGGATCAAAACTATCATGAGAAACAACGCACGGCTGCAACAACTAGGTTATTCGTCTTTAGTAAGTCTTGTTGCATCTCCGACTGTGTTCTCCCCCGAAAAGATCAAGAAGGAAAACTCTGGATCTGAGTATGATGTTGAAGAGGAATCAGATTTCAGCGATGGAGACTCGTCATGTGAATCACTAGTCAGTGAGGATTATGAGCTTCAGGTTATCCCTTGATCTGGTAGCTCAGCTTCTTGTCTATGCTTTGTCATGTGCATGCATGCTTAATCGATTGTATCTGCTAGTTCATAGATTCTAGTCATACCTTTACTTTCTCTAAATGCTTGTCATCTCCTAGTTTCATATATCATCTATGTGATGTACATTCTTGTCATCTATAATCTTCTTGAGCATGCAAGTGATCTGCTCTTACATCTATGCTTGTGCATGCAAGTTCATGTGCTTGAATTCTTAATTGTTTGTGATCTGCTAGGCCATCTTTGATTTTCATCTGATATGTTCATACATTCTTGTCGTTTGCAATTTTCATCACTTCAACATGGATCCAACTACGATCTATGCATGCATGGTTATCATCTGTATCTCATCTATGCTCGTCATCTGCTATTTTATTTATGTACATGCTTAATAGCTTGTCATCTGCCTATTCAGTTAACCATACTGCCGATGATGAATACATCCCTCACTGCCATGTTAATAGGGTTTATGGGTTTAGGGTCAATGATTTGTTTATAATCATATTATTCTTTATATGTTATTTAGGCAAACAAGAAAAGGAAGATGTCACCTTATGCTTTAGAGGTTGCCACTGAAGCAGTCGATGAAGGGCCGATGCTGAAGTATCAACAGCTTACTTTTCTTAATTCCTTGCGTGCGCCGCTTTCAAAGTCTCAGTTGCAAGCTCAACTTGATTCTGAGAGAGAAGGGAATGCGAATCTCTGCAGTACAATTGAAGAGCTCAAGAAAATGAAAGAAGAAGCCGATGAAGCAAGGAACAAGTTCATACGAGATATGGAAGAACTGCGGAAGGGTCGAGAAAAACTAATGAAGTCGCAAGAACAGGGCAACACCCTGCTTGAGTTGTTGGCTATGCACCTCTCTTCTAACGAATCATTGAAGCTTTGATGCTAAAATGTTGCAAGCATTTGGCTTGTGGTGGTGTTGCTGTAACTGATTTTCTATATGCCATACTGTTGTGTATTTTTCTTTAGTGTGAAAAAAGTAATTGGTCCACTATTATTTATGCAATTCTGGACAACCAATATGACAATTCTAATGTGGTAACAAGCTTATCCACCCTGAAACGAAACATGATTTCGTTGCGACGTTTTATGCCCCGAAATTAAGACACGTGTCAATGTGTAATTGGTCGACCGCAGGACGGTTCTAATCGTCGTGCACTTGGCAAAGAACATCACGTGACGAAAGTTATTTCGTTGCCACAGAGGGTGACGTGGCTTATAACGATTGGGCCACGCGGAGCCATGTAATTGCACCTTTTCACGACAAAAACTCGACGTCGCCTTACATGCTGTGACAAAAGTAGTACGTACCAATCAGATACCACGTGGAATCACATGTATCGACCACGTGTCAATGTCTCATTAGGACACGATACGACAAACTAAAACGTTACGCCAAGAGACTAGGACGTAACAAAACCGTCGCGCCAATTGCAACGTGCCTAAAAGTGATTGGTACACGTGGCAACCTCTGATTCGCGAGGATATCATGACGTCATCTTCTCCCGTGACGAAAAATAAGGTCGCAGTTCTCGCCGGAAAATGACGTCATCTTCTCCCATGACGAAAAATAATGTCGCAATTCTCGCCGGAAAATGACGTCATCTGTCGATGGTCACGTTCATCTTAACGGCGACTGCGACGTGGCATTGTGGTAACGACGAAAAAAACGGTCGCCAACTTAATGGGCCTGGGCCGTCCACCAAGAATTCCGACGACGTTATCCGAACGTCGTACTCTGGCACGACGTCCTTCAGCACAACGAGAACGTCATAAGCGCGTATGTGACTATCGATCGTTGACGTTATCGTTTCGTCGCATGAAACGTCGCGGTGGTCTCCGGAGCGACGTTTTGGCCTTAGACACAACATAATTTTAATGTTGCGGATCTCCAATAGTTTTGTAGTGTATGGAGGAAATCCCTCTCCCTGAGTCAGAGTACTGGATCATGCATTTTGACGGATCCAAGATGCTCCAAGGGTCTGGGGCTGGGGTTGTGCTTAGAAATCCACAAGGAGACAAGCTGAGCTACGTGCTCCAGATTCATTTCAAAGCAACAAACAACGTTGCCGAATATGAAGCGCTCCTCATGGTTTGCACATAGCCAAAGAAATTGGCATCCAGCGCATCCTCTGCTACGGCGATTCTGACTTGGTGGCGCAGCAAATTCGAGGAACTTGGGACGCAAAAAGCGCGACGATGGCGGCTTACAGGACCACTGTCGACGAGTTCGCCAAATGTTTCCTGGGTTACGAAGTTCACCACATCCCGAGAGCTCAGAACGAGGCGGCAGACACACTTGCCAGGCTTGGATCTAAGCTCAAAAAGGTGCCAAAAGATGTTTTCCTGGAACACCTCTACAAGCCATCCATAAAAGGAGCTGACCACTTGGATTCACAAGCGGCAGAACCAGTAGAAGATGCAAGCTATGCTGTCTATCTGGTAAAGCCGGACTGGACAACCCCATACATGAATTTCCTGACGAACCAAGAGTTACTGGATGATGAGGTATTAAGGCGGCAAATCATAAGAAGAGCCAAAGCATTCACAATTATCAACGGTGAGCTATACAAACGTAGCACCACCGGAACTTACCAGCGTTGTATTTCATCGGAGGAAGGTCGCAACCTGCTAGACGAGATCCACTCTGGCGACTGCGGTTACCATGCTGCATCTCGTTCCCTTGTTTCGAAAGCTTTTTGGCAAGGATTCTATTGGTTAACGGCCAAGGCAGACGCTGAGGAAATTGTGAGGACATGCAAGGGTTGCCAGCTATATGCTCGACAACCTCACTTGCCGGCTCAGGTGCTCAAGACAATACCCATCACCTGGCCCTTCGCAGTCTGGGGCTTGGACATCGTTGGACCCTTTAAGACGGCACCTGGCGGCTACACACACTTGCTTGTGGCCGTAGATAAGTTCACAAAATGGGTTGAAGCTAAGCCTATCAAAAAGCTTGATGGCGCCACTGCCGCCAATTTTCTGTGGGGAATAATCGCTCGGTTCGGGGTGCCTCATAGCATCATAACCGATAACGGCACGAATCTCTCCCAAGGCGAAGTTGAGGAGTACTGTTACAAGCACGGCATCCGCCTTGACCGGGCTTCCGTTGCTCATCCGCAAGCTAATGGTCAAGTAAAGCGTACAAATGGCTTAGTTCTTCAGGGGCTTAAGCCACGTCTCGAAGTACCTTTGCACAGGGCAGCTGGGGCTTGGGTTGACGAATTGCAATCTGTCCTTTGGAGTTTGCGTACGACTCCAAATAGATCAACCAAGTTTACTCCTTTCTTCTTAGTCTATGGGGCTGAGGCAGTACTGCCATCCGACATGATGTTCGATTCTCCCAGAATGCAAGCCTACGTCGAAGAAGACGCAGAAGATGCAAGACATGACGGGCTAGACCTACTTGACGAAGAGCGAGATGTTGCCTTGGCTCGATCAGCCATCTACCAGCAAAGCCTACGCCGCTATCATAGCCGTAGAGTTAGGAAAAGAAGCTTTAGAGTAGGGGATCTAGTTCTCCACCTAATCCAAGATAGGAAAGGCTTGCATAAGCTATCCCCGCCATGGGAAGGACCTTTCGTGGTCAGCAAGGTGTTGCTCAATGGATCCTATTACTTGATGGATATCAAAGACGGCTACAGGAAGACTCGTGGCCGCAAGCGCAAACGAAAAGTCGACGAAAAGTATGAGGAAACAAGAGGCCTTGGAACATTGAGCAGCGACGTCCTTTCTACACTTAGCAATTTCCACATTGTAACAAGTACATTGTGATCATGAAATAAAAGTCTGTGGTGCTCATTTTCGTTTTGAGAGTCATGCCATCTTTTGTCTTTTCTTGTAATCATTTTCATGCCATGTCAAAAAAGTTACCACATAGATTTTTTCTCTAGGCTCAGAGCCAATGGTCCGACAACTTTTGACATCTGCCGCCTGCCGGCAAAATTAAAAGCAAAACAAATTTTGCACCGCTTAGTTTGTCTGTTTTGTTTGGTTATGCATGGGTCGCCTAGTAGTATGTAGTTGGCACCAAAATGCCGGCTTTGGTCTCTGTGTCTAAACTAATTGATATAGCACCTGGTTGGCACAGCTAAAGTTACTGTGATGAGGTACCGCCAACATACGAAAAAGTCAAATGTATGAACACAAAACACATTTTAAGGCGGGCCACTTAAGTTAGCCTACGGCCAAGTGTAGCATAAAAGTTGGCCCAACACAAAATAAATAAAGTTTACAATGCTCGACAAGTTTTCTTCTGCATTACAGGCTAATGCAGGAATCATAAATTGTTTGTGCAGGTTAAACAGAAGGTGACGGAATGGTCTTGGGGCTGGCGCTGCCTTCGGGAACATCCTCTTCTTCCGCCAACTCTTCGTCCGCCATGCCTAGGGCTGGGGCTGCTGAAGTGCTCGCCTCGGCATGAGGATCTGGATGTGGCTTGTAGAACTTGCCGAGGTCCACCATATTGGCGATACGCGTGGCATACCCATGCACAGAGGTTTGCACTTGTGCAACGTCAATGGTGTTGCCGTCTTCATCTTTAGTTAGCATGAATTCTGTCAACTGATGGATGTCGGCATCCGAATACCAGGCCTTGGTCAGCACGAGTGCTTTCTTTGCACCTCCCCTTGCAGCCAATCACATGTTGCTTTCGTATTCTTGGCTAAGTTTCTCAAGAAACTCAGGCAGGAATTTGAAGTCAATAGGGTCGCTCTCCTTGCTGGGGTAGAGTTTGTTGGCAAGAGCTTGTCCGGCATTGACGGCACGGTGGATCAAGCCACCAATTTGGCGGAGGTGTGAGGGGCGCGGTGCGGAGTCGGATTGGTCATCAAAACTAGTCGGCACTGAAAACAGTGGGCAAACTATTAGGACAAACATAAAATTGCTCAAATGGCGAAGCACAAGTTGACAGATCTTACCTAGCACATGCTCTTGGATGCCGGCGATCTCGGCTTCGTGCTGAGCAAGCTTTTCTTCAGCCCGACGCACGGCTTGGGCATGCAGCTCCTGCTGAGTCTTGGTGTTCTGAGTAACAGTCGCCAAACTGTTACCAAGATTCTGCAGCTGTTCAGTCAGCTTGCTAAGGGCTTGGGCGTTCTCCAGGTCGCGCTTCTCCAACTCCTTGGCATGGTCTGCCTTCAGCTTGAGGATCGTTTCAGCAAGATCTACAGCTTCATTCATTAGAGCTTGCATGTCACCCGAATTCGCAAGAATTTCTCGGGCAGTGCTTAACAGTTCTACAAAAAAAATTACAAGGAAGGTTCGACTAAAGCAAGTTGTCGACGAGCGTGTAAAAATGAAAAGAATATTGAAGGCAAAGTAAATTTTTCACCTTCATCCTTTTTGCGAGCTTCTTCATAACTCACAATTTGGCCGTTCTTCATCTCAAGATCTTGCTTCAGTTGGTGGCATTCAATGTTTTTAGCCTCTGCGACTTGGAAAAGCTCATTGTTGGAGGAGAGAGAAATCTGTCGAACGAGGAGCAAAAAGAGGATAAGTCTCCAACCAGTTTAGCTTTATGATCACCTTGGCAGCTAAAGGAAATCTTTAACCACCAATGTAATCAGGGGCTGGGGCTATAGGCTGGTGACCCGTCTCCAACGTATCTATAATTTTTGATGTTCCATGCATGTTTTATATCAATTGACACATGTTTTATATGCACTTTATATCATATTATGACATTTATTGGACTAACCTATTAACAAGATGCCACAGTGCCAGTTTCTGTTTATTTTGTTTGTGCATTGCAGAAAAGGTCCAAAAATGAAAGTGCTCAGAAAAATCTGGAAAAATTCCAGAAATTCTGAAGGATTTCTCCAAAAAAGCTCCGTAGCTCCGCCGCCATCCAGAACAAGTTTCGGGGGGACAAAATCTTTGTTTCGGCACGCTGCCGGGACAGGGAATTGCCCCCGGAACCATCTCCATCGACGCCACCGCCATCTTCGTCACCAAGGGCAGCCGCCACCGTCAAGGGCTGCTGCCGCCGCTACCGTGGGTTGTAGCCGCCGCCGCCGCGCATCGCCGCCGCCGCCTCCACGGGTTGCCGCCGCCGCGTCATGGCTGCTGCGGGCCGCCGCCTCCACTCCGGGCTGCACCTCTTCATCAACCTCTCCATCAAGTGTGCTCACCATGACCATGTGTGAGTAGTTCTCCCCCGAGGCTGAGGGCTCTACCGGTAGCTATGTGGTTTATCTCTCTCTCCCATGGTGTGATCTTTATGTGATCATGAGCTTTGTAATCTAGTTGAATAAGTAGATGTTACTCTTTATCTATTATGCCACTCTAGAGGTTACTTTAATATGAACTCCGGGGTCACTCTCCACGGTGTGAAGGTGACAGTGTGTGCATCGTGTGTGACTCCTTTATGATGTTGTGGCGTTTGTTTACTCCGACTTGAGGTGCGCTTTTGCAGCCCTACGCAATGAATGGTGTTTGTTATCCAACAAGAGAGTGTTTGAGAGTAGCATTTATTTATTCAATTATGTTGTCATTGTTGAGAGTGTCCACTAGTGAAAGTATGATCCCTAGGCCTTGTTTCTAAGCATTGAAACACCGTTTACAACAAGTTCTGCTACATGTTTGCTTGCTGCCATTTTTATTTCAGATTGCAATTACCACTTATAATCATCCATATTACTTGTATTTCACTATCTGTTCGCCGAACTAGTGCACCTATACATCTGACAAGTGTATTAGGTGTGTTGGGGACACAAGAGACTTCATGTATCTTAATTGCAGGGTTGCTTGAGAGGGATATCTTTGACCTCTACCTCCCTGAGTTCGATAAACCTTGGGTGATTCATTTAAGGGAAACTTGCTGCTGTTCTACAAACCTCTGCTCTTGGAGGCCCAACACTGTCTACAAGAATAGAAGTGTGCGTAGACATCAGCCGGCTTACCTCAATTTCTTCATGCAGCTGGTCCCACCAGCCACGGCATACACGGCGCATGTCGACAAGGGTCTGAAGGGGATTTATCACCTGATGCGTGTAAAGTCACACGTCCGTTGGGAACCCCAAGAGGAAGGTATGATGAGTGCAGCGGCAAGTTTTCACTCAGTATATGAAACCAAGGTTTAATCGAACCAGTAGGAAGTCGGCGATGCTCTGAAGGTTGTTGGTGAAGGAGTGTAATGCGGCGCAACACCAGGGATTCTGGTGCCAACGTGGAACCTGCACAACACAATCAAACTACTTTGCCCCAACGTAACAGTGAGGTTGTCAGTCTCACCGGCTTGCTGAAAACAAAGGATTAGGCGTATAATGTGGAAATTGATGTTTGCTTGCAGAGAATGAAAAAGAACAATGATTGCAGTAGGTTGTATTTCAGATGTAAAATAATGGACCGGGGTCCACAGTTCACTAGTGGTGTCTCTCCATAATAAAATACTAACATGCTGGGTAAACGAATTACAGCTAGGCAATTGATAAAATAAAGAGGCGCATAACAATGCATAAACTAGGCATGATGATCACTATGAGATTTATTTGGGCATTACGACAAAGTACACAGACCGTCATCCAGCATGCATTTGTGCCTAAATAGTCCACCTTCAGGTTAGCATCCGCACCTCTTCCGGTATTAAGTTGCAAATAACAGACAATTGCATTAAGTGATGCATAATGTAAAACAACACTAATATCCTTAGACAAAGCATTGCTGTTTTACCCCTAGTAGCAACAGCACATCCACAACCTTAGAACTTTCTGTCACTGTTCCAGATTAAATGGAGGCATGAACCTACTATCTAGCATAAATACCCCCTCTTGGAGTTACAAGCATAAACTTGGCCAAAGCCTACACTAATAACGGAGAGCATGCAAGATCATAAACAACATATATAAGATAGATCAATGATCAACTTGACATAGTATTCAATACTCATCGGATCCTAGCAAACACAACATGTAGCATTACAATAAGATGATCTTGATCATGATAGGCAGCTCACAAGATCTAAACATGATGGCACAAAAGGAGAAGACAACCATCTAGCTACTGTATGGACCCGTAGTCCAGAGATGAACTACTCACGCATCACTCCGGAGGCAGGCATGGCGATGTAGAGCCCTTCGGTGATGATTCCCCTCTCCGGCAGGGTGCCGGGAAGAGCTTCAGGAACCCCCCGAGTTAGGGTTGGCGGCGGCGGCAGCGGATGTTTTCTAGAATAATGGCTCGGTATTTTAGGGTTTACGCCTCGGGGGGAATAAATAGGCGAAGGGGCGATGTCGGTGGAGGCACGGGCCCGCTCCCCACACGGTGGTGCGGCAGGGGGCCCACTCACGCCGTGAGGTGGGGACGGCGCCTCGCTGCCCCCCTTCGTCTCTCCTTCGGACTTCTGGAACGTGTCGGGAAAAATAGGAACTTGGCAATTTGTTTCGTTTGATTCCGGGGATATTTGCAGAACAGCTTTTCTTAAACCAAAAACAGCAGAAAACAGGAACTGGCACTGTGGCATCTTGTTAATAGGTTAGTCCCAGAAAATGCATAAAAATGCTATGAAGTGTGAATAAAACATGTAGCAATTGATATAAAACAAGCTTGGAACATAAGAAATTATAGATACGTTGGAGATGTATGAAGCATCCCCAAGCTTAGTTCTCTCGTCCTCGAGTAGGTAAAATGATAACAACAAATAATTTCTGAAGTGACATGCTACCACACAATCTTGATCAATAATATTGTAAAGCATGTGAGCTGAGATCAAATCATTCAAAGCAAAAGTCTATAATATATATTCAATAAGAGATAACAAAGCAAGATAGTTAAACAAGCTAAAACTTTTCATGAACTATTGCTTTAAAGACATGAAACCGTACAAGGTTCATTAAGAATGTTTTAAGTATCCAATGTAGGAGTTCCATCCTTCAATTCCAAGCATCAAGCAATTTGTCACAACATAGAAGGACTCAGTCAAGTAAATATAAACATGAACGTTATGAATCAACTGTTTCGAAGTCTACTCAACCGTGAGCGCAAGCATTTGGTATTGGCACTAGGATGTTATGGCTAAAAGAACATTAATGGAGGTTTGGAAGGCCAAAAGAAGAAAGTCTCACAAAGCTATAAGTGATCATTAGACCAGAGGAAGTCTTATAATCGAAACTATGTAAGAAGTAGTGATTGCCATGCAACGGATGCACATAGAGCTATATGTGTATGAAAGCTCTCCAATGGAACTAGTGGGGGTGCATCCAACTTGGTTGCTCATGAAGACCTAGAGCATTTTTGAGGAAGCTCATCATTGGAATATACAACCCAAGTTCTATAGTGTAAATTCTCCACATAATTATACTAGTAAATCATGAAAACTCACTCACATGGAGTATAGGTGCTAAACATGAGCACAAATGATGACTATGAATATGCAGGTGCTAAAACATGAGCACAAGTGTGGATAAAGGATAGTAATGTTGCCCCCTTTTTCTTTATTCTTTCTTTTTTTTCTTTTTTTTTCTTTTTCTGTTTCTCTTTTCGATGGCCTCCATGGCTCTTTTCACTTTTAGGGGAAACACTCTAATATGACAACACACTTTTTGGTACAAATAACTCATAATGAACAAAACATGATGTATGAAATTGTATGCCTCTGCCAGTGCAGCAGGATATGCAATGATCTAGCGTAACATGGGTAAACCGCAAATCAGCTGTGTAGCATCATGCAAAGCAATATATAAATGATAAATGACAACAAGTCATGTAATGTAAGATGAAAGTTGCATGGCAATATATCTCAGAACAGCTATGGAAATGCTGTGGTAGGTAGGAATGGTGGCTGTTTTGAGGAAGATGTATGGGCTTATGTGTAGGAGAACACGAGAAAGTCCTCCCATGGGTTTGGATGTACTGGCGAAATATGCACAACTCTCAATGTGAGCAGAAGGCAATGCACATCAACCAAGAAAGTCTCCAAGTAATTTACAAAAGAAACAAGAGAGTACTTTCCACAAGAATTAACAGCTCTAAAAGAGATGCATGAAAAACAGGAGCCAAAAGCATATCAGTAGCTAGATAAGAATACTCAAAAGATATAAGTGAAGAATATGAGTATTCACATGAAAAAGCGGAGCGTGTCTCTCTTCCATACAAGAATGCAAGGATCCAACTTATTCAGAAAATAAAAACAACAAAGCAAAAAATAAAATCAAATAGACGCTCCAAGTAAAGTACATAAGATGTGGAAGAATAAAAATATAGTTTCACTAGAGATGACCTGATAGGTTGGTGATGGAGAAGGGGATGCCTTGGGCATCTCCAAGCTTAGACACTTGAGTCTTCTTGAATATTGCTGGGGTGACCCACGGGGGCATCCCCAAGATTAGGCTTTTCACTCTTCTTGATCACATCATATCATCATTCTCGCTTGCTCCTTGAAAACTTCCGCCACATCAAACTCAAAGTAATTCTCATTAGAGGGTTAGTGCATAATCAAAAATTCACTTGTTCTACTGTGACACAATCATTACCAAAGCTTCTGGACATTAGCTACAGCCACTGATATTTTATGGAGCAAACAAATCCAATCAAACATAGTAAAAGAGGCAATGCAAAATAAAAAGCAGAATCTGTCAAAAACAGAATAGTCTGAAAAGACGAATTTTTTCGAGGCACTTAACTTGCTCAGCTGCGAAAAATAAAAACTAATGAAAGTTGCGTATATATATGAGGATCATGTGTGATTTTTTTCAGAATTTTTCGATTTTTCTGGAGTGCGTACAGCTCAAAATGGTGGAGAGCAAAAATCTGTCACTGCGCAGAAATCCAAATTTAGCAACAACTTTCAACTAGAGACTTTACTTGGCACAACAATGCAATAAAATAAAGATACAAAGGAGTTGTTACAGAAGTAAACAACACCTTGACTCAAAATAAAATAAAATGGCAGAAAATAAGAAGGTGGGTTGTCTCCCATAAGCGCTTTTCTTTAACGCCTTTCAGCTAGCCGCAGAAAGTGAAAATCAAGTGTTCTCAAGAGATAAATCATCCAAATCATCAAAGGCTTCCTCCAAAACACAACTTGTCACAATAGGTACCTTAGGTATTCCTGAAGATGTTTCATTATTTGAGTTACCCATAGTTGTGCTAAGAGTTTTATCAATTTTAAGCTCATAATGGGTCTTTGGTTTTGGCATCTTAGGAACATACATGAACTTTTGCTCTTTTCCCACATAAGCCTTCTCCTTAAACTTAAGAGAAGAAAAGGTTGAACCCAAGGTTCCCATAGCTTCTTCTAGTTCGCCAATCCTATGGTTTTGATTATCAAGAGCATGTCTAGCCTCTAAAGTAGTGATTCTTTCATTAGTGCTTACTACTGATTCAAGTAGTGTTGGAAAAAAATTCTCCATAGAATCTAGTTTGTTTATAACATCCTCCAAAGTAATCTCAGATTTAATATTGTTAGTAGGTGGTATTCCTACTAAACTTTCAATTAAATTGCAAGCTTCCAAAGCAGGAGTACCAAGGAAATTACCACCTGTAAGCGTATCCGGAACATACCTATACCAACTAGTGACACCAACATAGAAATTCCTAAGAAGGATCATGGTAGAATGTTTTTTAGTACATCTATGATGAGCATCACTAATTCCATACCAAGCATATTTCAAACTTTCTCCCCCTTGTTGCCTAAAGGAACGAACCTCAACTTCACGAGTACTCATTTTAGCAAAAACAAACTCTAGGCCGAAATACAAAAAAGTAAAACAAGTAACTAATTTTTTTGTGTTTTTGATATAAAGAAAGCAAACAAGACAAAATAAAAATAAAGTAAGCAAGACAAAAACAAAGTAAAGAGATTGGAAGTGAGAGACTCCCCTTGCAGAAGCAACTCGACCTCCCCGGCAACGGCGCCAGAAAATGTGCTGGCGTCGAAGGGGAGGTAGAGGTCTTCTGACTCAGAAATGTCTTGACTTCCTCGGCAACAGCGCCAGAAAATGTGCTTGATGCGTGTAAAGTCACACGTCCATTGGGAACGCCAAGAGGAAGGTATGATGAGTGCAGCATCAAGTTTTACCTCAGTATGAAACCAAGGTTTAATCGAACCAGTGGGAAGTCGGCGATGCTCTGAAGGTTGTTGGTGAAGGAGTGTAGTGCGGCGCAACACCAGGGATTCCGGTGCCAACGTGAAACCTGCACAACACAATCAAACTACTTTGCCCCAACGTAACAGTGAGGTTGTCAATCTCACAGGCTTGCTGAAAACAAAGGATTAGGCGTATAGTGTGGAAAATGATGTTTGCTTGCAGAGAATGAAAAAGAACAATGATTGCAGTAGGTTGTATTTCAGAATTAAAAGAATGGACCGGGGTCCACAGTTCACTAGTGGTGTCTCTCCATAATAAAATACTAACATGCTGGGTAAACGAATTACAGCTGGGCAATTGATAAAATAAAGAGGCGCATAACAATGCATAAACTAGTAATGATGATCACTATGAGATTTACTTGGGCATTACGACAAAGTACACATACCGCCATCCAGCATGCATATGTGCCTAAATAGTCCACCTTCAGGTTAGCATCCGCACCCCTTCCGGTATTAAGTTGCAATCAACAGACAATTGCATTAAGTATGGTGCATAATGTAAACAACACTAATATTCTTAGACAAAGCATTGTTGTTTTACCCCTAGTAGCAACAGCACATCCACAACCTTAGAACTTTCTGTCACTGTCCCAGATTAAATGGAGGCATGAACCTACTATCTAGCATAAATACCCCCTCTTGGAGTTACAAGTATAAACTTGGCCAAAGCCTACACTAATAACGGAGAGCATGCAAGATCATAAACAACATATATAAGATAGATCAATAATCAACTTGACATAGTATTCAATACTCATCGGATCCCAGCAAACACAACATGTAGCATTACAATAAGATGATCTTGATCATGATAGGCAGCTCACAAGATCTAAACATGATGGCACAAAAGGAGAAGACAACCATCTAGGTACTGTATGGAACCGTAGTCCAGAGATGAACTACTCACGCATCACTCCGGAGGCAGTCATAGCGATGTAGAGCCCTCCGGTGATGATTCCCCTCTCCGGCAGGGTGCCGGGAAGAGCTTCAGGAACCCCCCGAGTTAGGGTTGGCGGCGGCGGCAGCGGATGTTTTCTGGAATAATGGCTCGGTATTTTAGGGTTTACGCCTCGGGGGAATAAATAGGCGAAGGGGCGATGTCGGTGGAGGCACGGGGCCCGCTCCCACACGGTGGCGCGGCAGGGGGCCCACCCGCGCCGTGAGGTGGGGACGGTGCCTCGCTGCCCCCCCCTTCGTCTCTCCTTCGGACTTCTGGAACGTGTCGGAAAAAATAGGCACTTGGCAATTTGTTTCGTCTGATTCCAAGGATATTTGCAGAACAGCTTTTCTGAAAACCAAAAACAGCAGAAAACAGGAACTGGCACTGTGGCATCTTGTTAATAGGTTAGTCCCAGAAAATGCATAAAAATGCTATGAAGTGTGAATAAAACATGTAGCAATTGGTATAAAACAAGCATGGAACACAAGAAATTATTGATACGTTGGAGACGTATCATCACCCTGGCGGCACGAGGGCCTGCATCCGACGGGCCGGCACCAGCACCCTCCATCTCCACCTTCATCTTAATGAAGGTGGCGGCATCATTAGCCGAAGCTTCAGCCGTGATGGGAGTAGGGTCAGCAGTTTTCTTGCTGGTGGCGTAGTTTATCCCAGGTTGGCCCTCCGAGTATGTTCCCGGGAAGAATGTCACTGGGGTGCCGGGAGCAATGGTGGGGGATGAGCGGGACAACTTCCCTCTGCCGCAGCCGCCTGCAAGCCGGCGCGCAGCTTCGGCATGCTAAGCTTAATGCTGCATGAAAGACAAAAAGAAAGTTAAGACATTGTACCAGTGTGTGCAAAAAGGCGTCAAGATGTTTTCTTACAGCTTGCCGGAGGCTTTGTCCGCAAGGTTGTCGGCATCAGCGGCGGCAGTCATTGCCGCTTTCTTCTTCCTCTCCATGTCCTTGGTAGAGGCGGCAGGAGCCTTGCGCTTCCTGGCTGTGCTGGCATCCGGCTCATACCAGAGAGAAGCCATCTCACTCTCCGCCAGGCTCATCAGCTGCGGAGACAACTATATGTTAGTACGAAGAAGTTGGCATATGGGCAAGGAAAAAAGTAAACATCTTACCGCTGGAGCAGGGTTGTCGAAGGTGAACATGGGGACGCCCTCCGCCGCCTTAACCTTGGCGGGCACAACGAGGGCCCTCAGTCGAATTAGCAGCACGTCCTCGTCAAGAGTGGCGTTGTTGGCTGCGTTCGGCTGGTACTCGCACATCTTCAGCGGACGATGCTGAAGTGGCATGATTTTCCTCGACAGCCAACACACGATGGTGTCGACTCCATCGAGACAGGGAAGCGTCATAGTCTTCGTGAGAAACTCGATCCGCCTAAAAGCGCGGCGTTGTTCCTCCGGCAAATTTGTTGCCACCCTCTCTGCCCAGTGGTCCGCATACTTTGGCGGACAATTCTCAAAAGTGGGAATCCCCACCGTCTGACCGGGTGCTGGGATGTCCTTACAATAGAAAAAGGTGCTGGTCCAGTTCTTCACCGAGTCCACGACCGGGATCTTCGGGTACCAGCTACCTCGGCGGCAGTTGAAAGTAACGCTGCCGCACGTCGCCAACTGACCGTCGGCAATAGTTTGCCGGCGGCACAGGAAACAGTACTTAAATAGCTCTACGGTGGGAGCGATTCCTAAGTAGCCCTCGCACAAGGCTTGGAAGCCGGCTAAGACTAAAATACTGTTGGGCGCTATGTTGTGAGGCTGCAGCCCGTAGTAGCTAAGTACTGAAGAGAAAAAGGCGAAAGGTGGCAAACCCATACCGCGCAGAAGGTGGGACACCAAAACGACCCTTTCGCCATCTTGGGGCTCGGGGATAAGCTCGTTGCCGGGGATCCGCCAAAAACTCTCCGTCTTGGGGGGAGGAATCCAGCATCCGACAATTCTTGAGCGTAGGCCTCCGTCATGCATGACGCAAGTCAATAGCGGGACCCGAGGTCCGCCGTTTCTTCTTCTTCAGCGGCGAGCTCGTCGCCGGGTCTCCAGCCTCCGCCGTCGCGTCTGCCTCCTCAGCCCTCATTGAAGGAGAGGGAAGGCCGTGGAGGGTCGAAGGGAGCCACCGGAGTGGAGGAAGAAGGCCCAACACCGCCCGCATCCGTCGCGGGAGGCATGGAGGCCAGTGGGGTGACGTTGAGCAGCGCCGCCGTCGCCGCCGTCGTCGCGATGGGGTCAGATCCCGTCGGCGAAGTTTGCGCGCCCGCCGCCGCCGAAGCGCTGTGTTCGCCGGAGTTACCCATAGCGTGGGTGGAGGGGGAACGGAGTTCGCCGGAGCGGTGGCGAGGTGCAGGACGCGAAGAGTCGAGGAGAGCAGAGGTGCAAAAGGTGAAGCGTTTGGGGGGAAATGGCACGGTGATTTCCTTCCAAAGGAATCACAGCGCTTATCTCCCCCAAACTGCTCCGAGATTGGCGCAAAATGTGGGCAGGCCACGATGCAGGACACGTGTCCGCCATCCAGCTACGGCAACGACGACGAGCGGCGCCGGTGCCTCGATTCTCGCGCATAGTGGGGTGGTCATCATCGTGCACGCGCTGGGTTTCAAACTGTCATGGACCCAGTGACGTCACGATGGCCTTGACCAGTCCAATCGACTTGACAGCACAGGGAAAAGATTCCTGACAGGAGGTCAGGCCATCTTACCCATGTTGGCGGCGATGTTCCGGCTACTTTTGTCGGATCGCCGCCTGATTCAACTTCAGAAGGATCCAAGCTCTTCGGAAACCGCCCACATTTGCAGGATGAAGACAAGCCAGCAACTGAAGAACTCGGACCCTCCTGGGGGCTAATGTTGGGGTCGTATCACAAGGGGGTACAACCAACATGGAGTAATCCGGCTAGTCCCGGGTGTCCCGCAGTGGTGGCAAGGCCTTTGGCCTGCCGGGCGGCCCAGATAGCTGACGATAAGGGAAGCGGATGCCGGCAAGGAGAAGCCCAAGGCCGAAGCCCACAACGCTGACAAGTTTAAGATGGAAGGCGGTAGACTTGGCAGATAGGTTTAGGACTCCCAATACTTGCCGGACACGCAATATACCTGTAACCCTAGGTTTGGCCGCCTATATAAGCCAGACCAGGAAGCCTTTAGGGGAGACTCTCAACGAATCCTAGATTCAATCAACTCATTGTAACCCGCAACACGACTATTTGCCTTATAGTGAGTTATAGCAGCACGCAGGGCTCCGCCACTGCCGTGGAGTCTGAAGCTGGGTAAACCGCCGTGTTCGATCCCGACCTTGACGACGTCCACCTTCTTCCCTATGATTCACCCTCGGCTAGAGGACCCCCGTCTCCTATCTCCAATGTCGATACTCCGACAATCACGCATTTAGAAATCACTGCAGTTATAGCATAGAGAATACGAATCAATAATATATGAATCAGGTATATATATGTATAAATACATTGTCACATGTATAAATACATTGCCTTTTGGGCATATATCCAACAAAAAAAATCCAAGAACAAGGGTTCAAACCAAGATTCTTTGAATTGGGGTGGCAAGGTGTATAAAAAGGATGGTACATACAGGTGATTTTGTCATCCCAATGGCTTCAAAGAGAATCCCCTCCTAATAGTGTGTATCAGACTATAAATCAAGATGTATAAACAAGTAAAAAATACTTTAACTTCTTTTCCCTTTTTAAATTATGGGGTCCCAATGGTCAAGCCCTATTTCTTGACCAAATTTTATCATGAACTCATCGAAAATATTAGTCATCTAATCTTGTGACATCAACACCAAAAACCACTTAGGGATGGAGCTGTCTAAAGTACCGCGAAGTAAAATAATGTGTAAATGAGTTACACAATAAAGATCTCTTGTAATGTGTGGAATGGTTATGTATCATCTATTAGTTATTTACTGGAAAGGTTTCAATCAGTTCACATAAACTAAATTATGCATGGTCACTGATAACCCACAAGTATAGGGGATCGCAACAGTATTCGAGGGAAGTAAAACCCAAATTTATTGATTCGACACAAGGGGAGGCAAAGAATACTTATAAGCCTTAACATCGGAGTTGTCAATTCAGCTGCACCTGGAAAAACACTAGTAACAGGGGTGATGTGAAAGCAGCAGTAATATGAGAGTAATAGTAGCAGTAACATAGCAGCAGTAACACAGAGGCAATGGCACCAGAAAATAATTGATACTACTTCTAATGGCATATAGGACCGAATGAGTATTTGATGATGACAGATGGACCGGGGTTCCCAGCTATCTACACTAGTGGTAACTCTCTAATAACAAGTGTTGGGTGAACAAATTACAGTTGGGCATTTAATAGAATTGAAATAGTATTAAGACGGAACATCTAGTCTATTAATTATACGTAGGCATGTTTTCCATATATAGTCATACGTGCTCGCAATGAGAAACTTGCACAACATCTTTTGTCCTACCAGCCCGTTTGCAGCGGGGCCTTGATGACCCACAAGTATAGGGGGTGTATCGTAGTACTTTCGATAAATAAGAGTGTCGAACCCAACGAGGAGCAGAAGGTGTTGACAATCTGTTTTGATATGGAATTCACTGTAAATATTAGCAGACAAGTTTTTAGGGATTTTTGATATAGTAGATAAATAAAGTACAAGTAAATAAAATGCAGTAATAATAATTGCAGCGAGTGGCCCAATCCTTTCTACAACAAAGGACAAGCCGGTAGGTTTACTTATGATGACCAAACATTCTTGAGGACACACGAGAATTACGTCAAGTGCTTTCGCTTCATATAGTTGATTAATCTTCATTGTTTTGATAAGTGTTGTGTGGGTGAACCTATGCTAATGCATCGCCCTTCCTAGGACTACTACATACTTGTGATTAAAGCCCTTGCAAGCATCCGCAAATACAAGAAAGCAATTAAGATAAATCTAACCACAGCCTTAAACTCTGAATCCTGCCATCCCTCATGCATCGATATACCAACGGGGGTTTAGCTTTCTGTCACTCCGGCAACCCCACAATTGGCAAACGAATACACAATGCATTCCCCTAGGCCCATAATGGTGAAGTTTCATGTAGTCGACGTTCACATGACATCACTAGAAGAATAACACCACAACTTAAATATGAAACCATTAAATATTACTCAACATAATTCACTACTAACATCAAGACTTCTCCCATGTCCTCAAGAACTAAACGAACTACTCACAAGACATCATATGGAACATGATCAGAGGTGATATGATGATGAATAACAATCTGGACATAAACCTTAATTCAACGGTTTCACTTAATAGCATCAACCACAAGGAGTAATTAACACCGGAAAGCTTCCCCTATGAACTAGACAAGATTCAACCCTAGATGTTACAGTGGAACGGAGTGGAGCAGTGGAGACGGTGGTGTCGGCGGTGGAGATGATGATGATGATGATCCCAATGAAGTCTAGCTCGATGACGGGACGATGGCGACGATTTCCCCCCTCCGGGAAGGAATTTCCCCGGCAGATTTCTCCCTGCCGGAGAGTTTTTCTCTCTCTGGTGTTTTCCGCCTCGTGGAGGCGGCGGAATATTTCCTCGACGTCCCCCCTAGGCTTAGGGTTTCCTAGGGATGATGTACAAAAGGGGGCTGGCAGAGGTGGGCCAGGGCCTCCTCACCACGTGGCGGCGCGCCAGCAAGGTGGGCCGCGCCACCACATGGTGAGGGCCCATGGTGGCCCACCTTGGCCTCCCCTTTTAGCTACCTCCGTCATCTGACAAAATAGGAACTTCAGGATGTTTTCCTCAATTATTGATCTTCAGAAATATGGTGTCTTGACGGTCCTTTTTCCAGCAGAAATCTGACTCCGGTGTTTAATTCTCCAATAATCATCAAACATGCAAAATAGGTAGAATAACATAAGTATCATCTCTAAATATGAAATATATCAATGAATAACAGTAAATTATGATATAAAATAGTGATGCAAAATGGACGTATCAACTCCCCCAAGCTTAGACCTCGCTTGTCCCCAAGCGAAACTGAGCTCGGTAAACAGGACCACAGGTTTATGGAGCGAAGTGTCGATAAACAAAATACGGACAAGAAGCATCACATTTATTAATACACAAGTCATTCTAGACAGCAACTTCCCTTCATATAACTTAACTTGAAACAAGTAAAGGGAGTCACAAAAGGTCATAGAGAAAATCATAATTGGTGATGGCAAACTTTGTTCTTGGTCAGAGAACAATTAACAGATTGTACTTATCTTTCGATCAGAGTCTTTATACTAGAGCTTATATTGCAGAACTTACATGCCAATCATAACAATCTCCTTTACAGTCATCGATAACTTTCAAAGTTATATTCATTCAGATAAAAGCTTTGTGCTACACAAGGAAACATAAAAGACATGATTGAAAATATCAACATATAGATGGTTGAATCACAACAACTCAAATGCTTGCTTGAGATAGAAGGGAATAGGTTTACTGACTCAACATGAAAGTAAAAGATAGGCCCTTCGCAGAGGGAAGCAGGGATGAAATCATGTGCTAGAGCTTTTAAGTTTTGAAATCATATGAGAGTATAAAATAAGTTTTAAGCTATGTATGTCGTTGTCAACGAATGACAGTAGGTACTCTATCCCCTTGTCACCCAGACTTTCAAGAGCGGCCCCATGAAGGACGTTATTTCTACCCAAGGGTAGATCATCCCTCTTCTCTTTTGTTTACACATGCATATTTATAAATTGGTATGACACTCCTCCCAACCTTTGCTTACACAAGCCATGGCTAACCGAATCCTCGGGTGCCTTCCAACAATCACATACCATGGAGGAGTGCCTATTTGATAATGTTTAACACTTTGAAGTTTGCTTTTGATAAATCATTGGCAAAACATGTGAAGAGATTAAACAGTTATAGTTGTAATTAATTGGGACTGGGCACCCCATTTGCCAGCTCTTTTTGCAAATTATTGGATAAGCGGATGTATATGCCACTAGTCCATTGGTGAAAGTCTGTCTGACAAGTTAAATAGAGAACAACCTACATACTTCCTCATGAGCTAATAAACAGTGACACAAATGAGAGATAATAGTTTTTGAATAATTAAAGGTAGCACATGAAGTATTTACTTGGAGTGGCAGGAAATACCACATAATAGGTAGTTATGGTGGACACAAATGGCAATGGTTTGGCTCAAGGTTTGGATGTATGAGAAGCATTCCCTCTCAATACAGGTTTTTCGGCTAGCAAGGTTGTGTAGCAAGCATAAGAGTTGAGGGATACAAACAAATATACATGTAGTAAGAACAATCATGCAATCTTCCTTGGAAGCACAAATAATTTTAACTTGAGAATACTAAGCTTATGAGCCAACAAGAAAGAAAGATCATGGAATAATTTATCTACATGCACTTCCCTCTCTCTACTTAAGCCTCAAAGTATTGTAACTACTGACCAATGCTAAGTTTGCCAAAACCAAAAAGATTTACTTAATGCTCCCAAAGTGGTACCAATACTAATGACAAGATTATCAACATGAAAGAAATTGCAAACTAAAATAAAGTATGCAGAAAGTAAATGATAAAACTTCTCATTAATATTCCATAACGGCAACTCACACCAAGGGATACATAGATAACCAACTAAAAGAGAGATACTTCCACACTGCAAACCATCCTATAAGATAACTTCCCTACTCACGATATGACTCTATTGAAAGGTAAAAGGTAAAGATAATGGTGTGATACCGCGACACTCCCCCAAGCTTGGAACAAGCCAAGGGATGCCAATACCAATGATGAATTACTCCTTCGGCGGTGGTGAATATCCTCATCATCAAACTTCCAAGGCAGAGGCTCTCCGTCAACAAATGATGACTTGGTCTCTGGTATCCTGAAACTGGCAGCAGAGCTTATGCGTTTAAACCTGGTTTCATACTCACAGTTTTGATTCTGAACATCGTAGAGTTGCGCTTGTAGTTTGTTGGTGGTCTCATGGAGTGAGAAAATGTCCTCCCAGAGCTTTGCGGTCTCCTTCTTGTGTTCGCCTCAAGTCCTGACACCATCCTGTTAAAGATGTCCAATTCACGTTCCGCCATCTTCTTGTATGTAAAGACCTCTTGCTCCAGCTTCTCCATCCTCTCTTCCAGGCTTCCTTCCCCTTAGGACCTTGAACGTCTTCCACTTGCAACTCCCCATCCTTGAGCAGCGACTCCTTCAGATGCATCTTCAACTCGTTCATGTAGGTTGATGACGTCCGGAAGAAGCTGTCCTTGGAGGGCTCAGACGAAGACATGGCGGCTCTAGATCCGCGGATGAAATCTGGCAGAAACAGATCGAAACAAAAACATGACGAAAAGGCGATATACGAACCTCGGGGGTTCCGGGGATTATATAGCAAAAGTTTCGCAACAAAAGGAAGGTACAGGAGAAAACCTGGTCGAGACGGGCTCCGAGGCGCCCTCACCACGTGGCGGCGCGGCCAGGGGTGGGCCCACGCCACGGCATGGTGAGGTGCCCTCGGGCACCTTCTCCTACCCGGTTTGGTCTCTTATTTTTCCATATTTAATATAAATGATAAAAATATCTCTTGGAAGGTTAAACGCGAACTTTTTCTTACCGAAACTGTTACCTATTCGAAATAGACTCTGCAGTCCCCTGAATTTGCTTTTCAATGAAAACTTCCGGAGTCACCACTTGAATAGTATCAACATCTTCATCATAAGGATCTCCAGAAATATAATGTTTGAGTCTTTGTCCATTCACCACTTGTGTAGAGTTGTCTTTAAGTGAAGCAATCTTTATTGCACCTGAACGATATACTCCACAATAACAAAAGGTCCTTCCCATTTTGAGAGTAATTTTCCTGCAAAAAATCTGAGACGAGACCTATACAATAGAACTTTCTCACCAACATTAAACTCTCTTTTAATAATTCTCCTATCATGCCATTTCTTAACTTTCTCTTTAAAAAGTCTAGCATTTTCATAAGCTTCACTTCTCCATTCATCTAAAGAACTCAAATGAAGCAACCTCTTTTCACCAGCTAGCTTAAAGTCTCTATTAAGTTCCCTCACTGCCCAATAAGCTTTGTGTTCTAATTCTAGAGGCAAGTGACAAGCTTTACCATAAACCATTTTATAAGGAGACATACCCATAGGGTTTTTATAAGCAGTTCTATAAGCCCATAAAGCATCATTCAACTTACTAGCCCAATTCTTTCTAGATTTATTAACAGTCTTTTGCAAGATAGATTTAATCTCTCATTTGATAATTCTACTTGCCCACTAGTTTGGGGATGATAAGCTGAAGCAATTCTATGATTAACACCATATTTAGCAAGGGTCTTTCTAAAACCACCATGAATAAAATGAGAACCTCCATCAGTCATAAGATATCTAGGCACACCAAACCTAGGAAAAATAACATCTTGAAGCATTTTTAAAGAGGTCTCACCATCAGCACTTTTTGTAGGTATAGCTTCTACCCATTTAGTAACATAATCAACAGCAACAAGTATATGAGTATTACCTTCTGAAGGAGGAAAAGGACCCATAAAGTCGAATCCCCAACAGTCAAATGGTTCAATAACAAGAGAATAACTCATAGGCATTTCATTACGTCTAGAGATATTACCAACTCTTTGACATTCATCACAAGATAAAATAAACTTTCTTGCATCTTTAAAGAGGGTAGGCCAATAAAAACCTGATTGTAGAACCTTTTGTGCGTTCTATCTCCAGCATGATGTCCTCCATAAGCACTACCATGACACTTTCTCAATATCTCTCGTTGTTCATGTTCGGAACACATCTTCGCATAATGCCATCTACTCCTTCTTTATATAAATGTGGGTCATCCCAAAAATAATGCCTCAAGTCATAAAAGAATTTCCTTCTTTGCTGAGCTGAAAAGGTTGGAGGCAAGTACTTGGAAACAATAAAGTTAGCATAATCAGCATACCAAGGACTATCTCGCGAACTTACCCTTATTGCAGCCAACTGTTCATTTGGAAAACTATCTAGACAAATTATCAGCAACAGGATTTTTAGCACCTTTCCTATCTACAAGATGTAAATCAAACTCTTGCAAAAGAAGCACCCATCTAATAAGCCTAGGCTTAGCATCTTTCTTTTCCATAAGGTACCTAATAGCAGCATGATCAGTATGAATAATGACTTTTGAATCAACAATGTAAGGTCTAAATTTGTCACAAGCAAAAACTACAGCTAGGAACTCTTTTTCAGTAGTTGCATAATTCTTTTGAGCAGAATCAAGAGTCTTACTAGCATAATGAATAACATTCAACTTCTTATCTATTCGCTGCCAAGAACAGCACCAACAGCAAAATCACTAGCATCACACATAATTTCAAAAGGTAAATCCAATCAGGTGGTTGAACAATAGGAGCAGTAATTAAAGCCTTTTTAGAGTTTCAAAAGCTTCCTTACAATCATCATAAAAAACAAAAGGTACATCTTTTTGGAGAAGATTAGTAAGGGCTTTGAAATTTTAGAGAAATCTTTAATAAACCTCTATAGAAACCAGCATGACCAAGAATACTACGAATACCTTTGACATCTGGGACAAGGCATCTTCTCAATTGCCTCAACTTTAGCTCGATCAACTTCAATGCCTCTTTCAGAAATTTTATGTCCAAGAACAATTCCTTCATTAACCATAAAGTGGCATTTCTCCCAATTAAGAACAAGATTAGTTTCTTCACATCTCTGCAAAACTTTATCAAGATTGTGCAAGCAATTATCAAAAGAAGTTCCATAGACGGAGAAATCGTCCATGAAGACTTCCACAATTTCCTCACAAAAGCCATGAAAAATAGCAGACATGCATCTTTGAAAAGTAGCAGGAGCATTACACAAACCAAAAGGCATACGTCTATAAGCATAAGTTCCATAAGGACAAGTAAAAGTAGTTTTCTCTTGATCTTGCTTTCTCACAGCAATTTGAGAAAACCCAGAATAACCATCAAGGAAACAAAAATGAGTTTCTTAGACAACTCTCTAACATTTGATCAATAAAAGGTAAAGGATAATGATCTTTCTTAGTAACTTTGTTAACCTTTCTAAAATCAATGCACATTCTATAACCAACTACTACTCTTTGAGGAATAAGTTCATCATTTTCATTAGGCACAACAATAATTCCTCCTTTCTTAGGAACACAATGCACAGGACTTACCCATCTACTATCAGCAATAGGATAAATAATACCAGCTTCAAGAAGTTTCAATACCTCATTTCTTACCACTTCCTTCATCTTGGGTATTAAACGACGTTGATGTTCAACAACTGGCTTTGCATCAGGTTCCATATTAATGGCATGTTGACAAATAGCAGGGGAAATCCCTTTCAAGTCATCAAGAGTGTAGCCCATAGCTCCACGATGTTTCTTCAATACCTCCAATAACCTTTCCTCTTCTCTACCTGAAAGTTTAGAACTAATAATAACAGGATATATTTTCTTATCATCAATATAAGCATATTTAAGATTATCAGGTAAAGGTTTTAAATCAAAAACGGATCCTCCTTTGGTGGTAGAGTGGTACCCAAATCTTCCACCGGTAAGTTATGTTTAAGTATAGGTTGACGAAGGAATATTTGTCAAGCTCATTCCTTTCTTCCATAAAGACCTCACTTTCGTGGTCCTCCATATGTTGCTGCAAAGCATTGTTAGGAGCAAGAGCAATAGAGGCAAGCTGAGCAACTTTAAAATCTTCATTAGGCAATTCGGTTTCATAAGGAACTTTAGCAAATTTAGAGAAATTAAACTCATAAGATTCACCAGCAAATTTAGTAAAGATTTTCTCCTTCTTACAATCTATAACAGACCACAAGTATTCAGAAAAGGTCTACCAAAATGATAGGACAAGTCTTACTAGCAGCTGAACCAAGTACTAGAAAATCAGCAGGATATTTAGTCTTACCACATAAAACTTCCACATCTCTAACAATACCAATTGGAGAGATAGTTTCTCTATTAGCAAGCTGAATAACCACATCAATTTCCTCAAGTTCACAAGAACCAATTTCATGCATAATTTCCCTGTAAAGCTCATAAGGAATGGCAATTGAACTTGCACCAATATCACATAAACCATAATAGCAATGATCACCTATCCTAACAGAAAGCACATGAACACTAGTTTTCCTAGAGCTTTTAGGATGTGAAACAATATTAGAAGCATCTTCACAAAACATAATATGACCATCTCTATATTTTCGGTGACAAGGTCCTTAACCATTGCTACAGCAGGTTCAACGTTATTTGTTCATCAGGTTCTATAGCTTTCTTTGTACTTTTGTTAACAACGCTAGCTATAATAGAGTGTTCCTTTATTTTAGCAGGAAAAGGAACTTTTTCGATATAAGGTTCAGGAATAATGTGATCAACGGTGTTAACTTCAATAGTTCTAGTCACAGGAGAAACACTTTTATCTTTATAAGGTTCATGATAATTCTTAAAACTCCTTAGGCATACCGAAATAGGAGGCAAAAGCTTTATAAAAATTTGCAACAACTTGAGAGTCAAGGCCATAAGCAGTACTAACATTTCGAAAATCATCAGTATTCATGAAAGTTTTAATGCATTCGAAATCATATTTTATACCTGACTCTCTACCTTTGTCGTTCTCCCATCCTTCAGTGTTCTCCTGAATCCGATCAAGAAGGTCCCATTTAAACGCTTCTTTATTACGAGTGAATGATCCAGAACAAGCAGTATCCAATAGAGTTTTATCCTGAAAGGAGAGCCTTGCATAGAAGTTATCAATAACAACATTACCAGGAAGCTCATGAATGGGGCATTTGAGCATTAATGACTTCAATCTCCCCCACGCTTGGGCAATACTTTCTCCATCATGAGGCCAAAAATTATATATGAGGTTCCGGTCCTTGTGAATCTCACATGGAGGATAGAATTTAGAATAAAAAAGGTACAATTTCCTCCCAGCCAAGAGAATGCCCATTCTTCAGCAGTTTATACCAATGTGCAGCTCTACCAGACAACGATATAGAGAATATTTTCTTCTTAACTTCACTCATTGAAATACCTGCACACTTGAATAACACGCATAATTCATGTAAAAATAATAAATGATCACCAGGATGGACAGTTCCATCCCTTCATAGCGGTTATTCGTAACACGTTCAACAATTTTCATAGGCATTTTGAATGGGATTACCTGCTCAGGTGGCGCCTCCTCTACTACCTTAGCAGTGGTAGTGGTTTTACCAAATAGGAATTCAAGAGAAGATATCTCCATAATGAAATATAGCAGCAGGCAAAAATAAAACATCACGTACAATAAGAGTTTTCCTTACCAATAGCGCTTCACTCCCCGGCAACGGCGCCAGAAAAGAGTCTTGATGACCCACAAGTATAGGGGGTGTGTCGTAGTACTTTCGATAAATAAGAGCGTCGAACCCAACGAGGAGCAGAAGGTGTTGACAAGCAGTTTTGATACGAAATTCACTGTAAATACTAGCAGACAAGTTTTTAGGGATTTTTGATATAGTAGATAAATAAAGTACAAGTAAATAAAATGCAGTAATAATAATTGCAGCGAGTGGCCCAATCCTTTCTACAACAAAGGACAAGCCGGTAGGTTTACTTATGATGACCAAACGTTCTTGAGGACACACGGGAATTACGTCAAGTGCTTTCGCTTCATATAGTTGATTAATCTTCATTGTTTTGATAAGTGTTGTGTGGGTGAACCTATGCTAATGCACCGCCCTTCCTAGGACTAATACATACTTGTGATTAAACCCCTTGCAAGCATCCGCAAATACAAGAAAGTAATTAAGATAAATCTAACCACAGCGTTACACTCTGAGATCCTGCCATCCCTCATGCATCGATATACCAACGGGGGTTTAGGTTTCTGTCACTCCGGCAACCCCACAATTGGCAAACGAATACACAATGCATTCTGATAACCCACAAGTATAGGGGATCGCAACAGTCTTCGAGGGAAGTAAAACCCAAATTTATTGATTCGATACAAGGGGAGACAAAGAATACTTATAAGCCTTAACAGCGGAGTTGTCAATTCAGCTGCACCTGGAAAAGCACTAGTAACAGGGGTGAAGTGAAAGCAACAGTAGTATGAGAGCAATAGTAATAGTAACACAACAGCAGTAGCAGTAACACAGAGGCAATGGCACCAGAAAATAGTTGATACTACTTCTAGTGGCATAAAGGACCGAATGAGTATTTGATGATGACAGAAGGACCGGGGTTCCCAGCTATCTACACTAGTGGTAACTCTCCAATAACATGTGTTGGGTGAACAAATTACAGTTGGGCAATTGATAATTGTGAGGGCATGACAATGCATGCTATGATAAGACAAAGTTTACTGTAGTATTTAATTGGGCATTACGACAAGGTACACAGACCGCTATCCAGCATGCATTTGTGCCTAAATAATCCACCTTCAGGTTAGCATCCGCACCCCTTTCAGTATTAAGTTGCAAGCAACAGACTATTGCATTAAGTAAAGTGCATAATGTAAACAACACAATTATCCTTGGACAAATCATTGTTGTTTTACCCCTAGTGGCAACAACACATCCACAACCTTAGAGGTTGCTGTCACTCCCCCAGATTAAATGGAGACTGAACCCACTATCTAGCATAAATACTCCCTCTTAGAGATACAGGCAACTACTTGATCAGGGTAACCACAAGTACCGGAGAGCATGCAAGATCTTAAATAAACAATAGTATGATAATATGATGAACAATCTGATCATAATTCCACAATTTATCGGATCCCAACAAACACAACACCAATTACATCATATGGATCTCAATCATGTAAGGCAGCTCATGAGATCATTGTATTGAAGTACATGGGAGAGAGAGTACCAACAACTACAACCAAGAACCCGTAGTCCATGGGGGAACTACTCACAAACCATCATGGAGTCGAAGTGGAGGCGGTGGAGTCGATGGAGATGGCTCCGGGGGTCAATCCCGTCCCGGCAGGGTGCCGGAACAGGAACTTCTGCCCCCAAAACTTCTCTTCGATGGCGGCGGCGCTGCGGAACTCTTTCTGGAATATCACCGATTATTTTAGGGTTTTCGCGTCGGGGGCAATATATAGGCGGAAGGACGATGGTCGGTTGACCCTCGTGGGCTCCTCACCACGTGGCGGCACGGCAGGGGCCCCACCCGCGCCATGGCATGGTGAGGAGGCCGTGGGCCTCCCCCGGGCTTGCCCTTCTGGCTCCGTGTACGTGTCAGAAAAATAGGAGGTTGTGCTTTTGTTTCGTCCAATTCCGCGAATATTTCCTTAAGTAATTATCTAGAATAGAAAAACAGCAGAAAACAGGAACTGGCACTATGGCATCTTGTTAATAGGTTAGTCCCAGAAAATGCATAAAAATGATATAAAGTGTATATAAAACATGTGACATTGATATATAAAACAAGCATGAAACATCAGAAATTATAGATACGTTTGAGACGTATCAAGCATCCCCAAGCTTAGTTCCTACTCGCCCTCGAGTAGGTAAACGATAAAAACAAAATAATTTCTGAAGTGACATGCTACCAACATAAACTTGATCTAATAATGATGTAAGGCATGTGAGCTAAGATCAAATCATTCAAAGCAAATGTCTATAATTGATATTAAATAAGAGATAATAAAGCAAGATAGTTAAACAAGCTAAAAGTTTTCATGAACTATTGCTTTAAAGACATGAAACCGTACAAGGTTCATTAAAGATGTTTTAAGTATCCAGCGTAGGAGTTCTATCCTTAAATTCCAAGCATCAAGCAAATTTTCACAACATAGAGTACGAATCCAGTCAAGTAAAAATAAACATGAACGTTATGAATCAACTGTTTTGAAGCCTACTCAACCGGTGAGCGTAAGCATTTGGTATTGGCACCAGGATGTTATGGCTAAGAGAACATTAATGGGGGTTTGGAAGGCCAATGGAAGAAAGTCTCACAAAGCTATAAGTGATCATTAGACAAGAGGAAGTCTTATAATCGAAGCTATGTAAGGAGTAGTGATTGCAATGCAACGGATGCACATAGAGCTATATGTGTATGAAAGGTCTCCAATGGAACTAGTTGGGGTGCATCCAACTTGGTTGCTCATGAAGACCTAGAGCACTTTTGAGGAAGCTCATCATTGGAATATACAACCCAAGTTCTATAGTGTAAATTTCCCACATAGTTATACTAGTAAAACATGAAAACTCTCTCACATGGAGTATAGGTGCTAAACATGAGCACAAATGATGACTATGAATACTGCAGGTGCTGAAACATGAGCACAAGTGTGGACAAAGGATAGTAATGTTGCCCCCTTTTTCTTTATTCTTTTTTTCCTTTTTCCTATTATATTTTTTTATTTTTCTGTTTCTCTTTTCGATGGCCTCCATGGCTCTTTTCACTTCTAGGGGCAACATTCTAATATGACAACACACTTTTTGGTACAAATAACTCATAATGAACAAAAATGATGTATCAAACTGTATGACTCTGCCAGTGTAGCAGGATGTGCAATGATCTAGCGTAACATGGGTAAACCACACATCAGCTGTATAGAATCATGCAAAGTAATATATAAATGATAAATGACAACAAGTCATGTAATGTAAGATGAAAATTGCATGGCAATATATCTCGGAACAGCTATGGAAATGTTGTGGTAGGTAGGTATGGTGGCTGTTTTGAGGAAGATGTATGGGCTTATGTGTAGGAGAACAAGAGAAAGTCCTCCCATGGATTTGGATGTACTGGCGAAGTATGCACAACTCTCAATGTGAGCAGAAGGCAATGCACAACACTGAAGAGGCTAGCAAATTTGGATGGTGGAAGTGCCAAAAACCGTAGCTTAACATTAGTCAAAAAGAACTCACAAGCTTATTGCAAACAACTAGCAGGTTCAACATTAAGAGCATGATTAAAATTCACTCATAGAAGGGCCGTTCACGGCGGCACAAGTACCCCGCTAGATCCCTCGACCTTCAACACAACTCAGTTATTACGAATTACCTTTAGACATGGAAAGCTATCAAGTCCAACTACACCTTCAACAATTTTAGTAGAGTTTGTAGTACGGTACAAGCTTAAAGACAAAAATCCACTAATAATTTTAACTTAATTAACCCGCAAGATTTACCATCTATTACTTAATACCTCAAAACGTTTGCAAAGAATCAGGTTATCAAAGTTCAATGATCTACATGATTATGTAAGTTTTTCATTATACCACTACCACATGCAACATTTTCTGAACCAACGCATCAACCAAGCAACTCTCAAAACAAATATAAGTGAAGTAAGATAGTACTTTCTATAAAAGAACTAATAGCTCTGAACAAGAGATACATGAAAACCAAGAGCTAGAAGCTAAACAATGCGAAAATAGAATACTCAACAGATACAAGTGAAGAATAGGAGTATTCAAATGAAAAAGCGGAGCGTGTCTCTCTCCCAAACAAGATAGATAGGATCCGACATTGATATGATCGGAAAACAAAAATAACAAACTAAAAATAAAAGCACACAGACGCTCCAAGAACATCACATATGATGTGAAAGAATTAAAATATAGTTTCACTAGAGATGACCTGATAAGTTGTTGATGAAGAAGGGGATGCCCCAAGACATCCCCAAGCTTAGACGCTTGCGTCTTCTTGAAATATGCTTGGGTGACCCACGGGGGCATCCCCAAGGTTAGACTCTTCACTCTTCTTGATCATATTATATCATCTTTCTCTCTTGACACTTGAAAACTTCCGCCACACGAAACTTCTCATAAACTTCATTAGAGGGGTTAGTACTCAAAAAACTTTAATCCACTTTGGTTCTGTTGTGACACATTGTAAGAACTCAATAAAACATTAGCTACAGCCCTCCATGATAAAGAGCCTTACTTAAAGTCCACAAGAGACAATGTAAAAAACCGAGACAGAATCTGTCAAAACAGAACAACCAGTAAAGATGATTTTTTCCAGGCACTTCCGTTGCTCAAATAAGAAAACTTGAAACTAATTAAAGATGCGTACATATCTGAGGATCACGAGTGAATTTTTTCAGAATTTTTCCATTTTTTTAGAATTTATACAACTCAAAACGGTGGACAGCAAAAATATGTCCCTGCGCAGAAATCCAAATCTAGCAGTGAAACAAGCAAGAGCACACCCCTGGGCGCCTCCTCGCGCTATCCACGTGGCGTTTTTGTTTTGTCCTTTTCGATCGCTGCTCGATTTCTGTTCGCTCTCGTTGGCTGCGCGACTCGCTCGTGAGAGAAAGGAGCACGCTTCTCTTTCCTCCTCACACACGCCACCCCCGGCCGCCACCCTCCCGATCCCCTTCTCTCCCCAAGCCTCTTCCACCACCACTACGCCGTCTCCACTCTCTCTAGCGGCGCGGCGGCGGTTATCGCGACGACGCCGCCGTCCTCTCACCTCTATTTTCTTCTCCCCTTTCCCAAGCGCAATCCTCGTCGCCGGATCCCTTGTCAGAAGGGGAGGGGAGAGCACGGTGGGTCCATTCCTCGCAGCCGTCGTCCTTCAAGGCGCTGATGTCCTTGCGTCGGCCGTCAACGAGCGCGCATAGTTCTCCTCGCTGATTTTGTCGTAGATCGAGTCATCCATCCTTACCTGGACATGGCGGAGACGATCGAGCATGGAGGAGCTCGCCACGGGCGTAAGCGGCGGCATGCGCGGATCAACGCGCGCTCTCCTGCCGTCTCCCTCCTTCGATCTCTGCACGGAGCTACTGGTACAGGTATTAATCTCCTCTCTACTGGTCCCCATCCTCCTCCCATTACCTCTTTTCACATGTACTCCCCCGTTCATTCCCCTTCTGATTTGACCATGGCGCTCTGTCAGAGGACCGCAACGACGGCCGTACCACGCAAGAGGGTGACCACACGAGGCTGCACAAGAGAATGTGGGGACGGCCAGATGTGCTGAGCCGGGGATTGCAGCTGAATTACTAGATCGAAGATGCAAGGTTAATGTTCTTTGACCTCATGTTTCACGGTTGCTACTAGAATCTGTGCCACTGATAAATATCTTCTTCTAGAAAGAGTAGTTGAAAGCTGTATGGACTATCTGTGCACACATGGGATTGTATTTTCAGCGAGCTGTTTGGCACTTTGACCACACCCCTCATTGGAGCGGAAGGTGCAGGAGTACTCCATTATGTCGTACAACTGAAATTCGCCTAGATGATCACTGCAACAATGTTGTAATAACCCATTTTTCTCGGGTTTCCGCAATGATCTATAGTAATGGTTTCCAGTGGACCACATGTCGTCAAGTTGCATTGCATTGAACTTGTTCCCCTACATCGTAAACATCTGGAATTGTTTTGAACTTGTTCTCCTGCTCTGCGTAGTAAACATCTAGAGTTGTTTTGACTGCAACTTATCTTTGACAAATTGAGCATAATGTCAGTGCCCTACTTTTGTTTATAGATTGCAGAGATATTATCCATAGAAAGAAAGGATGGAGGCCAAGAGAGAGTGTGATGGTTGCAAAATAAGAAGATTTACAGTGTGTTACAGCAACAATAGGTGGAACTATTCAGCTCAGGCTTCAGATCTAGGTGAAGGCAGCCATTTGTGAGGTAATCGTTATATGCTCTTAATTTTTGTTTTTCTATAGATGAATACTGGATGAGTTTACTTTGTCTTCTGCTGTAACACAAGTTTGTTAAAGAGGACATAACCTCCTCGTCCGGATCTAACTTATGAATTTGTTTCTACCTTTTCAGTTTTGGAGTTGATTAAAACATGTACTCAGCAAGGATACAATACCACTTTTAATTCAGTTTTTGTTGAAATGGGTTTCCTTCTTTCTAATCAGCGAGAACACAAGGCCACATTTAATCCAGTATGGACTGGCTATCCAATTGTTCAAGATGTAAATATTGCATCTCCTACTCTACCTAGCTGTTACAAGAATTGATAAATATATAGCAGGAGCAGCTACAGATCTTGGATTTTCTCACAGGTAAGTCCTTGTTTGGTATAGGTTTTATCTTAGAAGTTAAATACATAGAGTAGCAAAGTATTCTTCATGTTGTACCACCGAGACTGAATGTTAGTGATAATAGCACATGTTTAATGTTAAATCATTGCCAATTTTGTATCATTTTACAAATGGGGACCATGGTTGGGTTGGACTCATTTACCCATCCATATTCATAGGAACAACTAAGTGTTGCGTCACAGATTTTTCATGTTTCATGAGTTTGCTACTGCCGTTAAGAACTTGATCTTTAGACAAGATTGCATGCGCGGTTTTTCCATGTTTTACAGGCAGCTTAGTCTTCTGAAATTATTTTGTTACTAGAAATTTTCCTAGAGACACTCATTTATCAGATTTTGGGTTATTTAGCTGATTGTTCGCTTAATAAAGCAACTTAAATATTTGTATTACTGTGTTTTTTCACATTTGCAGATTATTTTAAGGACCAGATGGGCCTTGTTGTTAGATTTGCATGCTGAGATGTTTTGGTAAGATACATATCCTACTTTCCGTTTTCATATATGACTAATATTTGCTGGTTATATTATATGCAATTATGCATGTTTTCAATATATTTAGTTATTGCTGTTTTACTTTGGTCTGCTCAAACCAAGTTCTTGTTCCTGCAGTTACTATTGGCTCAGAGAAAGAGCAGATAATCCTGTCACCACGGTTCTCATATCCCTTGTTGTAAAGGTTAACCATTGTCAAACGATGGAAGACAAGGCATGGATATGCTTCAAACACTAAATCTATTATGTTGATTGTTGCAATAGTGGACACGTATACCATAGGGATTTAATAGTGAGTTCCTCTCTCTTATTATGTGCTTCTTTTTTCGTCAACGATAATTGTACTATGGAATCTGAATGCAGTATTTGTTGCAATATCACTTCCTTGATTTATGTTGAAATCTAAAGGTCTCCGATTATGGGTTAAGCACTTTATGGAGTTTCAGCAACTCAAGTCAAGGGTTTATTGCTTTATGCAGTTGTTCAGTATCTACAGAATCTGAATTTCAAATTATGTGCATTAACAGATAATCATGTCTATTTGTTGTTTTGATTGCTTTCTTGGTCAGGAGTGCATATTCTTACTCTTTAGGACATGATATTTATGTCTTATAAATTATAATTACAGGAGTATTAGTATTTTTCATCAGGAAAACCCATGCTTAGACTATCTTCCTCTGCAAATGATTCAAATACTTCAGTATGTTTTATTCTGGATCTAAATATGTTTCTCTTTGCGAATTTTAGATCAAGGTGTCAATGCCATCATAAGGATTTACTGCTTCTTTTGTAGTTCATATGTTTAATCTCATCTATTAATATTCCTTTTCTAATTTATTTTAGCTAAGCAGGTAGCAAATTAATTAGCTGTTACAAGATTGGTGTCTTTGTGATTACAGAGCTAACTTTTCAAGGAACGGGAAAAAGGGTCAAAGGAGTATATTCAGGATAATATAACTGATTATAACTGATATAATATATGTTGTCAAGGACTCAAGGTACATTTGATTTTTTTTATTAATTGCATTTGTATACCCAACTAGGCATCTCTTTCAATCCTCTGAACCTTCAGTTACTCTATAAACAGTGTTGTCTTCAACTGAAACTGAATATAGCAAATAAACTTCATGCTTTTGAATTAAAGGGCAAAAAAAGAAAGTTGAGTAAGTATCTCCTCGGCTGAAAGTCCATACTGGATGTTCTTTTGGGATCTTGTGGTCTTTATTATTATTCTTATCGAAAATGTCAGGTCGTTAATACACTGGCGCTATCAATTTGATTTTGGTCACATTGAAACCTAGGGAACTATTTTTTTGCCATTAATACTTAGCAGTAATAGAGCGCTTGTTGATTTATGGAATGCGCAAAGTAGGGATATACAGTCATTGCCAGAGTTCTAACTGGGTAATATTCTTTTTCTCCGTTTGAGATGATTGTCTTGTTTGGTAATCCTAATCTTGAGCACTGGTGATTGTTAGAAGTGGGTTGTTCATACAGAATGGTCTGAATGATTAGGTAGGTATGGTGCTGTTGGTTATAATCATAGACATGTGAATCAGAACTGTTGTTTCCGAAATGATACTTCATTATCTTATATTGGTTCTTCGATTGGAGTCTTTTCTTGGGTGCCTTATGATCCAGCCAGTCTATGATAAAGTCGACTTTTGCAGCTGTAGGGCCTTATTATCCAAAGATCGCCTTAAAAAATGGCAGTAGACCTCATGGGACAAAACATTTTGCTGTCCCTATAACTATGCTCCATTGTGCTGTATGACTCAAATAGTTGCATGTTGTCAATGACTTCTGTTTCCTTGTGAAAGGTCCTGGATCATCTATTGCCTGGTTCTTTGCTGCATATTGTTGCTTTCTCATGCTCATGTGAGTTTTTTTTTATTTATTCTTTCCTAGGTGGCGTGTTTATTTTCGACCCATATTGATGTTACTGCACGCTGCTCCCTGACGTCCATGCTTTCCATTCTTTTGTAAATTATGTCCTTGATGGGCCTAATGGTGATATGTAATATCTGATCAAGGACATCACCTTTAGTATTTTACCAGTTTGCAAAACCTGCTATCTAATTAGGCTAGGTGAGGACAATGCTGGTCTATGGTACTGAATTTGCTTAGGCCAAAACAATGGTACCTATGATATGCACTGTATTTTGTTTAAGCCAAGACTATGCTATCCTATGTATCAGTGTGATCCCTATCTGAATTTCATGCGCATCCTCTCCAGTATGATCTATAATCCTATATTTGATATCGTGAATTTGTATTGCTGCTGCTATTAGCCTGTAGGTGTATATTATGTATTTGTAGAACCTTGATTGGCCTGGGGTTTGCTTGGAGGTATCGGCTCGCATGAGCTCTTTAACATGTAACTTTGTCCTGTCGTTCTGAACCAGGTGCTTCCTGTACAAGATATTTTCTCTATTCGAGGTATTTCTGTAGGGCATTTACAGAAGAGGAAGGATGACAACAAAACGGAAATGTGAAAGAAAATTAGTGCCCAAAATAATCAAATAGGGCTGCCACCGACAGGCCAGGAGCTCCTTTACGAGTCTAATTATCTAAGATTTTCCCTGCAAAATATTTACTGTGGCATTAGTTTCTCCGCAAGCACCACCTTTGAGTCAAATTTCGCTCTTCTACTTGGAACAATTGGTTTCAAATACAGGAGAGTGGTTTGTGCCACCTTACATATAACTTGTGAAGGTCGTGAAAAAATTAAATGGTTTTCACATGTTTGGCCAGACTGTATACTTCTCTTAACTAGCCTATAACTGCATATTCGTTGCAGGGCTCAGAAGCAGGTGGCCCTCATCCTCTTGTGGAAAGAACACCATGATGGCCACATTGATGGAAAAACTATGAAATTGGGAGGTATTGACTCTGAACCTTGTTGTTTGCGAGCTGCTACTATCTTGGCTCATGATAAGTTTAGATCTGTAATTGTGATGCATCAGTTTATAGGTCAGGTACAAGTCTGCCTCCACTGCCCTCGTTTAGCACTTGGGCATGCACCAATTCGACTGAATTTATCCACTGGAATTTGCATCCTGTCACTACTTTTTTAGATGATTGATTAAACAATTTTACAAAATATCGACAAATGCAAACTCTGAAGCTTTTTACCGATGTCGTCACGGCGTGCTATTCTTACAATTGGTACATTTGTGTAAATGACACTAAATAAGATAAAACAACTCTCTAACATCACAACTCAACTGATGGATTCTTGGATTGTTTGCTTCAGGTGATCTTCGTGTTCTATGCTATGGTGTTTGCGTTCTGCGTGTTCTCCGTGTCCATTGTAGAGAGGACGGCGTTCCAGGATTCAGTGTGTAATTGCTTTATTTGGTTTCAACTTTTAGTCCCAAGTGGTCTGTATCTTAGTTAAGCAAGATCTTTTAGCGTCGAGACAACAATCTCTACACGAACGGACAAGGACTTGAATTAGAATGTGATTGGATCGCCACTTACCTGTGAGGAGGCGCCCCTCGGGCGCCCCAGCCTCTAGTGGTATGCTATTGCTGCACGCACGCTGCTAATATATGCTGCCTCCGGGAAAGGAGCGCCCTTCTCAGATATCATCACCATGCGCGACATGCTGCTGCTGCTGCTGCTGCTGCTGGTTCGCTCCTTCTTGGCTGTCCAAAGGCATGTACTGAGCCATGATGGCGCGGATCTCCGAATCCATGTAACTCTGGTAAGGCAAATATCGAGTCAGGCACAAAACGGTGGCATTGTTACTCAACAACAAAATAAACCAACTGCTAGACAGGACAGGTAGAGATGCTTTACCCTTAGCCTGTATTTGTACACTGTGTACGCTCCGACCCCGGCAAAAACTAGTCCGAAGAAAATAACCCACATGAAGCTCCACCCAACTGAGGAGGCTGCCTGTTTGCCTGCAAGGAGTTTAAACATAAGATTATGCTTAGTATAATACAGAAAAGCAGATGGCATTGTCTATAAAGGTAACAATAGCAATGCATGTACTAATTGTACACATTTCAACTAACGAAACTGTGATGATTGCGAGCTAGTTAACTTAATGCAACCTTCACGGTGAAAAAAAACTGAAAGTAATCTAGGCGAGGTAACAGTGCAGATCATGGTAAACACATCCTGGGCATGCCGCTTCACTTTTCACAACTTTAAACTGCAACTGAAAGTAACTTCAACCATTACAGTAACCAGGAATATAAAGCCTCAGCAATCTGAATTACCCTATGCTGTAGTCTGGAGTACATTCACAACACCAAATTGTATAATAATTCAACATGTACAAACATCAAGGAAAAAAAATCTTTGGAGGTAACCATTGTGTATATTAAGCAACTGGCACATCCCCGGTTTCATTCATAAAAGTATAGATGACTCGGTGGCTAAGAAACAACCAGTCCATTTAAACTGAAGTGTACTATCAAGCATCTCAAACAACTAGTATAAGATCAATCATCTCAAACAAAAGAAAGTAGCTCAGCTGACCAGGAGTATTTGCTTCTTATCAGTTAATAATATATACTGGCTCTTGCAAGACAAATATGAAGAAACTGAACTAGAAAGCCATGAAGGAGTTCAGGTTAGACTACTCACTGATACAAGTGTCTTGCTCTCTCATGTATAACATGTTGGTATTACCACAGCTGCATTCATAGCTTCCCCATGTATTTTGGCAGCTGCAGCCATTGCACTGACAGGCTTTTTTCAGTTTGCATTCATCAATATCTGCACATAGTTATCTTCATGAATATATAACCGCCAAATATGAAAATGCTGACTGGTGAGTAAATACTAGACGGAGGACAAAATAATAGTCAATTTATGCTCGTTCAGAATAGTGTTGTGTCCTAGTAAAAAATATGTTTCTGGATAATGGTAAAGTACCTTCACAACTTTTTACACCGTCGCCCGTGAAACCTACTGGACATTTGCAACCTTTAGATTCTTCATGCTGCAAATTTTCTGAATTTAGTTCTCATGGTGTGATGCTCTCAAGGAAATACAAAGGCAAATTACTACATCTCAGGATAATTCTAATCATTACTTACTAAGCAGGTAGATATTGTCTTCCCATCTCTAGTCATCTAATCATTAGAGACTCTTCTTGGCACAACAATTCGAAAAAGTAAAGATACAAAGGAGTTGTTACAGAAGTAAGCAAGGTCCTTGACTCAAAAAGCAAAAATTTGAGAAATAAAACATGGGTTGTCTCCCAAGAGCGCTTTTCTTTAATGCCTTTTAGCTAGGCTTGATAGTTTTAATGACGCTCTCATGAAAATAGAAAATGAAGCAAAAGGAGCATCAAGAAGCAAATTCAAAACACATTTAAGTCTAACCCACTTCCTATGCATAGGAATCTTGTACACAAATAAATTCACAAAGAACAAAGTGACAAGCATAGGAAGATAAAACAAGAGTAACTTCAAAACTTTCAGCATATAGAGAGGTGCTTCAATACCATGAAAATTTCTACAACCATATTTTCCTCTCTCATAATAATTTTCAGTAGCATCATGAATAAACTCAACAATATAACTATCACATAAAGCATGCTTTTCATGATCTACAAACACACAATTTTTATCAAGCTCAAAAATAGTGGGATTAAAACTTTCAAACCCACTTTTAATAATTTTATAACAAGATGATCGATCAATCTCAAAAGGTATGGGAATCATAGATAAAGTCAAGACCTCTCCAATCCCATTTTCATTAATATTACAATTAATATTATCAAGTAACATAGGACCATCATCTAGAGATTTATCATAAACATTTTCCAAGCAAAACTCCTTAGTACCATGCATTTCGATATCAGCCACAAATAAAGGGTTATCATAAGATTTTTCAAAATAGCAAGGATTATCATAGATAACAGTAGCATAATTATTCTCACAAGTTTTACTCATAGGAAATATTTCAAGAGAATCCACAGGAACATAACATTCATCCTCCTTTGGTAAGCATGGAGCGCAATTAAATAGTGTAAGAGATAAAGAGTTACTCTCATTAGAAGGTAGGCATGGGTAGCTAATCCATTCTTGCTCCTTTTGTTCATCACTCTCCTCCTCTTTTTCATCTAATGAGCTTTCAGGTTCAGCAATTTCTTCTTCCACTGGTTCCTGCAAAGAATTAGTCTCTTCTTTCTGAGAAAACATACTCTTAAAATGTTCAGTAATATAACAATTTTCATCCTTATAGTTATCAAAACAATATTTAAGTATAGAGAGACTTTCAGATTTATAAGGGGCACCAATTTTATGCTCAAGATAAGAACTAATTTCTAGGGCACCCTTAAAGGCAATAAATTCTTCAATCATTTCTACCTCATAAGCATTATAGTAACCTTTAACATAAGAAGCTAAGGTTTCATTATCATTATAAGCACATTGGAAAGGAAAATGCTTAAACTTCACATGACAACCAGATTCATCACAACAAAAAGATTTGCCAAATATAAAGCATAATTTTTTAGCATACATCTCCAGTTGATTTAGTAATTCCCATAAGTATATCCCTTTATCTGACAAGCGGTAATTCATATAATATTTTTGTTCACCCTCCATGGACCCGCCTTGCCAACAAGATTTAGCTCTAGTTTCATGGAGATAATCCATAGCACAAGTTTTTAGATTTTTGGTTTTTCAAATTTTTATGGATTTTTGGGTATATAGGAAAAATAAAACAAGAAAAAAAATAAACTAGACAAAAGTAAACTAAGCAAGACAAAATAAAATAAAGAGAGAGAGAGAGGTAGAGTGTACTCCCCAGGTGAACTTATGAGTAGAGCTATGTTCCCCGGCAACGGCGCCAGAAAATAGTCTTGATAACCCACAAGTATAGGGGATCGCAACAGTCTTCGAGGGAAGTAAAACTCAAATTTATTGATTCGACACAAGGGGAGACAAAGAATACTTATAAGCCTTAACAATTGAGTTGTCAATTCAGCTGCACCTAGAAAAGCACTAGTAACAGGGGTGATGTGAAAGCAGCAGTAATATGAGAGTAATAATAGCAGTAACACAGCAGCAGTAGCAGCAACACAGAGGCAATGGCACCAGAAAATAGTTGATACTACTTCTAATGGCATATATGACTGAATGAGTATTTGATGATGACAGATGGACCGGGGTTCCCAGCTATCTACACTAGTGGTAACTCTCCAATAATAAGTGTTGGGTGAACAAATTACAGTTGGGCAATTGATAGAATTGAAATAGCATTAAGACAGAACATCTAGTCTATTAATTATACGTAGGCATGTTTTTCATATATAGTCATACGTGCTCGCAATGAGAAACTTGCACAACATTTTTTGTCCTACCAGCCCGTTTGCAGCGGGGCCTCAAGGGAATCTACTGGTAATTAAGGTACTCCTTTTAATAGAGCACCGGAGCAAAGCATTAGCACTTAGTGAAAACATGTGATCCTCATATCTAAACCATCCCCTCTAGTTATCCCAGTTGCTGTCACTCTGGGGCCTCGGGTTCCGGACAGAGACATGTGCAAACAACTTGTAGATACAATCTAAGCAATAATTATAGAGCTTAAATCTAAGATCATGCCACTCATGCACTAGTGACAAGCATTAAACACAACAAGATTGCAACAACAACAACTTCACAAACTTATAGATAGACTGATCATAATGTAACAATTCATCGGATCCCAACAAACACAACACCGATTACATCAGATGGATCTCAATCATGTAAGGCAGCTCATGAGATCATTATATTGAAGTACATGGGAGAGAGAGTACCAACTAGCTACAGCTAGAACCCGTAGTCCATGGGGGAACTACTCACAGAGCATGATGGAGGTGGTGGCGTCGATGGAGAAGGCTCCGGAGGTCGATCCCCGTCCCGGCAGGGTGCCGGAACAGGACCTTCTGACCCCCGAAACTAGGTTTCGATGGCGGCGGCACTCCAGAATTCTTTCTGGAATATGATCGATTGTTTTAGGGTTTTCAAGGCAGGAGGATTATATAGGCGAAAGGGCGGCACGAGGGGGTGACCGAGTCGGCCTCACCACCTGGTGGTGCCACCCCCCTCCTGACCGCGCGGGGACATGGTGAGGAGGCCGTGGGCCTCCCCCGGGCTTGCCCTTCTGGCTCCGTGTACGTGTCGGGAAAATAGGAGGCTGGGCTTTTGTTTTGTCCAATTCCGAGAATATTTCCAGAACAACTTTTCTGAAACCAAAAACAGCAGAAAACAAGAACTGGCACTGTGGCATCTTGTTAATAGGTTAGTCCCAGAAAATGCATAAAAATGCTATGAAGTGTATATAAAACATGTAACAATTGGCATAATATCAACATGGAACATCAGAAATTATAGATACGTTTGATACGTATCAGTCACACGCTTAACGCTTTAACGTCATATAGGAATGCAACCGTGATATGCATAATGAGAGAGTAGGTTTTTGTAAGTTTTTATGATTATCTCGGAAGTGTCCCGAAAGTCCAGATGGTCTCAAAAAATATTCGGAAGTGTCCCGAAAGGTCAAGGTTTTAAAATGTTACACAAGGTTTCAGAATATTTTTGAAGGGTCCATAACATCCTCAATTGACTACCTCCCAATTTTTTTAGGGGTGAGGGAGGCGCCATCCCAAGGTGGCCGACCGAATGTGTGGAAGTTGGAGTACTATATGGATTTCCCTCCTTCGCCGAATCTTGGGAGGGAGCCCATGATGCACTCCACCTCCTTAGGTCAGCTAGCCGTGGGTCTGGCCACCTATAAATAGGTAGCCAAAACGCACACCCATAAGGGGGGGGGGGGGGGTACCCCAAGCGACACCAAAGACAACCAACTTGTCCGACGCCTGCCTTGCAACATGCGCGCCTTGCGACTCCTCTATCCTTCTCCCCATGAAGCGATGCTGGTTTCTTCCAACTCTTCTAGATCCAACCAATGTGGCGGCTAGGCATGGTTGGCTTACTAACGATTCTTTCGATTAGCACCCTAGATCATCTATAAAATCTACAATGCCACTCAATTTTCCTTGTTTGTTGTTTTGGTCACATTATTCATCAGCACCAGCATAATTATGTCGATAAATCACATATAGCAATCATATACATCGAATTAAACTTTGCATGATACCAGCATAATTGAGTTTATGTCAAAACAAGAGAAGCATGATCAACAAGACGAGGACATTGGTTGATACGAAGTCAAAGCTTGATAAAATTTGAGCGAAACACTTTTATCAAATGTTTACCCTGTTAAGGTCAGAGTGATTTTTTAGATAATATGATAAGTGCAATTAGACGAAGACCGAGTCTTAGTTTTTTTGGGGGGGGTGGGGGGGGGGGGGCTTTGTGTAGGCATCACACGTTGCTCGTTCCTTCCACATTTCGAGGATCTCTATGGCGGTGATCGAATTGTGATGATACAATCTTAAACCATACAATACACTAAAGCAATAGATATATAGATCCTGAGACAAAGTACGGTGAAATTCGAATTCCCTTTCAACTCCTTCATGATCAATCGATGCATAATATAACACTAGCCTAGTTGTATTACGCCAGCACGCAAAAGCTGCTGCCGCAGGCAGGGGCGGACCTAGAAAGAACGAGGAGTGGGGGCAAATCAAATGACCGGGGGCATTCTTTGTGTAAATTTGCAAAAATTGAAAAAATAACTGTAAAATATGGACAAATATTATAGGATTTCAAAATTTTGAGTGGGGGCATAGCCGCATAGGCCCCATTGAGCTACACTTGGGTCCGCCCCTGGCCGCAGGCGATCCATTCCCCAGGAGTACAATCCACGGAGGCCCCACCGTCCAGCGAGCCGAGCACAGCCGAGCCGAACGAACCGAGCTCCCCAAAAATCCCCAGCAGCTGAGCTCTCTTGCCGAAAACAATCCCCAAATCCGGATCAGCTCGCAAACCCGCACACAGCAAAACGTTCGAAAACCAGACTAGACGCTCGCCCAAATCTCCCCCTTCCTCCCTCTCTCCTCGCATGCGCGGAGGCGCAGCTCGCAGCAGCGGCCAGTCGCCATGATCGTGCGCACCTACGGCCGCAGATCCCGCTCCTCCTCCTCCTTCGCCGACGGCGGCGGAGGGCTCTCGTCCTCGCAGGACGCGTTCGACTTCGACGCCGGGGACGGGAACGACGACGGCGACAACGGGCTCGCCCTGCTGGGCGGCTCCTCCTCGCAGCCCTTCCCGGCGTCGCAGGAGTCCTCCTCCATGTGGGACTTCGACGAGGACCCCCGCCCACGCAGCAGCAGCCGCTCCTGCCAGGGCGGCGCGGGAAGGGAGGGAGGCGGGGGCGCGCTGTCGAGCCCGAGCCCCCCGAGGCGCCCACCGCCACGCTCATGGAGGCGGAGGAGTACGGAGAGATGATGGAGAGCGTCGACGAGGTCAATTTCGCGCTCGACGGGCTGCGGCCCACCGCGCCCAGGCGGGTGCGAAGGGGAAGCCTGCTCAGCTTGCTGGGGATCTGCGCCTCCGCCGCGCACCGCCGCGTCCTCCGGGCTCAGGGGTAAGTGCGCCCCCTCTCTTCTTGCGCTCGGTAAAGAATTACAATTCGGTTCTTGGTTCTTCTTTGGGTGTGCAATCTTGAATCAAGAACCTCCAATCTTAGTTAGGGTTACCAAATTGGGGCTTCTTGTGGTTTCAAAGATTGTATTTTGTGCGATTGAGGGCCAAGAACCGGGGCTTCTCTTGGAAAGAAACCATCTTTGACCCTCAGACACACCAGCTCGTTCTGTTTTAGGGTTACTGAAAAGTGATGCAGAATTAAGAGCTTGCAGATGCGGAGAATTGCCCAGCTGACTAATTATCACTCTGTTGTGCTTGAGTCATGATTGCTCCGACTGGGTTTAAGGGTATCTGCATTTCTAGCGGGCTGGTTGATGAGTGACTGGAATGTCTACAAAGATATCTTCTCTAGTGAGTTAGAATTCTGTAGATACATCTGAAGAACACGGCTGGTAGAAATGCTGTGCGTTAAACTCGAGCTTAATATTCCTCTCCTGTCCAAGAAAGTCTTCTTTTCAAACCACCAGCTCGTTCTGTTTTAGGGTTACTGAAGGCGCTGCAGAATTAAGAACTTGCAGATGCGGAGAATTGCCCAGCTGACCAATTATCACTCTGTTGTGCTTGAGACATGATTATTACAACTGGGATATCTTCCCTAGTGAGTCAGGATTGCCTGCGCCTATAGATACATCTAAAGATTGTTGTTGGTACAAATGCTGTCGGCTAAACTCGAGCTGAATATTCCTCCTCTGTACAAGGAGATCTTCACTTTTCAAACCAGAAGTGTTATATTTAATTTGTGGAGTTACTATCTATTTGAGCTGGGAACAACACCAGAGTTTCACTCTTTAACTCGGTATTATACCAACATTCTGTTTGACGCTCAGTGAGCATTCAAGTTTAGTCTGTACTGCCTTTATTTGCATAAGTTGAGGATGTAGGATATTGTCTGTTGCTGCCCAAGTTGACCTTCAAAATAGTAGTTTCCCAGTTGACCTATTGCTACATCTGTAGAAGGATAAGATCGCTGAAACTAAATTCTCAGGGAATACAATTATTTTAACATTTAATCACGCTTGTATACTTACCTTCAGCATTCAGTTGAATTTCTGTACATCTCCAAGTGCCAACATCAATATCACAATTTAATAGACAACAATGTTCCATTTCGTTTTTATTTTAAGTCTTACATGCTTTCCATCTTATTGGTTATTACTCACAAGTGCTTTTTAATATCCTGTAGATTGGTAAAGCAAATTATCGATAATGTTTTGGTTTTGAACTTTGATGATCCTCCATGCGGTGTCGCAGCAGCAGCTCTTTTATTTGTTCTGGCAAGTGATGTGAGTACCTCTTAACCCCAAACCTCCAGATGATATGCTGTGTATGCTGCTTGGAGTGTTATGTATATAAGTATTCTCTTCTCAGAAATCACTAAGACAATCACCAGATATTTACTTTATTTTTTTCCTGTAGAAGCATTCACCGACTTTCTTAACATTAATGTGATAAATAAAATAAGTTAAGCAACACTTGTACAATATTTTCGTTCATATTTATTGACTGTGAACTTAAGATAATTTAAATTTCAGCCAGTGTCATATTTAGTATTCAGTTTTTGATTTGTTTAATTTGACATATGTTGCTTTTTAATGTGAATTTTCCCCCAAAAGTGTCTGCTCTTTAATACTACCTCCTATCTAATTATTAGACGTTCTAGTAGACTAATTTAGCATACCAAAACGTCTTATAATTTGAGACAGAGGAAATACTTCTGAGTTCTGGTGATCATTCCTTTAGCTTCTAGTTTCCATATGACCAATCTTCCCCCTTCCTGTTCTTATTATTCAGGTACAAGACAATCATTTGCTAGATTCAGAATCCTGTATCCGTTTTCTTCTTAAATTATTAAATCCTCCAGTGGATGCCATTGATGCCAAAGCACCTTCTATAGGTTCCAAACTTCTTGGAATCAGTAAAGTGCAACTACTTAATGGCTCAAATAAGGATTCTGATTCGAGTTCAGATGATATCATTTCAAAAGTTGAAGAAATCCTCTTAGGTTGTAAAGAAATCAAGCCACTCGGCAGGGATGACAAGAGACCATCAAGGCCGCAATTATGTTCAAAATGGCTTGCATTGTTGACACTGGAAAAGGCATGCTTGTCTGCTGTTGCGTTAGAGGGTAAGGTTTTTAATCAATTTCTTTATCATGATTCCTGTTATAACTATGACCTGTTGGAGCTAAATCACTTAGCTCCCTTCTAATAAGGTTGTGCTTCACACACACTAACACATATGCATATATGACAGACACATATATGCTCTATATTTCATAGATATGCTTGAGGCTACATCTTGGCTTACAATCTTTCCAACTTCATTCTGGTTACCTTACAACGATGGGAACATGTCCTATTTATAGGACTTTACAAACCGACCTACTAGAAAATATCTACTGGCTTCTACTAGCTTCTACTGCCTTCTACAGTGTACTACAATCTCTTTTACTCTGGAGACTTCTACTAGTTACTAGCTTAGCTACTAAACTACACTAGTGAAAACCCTACTAGGTGGTAGATATTTCTAGAATGCATAGGATTATTCCAACAATCACCCCCCTAATCCTGATGCGTTCACTTGTGAAGCCTAGCGGCCACGGACTCGACCTGGCGCACACACGCCGGTCGCCACCGCCACAGACACAACCTAGCGCCGCCATGGACACAACCTGGCGCTCACATACGCCGGTCACCACCGCCACGGACACAACCTGGCGCTCATATACGCCGGTCGCCACCGCCACGGACCTAGTAAAGGCCCGTCTCATCGTCAACTTCGGTTAGGAGCGCCTGCTCCTTTGGCTTCCTTGGCGACAAACGCCAAGCTCCGGCGACACACGCCGTATCTTCTCTTTTCGGTGCACTGACGCCTTTCTTCCACCCGAGCTCAACCTCGTGGTGCTTCAACGGAGTTACAGGGGGTGGAGATATATAGCCGTGGCTCGCACGTACGTCGCCACGACCGCGACCACGACGCGCACTCACGCGTCAACGCACCCACTACGCCACGATCGGCACGCCCTCAGCTCACGCACATGCCGCGCACTGACGCAGGCAACGCGGCCGTCTCGAGCAGCTCGATCTGGTCCTCCCCCTAACTCGCTCGTCGTCACGCTCCACACGCCCCAGCTCGTGACCATGACCGCGCGCTGACGTGATCAACACGGCCGGCCCTGCGTGCCCAGGACGCGGTCTTCTTCCTCGGCAACACACGCCGAGCTTCTTCTCCGCCGGTGACACACGGAACAACCGGAACACACACACACGCCGGTCGCCACTGTGCTCACGCTGGTCGCTGCTTCCATGGCCGTCGCATGGCGCCGCTACGGCCTCCGTGGCCGCGCAGCACCTCCACGCCGCCGCCATGCCGCGCCACCGCGGCTCCTGCGCCACAACACAGGACCCCCGCGGCCTTCTCGCCGCGCCGCCGTGGCCGCTGCGCCACCACGCAGCGCCTCCGCAGCCTCCGTCCGCCGCGCACCACGGCCCCGAAACTTGCGGCTCTGATACCAATTGTTGGAGCTAAATCACTTAGCTCCCTTCTAATAAGGTTGTGCTTCACACACACTAACACATATGCATATATGACAGACACATATATGCTCTATATTTCATAGATATGCTTGAGGCTACATCTTGGCTTACAATCTTTCCAACTTCATTCTGGTTACCTTACAACGATGGGAACATGTCCTATTTATAGGATTTTACAAACCGACCTACTAGAAAATATCTACTGGCTTCTACTAGCTTCTACTGCCTTCTACAGTGTACTACAATCTCTTTTACTCTGGAGACTTCTACTAGTTACTAGCTTAGCTACTAAACTACACTAGTGAAAACCCTACTAGGTGGTAGATATTTCTAGAATGCATAGGATTATTCCAACATGACCGTCAGTGTAGCTTTCACAAACAAAGTGCACTGTCAATTTCACAAGTTGAGCAGTGCCTGATATTCCCTGTTTACAACTTTATGCCTTTGCCTAGCCCTTCTTTCACTTGTTTGTGAGTTTTGTGTCATGACTTCTGTAGAGTACATCTGTTTTTGAATAGTTCAAATCCATCTGCACTGGCAGTAACTTTTGGTTATCGTGCCAAAATATTACTCATTTTCAAATGTTTATCTTTTCAGAAACTTCTGACACGGTGTCCAGAGTTGGAGGAGATTTTAAAGATACATTAAGGATGTCAGGTGGCCTTGATAATATTTTTGATGTTATGGTAGATTGTCATTCGGCACTGGAGGTAAGGTCTTGCTTATGTTTATTTATTTTGTTAATGTATTTTATAGTAAATTGTCCTTTGGCACAACTTTGCATAATCAATACTCAAGCTGTCATTGTGTTTTCTAAAACATTCCTGAAAGATGGTTGTATACTTTGTAGTCTGTACATTTTAAGCTCCAGCATACTTGAATTGTACGTCAAAACTTTGCTGGTTCACAAAATTATGAGGTAAATTTTTTCTCCAAATGATAATTGTAGAACCTATGAAGTCTTAGAGTTATTATCGAATAACATGTTGGACTGTCAAGTAATAAATTATGAACTTTAAACCTCTAATAATTACGTGCTAACTTAAATGGGTTCCACAGCATGGAGAATTTGTGATCATTATTCTGTTGAATGCTGCAGCTTCTAGCAACACTTACCCTTTTTGTGTGGATTTTTAAGTAAATTGAAGCCACTTTCCATACTTATCATTTGTGTAGTTTATTGCCTGGGGTCCTGATTTTTCCATTTTGCATACAAATTGCATTTCATATTACACCGCTTCAGCTAAATGGTTGCATTAATATATGTTTCTGCTGAATGCTGTGAAACCCTGTTTATCAGAGAATTGTAAAGGATGCCTCCATGCTGTCCTTGGACATCAAGGAAGGAACATCTTTGGAAAGTGCTGCACTCCTCTTGAAATGTTTGAAGATCTTAGAGAATGCAACTTTTTTAAGTGATGATAACAAGGTATTTTTCCATATCTTAAGTTCAGTTTATTATCGTTGTCAGTTATAATAACTTTGCTCCCTGCTTCTTTTGATTCATGCAGGTCCACTTGCTTGGCATGAGTAAAAGATTGAGTCCTAGAAGCCCTCCACTTTCTCTTGTTGGTGTCATTATTAGTATTGTTGAATTATTATCAGGTAACTTTGATTGATATTTCAATAGTTTCTATTCCCTTGTAATGTAATGCTCAACATTCTCTTTGATAATTTGCTATCTCATGGCTATTTTCCTTCACTGCAGTTCTGTCTCTCCTTCAAAATTCTTCCATTGCTTCGAGCAGCACAGATAAAAAATCTGACAAAGATTATAAAGGGGGCTCCTCTGGTAATCGCGAACACCAAAATTATTTGATCTTTATGCCTTTTATGTGAATTGTCTTAGTCTAGGGCTAATATAATATTCACTAGATTAAATACTTCCACCGATATATTTTCAGTTGTTTTTATATCTATGACCCATAGCATCCTCTGGGTGCAGCAATAAATTTCAAGGGCAGTTTAGTATGGTCTCATGTTCACAAAACTATATATCCTGCATAGCAAAAAAAGTTTAGTATGGTCTCATGTTCGAATTTGAATTGTGCAGCAGACATCAAAGGTGGAATTTCGTTGAATGGTACTGACAAGTGCAAGAACTCAAAGAAAAATAACCTTTCGCTGAACCAGAAACGCCAAAATTGCGCACCTGCCAAATCAGATGTTTCTCATATTACTGTATCTTCTAGTAGTGACGTTGGCCTGTCACAGATGACACTCGATTGCTCTCAGTCTATTTCAAGCAACAGGGCATCAAGTGGTTCATTAGGTGAAAGGCACAGAAATGGTGTTGGGGTGAAGCTCAATCTAAGAAAGGAGCGTGGTAAAGCCAACCCAATTAGAGGGTCAAGTGGATGGGTTTCTATAACAGCACAGACCTCTGATGGAACGTCCAGAGAAATGGCAAAAAGAAGACGTCTATCTGAAAATGGCAACAGTGATTTGAGCACTGGCAGTGGTAGTGATCCTTTTGCATTTGATGATGTTGATCAGGAGCCTTTAGATTGGGGGCTATTTGGTCCAAAAAAGAAATCATCACAGGAACGTCAAGCAAAATCAGCGAACAGGAAACTGTCGGACGATTGTGAGATTGCAGCCATTGGAACTCAGGAATCATGTCAACCTGAAGATAATCATCAATTGGGTTCAACATCCCCTTCTAATGTTGATGATGAGTCCAGTCTTCTGGAAGATTGCCTTTTGGCGTCAATTAAGGTAAGCCTTTATTATTTTTATTGGCTGACATCTGGTAGTGGAAGTTGCATCCCTTTGATATAAGTTTTTCCATTTGTGAATGTCTAGTATAGTTAAACCTTTAGCACATATGTTCCATTTGTGAAGTTATATAATTGCATGCACTGGGTGAACCTTCAGTATTTATATGTACAACATAGTTACTGCTTGTGAAATTGTGATGTGTGTCATCTTGGTTGGAAGTTTAAGAAAGGAATATCAAGACAAATAGTATCTATTTTACATTGTGCATGCTCGAGCAATGGGCTGAGTGTGATGCTTACGGCAGAGTTTAATTCATGGTGACTGTTTTGGTATTTTGGTATTCATGGTGACATGCATCTGATTTTCCTTTGTTTTTTGGAAGGTTCTTATGAACTTAGCAAATGACAACCCATCTGGCTGTGAACATATTGCATCTTGTGGTGGACTTAACACCATGGCCTCCTTGATCATCAAGCATTTCCCTTCATTTGATTTCTCCATGGACAAGAATAATGCCATGAAAGAAAGAGGGTCCGCTGACCGAGATGTTGAGCTTGGACTAGACCTGATCCATTCCAAGGACAGCAAAGCACACCAAGTTAAAGCTATGCAACTGCGAGATCACGAGCTTGATTTTCTGGTTGCCATATTGGGCTTGCTTGTAAATCTTGTGGAGAAAGATAGCCTTAATAGGTAAGTTCCTTTACGTTCTTCCTTTCCATTTGTTCGTTTAATGCCTGTATTACTCTTCTGACAGTTCATGGTGCAATTATATATCCCAACTAAGAAATGAAGACATTTCGAGTTCTAAATGCCTCTTCTTTCATGACCTGGCTACAGGGTACGGCTTGCATCTGCCCGTGTTTCTGTTGATCTACCTACGCAGAGTGTGAAGGCACCGAGGGATGTTATACCACTCCTCTGTTCAATTTTCTTAGGAAGTCAAGGTTCCGCGGAAGCTTCTGCACCTATATCACCGGTAATTCTGACCTAAAATGTATTTATACATTCCAATACAATAAAGATATTTCATACATTCAAACAAGGTAGAGCTAGATATTTGTACATGCTCTTTTTTTTTCCAAAGTACCATTTGTTTGACGGCATAGGTTTAAGAGCAGCATAGTGAAGCCTTAGTATGAAAAGAATTCGTGAAAAATGAGAACTAGTGCATACTCTTTGCATTCCAAAATACAAGGCGTATAAGCTTTTTGAAAAGTCAAAGTTTTCTAAGTTAAACCAAATGTATAGATCTAAGAATAGAATATCCACGTATACATATTGAATAAATACACTACGGCAACTTATGTCATGGTGGATCTGTCGATATTAATTTTGTATTGTAGATGTTCATTTATGTTAACTTGGTCAATCTTAGAAAAGTTTCACTTTGAAAAAAATTATTCGCCTTGCACTTTGGAACAGAGGGAGTATTGTATAATGCCGTTCATGCAATTTGTTTGACGGCATAGGTTTAATAGTAGCACAGCCTTAGTATGACATGAATTCTTGAAAATGAAAATAATGCATACTCTCTGCATTCCAAATACAGGGTGTATAAGTTAATTGAAAGGTCAAGTTTTCTAAGTTTGACCAAATGCATATAATTATTATAATACAATATTAACATGTACAATATTAAATAATACACTACGGAAACATATGTCATGATGGATCTATTGATATTAATTGTGTATTGTGCATGTTCATTAATATAAACTTGGGCAAACATAGAAAAGTTTCACTTTGACAAAATTTATACGCCTTGTATTTGGAAAGGAGGGATTGCCTTGCATTTTGGAGCGGAAGGAGTATATTGTATAATGTCGTTCATGTCCGACTGGCATGTAATGTCAAGTGCCAATTATGTCTAGCTTACCCATGAATAACATTTTGGGATTTCATTTCCAGTTGGTTGACTAAACTGTCATGCATAGAGGGTGTCCTTCCATTTCAAACCATAATTCAGTGCATCTCATTATTGGTAAGCATATTGTGTAGTTTTTCTATCGATCATTTAATTGACCACTTCTTATATACAACCAGGATGATGAGGAGTCTTTGATGCAAGGAGCACGAGAGGCTGAGATGATGATCGTGGAGGCCTATGCTGCCCTCCTGCTTGGCTTTCTTTCAATAGAAAGGTTGGTAATCTATAGTCCTTGTAATGTTCCATTAAGGTTTATTGATTGCATAATGTCAGCCTCAATGGTGTTTTACTTGTTAACTGTCTATCTGCTGCGACAGCATGAAGGTTCGAGGAGCCATCTCCAACTGCCTTCCAAATAACAGCTTAAAAATTCTTGTGCCTGTGCTAGAGAAATTTGTGGTATGTCTCGTGTCCGGTAGATGTTAATCTTTATCATCTATTACGACGTATGTGCTTGCTCTGTAAGATTTTCTGCCACTTAACCCACCATGTTTCTTTCCTGCAGGCGTTTCATCTGCAGCTTAATATGATGACAGACGAAACACACTCAGCTGTTACTGAAGTTATTGAGAAATGCAAACTAGGATAAAATGGTGAAGAGGTGTTTGTACAGACTGACTTTGCATGCAGCTAAGGCATACACAAGTGTTCCTGCTCATCTCCTGGGGCAGCTGCAGATGGGTGGAGTGTAACTGACCTGCAGTGGGCTTGGGAGCGCTAACCATGGTGTCATTCTTTTGCTATTCCTTTTGTCCCCTGTTGTTGTGTACTCCTCCTCCTGAGTGTTTTCCTTCTTCACTCCACCTCTTAGATCATGTAGTAGTTTTCCTTAGCCCATTTAATTGAATGTAAAATAACATCATAGGGAATGTAGTGTGTGTGTGTGTACTGTTACAGTTATCAGACTGTTCCATAAAGGTTGTAATCTGTACTAGCACCAATCAGTGACCACACAAAGCCTAAATCTGATATAATAGAATCTATTGTCGCCGTGCCAACTTGGTTTGTGCTTTTATGATTCTAAACGATGCTGTATTATTTTTTGTTTGCACATGTATTTTTATTGGGAGAGGACATTGCAATCCTAGGCATACCAGAGTAAGTTCGAGTGTAGGCGTATGCCTCTGTTTGACATTAAGGCGGCTAGCTTCTTAATGGATGCATTTTTCATCCTAAATCTGATGATGAAAGTGTAGCAAGACAGTTACTACTGCAGAAGCAAATCCATCTGTATCTGTTTTAGCCTGATGATGTTCTTCTCGACACCACTCGTAAAAAAATGAATCACAACTCAAACTCAGCAGAGTAACAAGAACAAGACCAGAAACGTGCAAAAGGGGAGCATCGGAAACACCGACGAAACAAACCACCGCGGGCCGCCGTCTCACCGAGCCGAGTCACCACCGCCCGGGCATGCGCATCCAAGTCCGCCGACGTCAGCATTCCACCCTCTCCATTTTATCCACTCAACGGGAGCTCGGCTCTGATTGTCTCCCACCTCCGGATTCTCTCGGCCCCAAACCGAAATACCACATGTTCGCCACGTGCGCGCCACCGCGCCTCGCCCCGCCTCGCCGTCCCCGGAGCCGCCCCGAATGATCTAGCGCCTCGTGGATCTGACGAGACGTCGCCGCCCCGCCTCCCCGGTTCGGGTCGCCGTCCACCCAACTTGATTGTCGCCGGCGTAGGCACGCCGGGGCAGCGTGTCCGTACATGGGGACGCTCGTCTGGCTGAGGCCGCCGGCCTCTGCTTTCGCGCCGCCCATCCTCGCCGGCCCCTCCGCCGCGCACGGTACGCCCGTCGTGTCCACGCTTGGCCCCGCCCCGCGGCGCTGCTGATCCTTATCTTATCTGGTTTCCTTTCTGTCTCGCTCTTCTGCAGTGGTGGCTGGCGGCGGTATCAAGGGCCGGCCGCGGCGGGTGTCCGTGGCGCTCCGCTGCCCGGACCCGCGAGTACTCCAGGAGGGGAGGTGGCGATGGACGGTTGCGAAATCGGATGTCACCGCCGATGGCGCCGCCGCTGCTGCTGCCGACGACCCCCAGGATACGTCCCGGGTGCTATCAGGTATCAGGAAATGCTGACTAGTTCTTCTTTAACCAGGTGATCGTGTCCCTCATTGCTCATTGGGGCATTAGTCTAGCTGTCTAGCTCATGTTTCATCAAATTGAACTAGTGGTAGAGCCTACTTACTGGAATATATGACGTATGAGGGAAAATCATGTACACTATGTTTGGATGTGTGAAAGTCTCTGGGAAATGGAATTGGACTAGCAATTCCATTTCCCAGATGGAAAGGAATTGCTCTCCGTTTCCAATTCCGCTGTTTGGACTGCAATTTTCAGAGATAGAAAAAAATTAGGAGGGAGCAACGGTGGATGAGGTCGCGAGAAGAAAAAAATCCCCACCAACCAATCGATCCCCAATTCCTGCGGGCAAAATCCAGGAGCAAATTCGAGGGCAACGCCGCGTGGGGAGGTGGTCGGGGAAGTATCCGGCAACTGGTCCGCGACCGGGTGGACGCAGGCAGCGGCACCTCCGCGCCTCCCTTCCGCAATTCCTGCGCCGCGGCGAGCTGCCCCGCCCGCGCCCCTTCCGTCGTTCCTGCGCCGCGGTGAGCTCCCCCGCCCGCGTCCGTCGCAGAGCGGCGCTGTCCCGCGGCCTTGCTCGTCCCCGCCAGCCCAGGACCTCGCGTGGAGCTCCGCCCTCTTTCCCGTGCGGACAAGGGCGACGCGATGCAGCGAGGCATGAAGAGAAGTGGCGGCGCCGGAGACGAGGCTGAGGCGCAGCCCAGCAAGCTCAAGGCCTCCGAGGAGGAAGTTGCTCTTTCCCGTGCGGGCAAGGGCGGCACGATGCAGCGAGGCACGAAGAGCAGTGGCGGCGCGGCGAGAGGGGTCGGAAAGGGAGGAGAGGGAGCGACGCGAGAAGAGGGAGCGAAGCGAGGAGAGGTGCTGGGAAGGGCGACGGGGGGCGACGGGCCGTGAGCCGCGAGCGAGGAGAGAAGAGGATGAGGTCGCGGGAAGAGGATGAGGTCGCGAGCGAGGAGACTTTCCAGGCGTTTCCGAGGTCGCGGGGTCGGAAAGATTTGCGGGAGCGAACAGGCACGGGGTTTCCGGGAGGAATTGCTCTAACTTTCCAGCCCCAAATTCCGTGACCAGTCCAAACAGCGGAATCGTCCTAAAGTTTCCAGATTTCCAATTCCAGACAAACTTTCCTACATCCAAACACAGTGGTAGATGAAATCATATACCTGGACAAACTTATGAAATTCATGTCAAATTATAGAGCTCGATTTCCTTGTGCTTACTTCTGTTTATTTAACCAGACCTGCAAATGGTTTCGAGGATCAGAGGGGTCTTCTTCTACACGGTGACTGCTGTTGCGGCGATCTTTTTGTTTATAGCTATGGTTGTGGTTCATCCACTTGTGCTCTTATTTGACCGGTACCGTAGGAGAGCTCAGCACTATATTGCAAAGATTTGGGCTACTTTGTCAGTGTCCATGTTATACAAGCTTGAAGTCGAGGGAATGGAGAATCTACCTCCAAATAGTAGCCCTGCTGTCTATGTTGCTAACCATCAGAGCTTCTTGGATATCTATACCCTTCTAACTCTAGGAAGGTGCTTCAAGTTTATAAGCAAGACCAGTATATTTATGTTTCCAATTATTGGGTGGGCAATGTATCTCTTGGGTGTCATTCCTTTACGGCGTATGGACAGCAGGAGCCAGTTGGTATGACCTTAGCCGCATCCCTTCCTTTTTCAGTTGACACATTTAAATATCTTGTGCTTCAACAAAAGCGCTGGATTACCTGATCTATTGGAAAAGTTCTCTTGGGTAATCGGTTTGCATTTCTTTTTGTCAACGCAGCTCCGGCATCTTTAGTTTTGTTGTATACATACAGGCATATATATCTAGACTACCAATTTTGTATAGTTATGTTTTTTCAACGTTAGGGTCATCTTTTTTTGTTCATTGTCCTCCTATTATATGGTTTGCCAACTTTGTTTCTACATGTTGGATTCAGGACTGTCTTAAACGGTGTGTTGATTTGGTGAAAAGGGGAGCATCCGTATTTTTCTTTCCAGAGGGGACTCGAAGTAAAGATGGAAAGCTAGGTGTATTTAAGGTTGGGTTTCGTAAAATGATATTTGTGATGTGTATTATGCTCTTGCCTTTTGATTCCATCAAGTAATGACATTTTATAATTATTCCCAGCGAGGAGCATTTAGTGTCGCTGCAAAGACGTGTGTTCCTGTGGTACCTATTACCCTTCTTGGGACAGGCAAACTGATGCCTCCTGGAATGGAAGGCACTCTCAGTTTAGGTTCAGTAAAGGTCATTATTCACCGTCCAGTTCAAGGGGGTGATGCAGAGAAATTATGTAATAATGCAAGGAATGTGATAGCAGACACTCTTCTTCTACATGGTTATGGAGTGCACTAAAGTGGGTCCTTTTGCCAATGGATTCTGGAGCTTAGTTTAAGGCTCAGGTTTCCAACTCCCAGGACAAAGATTGTTTACAGGTATGGTACTGCTGACTCGATATTTTGAGAAGCTTGATAATAGCTTGTGTGAATATTGAAGTTTGTGTAGTGTAATGCCATGATTGAACCTATATGTACCTTAAAATTTACTCCATTTTGAATATGCAACCCAGATTTAGATATCTGAGATTGTTGTCTCCACCACATGGAGGCGATGTGGCAAGTAACCTAGCAATAGACTGAGTATTAGACAAGATGGGTGGAGTAGTGTGTTCATACATATGTTAAAATAAAAAGATCCAGATGATCCACCCTTTCTTTGTACAGAAACTTCAACTAACCTCAGTACATCACTTTCCACGAAACATAACAGTCGAGGTAGGTTTGACAGAAATATGGAAGTTTCACCTCTAAAAAAAATATAGAAGTTCATTTGCTTAAATTACTTGTATTAATCTTAGTTTTCTCATTTAGTTCATTGGAAAATTTTCAAATCACAGTTTTGTCATTTTCTTGCATGCAGTAATTCACCTAGGATTTTTTTTGCAAACAAGACCTCAGATCTATTGATCAAACCGACAGTACAGATCTATTTGCCTCTGCTGGTTGCATGTTCTTTGTGTCATTAGTACTGATGGTAGTAGGTGCTGAATGCAGGTGTTGTTTTTTTTGCAGAATGAAGAGAGCTTCGAAGAAGAATAAGAATGAATCGTGATCGTTAGTTGTTCTGACTTGTAAAATAGGCTTTGATGTAGTGTACATGTTTTTTTGCTCCAGTTCTGTTATTTCACATTACGAAAGTGGACACGAACTCATCTTGATTCACAGATGGTGTTGTCAAATTCTTTAGACTAGAAAGAAATAAAGACACGGCAATTATTTTTCGTTTGAGACTTGGTTAAGATGGCTTACTTTTTTTGTGTGTGTGTGTATGTCAGCAGCCAAGATTTTAAAATGTTAGCGGCATTCCTTCCAGAACGACATACTGTGTTTAATTAGATCGTGTGTTTTTTCTGCTCAGCGTCCTCTATCAGACCAACTCCAGCAGATCCTCTAAAATTATCCAGAGTTTGCTATCAATGATTGGCACTACTTCCATGTAGTTGTTACTCTATACCCTCAAACATAACATCCTCCAGTTACAAAGTTTTTAGCCAAACGATTCATCAAGTTTCTACCTGATTGAGAAGTCTGGACTACTTACAGTTAAGATTTATGGTGCTTGGCATAACTGGAAACAAAGATGTCGTCGAGTTATCCAACAAGCTGCACTCACTGAAGCTCAGCTCGTCGACTTCATTAAAGATGACCTCCTGACCCTGGGGCCATATCAGGATGCAGGCGGGCACGGACGTCCGGCTGTCCGTTCTGTCCGCGCCGTTTCAGAGCCCAACACGGACCAGCGGATGGGCCGTATAATTTTGGCGGCCCAGGCGGAAAACGGCGGCTGTTCCGCTACAGTCCGTGGCCGTCTCGCAAATGAAGCACACACTTTTTTTTTTGAGATTACGAAGCACACACCCGTCTCGCAAATAGATCGAGGTCGCCGCTAGCTCTCGGCCGCTCGGCTGCCGCCCGGCTCCTCGCTCCTCGGCCGTCCCCGGCAAGCGGCGTGCGTCTTCCAGTATCCAGCAACGTCACCTAGGGCTCTCCATCCTCCCCTTCACCCAGCTGCGGAAGAGATGCGGTCCGTGGTGGCGGCAGCGGCAGCTTCGGAACAAGCGGCGGTGCAGGGGGGAAGGAAGCTGCCGGAGGTAGACGAGAAAAATCGGACAAAGCAGGACAATAATTTGGCCGATGGAGGTATCAACATCAATCTAGAGGACGATGACCAGGTCTGGTTCTATTTCAAGCCTCCTCCTTGATTTCTAGGTCTGAACTCTGATTGTGTGGTACGGTGACCTGATTTGGTGTGCTTTTCTTGTTCTTGGTCCAAGGAAATGATAGTGATACTGGTTGTTGTTTTGCCCAGAAACTAATTAGGTTGAATATTCCTAGCTGATATTTGTACACTTGTGTAACAGGTCAAGTCACCGTAGTGTACAGATTAGTTAGCTTCATTTTGACTTGGTAGATTATGCCTTATCAGAGTTGCGTTGAGCAAGAAAATTTAGTGAGATGTCTAGTACTTGTTTTCTAAGACATTAATCCAGTACTTAATGAACACGTTGATGTTACCACACGTTGGAACTCAACATATCTTATGATCGATTCATCTTTGCCATACATGGAAGCATTTGATGAGTTAGCGAAGGAAGATTTACATTTTCAGTATGCCCCTTCAGCATATGATTGGGAAATGGCTGAAACAGTCCACTCACTACTGAAGATCTTCTTTGAAGCTACGAATGTAGTTTCAGGTTCTAGTTATCCAACGGCAAACCGTTACTTCCATGAAATATGGAGTGTTAGGCAGTTGTTGGAGAAACATGCAAGTAATAAGAACCCCATCATTGCTTCCATGGTCAGCCAAATGCAGAAAAAGTTCAACAAGTACCGGAAATAGTCATATGTGGCGAACTGCATACCCGTGATCCTCGATCCGAGATACAAGATGAGTTTCATTGAATTTCGCCTCGGGCAAGCTTTTGGAAATGATGCAGGAGAACACCTTAAAAAGGTGGACATGATAATGAAGAGTCTTTTTGAAGATTACTCTAATGAAATGGTTGATTCTGTTGCTACCAATCCATCAGAAGCAGAAGTTCAGGATGGGGTTGCAGAATTTGATGATTCATTGGCTGATTGGCAAGATCATTTGAGGGTGCAAAAAAAGCAAGCACCAAATGAGCTTGAAAGATACTTGAGAAGAACTATTTCCCCCACAAAAGGATTTTGACATCTTAGGATGGTGGGAAATGCATGGTCCTAAGTACCCAATTATATCTTGCATTGGTCGTGATATCCTAGCTATTCAAGCATCGACGGTGGCATCGGAGTCTTCTTTTAGCGCCGGTGGAAGAATCCTTACTGATCATAGGAGTAGGCTGAAGAGTAAAATGGTCGAGGCGTTGATATGCCTTCAAGATTGGCTAAAGCCTGCCGGTAAGTTTTTTTCCAATAGAGTAGGCATTGAAAAAAATCAACTTTGTTACTAACTTGATCATCTTTCAACTTTTCAGACTATAAACCAATAAAAAAAGATGCCGAGGAGGAAGAATGCTTGGTGTTCTACCAAGTTAGCGAGTGCCATGAAGAAACCGTGTCAAGCCAAAGGTGTTTCTCTTCATTTTACTTGTCCTCCATCTGTTGTTGGCCCTTAATTTTCTTTTGAAACTATTGCAGCTTTGTTGCTTCTGGAACTTCTGTTATTGCTAGAAGTTACTAGCTGTTATTTGCTTCCATTACCTGTGTGTTGTTGCCTCAGCTGCTCTACCTTGCATAACATAACAGAGAAAAAAACACCAATATATCATCAATAAGAAAGAGTTTATTATGAGTTTATTATGCATTCCTAAATTTTTGTACTGGACTGATACTATTATGATTTATTTCAGAGATGGGAACACCGGACAAGCTCCAGCAGCTGAGACGAAGCTGAAGAAAAAGATCTACTAGTATCAGGATGTGCATCCTTGTTTAGTTTTCGCTAGCTGGTGATCTCCTAGTGGTGTGCCTCTTACATGTTCTGTTCATTTTCAGCTTGCTAGTGATCTGCTAGTGTTTGTTTTCAGCATGGTGGCCTTGTTTCCAAAAACATATGTGGAATCCGTCTATCTGTAAGAAGAATTCAGATACCATTGCATACTGTGATGTATTTTTATATTGCACTACTACCTGATGACTTCAATTGAACCGTGGAATAATGGATTTGAGTTTTCTGGTGTAATTTCAGTTTTCTGGTGTAATTTCAGTTTTCTGGTACGGATCTATAAGTTCCGATGCATGATGTTGATCTGAAAGCAATCTGCGCGAGACATCACATTGATTTGAAAGCAATCTGCGCGAGTGGGAGCAGTCATGGAGGATTTTAATACTACAGCTTGATTCAGCTTGATGCGATGCAGCTTTGAAAGCAATCTGCGCGAGTGGGAGCAGTCATGGAGGATTTTAATACTACAGCTTGATTCAGCTTGATGCGATGCAGCGGACGGACAAAGTTGTCCGCCGGATACAGTGGACAGACTAGTCAACGGAGACGGATGCCGCTAACAAAGTAATTCGGAATTGCTAGTTCTAAGTCGCCTGAGAACTCACTAGTTCTCAGTCACCTCTACCACCGTTGGATATGAGGTGCTAAGATTCGTGTTAGACTTTGTCAGCTGTTATTTCCATGTAAGTGTGTAACACGCGAGCGTACGTGCGATGTAGTCTGCCTCTATAAATCTGGGCTTGTTCCTTTTGTTTGTACCGACCTGGGCTTTTCCTTTAACCATCTTTGTAAGGATGTTTTTTTTTCTTCTGATTTAATGGTCGATAGGGGATGAAAGAGATTGATATGCCTTTGCTCGTGGCATTTTTAGATCACAGATCTTGTACTTTCTTCCACTTGTATCTCACGTGAGTGATGTTCCTATAGTTTTTTTTTTTGCTAATTCTCAGTCACCTATGTAGCCGTTGGATATAGATATGTCAATATTTGTGCAGTTATTGTTTTCTCCTTTTGGGCAACCGCGTTCGGATTTTTGTTGTGTGGTGGAGTGTGTCCAGCTTGTCGTTATGTGTTTGGACGAGAAACGAAAGCGGCATGTTCGTCTATGGGCTTTTCTATTTTTCCATTGAGTTTTGGTTTATGGGTTTGTTATAAATACGATGGGCTCTTATTGTCGCACAGGGTCTCCGCCGTATGTGACTATATCAAGTATTACTCATCAAATAAGAGAAGCTTACCCTAAAAAAAGGAGAGAAGCTAAGAATAAGAGAAGAGTCATCTGGGAAACTTAAGACAGGCTTTTGTGTTTTTCTTTGTACTTAATGTGTTTTCTCTTCTAATTTCATTTTTTTAAATTCACTCTACATATTTCATAATTTGTATCTATTTCTTAATTGGTTATCTACATCACAAACACATGATTGTTTTCTTTGTAAATTTTAGTGCGATGCGTTAAATATTCTTTAGTTTTGATTTTTGCGTTGTGATTTGTGCTAACATCGGAGTTGCAAACGGGTTGCCGCTGTATTTTGTTTCAACTAAGTTTCTACCAGTTGCAAGTGACTTGCAAGTGAGGAAAAAAGTTCCTTGCCATTGAATTTTGTGTCATGGTTTTTATTAGCGTGGGAGTTGCAAATGGGTTGTAACTGATATTTTATAATTGCAAACTAGTTGCATTGGTGTTTTTCCAGTTACAAGTATGTTGCAACTGAGAATTTCCAGTTACAAGAGGGTCACAACTAAGATTTTCAAGTAGCAGCTCGGTTGCAACTAATTTTTTTTCGGTTTCAAGTGGGTTGCATCTGATTTTTTTTCGAGTTGCAAGTGGATTGAAACTGAGATTGTCCAGTTGAAAGTGGGTTGCATTTGATTTTTTTCGAGTTGCAAGTGGATTGAAACTGAGATTCTCCAGTTGAAAGTGGGTTGCATCTGAGTTTATTGCAAGTGGATTGAAACTGGGATTGTCCAGTTGCAAGTGGGTTGAAACTGAGATTGTCCAGTTGCAAGTGGGTTGCATCTGAGTTCGTTTTTCCAGTTGCAAGTAGGTTGCAATTGAGATTTTCCTGTTGCAAATGAGTTGTAAATGAGATTTTTCAGTTCAAGCGGGTTGCAACTGACATTTTCCAGTTGCAAGTGGGTTGCATTTGAGTTTTACAACTAACATTTTCCAGTTGCAAGTGGGTTGCATATGAGTTTTTTCTAGTTGAAAACGAGTTACAACTGATATTTTCCAGTTCTAAGTGTGCTGCAACAAATATTTTTCAGTTCTAAGTGTATTGCAACTCATTTTTTTCCAGTTGCAAGTGGGTTGTATTTGAGTTTTTTTCCAGTTGCAACTAAGTTGCAACTGAGATTAATCGAATTTTTGCATGTGGGTGCTAACCGACTTTGTTTTAGTTGCAAGTGAGTTGTAATTGTGGTATATTGTTCCCGGCAGTTGGATTTTGCGTCATGTTTCCTCCTAGCATCGGAGTTCCAACTGAGTTACAATTAAGATTTGTAGTTTCAGATTGTTTACCTCCGAGATAAAAAATTTCTTAGATTTTGAATTGTGATTCGTACTAGTATGTGAGTTTCAAGTTGGTTGTAACTGAAATTGTTACGTGGAATAGATTCAATCTCTTTTCATTTCGTCTCATATGTAAATAGGGTGTCTCGTTTTCTTTTTTCTGCAATTTTTCAACAAATAGAGACAATCTGGATCCGAGCGGCGATATGGCTGCCGTGCTACATGCCTATTTGTTTGGTTTATCTTTTTACTAAGCCCAAAATACGGCGTATTTTGCATTGAAAATTGACATGTTTAGTAGTGTGCATACTTGGCTACGTCTAGATATTTGGTTTTGAATTTTGTGAAACATATTATGTGTACTGTGCACTTGTACTTGTACTTTTGGTACTCCGTTTTTTTTTTTTTTTTTTTTTGAACAGGAACCGCCACATATATTAAGGAGCTCAGGCAAATTACAGCCAGGTCCAGAAAGTCTTCTGAGGTGTTTTGTGCAAGTTGTCTGGGTCTGGTTGTAATTCTTGAGACTTTCTGGTACTCCGTTTTTATGTTCTCAGTTTTTTTACAGTTACCTTTTGTACTTTTCGTTTTCACTGTACGGTAAAATTAACGAACTCTACGCATATAAGCTAGCTACCTTTGTGCGCGGCATCACTGGGCTAGAACTTGACTAGAAGGGAAATGCGCGCTTTGCCGCGCCCGAAATCTACAATTCGGTTTTACTTTATCTGCAGTGTAAGTGTAACTCTGATATCAAATAAATTAGGTTACAGTTCTATGTCATGGTTCTTCATTTATAATCTGCATATTAAACTAAACTGGATTGATGCACTTGAATTTCAAATAAAAAACAAACATTCTGTCAGCTTTTTGGAGTACAAATAACTGACATGTGCGTATGGATATGTCATATCGATCATACCATCATTCTAAACTCGTCTAAATAAGCTTTATATAGCGATACAAGTCAGGGGGCATTGATCAGTGCGCTATTTCTCCTAAAGCTTGATTACTTTTTCTTCTAAAGACAAATTACATATCACAGATGAAGGAGTGTTTCTACATATGCTCTCAAAACAGGAATAGTTACCATGTGCTTCAAGCACTTAAAGGCAGTTTTCATGCCACATGGACAATCAAACAGTATGCACAAGAGAATGCAATTTTCTGATCAAATTAGACATCACAAGTTTTCATGATCGAACAAACCTACTGAAAGGAAAAAGGGTGTCGATGCAAAGGAAATGCAATTTCATGTCTGCATTTGACTATGCATTTCCTTATTGAAGAAACTGAAGGCAGGAAATGCAACTTTCTGAGAATTTTTCACCACAGGAACGACATGTCCACATATTATAAATTTGAATCACTGAATGAGCCCACGAGCTTGGAACCAACTTCCTTGAAGCACATGGAAGCAACATGTGATGAAAAGCTTGATGAGAACCGTTCAAAAGGAAGGAAATGACAGCACTTGATGTGTATAATCATAGCAAACAAATAAAGGGTGACTGGAAGTTAAAGTCCACTAATGAGTAAAGTTCGCAGGTTCCACGAATAGGGCCTGGCTTGAATTCCCAAAAAAAACATCGAATGATCGAAAAGCCCACTTTGAGACGTTGTCCTTTGCAACAGAGCAATAACAGTCAGCAGCCAAAATAAAATGTAAATACTCTTCCACAAGAAGAAAAAGGTAAATGTAGGATACTACAAAACTACCATATCACTGTGATAAAAACTGAAAGTGGTACAAACACCCTAGATTGATTGCAACCTAGATTATCCAGGTTGATAAATAGGCTTTCATCATATATTGACCATACATTGTATTTATTAACAAGATGAACATGGTTTAAAAAGCTCCAGTGCTCGTTCTGGAAGGGTAGAAATCCCCACATTAGTCTTAACACAGAAAAATAGCTACACTGCCTATTAGTGTGCTTGCAGATTGTAACAACGGCAACAATTCAAGTTACACATTATAGTTGTTAAAACTGTATAAGAAATACGGTTATATGATACATCACCATCGTTAGAATTGTATAGAGAATTGTATGTTCTATTTATTGTAATATCTAGTTGCGCGAATGCAACATGAGTCTACTTGGTGCACATCTGAACGTATCCTATGTCATCCAGCAGACCAGATGCCATGAACTCGTAATTGACTATGCCCCTGATTTCGCAGGCAAAGTGCACTACTGTGTACTCAATAAAGAAATATATCGACAGAGTAACACCCATACTCACAGAAATAACCAAAAATTCTGCCAAAAAGGGGTCACGAAAATCCTAATTCAACTAATCTCCATATTAAAGTGTTAAATGGGAAAAGAGTAAAGAAAGAAGTTTCCAGGTTCATACAACCAGACTCTCATTAGTCCTAGATTTCAAACAATATTTGGTACATAACACTTTGTCTTGGTTGATTTTAACGGATGATAGGATTTCATGTCGTTGACATTGCGATGATAATTTGACATGATAGATCATGGTAGAATAAACTGAATATCTAAAATATGAGTTGAGAACTGTGCTCAGATTAATTAGTGCAAGTGTGACTTTGGTATTACATCAGAGCTGGCTAATTTCATAAGAAAGACTGAGGTGTTCAAATACAGGTGATTTCATTGCAGCCAAAACCAGCATAGAATACCTAGTTAATTTTCGTTCCCTGCCTAGGATATAAGCAGCAAAGTTAGTTAGATAAATGAATGCACTGGCTAAACTTGTTGAAGGAAAGCTTATTTGAAGAACCACCAACAATGTCTGCATCTAAAAAGGTCTTTTCTACTAACAGTTTGGCCAAAATAATATCACGTCTGGCCTATAAAAGTTTGGGTATATATTAACAAAAGGGAACTTCTTGATAATAAACAGAGAAAGAGGTTGAAGATAAATTATCCAAGAAAATGATGAATCAATCTAACAGATGACCTACTTCCCTGGAATACTGCATATTTGCAGCTCATCGTCTAAATCATGATGGTGGCTTTGCAAAGACAACACGGAAATTAAATAGTAACTGCAGTCATGTATTTGGTTGAGCACGAAAATCCAATTTCGAGCTTAGCATGACCGTTGTTACACCACCTAATAAACCTGGACCAAAACTTTATACTGGCCTACAGCTGCAACAACCACATACATCTGCTCCGGCAAGTACTAAGCTCAAGCCACCGCACTCAATCATTCCATTTAAAAATATAATCACCTAAGAAAAAACTGAGAAGGCTGTCCATTTTATTATACCACACGAGGCACCTCTCCCCTTAGAAAGGACGCTCTCCTCCTCCCTGTTGGAACACAACATTTTACTGGCTACATCTTTCCTCAAGGATCTTTTTGTCTCTCCCCGCAAGAGTCCTTGACCCCCTCTTTTCCTATGCTTTATTAGTTTTATGCCATCTTAGAAACAAATTTCAAAGCCAGTTTATAGCCATTAGAACACATATTTACATCTTTTTCTGTTGATCTTCCGATAACTCTTAGGCCAATCTCCTAGTAAGATCCGACTGCCATCACACTTTCTACAACACATTGCCATAAAATGGCACTAATGGAGGACGATTAGATTTACCTCAGAGAGGACACAATCTCCGGGCTGCAGCGGCCAGTGGGCATGGTAGTGCACCCATGTCGTCAGCGGGGCGCTGGATGCCAGCCACATTGAACAAATATGGCATGATCCGAGGCTAGAGCTGCAACAAGAGGGCAATCATCGCAGCGCCGCTGCATCTTCTCGCCAGAGAGCTTCTCCTGCCAGGTCCAAGTTCATCACCTTCATCTGTGTTGTTTCCCTTGGAAACTCCACCGTGACATGGTGTCCGACGACCCAGCGTTCCAAGCCCTCGTCCATTGCGCCGCCTCCCGACCATCGGTGGCCTTGACGACCAAGACGGTGCACTCAAGCCGTGCTCACCTACACCTCCATGCTCTCACTGCTCTCCATGTGCCCGCCCTTCGTCTCAGTAGAACGATCCAAATCTTGGCTCTGGACCTCTGGTTGCCCGAGATTTTCTTGTTGGAGACACGAACAGAGGAGATCGCTTCAGTAGATCGATCTCAATCTTGCTCTGCAATTTGATTGCCCGAGATTTTTTGTTAGAGACAGGAACATATGAGAGGAGTATGCGGGAAGATGGAGAAGAGGAGCCAAAGGGCGAGACAGAACTTCTACATCAGCTGCTCCCTGAAGACCGGAGCGCCGTCGTCAGCGCGCCATTGCCTCGCCTAGCCCAGCCCTGGAGGCGGTGGACGTCTCCTGTCACCGCTGCAGCAGCAGGAGCGCGGCCGCCGCGCCGGAGGCCACCGGCGGAGATCCGCGGAGGAGAAGTGGAAGATGGAGTCACGCGAGGCGGCGGCGTGCGTGCCCGGGTGGCCTAGGATGCGCGTCCAGTCCGCGATGCGGCCAAGCTTCTCGGCGCCGGAGAAAGGCGCGAAGGGGATGGAGGCGGGGCGTTGTTGGCATGGGAGTTTCCTGCTGCAAGGAGGGGGCGGCGCTGGGAGGCCGGAGAGGCGGCGATGAATTTGGGGAGGGCGATGCCGGAGCTTGTGTGTGCCGGCCTTGGCTGCGCCTGCGAGCACTCGGTGATGGAAGATGGAGCAGCCAGGGTAAACGGTGGGCTGAACGGAAAACGTGTATAGATAAGAGAGACTCCCTGCTCCTTCACACTCACCAGTCACCACCCCTGCTTCACGGAGGCGACCTTGGAGGCACGGAGACGGCCGGCGACGCAACAGCAGAAGAGGCAGCGGCGGCGGTGGAGAGACGCGAGGGGATCGGGGAGAGCGCAAGCGAACTCCGGGGCCACCACGCGCCCATCTGCAGGCCCACGCTGTGCCACTGAAATGCGGGCCCGTGTCGCGCAGTAAGAAAAAGCCAAAAATTGTGTCACTGAATTGTGGGACCAAAACGTGGATGAACCACATAGCAAAAATCCTAGGAGCTTAGGGTGTGTTTGGTAGCATGTGTGACTCGGGAAAGTGTTTCTCAAGTGAGACAGGCCGACTTGAGACGGGTTCAGCTGAGATTTTATCGGGTGTTTGGTGGCCTGTATGTATTGAGCCAGGCTCTGAAGAGATATTGTTTGGTGGCTTGTATGCATGGAACATGGTGAGTCATTTCACCATTTTAACAATGTTACACAACATTTCAATAATGTTTTGTATTATGTGGTTGAATTAGCTTAATTTATAATCTAGAGCCGATCCTATACTTAAAAAAATTATATCACAGTTTTTACTTATGGGTCCTCCAACTCCAGGAAATTCTTACACAAATGGCCCTGAAAATAATTTATAAAAGCAATCAGGTCCTCAGAAAAGCTGCAGCAATGGCGTGCGGGGAGAAGCCCGTCGGCGGCGCTGGACGGAGCTTGCCGGAGGTAGGCGATGCTGGGAGGAAGGCACGGAGCCGTAGACGGCGCTAGGAAGCGCTGGCCTCCTCCGGGCGGCGCCGGACTCCGTTGGGCCGCGCTGGGCGAGGGGCGGAGCTGCAGGCGGCCGTTCCTGGAGCGGGGAGGCGCGCGACGCTGGGGGGTAGCGCGGGGCGGCGCTAGGGGGCGGAGCTGGCCGGTGCTGGGCGGCGGTGCGGGCCGGCGCTGGCCATGGCGATTTTTCTTGAGAGGCAGCAAAGAGACAGCGGGGGGAAATGGGGTCGTGGGGCGGACCGGCTCGCGGCGCGACGCCTCGGTGGGCCCACGCGTGGGATTTTTCCCGTATGAGCTCAGCCAGGCTGAGGTGAGAAGCTCGATTCGAGCTTCTCATCCGGGCAGGGCTGAGGAGCTCTTTTCGCATGAGGTGGACATGGCCCAGGTTACCCACCCGACCTACCAAACACCCAAAAATATGATGAGGTGGGAATTTCTGAGCCCACCCGACCTACCAAACACGCCCTTAGTTGATGTAGAGATTCATGTAGCAGTACATGCACGCATGCATGTGGCTTTTTGCATGGGCGGGTGAGGATGATCGTAACTTCGTGAGCAAATAATCTGCAGAGGGAGTATAGTTTTGTGATGACATCAGCCGACGTCAGCCGACTGAGAACCAGTAAGTTCTCAGTCGACTTAGCTCTAGGCGCGCTCAAAGTAATTAGCAGAAACGGACCAAGCGGAACAAGGCGGCCAGTCCGTGGACTTGTCCGTCTGCACCTGAGGACCATACCTGCTGGAGCCTGGAGCGAAACCTGGAAACAAACCCCTTGGCGCCAGGCGCGTTGCCATTGGAGAGTAGTCTTTTATGCTTTTTTTCTTTCTTTTTTTTCTTTCTTTTTTTCTCCTATATATGTTGGCTAGTTCCTCTCGGGCCTGTAACTGAGCCTCTGTTCTCCTCTTAATTGAATCGGCAAAACCACTGCCTAATTGCATTAAAAAACATGTCTGGTTTTATGATAATTAATCTAAGAGTTGCTCAAACAATTTCTTTTGACAGAGAAGACCGGAACCTCCTTCCCTTTCCCCGTCTACAGTGAAAAGGGCGATTTTTGGGCGTTCTCTGTGCAACAAGCTCGCCGCCGGCGATCTGGCCGATTCCTCGCCCTCCGCGGCCGCTCCGGCGGCGGGAGGGTGGGGAATCGACGAATCCCGGTGTGTACATAGTTAGGTGTGCGTGGGGTGCTTGCCGACGGCGCTGTGGAGGTGGTGGCGTTGCCGGAGAGGCTTTTGGTGTCGGCGGTCCTCTCCTCTGCCCTGGGTGCTCCGGTGGAGGCTCGTGGCAGATCCGTCGTCCTCGGCGCGTCCGCCGCTTCTTGGAGCTGCGGCGTGCCTCCCCTCGAGCCGGCGTTCGTGACGGCGGAGCTGGCTCTTGCTCGTGGGGTTCTTCGGCCTTCACCTCGGTGCAAGGCGGTGCTTTTGCTCAAGATCTGTGGGAGTTGCAGGCGGGAAGCTCCTCCTCGACGGCGGGCTCGGATGGATTTGTGGAAGAAGGGTGGCGTCCTCGTGCTCGTCTCCGGCGTGAGACGGCGAGGGCGAGCTGGCGGTGGCTCGGAGCTGATGGTCGTTCAACGTTCAGATGCCGGCGCCTGCGTCGGTTGGATCATGCGGCATCTCAACAAGGTTGGTCGGGCCGTCGTCTTCGGTGCGAGGTAAGCTCGCCTTCTTCCTCTCCGGCGGCGTGCTGCTGGAGCTCGAAGGAGGTGTGCGGCGTGGTGGCTCCGATCTCGCCGTGTGGAGTGTGTTTCCTCCCTCTGTTCGTGTGTGTGCGTTCGTGTTGATGATGTTTGTACACGAACTCCCTTCAAAAAAAAAAAAACAATTTCTTTTGACAGGCTTCATGTTACATGAAGATTGATATGACCTTCGTTTGCCGACATCAATAAACACAATAATAGCGAGACAAATCCAATTCATGTTTTCACAACGTTTTTGCATGTTTAAATGATTATTCTTCTCAACACCCTACACGAACACACCATAATTTCTCTCTACAACTCCATATTTTTTCCAACAACCAATTCTATCTAAATACTCGGTATTTAACCATTTCATACTTCCTTCATGCTAACATAAACAAAACAAACTTCTATCTAAAATACATGGTGTACACATAAAAGCTCATTATTTAAGGTGACATCAAACCTTTTGATTATCCAGTCAACAAAACACTTCTTCCTTTAAAGGGGAACAGAAAAGTGGTGAGAAGAGAACTCTGCGGAACTAATATTTATTTTGTTCGTCAAAACTGCTATAGGTCATCTATCTCTTATCACTCTTACTAGCGTATTTTTTCATACTCACTGTGATATTTGTGATGGGATGATATTTCTTAACAACTTAAAATGGGTGAATTTTGTAGATTATAGATCTGATAATCATGTGAATCTTGACATGTGTCTTTTAAATGTGGGTTTTTATCACTTCTATCACTATGACCGACGCCAATCTCACTTTTGCCATTTGACCGACTGAAGTCTCGCCACTACTTCGTTAGTCCACTTCTCAATTTTGCCTCCATCGTGGTTCTTTCCTCACTTTTGCCACTCCGTTGTCCGTTTGTCCTCACTTTTGCCGTTCTTACTTCTCCCTCCCTCAATTTGGATAATCATGTCAATCTTCAAGTGTGTCTTCAAGTGTGTCTTTTAAATTTTAGTGGCAAAGAATAGAAGGAGGGAAGGGCCTGCAGATACAATGTTGAAGGAAGACAGTTGTGCAAACGAATAACGCAGGCGGCAAGGAAACGAACCGCCGGCGTGGCCGTTGGGCCCACCACGCAGCCACCGTAGTTCTATGGAATTCGATTGCAGGACGGTGACGCAACCTGTCGAAACACTGAAACAGCTAGCGCCTAGCTCAGCTTTGAATCCGAGTCGAGGTCGGGGATGCACTGCTCTTCTCTGTCGATCGAGGCCATTGCGCGTTCTCTGATTCCGGTGTATAAATGCCTACATCTCATCCTTCCCCTCCCTAGTCGATTGATCCTTTGCTTCCATCCCGATGTGCAACTGGGTTAATCTCACAAATATACTAGTTGCAGGAGTCATTAGGAGATGCAGCGAGCGGATCCGGAGATGCCGAGCGTTCCGCCGGCCGCCGGCGCCACGCCAGTGCTGCCGCTCCAAGGTCGTTTCTAGGGGGCCGCGGGGGATCCGCCGTCGCACCCTGAGACTGGTGGTCGTCGTCGGAAGACCACGGCGCCTCCATCGTGAGACGCGAGGGGATCTGGATCGCGTTACTCGTGCCTTGGTGAGCTGGACGCGTTGCCGTCCGGGGCCGCTGACGACATGGTGGATGCCGTGGCTGGTGGAGAAGACGATGAGCACGTGGCGGTGTGTGCGACGGAAGAGGTCCTTGTGGATGACTGGAAGGTGTCGAGCGACGACGTTCGCCGACCGCCTAAGTCCGATGAGGAGATCGAGAAGGAATTCTGGCAAGATGTTGGGTTCCCGACGCCGGAATCACGCGTGTGGGAGCATGGGTCACCGTCATCTACCACTAACCATCAAGGTAAGGGTGCGTCTCTTGTGTGTATGTCGTGGAATGGAAGGAGCGGCGATTCACCGCCGCCTCATGCTCTGGCCGAAGCTGGAGGGGTGGGAGGGGTGGATCACCACACGCTAGGGCGTTGCGGATGCCACGGTTCCGGATGGGGTGGCGTGGTCCGCTTCCGCGGCCAAGGATCACGCCGCCCCCGTGCCTTGGAATTCTTCCCGGTCGTCGTTGGGACGGCGGTGAAGACGGTGGCTCTGGCGTCGAGCTCCACGCCGGCTGCGGCGGAGATCATGAAGGGATCGACGGCGTCTGACGCGGTGATCACGGAGGCAGGCCCAATCTCGGCGAAGAAGACGGACACAGGGGCGGCACCGAAAATTCAAACTCCGGTGCCTCTGGCAGGTGGACCCAGAGCGCATGCCCCGAGGGTGGAAATGTGCCGTCAACGAGCATGCGACCAAGGATTGTCCGGTGAAGCATTATTGCTATATCTGTGACAACGCCAAGCACCCGACGCCGATGTGCCCAACGCTGAAGCTGCCGCGACCTACGGCGTTTGTTTCCGGTCATGGGCAGCTGGACACAATGTTTACTATTTTCCCTGACAATCTGTTTAAGTCTGAAACGGCACCAAAGAATGCTCTTGTTGCTCTTGTGACTGTGCAGGGGGTCGCTACCGCAAAGCAAGTGGAAGCTCAGATTGCTCGGTTGTGTCCGGCACGGTCTTGGTGTTGGGAGGCTATTCCTAATGGGGACAAAGCTTTCACTGTCAACTTTCGTCCAAGGTTGACTTACATCGTTTTATTGGGGCCGAGCTAGGCATCCCCTCTCAAGCAACCAAGCTCATCTTCAGTGAGTGGAGGCCAGAGGATGATGTTCAGCCCTCGTCGGAATTGGTTCAGGTTTGGGTGCATGTCACCGGGGTTCCAAACCCTCTGAGGCACTTTTGGGGTCTGTGGGCAGTTGGTTCCCTCATCGGCATTACGATTGATGTGGACTTGTTCTCTCTCAGGCGTAGAGGTGTGGTGCGTATCTTGGTAGGGATGTTGTCAGATGACAGTTTCAAAGACGTTGATGAGGAGGGGCCTTATATTACGACTGCTGGAGTGCTTCGTTTGAAGGGTTATGATTTCACCTTCCGCCCCGAGGCTGCGGATTATGTTTCGGAGGCGGATTTTGTGCCCTTCCTTTGGCAGCGAAAGGGTAAGGATGACTGATGATAATGGTATGGGTGATGATAATATGGGTGGTCAACCTGGAGAAGATGGTTCGTCCAATGCTGAGACGGAGGCTTTGAACATGGTGGTTGATCCTAGCCCGGTCGGAGGGGGTGGAAATGTACAAGGTGCAGCGGTGACGCTCGCGCTGGAGGGTATGGCTGTCACTCCTTTCAACCCTAACCCCGAAGACTCCGCGCGGTATCGAGATTGTGTAGAAATGGAAAAAACAGGAGCTTTTCCAGAGCTGGGAGCTGCTGTGTCTTCTGGCCCATCTCCTTCGGGCGGTCTTGGGCCGCGAGGCGCTGGTTCTGCCTGCCGGTCGCCGGCAGCGGAGGATGAGAATGGGCCAGGAGCGGTGGTGCGGCCCGTCTCCCGCCCGTGGGTGCAGATGGGCGAAGCGGGCGACGGCGAGCTGACGGCCGCCCAGGCGGCGGATGCTGTGGCTGCTGGCCAGCTGCCGCTGGCTGCAGATGAGCCGAAGATGGACGCCCAGGTGGTGGTTGCTGCAGCTCTTGCTCAGCAGCCGCTGGATGCTGCTGGGCTGGTGCTGGCCGACCCGGAGAGGAATTCCGGTGCTGCTGCTCAGCGATCCCTGGCTGTTGTCGGGACGATGGCGCACGACCGTGCGGTGGAGGGCCTCGATGATGCTGCTGCCATGGTGGGCAGTAACGTCAAGGCTGGGAGTGAGGTGTTGACGGTGGGCTCGCTGGGCTGCCCCATGGCGGCCGCTGATGCGAGCTCGCCGGTGATGACGTTTGACACCGTAGTGGTGGAGGCTGCTACTACGATTTTGCCTTCCTCTATGGTGTCTCCGCCGTCTCAGGGTCCTGCTTCGACGGCATCCGCAACGGAGAGGGTTGCTACCACACCACCACCCTCTCCCACCACGGAAGCGTCTACTGGGGGGCGTTCGCTTCCTAAGGCTATGCCTAGGCGTAGTGAACGCCACCAGACGGGGAGGGATGGCGCATCAACGACAGATGAATACAGCATGACCAAGGCAATGCGGCGCAAGGCAGGGTTGTTCTCCACTCCGCCCCCTGGTATGTCTCCATCCCAGAAGTCTTTCCTTTCTTTTTTGCCATCTAAAATTTCTGCAAACCTCTCCTGTGTAGGCATCAGTTTAGGGCGAAATGAAAAGGAAGTGGTTTTGTCGGCTAATATTTTGAGACATGTAGAATATGATCGCCGTAAGGTATCACCTAGTGTTTCGAGTAGGCCGGTACCTCCTCCTATAGATGATGATGAAGCGAATGACACTTTAGATGGACAGCTTCTATCACATCTTGTAGGAGAGGTTACGGAGTTGGATTTGGACGAGGCTCAGCTGGGATCTTTTGATGACCTGTATGCTACCGGCCGGAGATCCAAATCCGCTAAAAGTAAAAAGAACCAATCTTCGCGCAAATGTGCGAGAAAGTCAAAATCCCCAATGGTTTCCCAATGAATGGCATATTTGAAAATAGCAGAGGTCTAGGCGACTTGGCTAAACATTAAATATTGCACATCATGTAAGGGATTATAAGTTGGATTTTTTGGCTATATCTGAGATGCGTAGACGAGATTTTCCAAGCACTCTACTAGATCGCCTTTCTGGTGGTGTAGAGTTCACTTGGCATTCTTGTCCCCCTCGAGGGAGATCGGGTGGCATGTTACTCGGCATAAGAACTGATACCATGGAGTTGTTGGACCGTTCGGATGGTGAGTTCCACATCAAATTTCATATCCGAAACAAATCCGACAACTTTGTATGGAGTTTTGTTGTCGTGTACGGTGCTGCCCAAAAAGAATTCAAGGCTGCTTTTCTGCGAGAATTGGTTAAGATAACCCGTATCCTATTCTTATAGGTGGGGATTTCAATATGCTAAGATACCGTCATGAGAAAAGCAAGGGCAGATTTGATGGTCATTAGCCTCTCTTATTCAATGCTGTAATTGATAGCTTGTCCTTAAGAGAGGTTCATATGACCGGGAGACAATTTACATGGGCTAATAGTCTCCCAGAGCCGACGTTTGAAAAGTTGGACCGAGTGCTGATGGATTCCCGCTGGGAGGATAAATATCCATTAGTATCGGTTCGGGATTTAGAACGAATTTAGGATTTTTCGGATCATGCCCCCATATACCTTTCTACTGGTGCTTTGAAGCCGACCGTTAAGCCCCAATTCAAATTCGAATTAGGATGGCTGTTACGGGATGGCTTTGATGACATAGTTAAGAGGATATGGGCTCAACCGGCTATGGGCAACAATGCTATTCAACGTTGGAATGGAAAGATGCGCAATTTGCGTAAATTCCTGCGTGGATGGGCAAGGCACACTACCGGTATGTTTAAGAAAGAAAAGGAGCGCCTGTGTTCCATTATTGATGAGCTCGATAAAATTGCAGAATCGAGACCCTTATCAGCAAATGAGAGTGACCTAAAACGGCACTCAAATGAGCATGTGGGTCGGATGCTGAGAGAAGAAGAGCTTAAATGGTACCAAAGATCTAAAGCTCAATTCATTTTGCAAGGTGATTCGAATACGAGATACTTCCACAATGTCGCTAATGGCAGACATAGGAGGAAACTCATTCACTCTCTTCACCAAGATGAGGGGTTGATCGAGGGTCAGTACATGCTCAAAGATTATATTACTGGCTACTATAAAGCTCTATTCGGCGCTCCGGAGGAAGGAAACTTCTCTCTTGATGAGGCACGAACGGATGATATTACCCAAGTAACTCCGGAGGAAAACAACTTGCTCATCGCACCTTTCTCTGAAGAAGAGATAAGCAAGGCTGTCTTCCAAATGGAGCACAATAAGGCACCCGGGCCTGATGGATTCCCAGCTGAATTTTATCAGCATTTTTGGGAAATCATTAAGCCTGATTTGCTCGAGCTGTTCGGTTGTTTACACGCTGGACAACTCGAACTTTTTCGCCTAAATTTTGGGGAAATCGTCTTGTTACCTAAGGTTCAGGGGGCCGAAAGGATACAACAGTATCGGCCCATATGTCTCCTGAATGTTAGTTTCAAGATCTTTACTAAAGTAGCGACCATTAGGTTGAACTCTGTAGCAGATCATGTAGTGAAACCTACCCAAACTGCTTTTATGCAAGGGAGGAATATCCTGGATGGGGTTGTGGTTCTCCACGAGACTGTCCATGAAATGCATACGAAGAGACTTAATGGGGTTATTTTCAAAATCGACTTTGAAAAGGCTTATGATAAAGTAAAGTGGCCTTTCTTGCTACAGACCCTGAGAATGAAAGGGTTCTCGGATACTTGGTGCGAATGGATTCGCAACTATGTTGAAGGGGGAAGTGTAGCGATAAAATTCAATGACGACGTAGGTCACTACTTCCAAACAAAAAAGGGTTTAAGACAAGGTGATCCCCTATCGCCTATACTATTTGATATAGTGGCAGATATGTTGACCATCATGATTGAACGGGCAAAAACGAATGGCCAAATTGAAGGAGTTGTTCCTCATCTAGTTGATAGAGGTCTTTCTATCCTTCAATATGCGGATGACACAATTCTCTTTATGGAACACGATTTAGATAAAGCGTCGAATATGAAATTGATATTGTCAGCATTCGAACAATTATCTGGATTAAAAATCAATTTCCATAAAAGTGAACTGTTTTGCTTTCGCGAGGCACATGAAGCAGCTGCTCAGTACGCCGATATATTCGAATGTGAGCAGGGTCAATTTCCTATAATGTATTTGGGGATCCCAATACATTATAGGAAGTTGACAAATGCAGAATGGAGACACGTCGAAGAACGTCTGCAAGCAAGGCTAGCTAGCTGGAAAGGAAAATTACTATCCTTGGGTGGAAGGTTGGTGCTCATTAATTCGGTACTCACAAACATGGTGATGTACATGATATCCTTCTTTCCGCTACCAAAAGGGGTTTTGTATAAACTAGATTATTTTCGATCAAGATTCTTTTGGCAATGGGATGGTGAGAAAAAGAAGTATCGACTGGTTAAATGGGATGTGGTTTGTCGCCCAAAGGATCAGGGAGGGTTGGGTATTCATGATCTCGGTATCAAGAACTCCGCCCTCCTAGGGAAGTGGCTGTTCAAGTTGCTAACCGAGGATGGTATTTGGCAAACACTGCTTAAAAGAAAATACATTGGCACAAAGGCAGTATCACAGGTGTCATGGAAACCTGGTGATTCCCACTTTTGGGCCGGGCTGATGGCGACTAAGAAGCATTTCTTTCGCTTTGGCGTTTTTAATATTAAGGATGGCTCGGAGATTAGATTCTGGGAGGATAAATGGTTAGGTACTACCACCCTCCGAGAGCAATATCCGGCTTTATACGATATTGTACGACACAAAGGGGATACTATAGCCACTATTATGCAGTGTTCACCCCCCAATGTGACGTTCAAGCGTGATTTATTCGGTGCAAGATTAACGTCTTGGAACGCCTTGTTGGAACGGTTGGCCTCAATCCAACTCACACAAGGTTCCGATGAATTCCGGTGGAACTTATGCGGGAATGGAAAATTCTCAGTAGATTCCATGTATAGAGCGCTTGTACATTCTGATATTCTAGTCGATGATAATAAAAAGATATGGCAAATGAAGATTCCACTTAAGATTAAAGTTTTCTCGTGGTATCTTCGTAAGGGTGTCATTTTAACTAAAGATAATCTTGTCAAACGGAATTGGCTTGGAAGTACAAAGTGTATATTTTGTTCAAAACAAGAGACAATAAAACACTTATTCTTCGAGTGTGATTTCGCCCGTTCTATATGGTCATCTATCCAAATAGCATCTAACTTATATCCACCCAAGTCCATTGTAAATGTTTTTGGCAACTGGTTACATGGGATAGATAAGAAGTTTAGAACGGTTATTAGGGTGGGAGCGATTGCCGTTATATGGTCGCTTTGGCTTAGTAGAAATGACAAGTTTTTCAATGACAAAAATGTTTCTCTTGCAGGTACTCTACCGATGCACAAGTACACTCCGTACGTGGTCCACCTTACAGCGCGTGGGACATCGAGATCTCTTTACGGAGGCATGTGCACGCTTGGAGGAGGTGGCAAGGGACATTTTATCACAACATGGGCGGCTGCTTGATCGCCGGATTGGTGCTCCATAGGCTGATGAGCTTGCTATGTCATAGGCGTTTTTGCATTAATCTGATGATTGTAATCCGCCTATTCTTGTACTTCTTATACTATGTCGTTAGATTTGTGACTGTGTGCATTTGTTATGTAGAGGCCGGGTGTAATACTCCATACTTTTGAGTAATAAAGCCCTTTATCAAAAAAAAAAAAATCCCACGCCTCTCCAATTCTTGGCTCCAGCAACCGAGCCGTCGATCGACCCAGTGCCATGGCGATCCGCAAGCGAGCTGCCTCCGTCCTCGCGACGACCACCCAGCAACAATCGGCGACGCCCTCCAAGCGGAGCCGCACCAGCATCGGCAGCACCGACGAGTACGAGGTGGCGGCCTGCCTTGGCAAGGGTGGTTTCGGCGAAGTCTTCAAGGCGCGCCACCGCGCCACCGGCAAGACCGTCGCCATCAAGTTCCTCTCGACGACCGAGGAGGACCCGGACGTCGCCGAGCTCCTGCCGGAGGCCCGTTTCCTGGAGGTCTGCAGCGAGAACCCGTACGTCGTCGGCTTCGAGGGCCTGGTGCGCGACCACACCACCGGCAAGCTCTGCCTCGTCATGGAACTCGTCGACGCGCCGAGCCTCCACGCCTTCCTGTGGGAGCGGCCCCGCGGCCCGCCGCTTCCGGAATCAAAGGTGCGCGCCTTCATGAGGAAGCTCTTGACCGGTACCAAGGCGATGCACGATCGCCACGTCGTCCACCGCGACATCAAGCCGGCCAACATCCTCATCGGCCAGGACGGCGACCTCGTCAAGATCTGCGACCTCGGGCTGGCGATCTCCATGTCCGACTCGCCGCCATACAGCCAGGTCGGCACGGTGCCCTACATGGCCCCCGAGATGCTCCTGCACAAGCCGGACTACGACGCGCTCGTCGACTCCTGGTCGCTCGGGTGCGTCATGGCGGAGATGCTCACCGGCAAGGCTCTGTTCCACGATGACGACGAGGACGACGATGACCACCAGAACGTGTTCAGCGATACTGACCACATAGTCCAGCTCTGGAGTATCTTCCGGGTGCTCGGCATGCCCGACGACCGGACGTGGCCGGAGTTCATGTCCCTGCCGCTCACCTCCAAGGCGCTGCAACTGCTACCGGTTGGGCACAACGACAACAAGCTGCGGGACATGTTCCCTGAAAAGAAGCTGTCAGTGCAAGGGTTCCAGGTGCTGCAAGGGCTTCTCACGTGCAATCCCGACAGGAGACTCACGGCGGCCAAGGCGCTCAAGCTCCCGTGGTTTGCTGCTCCTCCTTCCTCCACCGCCGCCGCTGCAAAGGTTGAAGCTTTGCCGTTGTCGAGAAACAAGACGCCGCGCTTCGTGGTTCCACTTGCGGCAATGAAAGCGCAACCGGTGTAGTAAAACTGTCCCAGATGCAATTTTCTGCTTGGATGATCGACCAATTGAGTAAATGTTCGATCCAATTGTAAAGAACGATGTGCCTGTTTGATGCATAATTTAATTGCAGAGTAGTTTTGTGTTATTTTCAGATTAGTTATGTGATTGCTCTATTTGATTGGGAGAAAACTAAGATCTCCTCTGTTCAGATATAACTGTTCTATGCAGAATCGAACTGCAGAGCATTTTTGTATTTTCAGATTGTGTCATTGTTCTGTTTTTTTTTTCTTTTTCTGAAATTAACACCGCCTTTCTATTACTTATCAAATAGAGTTACATCGTTCACCAGTAGCTCAGAGATGAAAATTGGCGGATCCTCCAGCCAGACTACTGACTGGGGTCCCTCCGCATTACAAGCCAAAGTATGAGCTACATAATTACTTTCCCTATATGAGTGCTCAAAAACGACATGAGCAAATCCTCTAGCTAGGAAACTACATTCTTCGTAGATTGCCGCAGCTGGCCCTGCTGAATTCCCCCATCCTTCATCGTATCAATCACCTCCATGCAATCACTGCTGACCACTATCTTCATACATCCCACTTGGACAGCAAGGAGTAGGCCATTTCTAAGTGCAATTGCTTCAGTATTAGGGGCATCCGACACAGAAGGAAGACCACAGTTAGAACATGCAATAAAATTGCCAGATTCATCACGAATGACTGCACGTGTAGCTCCCGTATAGCTCTCAGGTTTGAAAGAACCATCAACGTTTAGCTTGCAAAAACCCTCCTTTGGCTTCTCCCATCCGTTCTTACGAACATGAGAGTTCTTGTGAGCTCTGGAGTAATTAAGGGCAACAGCTGAGATGGCCTGTGCCGAACGCCTCGGGTTGACAATTTGCTCGCCGTGGGTCAGTTATCTTCACTGCCACCACATGTACCAGCAAGCGGTAGCAAGCATCTCTTTCATCCCTACCCCTTGAACGATTGGTGCCTCCGAATCTGGTAACCTGAGGAGTATTTCAAATACAGAGGAGCCGGATCGATCAAAAGTGGACATCTCCTGAATAATATTCAGCAAACCCAATCTTTCCCAGATCTCCATAACCCTGGGGCATTGGAAAAATCCATGGAGGATATCTTCACAATAAATTTCACACATCGGGCAGACACTGCTAGTAATGATATGCCTATTTGCCAACACACAATTGCAAGGGAGGGTACCATGCAAAATTCGCCAAGCAAAAATCTTGACCTTCGGAGAGACTTTCAACGACCATACCTTGGCCCATACCGGATTAACTTCTGAATTACCTTGGGAGTTTGTATGAATCAATTTCCTCCCATGTTGAAATTCCCATTCAGTGAAGTAAGCCAAACGAACTGAAAAGAGCCCAATCTTTGTGTAGTTCCAAGCAATGAAATCCTCTATCATATTTGTAGCTAGGGGAATTCTCAAGATCCTGTTAACATCAACTGGCAGGAAAGATGCATGTAGTAGTTCCAAATTCCAAGATCGTGTAACAGGATTGATGAGCTCAGAGACTCTCGAATACTCACAGGTGCCCTGTTGTGATATCACTCTCCGAGAATGGCTCGATGGGATCCAAGGATCATCCAGATTTTAATCTCCTTTCCATTCCCAACCCTCCAAATATAACCTCGTTTAAAGGTTTGAATTCCTGCCCATATACTCTGCCATGTATACGAGGATCCTTTCTTCAACTCCACGTTCAGGAGATCGCCGTTGGGATAGTATTTAGCTTTTAAAACGTGATCACATAAAGATTCAGGTTCACAAAGGAGCCTCCACGCTTGTTTCGCCAACAAGGCTAAGTTGAAACAGTGTAAGTCACGAAACCCCATACCGCCTTTCTTCTTTGGAACATACATTTTCCACCACGCGAGCCAGTGCATGTGCTTCTTGTCTGCTTCATCTCCCCACCAATACCGGGACATAGCTGATGTTATCCCATTCAGTACTTGTTTAGAGAGTTTGAACACTGACATGGCATAAGCAGGGATGGCCTGCGCAATAGCCTTCAACAGAACTTCCTTTCCTCCTAAGGAGAGCAGCTTCTCCTTAAACCCATTCAGTTTGGAGCAGATCCTATCAATAAGATACATAAAACAGTCTGTTCTATCCACACCCACAATAGGCGGCAACCCCAAATATTTGTCTGTGATACCTTCCGTGAGAATATTAAGTTTGGTGCAGATTGCCACTTTGGTAAGACTGCAGGCTCAAGACGAGCCCTGCTTTGAATTAACAAAGTCATCAACCGGCCAGGGAATCACACAAGGCCACACTTACAACCACACACACCACACACACCGGCAGATACAAGGGTCACACCAAACAGCTTACAACTCAGCACAAGCAAGCACCGGCTTGCAAAGGTGAAGACCGCCACACTCGGGGGCAAGCGCCAGGAGCAGGTGAGGCACGGCGGGACACTGCCTAGAAGCAGGGTGGGGTCTTGATCGGGGCATTCACACAGGCTGAAGACACCAGGGCACCATCTTGATCTCATGCCGAAGAGGGGGGACCAATCCCTCTCGCCTGGCTCGAAGGCGTCGCACCATCGGACATGGAAGAAGCTCACCGGGAGCTGAAGAGGTGCTGGGAGCCTGGAAGCAACCCAAGAACACGACCACCAAGGGAGGGATAGCACACCACGCTGGCCACCTCATTGAAGAACTTGACCCACCGGGAGCGACAGGAAAGCCGCCGAACACGAACTGCGGAGGAGGGGCAGCAAAGCCGCCCAAAACTCGCACCTTCATCTGCTCTCACCCGAACCCAGTCTCCCCAGGCAGCGCCTCCAAGAAGACGACGGCTTGCAGCACGTCAACGCTGCCCAATCAGCAAGATTTTGGGCTTTCACCCGGGAGATGGGTCGGGGGTGGGCAGCCGGGGCCTCAGCAACGCCTCCATGGAGGAAGCCGGCGCCCGAAGGCGTCGACGTCGCTGGGCTGGGCCAGCCAGCCTAGGGTTTCCCCTGGTCTCGAGCTGCCTACCGGACACAGCGGCCGGAGCCGGGGTCACGAGAGAGACGGAGGGGAGCGCACCTCAGATCTGACGGGAGAGGAGCTCCGCGTCACAGTCGCATCCGCCGCCACCCCACCTCCCGTGAGGTCGAGAATGGCGGCTGGAGGCACCCGCAGCGGAGCCTGCCGAGGACGCCGCTGCCTCGCTTGAGGGCCGCCGCCCTAGATCCAGCTTGAATCCACGCCGCCGCCGGAGCTGCCACGCCGCCGCGCCCAAGGTCAACGCGGCGCCCCCGCCGTCTTGCCCGACCCGCGCCGGGATCCACGAGCGGGGGAGAAGAGGGGCCTCGCCGCCGCCAGCGCCCAGCCAACGGCCGGCGATGCCGTCCGGCGGCGGCGAGGAGAGGGGCCGGAGGAGGGAGCTCGAGACGGCCGGGGCGACGGGATCCCCTGCTCGCCCGCGCGGGGGGCGAGGCAGGGGACGGAGGGGCGGGGGAGAGGAGGGCGCGGGGCGCGGCGCGCGCCGGCGGCGGCCCGGCCGGCGGCTAGGGTTTGGGAGGGTCGCGGTCGCGGGAGCGCAGAGCCTCAGAGGCCAAAAGACGGCGGGGTTCCAATTGCCACTTTGGTATCTACCGATGTACACGGACTGAAGAATATACATGATTTCTCAACACTAACAAGCTGACCTGAATTTATGCAGTAGTCTTGCAGCACTTTATGTAAAGTTTCTGCATTGGAAAGATCAGCCCGAAGCAAAATGAGGGAGTCATCCGCAAATAACAAATGTGATATTGCCGGAGCTTCACGACACACCTTCACCCCAATCAAATTTCCGTTTTCCTCTTCATGCTTGAGCAAGCTCGAAAAACCTTCAGCACATAATAAGAACACGTAGGGGGATAAGGGGTCTCCCTTCCGTAAACCACGAGTTGGGTTGATCACCTCTGACTCATGTCCATTAACTCGAATCTGATATTTCACAGACTTAACACAGCTCATGATTAATTGGACCCAATCGGTCCTAAAACCAAGTCTCAACATAATCTTCTCCAAAAAAGGCCATTCTACCCGATCGTAAGCCTTATGCATGTCCAGTTTAATAGCACACAGACCATACTTGCCTTCTCGCTTTTTCTTTATTGCGTGATAGGACTCATAGGCAACCAGAAAATTATCTGTGATCAATCTACCTGGAACAAAGGCACTCTGTGTAGGAGAAATGATCTCAGAAGGGAAGGTTTTTAGGCGGGCAGCCATCACCTTAGAAATAACCTTATAGACCACATTACATAGGCTGATGGGACGGAATTGTGTTATCTTCTCAGGACTATCAGTTTTGGGAATTAACACAATCACTGTATCGTTCCACCCTTCAGGAATATTTTTCGAATTGATTGCGGATAAAACCTCATCAGTGAGCTCCTCACCGAAAAGGGACCAATATTTTTTGAAGAAGATGGCGTGCAGCCCATCCGGCCCCGGCGCCTTCCGATCACCAATGTTGAACAGAGCCTTCTTTACTTCCTCTCTCGAGTACTCAGCACACAACACATCATTCATATCTTCGGAAACACATGGTTTTACCTTGTTGATCACTTGTTCATCAGGTTCAGGTACCTCCGAAGTAAACAACCCCTCAAAATAATTCTTAATGTGCTCAGATAACTCCACTTGGTCCTCCAACCAGTTCCCCTCATTGCGAAGCAGCTTTTTGATTCGGTTTTTCTTCCTCCTAGTCGAAGCAAAATTTTGGAAAAAGTTAGTACTCCTGTCACCAAACTTCATCCAATTAGCTCTACTGCGCTGCACCCATTTCAACTCTTCTTTTTCATGCAAATTTTCCATTTCGAGTTGAATTTCTTGCTGTCTTTGTGTCGCATCGTCAGACAAGGGCCATCCATGATCTGGTTTAGCTCCTTCTGCAGGTCAGCTAACCGGCGACGAGGCTGCTTCAAAGTTTCTCTGTCCCAGCTATGGAGGGCCTGGTGCACTTCTTTTAACTTATGGGCCAAATTGCCCGGCTGTTCATTATGCGCCTGCATCCAGGCTGAGCTCACAACCGCATCAAAATCCTCCTCTAACAACCATCTTGCTTCGAAACTCTTCTTCCCAGCAGGCCGCATAGGATTTGTCTGCTCCAAGTACTGGCAGTCCAACAACAGAGGTCGGTGATCAGATTTCGAGAATTCTTCATGTAGTAACGCTGCCATTGGGAATTTTGCTTCCCAACCTGAGTTACAGACCACCCGGTCGAGTCTTTCCCTCATTTTCCCTCGTCTCCAGGTGAAAGGGTCACCAATATATCCCAAATCATCAAGATCGCAGTCCACTTCTCCCATCACTCTCTGAAATAATCATATGATCAAAAGACATTTTCCTCATCAACCTTTCTGCCCTAGCATTGTTCAGATGTGTCTCGGACAGAAAAAGAACATCTGCTTTTATTCGCTCTTGTAATACCAAGAGCACTCGAACTGCCGTGGATTTACGTAACCCACAACAGTTCAGACTTCCTATTTTCATTGCTACCGGAGGCAAACTTTTCCTTGGATGCAGACAGGAGAACGGAACTGATCTAGATCGTCTAGCTCAATCCATATAGAAATAAACCACAGCCATGGAGGTCCCCAGTAGCAATTGTTCTGTTTAATTGGGAGAAATTGATAGATCACTCTTTTTCATATGTCCTCAAGTTTTGTACTACCGTTAAATTATGTGATTCCTCTGTTTAATCGGGAGAAATTGATAAATCTACTCTGTTCAATTGGGAAACTCTATTTAACTCGTATGCTTGCATGCTCGTATGTGCCCTATATCAAGCCTCAAGAACATATAATGCTTCATGTGCAGTCAAGAAATATCATGAACAAAGGGGGAGACTGTCTGCATCATGGTCGTCTATGTCTTTCTGCATTGTATCTCACATTTTTTCATGAGAGATCCCTTGCAGCGGGTTTTCACCCCTCCCGGGTTAAAAAATAGGCATGAAACGTCGATACTGAGGCGGTCTTCGTGCCCCGTTCTCATCATTATTAGCACGTAGACCTCATTTTTTTTGTTTCCTCGCTCCTTATGCCGTGTGGGGTTTTTAGTTGGAGGGACCAATGCGCATATGACCCATTGACTTTATCTGGACTGAGTCAGGACTACGAATTCGTATATTGTCCTTGTGGTGGCCACTGTAGACGTCTTTCTTGTAGGATATGTGGAGGTGGTGGCGAATTAGCTGGGCGGAGGAACTTCTCGCACAGGGTCCTGGTGAAGCAGTGGTAACACTTTCTCATTCTACCGATTTTGGGGACACATACTTCAGGCCATGCGGTAGGAGAGAGAGCAAGTCGATCCAGCGGAGCACTTGTGCAGAGAACAGTAGCATTGGAAGTAAATCGGGGCAGCAAAAATTCATGTTGTAAGAAAGGAAACTACACAAGACACCAAATTATTGGGGTTTTTTTTTGTCGCACAAAAACATAATTCTAGCTTTTCTTTGCAAATAATATCGACAATTGGGGTATTTACTTGCACAAAACACAAACCAAGTACTTAGTCTCTTTAACAGAAAGTTAATAACTTGGGCCCATTTCGTGAAGAAGATATGGATATGTTACACTAGTTACCCTAATGTTTTGTGTTATTTGCAAAAAAACTAGGTTGTCGTTTAGCGCAACAATGCTCATGTTATGTGCAGTTTTCTCCATGGAAGGAGCAGGGGATCAGGAAAAATAAACTTGAAAATGGCACCGTCACGTGGAACGTAAATGTTGGTGAGTGTCTTTGTGTGTACGCTTTCACAACTTTTTCCTATCGCTAAATGCAAAAGAAAGATCTCTGATAATATATAAGCAATATAGATGGGAAATTGGATCATGTGCTAAAGCCTAAAGGTAAGTTTATTATGGGCTGGCATTGCACTCCTCCCTCCACAAATAATTGTAATTAATTCTAAGTTTTATGGTAAGCCACATGTTTTTAAATTTGATTAACTTTAAGGTAAAATAATAATAATTACAACACCAAATTTATATCACTAGATGCATATTAAAACTTTCAAATTTTGACTTAGCACAAAACTTAGACCTACATTTATCTATGGATGGAGGGAGTATGTACACATTGAAAATTGCAACTGCGCCAATCGCATTACTTGCTAGCTCTTCGTAGGTGGGTTATTAGTAAACATTTTAGTTATTCTGATACTGAAATTATGATATGATTCTGCCGTTCCCGCTGCGTTATCTGGGCTCCCACTCTCCCTCAGGAAGCTGATGGCGGCCCAGCTCCAGTATCTGGTGGACAGTGTGGCCAATCACCTCCCTAGGTGGCGTGCCGGGTTGCTTAACCGTGGAGGGCGTCTTGAGATTTCGAAGACTACTCTCTTTGCGGTATCTATCTTCGCTATGATGTCTCTCGACCTGTCAGTGGAGACCCTGGTGGCGATTGAGAAAATCATTCGTAGCTTTCTCTGGGCAGGGCGCAAGGACGCCCGTGGAGGTCACTGCCGGGTGGCGTGGGAGAGGGTTTGCATGCCCAAGCATCTGGGGGGTCTTGGAATTCCCAACTTGCGGTTTATGAACCGCGCTCTCAGGGCTAGATGGCTTTGGCTTAACAGGACGGACGGCTCCAAACCATGGAGTGAGTTCGATATCCGAGTCCCCCGCCTGGTACGACAACTGTTTGAGACAGCCACCACGTCAGTTGTGGGCGATGGTGAAAGGATCGGTATGACACCTAGAGGGGGGGGGGTGAATAGGTGCTACTCCAATTTTAGTCTTTTTCAATTTAGGCTTGACACAAAAGGTAAATTCTCTAGATATGCAACTACGGTGAATTTACCTATATGACAAGCTAGCAACTAAGCACGATATAATAAGGCGGTAAACAAGGATAGAGGTAACCGAAGTCAAAGCACGCGGAGACACGGATGTAATCCCGAGTTCCTCCTTTTTAGGGGAGTACGTCTCGTTGGAGAGGTGTGAACCAACACAATGGTTCAACGGCCACAAAGGCCTCACCCTCTTCTCCGGTGAACCGCACCACAAAGGTTTGGTTCACTTCAACTATCGGAAACCTTCGAGGCGGAGTCCGGAGCCTTTACAACAACGATTTGGGGCACAACCCACAAAGGATTGGGGGCTCCCAAACAGCTACAATCTGTCACAAAGACAATCAAGTGAGTACAATAGGGGGCTAGGTTTTCCTAGTGGAAACCCTAGCTAATGGTCCCTCAAGTGAATGAGGGGGAAATGACAAACGGCTCGGTGAAGATGTAGATCGGGGCCTTCTCCTTCAATCCTCCAAAGATCAACAAGTTTGGGTGGAGGGATTGGGAGATCTAGTGATTCTTGAGCTTGCAACAATGGGGATCTTGATTCTGGGCGAGCTAGCTGGCTGGAGGTAGATGGAGGGGTATATATACCCCTCCCAGAAAAGTAGCCGTTGCAGAGAAGAATCACACCGGAGTTTCCGGTCCTAGTGACCGGAAACTCCGGCCTTGGGCGGAAACTCCGGCCTGCAGGGGCCGGAAACTCCGCCCCACACCAGGAGCTGAGCAACTTCTTCACATCTGAGACTTGGGCCAAAACTCCGGTGTACTGGGGCCGGAATGTTTGGCCAGGGGCGGAAACTCCGGCCGTGGGGGCCGGAAACTCCGCCCCACACCAGGGGCTGAGCAACAATCAGCAGCAGAGACTTGGGCAAAGACTCCGGTGCCCTGGGGCCGGAATGTTTGGCCAGGGGCGGAAACTCCGGTCCTGAGGACCGGAAACTCCGCCCCACACCAGGGGCTGAGCAACACTTCAGCAGCTTTGCTGTTTCTTCGAGGACAAGTCCAGGGACCGGAAACTCCGGCCTTGGAGGCCGGAAACTCCGGCCTGAAAAGCTCCAGAAACTCTTTTCTCTTTTTGGTGTTGATGCACATGTTGTATACAATAAAACCTGCATCACTTATCACCAGATTAAAACATCCACAGTGTTGTTAACTAACACACAAAACTAAGAGATCACAAAATGTCCTTTCAATCTCCCCCTTTTTGGTGTTAGATGACAACACACGGATTTGCAATAAAATTCACCATACTATCATGTTTAACAAAAGGAAAAGCTCCCCCTAGATGTGTGCATATAAGTCATTTGCTTTGGAATGCAAATGCACACATATAGAGAAACAAGTTCCACAACAAGGCGACATGATATGTAAACGAAACATTTCATAAACAAGACATATCACAAAGTAGGTTGAGCCTAGAGATAAAAACCATACCTTGTGCATATAAATGTAGATAAAACATCCATATAACCATAGCACAATAATGTAGGTTCAACCATACATAATAGAAATCCATATGTCTTACACTCACATAGTTCACAACACAAGATGCAAATAAGTTCCAAATAACATAAAATGGACACAAGCGCAATAAAATGATAAAAGCACATGCTTGTGTCCAACCCATGCAAATCCCGGAGAGAACCTAATAGAACTACTTCTCCCCCTTTGGCATCGAGACGCCAAAAAGGGAAAAGAGCATAACTACACGAAACCCATGGAGATCACCCGGAGCTTTCTTCCATGTCATCATCACCTTCCCTTTCTTGATTGTAGTCCTCATCGGAAAGGTTCATGGGAGCCTTGCCGGTGTTGCGAGAAGAGGAGGGCAATGAAGTCACATCCGCATAATCCGACCAAGGAAAGACGTCTTCGTTCCATTTCTCAAGAGGGATAGTCTCGGCCGACGAGGAGGAGACAATAGGATTGCCATCTTCATCTTCTTCCGGAGGGGAGTGATACTACCATTGTTGAGCTTGCGCAACTCCTTGATCATGATTTGTTGGTTGTCAATGATATGCTTCTCTCTCACATATGAGGCATGGTTCTCCTTGTGAAGTGCAACATCCATGCAAAGCAACTTTCTCTTCCACCAAGAGAGTTTACTCACTTCCGAGTTCACTTGAGCCCTTCCTTGAAGATATGAGGGAGGGTCGGCATTCTTGCTTCTCCTTCTAGGCATTGGGGCCTCGGTCTCCGCTTCCTCACTACTAGATTGCGGAGGAGGTGCACGAGAGGAAGACGGTTGCTTGGTGTGCTTGCTAAGTTGGTGGAGAGTCCCCTTGGCATGCTTGGTGAGGCGAGAGGTATCGATGTTGGAGACCTTGGAGAGGATGAGCTTCATCACATAAGGTGCATAGAGAGGGTTCTTGTGCTCAAAAATGGCCCAAAGCAATTCACACTTGATGAAATCCATGACATCAACTTCTTGGCCTTCACAATCCGGACCGGCTTGGAGCACCTTGTAAGCATGGTATAAGAGATTGACAAGCCCTCCTCGAATGGCATCCACATTTCCGGCTTGAGGAGCAAGATTGAGCCGAACCATGCGAAGGAAAATGTTGAAGGTGGGGAGGAGGTCTTGATTGGTGCCAACGGATGATGCAACTGAATATAAAGGGCGCAAGCGGCGTTTGTTGTAAGCCACCCCGTCCACATGCATCCTCTTCCCAACACAAGTAGTGGCACCCTTGAACTTGTATCCCAAGCATCTTCCAAACTCCACAAAGTTAGAGGTGCACTTTTGAGAACCGGTCATCCAAGTCATGGTGATATCTTCATCATTATCAAAAACCACTGTGGCAAAGAACTGATGCACAAGCTGAATATCATAATCTTCATGAACATGGAGATGAGCCTCTCAAGTCCAAGCTTCCGAGCAATCCACACGGCCTCTTGAAAATAAGGTTTCTTGTCCAAGCTCTCAAGGCTCAACACTTTTTGCTCACACACCATATGCTTCTCAATGCGGGCATAAATCTCATTCATGATCAGCTGCTGCTCTCTCCTTGGAAACCTAGGATCATCGGTGTTGGATGGCAAGTCATAGAACTGCTGAGATCTCATCCGACGAAACTCGAGCTTCCCCATGCCCAAAACAGTGGTCAAGGAGTCAAAATGAGCTCTCTCGGCCTCTTCTTCATTATCAAACCCACCTAGGGCAGCATGTCTTGTGGCTTCTTCATCTATGGTACTCTGCTGTCTCAGACGGCCAGCGCTGCTGTCAAAAAGAAGCTTGTCCCTTGTTTGAGCACGGATGACTTTTCTTGGTGATTTTCAGGATGTTTCATGGAAGCCTTTGTCCTCTGCCACCTGTGAAATAACAGAATAGGAGAAAAGCATGGGGATAAGCTTGCATGTCCAGGAACCAAAGAAGAAGTAACCAAAGAATTCTGGGCACAAAGTGTCTGATCTACACCGGAGTTTCCGGCCTCAGGGGGCGGAGATTCCGGCCCTGACCGGAGTTTCCGGCCTGGAAGACCGGAGTCTCCGGCCCTGAGATGGGGAACCTCGATTTAGTTCAAGAAACTTTGTGCTGAGAATTCTAGGGTTAAATCTAGGATACACCTTGCCATCTAGAAGATTCTACACCATGAAAAACTAGGGGAACTACTCTCCAAACTTAGATCGAGGTGAAAAACCTAAGGAGAGAGAGGAGGTACCCTTTTTGTCCATGGTGCAGCCCAAACGAAGGAGAGGAAGGTCCCCTGCGTTGGTGAGGAGGAGTAGGCCGGAGGCACGGCGGATTCCGGCGGCGGGGAGCAGCCGGAGCGGCACTTCGAGGCGGCGGCGGCAGCAGGGGAGAGGTTGGGGGTCGGGGGTGTGTGGGAGTTGTGAAGTCAACCCCACCCCGATCCCCTTTTGGACCCCTGCGAGAACTGCCCAGACCGGAGTTTCCGGCCTAAACACCGGAGTCTCCGGCCTAAGCCAGAGATTCCGGGTTTAGGGCGGAAACTTCAGTCAGACCGGATATTCCGGCCCAAAGGACCGGAGTTTCCGGCCCCACCAACTCAAAAATGCCAGATTTTGTTGTTGAACATGCAAGATGCAAGAGGAGCAAGTTTTCAGAAGGGATAGGCCTGGGATGGAACACAAAGTCACTGGAAATGGTACTTCACACTCAAACTTGGTAAGAGGCACAAAGAAAACATTAAGAAGCATCATTTGAGTGTGTTTTCCATAAAAACCAACGGATAGGCAAAAAGGCCATAAAGCTCTTCACAAAGAAGATGGCGGTGGCCTAAGCCACCATGTATGAGTGTATGTGGTGTGACACCGCGAAGATATATCTTGGGTTCACCGCCACTACTCGTCATTTAAGCTCACAATTCATAAAATGAACAATATAGAGACAAAATGAGTTCTTTCTATCGGCATAATGGGGGGAGGGATAGTCCAATGGATTAGGACCGCACTCCCCCTATGTCCATGCCTACACCTAAACCAAACAAATAGCTAAGATATAGGTGTGTATGCAAGATACTCAAGCGACGCTCCCCGAATCGATGATATTTAGCTCATGCCTCAAATAAGTGAACCTTGCTTCATCAAGTGGCTTCGTGAACATATCGGCAAGTTGGATCTTCGTGGGAATATAACCAAGCTCAATATCACCCCGGATGATGTGATCACGGATGAAGTGATAGCGAATCTCAATATGCTTCGTTCTTGAGTGCTCCACCGGGTTGTGGCCAATCTTGATAGCACTTTCATTGTCACATAAAAGAGGCACTTTGTCACAATGGACACCGTATTCCTTTAAAGTTTGCCTCATCCACAACAATTGAGTGCAACAACTAGCGGCCGCCACATACTCGGCTTCGGTGGTGGAGAGAGATATGCAATTTTGCTTCTTAGAAGACCAACTCACCAAGGACCTACCAAGGAATTGGCAAGCCCCGGAAGTTGATTTCCTATCATCCTTGCAACCGGCCCAATCCGAATCCGTGTAACCGGCAAGAGAGAATGTTGAGCCTTTAGGATACCACAAACCAAACCTTGGGGTATGAACCAAATATCGAAAGATTCGAAGAACCGCCGTTTGGTGGCTTTCTTTGGGAGCCGCTTGGTACCTTGCACACACTCCTACACTCAACACAATATCGGGTCTAGATGCACAAAGATAAAGCAAAGAACCAATCATAGAGCGATAGAGTTTTTGATCAACATCCTTATCTTTACCCTTTGGATTAAGTTCAAGATGACACTTGGTGTCCATAGGAAACTTCTTCTCTTTAGCATTTTGCATCTTGAACCTCTTGAGCATGTCTTGGATATATTTGGCTTGAGAGATGAAGGTCCCTCCACTCAATTGCTTGATCTCAAAACCAAGGAAGTACTTCAACTCTCCCATCATGGACATCTCGAACCTATCGGTCATAAGCTTTGAAAATTCATCATTAAAAGCTTTGTTAGAAGAGCCAAATATGATATCATCAACATAAAGTTGGCATATGAAAAGCTCCCCTTTAACCCTCTTGGTAAAAAGAGTGGGATCGATTTGCCCCACTTCAAAGCCACGGTCTACCAATAGCTCTCTTAGGTGCTCATACCAAGCACGAGGTGCTTGTTTGAGACCATAGAGCGCCTTATCAAGTTTGTAGACATGGTTAGGGAAGTGTGGATCCTCAAATCCCGGAGGTTGCTTAACATATACCAACTCCTTTAAAGGACCATTAAGAAAAGCACTTTTCACATCCATTTGTTGCAATTTGAAATTATGATGTGATGCATATGCAAGAAGGATACGGATGGACTCAAGGCGAGCCACGGGAGCATAGGTCTCTCCAAAATCAATGCCTTCAACTTGAGAGTACCCTTGTGCTACCAATCTTGCCTTGTTCCTCACAACCATTCCATGCTCATCTTGCTTGTTCTTGAAATCCACTTGGTGCCTATAACATTGAGGCAATCTTTTGGCTTTCCACTAGATTCCACACTTTGTTGCGCTTGAAGTTATTGAGCTCTTCATGCATGGCTTCCAACCAATCCGGATCTTCAAGAGCTTCAAAGACTTTCTTTGGTTCCACCATAGAGATGTGGCTTGATGTTCATTGAAATTTGCCAATTGTTTTCTTGTGGTGACCTTGTTCTTGACATTAACAATGATATTTTCTAGATGAAGACTCTTTCTTCTCCAATCCTTTTTGACTCTTGCTATACGACGGGTTTCGATATCCTCATTGATGCGAGGAATTTCCGCTTGATCATCTTGATCATTTGAGTCCCCGTCTTGACCGGAGTGTTGACCTTGATCATCTTGAAGCTCATCTTCAACAAAGGAAGGAGAGGGTTGATCTTGGTCAACTTGAGGAGGGCCTTGAACTTGTTCTTGGGTAGGTGCATCATTTGCTTCCATAGAAGGTGCAACTTCAACTTGTGATGATGGAGTCTCCACTTGAGTGGAGCTAGGACTTGCTTGAGGAGGCTCATGATGGATTTCAATGGGGCGATGGAAACCAACCCCCATTCTTCTTATTGCTTCTTGAGGTTCCTCATTATCTACATCACAAACATGAAATTGCGCCACTTGGGAGCCGTCATTCTCATCGAACCTCACATCACAAGATTCTATGACTTTCCCAACGGTCTTGTCATAGACTCTATAGGTGTGAGATTCGGCACCGTAACCAACAAAAACACCCTCTAAAGCTTTAGATTCAAATTTAGACAAACGAACACTTTTGTTCTTATAGAAACACTTACAACCAAAAACTCGGTAGTAGGAGACATTGGGCTTGTTGCCGGTGAGCATCTCATAAGATGTAAACTTCTTGCCAACACGAAAGAATAACCGGTTAGATGAGTGACACGCCGTGGAGATGGCCTCGGCCCATAAGAAAAGTGGAGACTTAAACTCCGCCAACATAGACCTTGCCATATCCATGAGAGTCCGGTTCTTCCTTTCGGCTACACCATTTTGTTGAGGGGTATATGCAGCGGAATATTGATGACGAATCCCCTCTTCACTAAGAAACTCATTTAAGGTGTAGTTCTTGAACTCGGAGCCATTATCACTCCTAATGACCAAAATAGGGACATTGTATTGGCGTTGAACAATATTGGAAAAGTCGATGACGGCTTGTTGGGTCTCATCCTTCGTCTTGAAGAAATAAACCCAAGTAAATCTTGAATAGTCATCAACAATCACCAAACAATATTTCTTCCCACCAAGACTAGGTTGAGGCACGGCACCAAAGAGATCAACATGAAGAAGTTCCAAAATCCTCGTTGATGAAATAATGGTCTTGCCCGGATGGGGAGAATCATGCATCTTTCCTTCAACACAAGCCCTACAAAGACGATCTCTAGAAAAAGAAACATCCTCTTTTAGTCCAAGAATGTGGCCACCCTTGTGAAGACTTTGCAAAGTTCTCATGTTGACATGGGACAAGCGGCGATGCCACAACCACCCCACGTCGGCCTTTCCGAATAGGCATATTGCTTGAGTGTTGGTAGACCCCGAAAAGTCTACCACAAACAACTCATTTTCAACATACCCAACGAACATGACCTTTAGAGTCTTGCTCCTCAAGAGTACCACCATATCAATAGTAAAATGGACATCAAAGTTCATCTTATTAAGAGCACGAACGGACATAAGATTGTAACCTAGAGACTCAACAAGCATGACATTTACAAGGGTGATATCCCTTGCAACTACCACCTTGCCGAGACTCTTTACCTCGGCCTTTGACTTGTCACCATAAGAGACGGATGAGTTATTTAGATTTGGTCTCAACTCCGTCATAATCTCCTTGCTTCCGGTCATATGACTAGTGCATCCACTATCAACCACCCATTTCGATCCACCGGAAGCATAGTCCTACAAGAAATCATTGCTTGGATTTAGGTACCCATTTCTCAATGGGTCCTCTTTGGTTAGCAACAAGAGTCTTAGGGACCCAAATAGAGTAATCAATGTAACCATCATATGGACCAACATATTGAGCATAAACATCCCCATAATAATCAACATAAAGAATATAGTTGGGGTTGTTATGCCCCGCAAAGTCACTACGAGTGGTCTTGCCCCTTGTGGCACTACCACCCGCAATGGAAGTCTCGGCTTGTGCGGGCTTGGTCTTGATCTTCTTGTTGTTGCCCACTTTCTTCTTGGGCTCGGCTACATAACCAAGACCCTCCTTCCCTTTGTGTGGTTTTTGCTCAAATAAGTAAGCAATACCCTTATCTTTACCTTTGGGAATAGAGGTCTTGGCACTAACATTTTCTTCAATAACATTTTCATGAACACGAGGAAGAATAGATATGCTAGTTGAGCTAGATTTAGAAAGTTGAGTTTGAAGTTGCTCATGAGACTTGACTAAGAGGGAGTGAGTTGTTTCCAAGGCCTTGTGAGCCTTGTCAAGCTTCTCCATATCCTCAAGAAGTCTAGCATTAGCAACCCCAAGTTCAACTTTCTCCTTTTTAAGCACTTTATATTTAGCAACGACATGATCTCTATCCTTAATGATTTTATTAATGATATCATCATTTTTAGCATCAAGAGACTCAAGTCTTTCCTCAAGGGAACATCTTTCTTCACTCTCTTCATCAAGAGAGGCATTCAAGGATGCTACGGAAGCATTCAAAGAGGCAATGGTGAGAGAATCCTCTCTCTCAATCTTACTCTTTTCTTGAAGAAGTTCTTCGGCCGCACATAGTTGTCTCATGAGAGACTCAACATGTTCCTTAGCTTCACCTTGCAAGTTAGTCATGAAAGTATCGAAAGCAACAAGTTCTTTCTTAATCACAAGACTAGATTGATCACTCATTTCATGCATAGTCTTGGGAGAAGGAGATGATACCTCGGTGACATTAGCCATGAGGCAACGAGCATTGTTGGTGGAGAAGTTCTCATTGGGGGATTCAAAGAGAGAAGATGATGAAGTTGATACAATAGCCAATGCGGCTACCTCTTTAGTAGGTGCATCTTCATCTTCGGAATCACTTGTGGCATATTCTTCTTGTGCCACCAACACAATTCTTGGTGCCTTCTTGAAGAAAGGCTTCCTTGGTCTTGCGGGCTTCTTTTGGATCAACTTTGAATGGTCCTTGGGGATGAGCTTCCCACCATTTTGCTCTCGGTTCTCATAAGGACACTCTCTTATGTAGTGGTTCTTGTCATGACAATTGTAGCACGTCTTCCACTTTGAGGCTAGCTCTTTCTTCCCACTTGAGTTGTTCTCTTTATCAACCTTGGCTTTAGCTTTTGCCGGGTCTTGCCAAAACTCTCTTGTGGCAAGAGCTATATGACCATTTAGAGCCGGTTCAAGATCATTTGGAGCAATGTTGCTTGGGCACGCTTCAACCTCATCAAGACATACCACCTTGGCCTTCAAAGCAAGTGAGGGGCCTTGTTTCATCCCCATGGCCCTAGCACGGCTATCTTCGGCATTCTTGGTGGCAACCTTGGAGGCTTGCACTTCTTGCATAACTTCATTTGATGTCATTTCGTTGTAGTTGTGTCTTCCTTGAATGGCCTTCACCTCGATGGGCTCGGAAGGCAAGAGAGCATTCACATACTTCCTCTTGACATAAGCATCATCCACATAGGTTGCCCCCACATCAAAGAAGGCCTTTGCAAGAGTCTTGAGTCTTCCATACATGTCTTCATGAGTCTCATTGTCAAACATGTAGAAGCCTTCGGCATCATTGCTCAAAGACTCATATCGGTTTCTCTTCATGCTTTCATTCCCAAGAAATGCAACCTCAAGACAATTCCAAGCTTCTTTGGCGGTGGTGGCATTGAGAACATAATGCTTGTCACTTTCACCCACTGAAAGTTCAATCATATGGAGTGCGGAGGCATTGAGTTGCTTTTCGGCAAATTCTCTTCTTGTCACATTGCTTGGATCCGCAACCTTGTACCCATCTTCAATGATCCTCCAAAGCTCGATAGAGGCACTGTTAATATGAGATTTCATTGAGCGTTGCCAACTAGCAAAGGCTAATGCATTAAGCTTAGGTGGAGGACCAATGGGGTTTATGCGGGTGGTGATAGGTGGGTCGATAGGGTACCATCCCGGAACGTTATGGTACTCTTCCTTCCCATCTTCATGCTTGGTAGGAGGAGGAGGAGATGGTTTAGATCCGGAGGTGGTTTCCACCCCCTTCTCATTTTCTTTTTACCCTCCTCGGAATCACCTTCATCGGAGTTAGAGATACCCTCTAGTGGGATGGTTTCCGAAACCTTGGCATTTGTGAGTTTCATGAGCATGTCACGCAACTCATCAAATTTGACATTCATGTCATTCATGGACGATGTAAATGTTGTTTCCAACGATTTGATATCGGCCATGGATGCCATGGTCTCTTTGGCCTTGGCAAGATCGGCCTCATCCTCACTTAGTGTCATACTTCTCTTAGGCGGTTAAGCCCAAAACAAGAGAGCCTAGGCTCTGATACCAATTGAAAGGATCGGTATGACACCTAGAGGGGGGGTGAATAGGTGCTACTCCAATTTTAGTCTTTTTCAATTAGCTTGACACAAAAGGTAAATTCTCTAGATATGCAACTACGGTGAATTTACCTATATGACAAGCTAGCAACTAAGCACGATATAATAAGGCGGTAAACAAGGATAGAGGTAACCGAAGTCAAAGCACGCGGAGACACGGATGTAATCCCGAGTTCCTCCTTTTTAGGGGAGTACGTCTCGTTGGAGAGGTGTGAACCAACACAATGGTTCAACGGCCACAAAGGCCTCACCCTCTTCTCCGGTGAACCGCACCACAAAGGTTTGGTTCACTTCAACTATCGGAAACCTTCGAGGCGGAGTCCGGAGCCTTTACAACAACGATTTGGGGCACAACCCACAAAGGATTGGGGGCTCCCAAACAGCTACAATCTGTCACAAAGACAATCAAGTGAGTACAATAGGGGGCTAGGTTTTCCTAGTGGAAACCCTAGCTAATGGTCCCTCAAGTGAATGAGGGGGAAATGACAAACGGCTCGGTGAAGATGTAGATCGGGGCCTTCTCCTTCAATCCTCCAAAGATCAACAAGTTTGGGTGGAGGGATTGGGAGATCTAGTGATTCTTGAGCTTGCAACAATGGGGATCTTGATTTCTGGGCGAGCTAGCTGGCTGGAGGTAGATGGAGGGGTATATATACCCCTCCCAGAAAAGTAGCCGTTGCAGAGAAGAATCACACCGGAGTTTCCGGTCCTAGTGACCGGAAACTCCGGCCTGCAGGGGCCGGAAACTCCGCCCCACACCAGGAGCTGAGCAACTTCTTCACGTCTGAGACTTGGGCCAAAACTCCGGTGTACTGGGGCCGGAATGTTTGGCCAGGGGCGGAAACTCCGGCCGTGGGGGCCGGAAACTCCGCCCCACACCAGGGGCTGAGCAACAATTCAGCAGCAGAACTTGGGCAAAGACTCCGGTGCCCTGGGGCCGGAATGTTTGGCCAGGGGCGGAAACTCCGGCCCACACCAGGGGCTGAGCAACACTTCAGCAGCTTTGCTGTTTCTTCGAGGAAAGTCCAGGGACCGGAAACTCCGGCCTTGGAGGCCGGAAACTCCGGCCTGAAAAGCTCCAGAAACTCTTTTCTCTTTTTGGTGTTGATGCACATGTTGTATACAATAAAACCTGCATCACTTATCACCAGATTAAAACATCCACAGTGTTGTTAACTAACACACAAAACTAAGAGATCACAAAATGTCCTTTCAGATGGGTCCTCCATCTTTTTCTGGACAGACAGGTGGCTGTCCGGTGGGCGTGTAAAGGACGTGGCCCCACACCTCTTCATGAAAGTGCCCAGGGGCACGCTCTGCTCCCGCCGAGTTAGAGAGGGGCTCGCAGGTGGATGGCTAGACGATGTTTCGCCAGACCTAGACGTGCGTGAGTTACGCGAGTTGCTATCCTTAGCGAACAGTGTGGCAGATTTTCCTCTGACTGAAGGGGTCGCAGATGAATTCAGGTGGAACTGGGAGGGCAATCACAAGTACTCAGCGCGATCGGCTTACAGAGCCCTCTTTGAGGGCAAGATTGGGCTGGCGGGTGCGCAACAGGTCTGGTGCTCCCGAGCGCCCAACAAGTGCAAGTTCTTCCTATGGCTGGCATTGAAGAACAGATGTTGGACTGCAGACCGCTTGGGGCGGAGAGGGCTGCCTAGACCGACCGTCTGCCCGCTGTGTGACCAAGTGGGAGAAGACATAGACCACCTCCTCCTCGGGTGTGTCCTCTCTAGAGAGGTTTGGCACTCCTTCCTGAGCAAGTGGGGTAGGGTGGACTGGGTCCCTGCACATGACGATCGTCTTGTGGATTGGCTATCAGCCAAGGCCTCGGGAGGTCGAGATGAGAAAGACTTGTGGACGGCGATCAACTTGATTTGCTGGACCTTGTGGAGACATAGAAACAGTGTGGTCTTCGAAGGTCACATGCCTTCAGTTCAGACTGCCGTTAGTATGGTGGAGGCCGAGGCTGTCCTCTGGTGGGCAGCGAGGATGTTTAGGGGTAGTTTAAGCCCTGTAGACAGGTGGAGGGTTGGCGAGTGACCCTCTTTCTTTTTGTTGGTGGATTGGCGTTTTTTGGTGCATGTGCCTAAACGCGTTGTAAAGGCCGCTTGGCCTCTCCTTCTTGAAACCGATGTGTCCGCTTGGACGTATTCTTAAAAAATATGATATGATGAATAATAATAGTAGTATAATCTAGAGACTTCAGTGCGAACAAATAACTGAGTGGAATCTTTGAAAAAACGAATCAAGAAGAAGTAGATCATGCGGGAAACACACCATTACGTACCTCGATTAGCTTCTTGATTTGAGGTATATGAAAATGAAGTCTCTTAATTTTATGGAGGTGATTTACTTAGTTGTTTCTCAGTACATAGCTCTGAAGGAGGAATATAATGCCTAAGATGATTGTTTCTAGAACAAAACTTCATTGCTCGCTTCTCACGTTTTTTCTAACGTAGTCAACTGTCACTAAAATGTTGTGTTGCAGTTCATTCTTCTTGGTGAATCCATTGCATTTGGTCAGATGTTAAAATGTTGTGCTATCATTCTGCTGTTGCGTCATTTGTGATTATCTATATCATGGTAAGGGTCGAGTCCAAGGTTTTCCCCTTTGTAGCGTGCCCTTGGAGTGTACTTGCTCAGCTGCTCACGTCAACATGTAGGCTACTCATGGTTAATTTCTGGCACCTCTCATCCGTCAGTGACTCTGTCTAGAGCTACATCAACAAATCCGTCCGTGTGTCTGAGGGGATCGAATTTATGTGCTCTGATGTCTGCAGATCCTGAATTTCTTTTCTCTGAACTTAACTGAATGGGTTCTTATGAACCTGGGCTACCCCCGCCCGTTCAGAATACGAAATTGGGCTAAGCCCAGCTCAAATTCATTCCCCTAAAAGATAACGACCGTCGAGTCGTCGACCTGACCTACCTGAGCTTCCTCCGCGGCCGCCACCACTCGACACTCCTTCGACGGAATCGAGCTCCCGGCCGGCGACCATGGCAGCACTGCTCCCGGATGAGATTGTGGTCTGGGAGATCCTCGTCCGCCTGCCTCCAAAGACCCTCCTTCGTTGCCGCTCCGTCTGCCGCGCCTGGCGCCATGCCACCTCCGCCGGCAGCTTCCTCGTCGCCCACCACGGCCGCCAGCCCACCCTCCCGCTCCTCCAAGGCCACGACAGATATTTCCTGGACATCATCCCCTTCGACCACCGGATAGGGATCACCGCCGCCGACCAGCTGCATCCCATCGCGCGGCTGCAAAATGGCATGCGCCTCCTCGACTCCTGCGACGGCCTGCTCCGCAACATCATCAGGCGCCAGGCCGCCGTCTGCAACCCGGCGACTCGTCAGTACGCTACCCTCCGGCAGGCCAACGGCTTCAGGGCGCTTGTAATTTACCCGCACCGCCCTACCGGCGAGTACCGGCTACTGCTATACCCGGACAGGTCGATGGAAGCCGTTCAAGCTGGCTACCACGTCCTCACACTGGGCTCCTGCCTGCCGCCGAGGCACGTCGGCTGGCCCGAGGAGGCGAGGGGACTGGTATACCAAACAAATGTGCTATTCCGAGGTAGCCTGCATTGGTACCCACAGCAGCAACCGGAGATCGGCGAAAGGGGCATCATAACGGTGTTCGACACCACCGCCGAGTCATTCCGGCAGATGCATGCTCCGCTTCTTCCTCCCGGCGGTAACGATAGCCTGTTTCAAATGGATGGCATGCTCGCCATGGCCAGCTCTAATGATGCAGGGACGTTCGTTGGTATTTGGGTCTTGCAGGACTACGAGAGCGAGGTCTGGACCTTCAAGTGCCAGATTCGGTTGCAGGTTAAGGAAATAATGGCGTGGTTCGACAAGGTCGACGTCACGTCTTCGGATGATGATGCGCGCATCCTGGTCCGGTTTGGCAATAGGCTACTTCAGTTCGACTTTGATGGCAAGTTGGTCGCCACTTTCCATCGCAAAGGGCTTTGTTATGATTCGCTTCGCCTCAAACAAAGTCTTGTTATGCACACCTTTTTTCCTGCACTAGAGGGTTATGCTGTGAACAATCCTCTTTTCATCTCAACTTCTCAAGGTCGCTGAATGAGCTGGTATTTCTTAACATTCTAGATGTTTGTATCCTTATTATGCGTTGCAGGATATATGAATTTTATTGCACACAACTAGCTTCTTTTTTGATGAAAATAAAGTTCACTGTTATGTAGTTGCATGAAATCTACGATACCAAGTCATTATTTATGTGTGTTTGAAGTATGTGCTTAGTAAATATAGCCGTGCATCTATGTTCTTTAATTGGATAACTGACAGGTTTTGTACCTAGACATCTAGGGGTATTGTCAATACTTATCAGTTGGTAATCTACCTGCCTGCCTCATGACTATTTCTTTGACCTGAAGAATTTAGCTCTGCCTATATGTGAAAGTCTTATTTTTTCGAGAGAATATATGTATTGTGCTTCTTAGTACTGAATAATTAGCGATGTACATGTGTTTGGGGTTTCTTTGTTCTCTTCTTGCTAATAATGAAATATAGCAGACTTTCCTCACTAGCAGAGAAGTATTTTTTTCTGTATTTTTTTCTTGAAAACAAAAACTCTTGTAGTATCAAGTTAGTAACGATTTCCTTGTTGCAATATTGGTCGATCCCACAAATCTAACGGAAAAGTATGCATGTTTCCTGTGTGGAACCATCTCCATCATCTTACCTCAGATGCATACAGTGCTCCATGTGATTATTTCATGCTCATGGTACATAGATGTAACATGTGCTCAGGTCCCAGGTCGTGTTCATGTGTGGTTTCGTTGCATGCTCATATTTTATACTCCGCAAGTCCATTTCAATCACTACTAACTGAAAGCAAAATTATGTGGCGATGCAGTTATGCTGGATGCTGTAACTCTTAAGTTACTATGCAACTTTTCGAGTATACCAAGTATCTGATATAGCAATTTGATCTTACTTCTGTGTATAAATTACATTTTGAATATCAAATCAACATCCGGTACAGAGAACCGGTGTGGTGAAACCTCGTGCCGACTCTGTCACCACAAATTTACCTGACTAGCTGGGCCACATCGGCCGCCACCCAACTTAAGCCTTAATCTAAGACGCCATATTTATTTCATGATTATTCTTGTCAACACCCGAAACAAACACGCCATAATTTTTTCACTCTACAACTCCATATATTTTCCAACAACCAATTCTATCTAAATACTCAGGATTTAACCATTTCATTACTTCCTTCATGCTAACCCATAAACAAAACAAACTTTTATCTAAAATACAGGGTGCAAGCATGATGCCCAGTTGCTTTCTACTTTAGGCGACACCAAACCGCTTGATTATCCAATCAACAAAACACTTCTACGTTTAAACTAATCCACTCCTGATACATGACAACCAAGGAGGCCGCATTGGATTACCAGATCCATTACAATTATAGATGTCTGATTTTTCTTCATAAATTTTTACAAAAGGCTTAAAGTTCAATGTTTATTTTAAGACTATTCACCACTTTCACCATCAAGTTTTTTTTAGGGGCCACTTTCACCATCAAGTATTACCCATGAGAATCACTAGAAAAATGTTCCTTTGGAAAGGGAAACTAGCGAACCATCTCGTGGCGACAAGTGTCGACTTCTCCTTCGTGTGGTTCCAACAGTTGTATCTAGATACGCCAAGTATCGCAACCAGATTAAAAGTGGGGAGCAGGAGAGATAAATGGACACGAAGAGGTGGGAGATCCAGTTTTGCCTTTTATTTTTTTTAACCGAAACTTCAAAACGAAATATGTTGAGATGAACTGTTTTCATTTTTGAACTTCTCGCGTCGAGATATTCAAAACTAGATTCCATATTGATAGGTTTTGATAAACTTTTTTTCCTCCTAATTTGTACTTCCAGTTATATATGGTCCGTACTTCCAGTAGCAGCGTGCGTGTACAACCAGTAGTATCGCATGGGTGTACATATATAGCATCATGTACTTTTAGTACCAGCGTGCATGTACATTCCGTAGCATCGTGTACATCTAGTTGCAGTGTGCGTGTAAATAGACAATTCTGTACATTTAGTTGTACCGTTGGTGTACATCTAGTAGCATCGTGTACATCTTGTAGTGTATATTTAGTAGCATTGTATACATCTAGTAGCAACGTGAGTGTAGTAGCAACTTACATCGAGCAATAGCAACATGAGTGTACATGCTGTAGCAACGTGGTTGTACATATATGGTTGTACACCTTTTTTAATCTAGTTTGTACAAAAAAATCGTTTGGTCGCCGTCCGTTATATATACTGGTTTCATTGGTTTCCTGTACATCTGTCCCCGCCAGCCACCAGCCACGAACATCTGCCCCCACCAGCCAAGTACACGTGGGCTTTGGCTTCCTTGATCGTAAGTCGTGACGCTTGGATGCCTCATGTGAGCTCTTGTACATCTGCCCAGCAAACCACGTACACCCGGGGCTTCCGTTCGTCAACGATCGATCGCGGGACGTGCGCGTGCCGCTGGACGTATGCGACTGCGGGCTGGAGGACGTAGCGGAAGTTTGATTTTGCTATCGGTCGATCGGAGCTACCGACACGCGTCCGAACGCGGGAGATCGCTTTACCTTCGCGAAGATATCCCTTCGCGTAGCAATACCCATCACCCATCTCTGGCGACTTCCCTTCACACTGGCCAGAGCCTGTGCAAAATTTCCTCCATGTGGACTTAAAGTCTTAAACTAGGCCAGCTCGCCCGGGACACGGCAATTCGGCTCATGGGTGCAGATGCACCTATTATGTAAAAAATATATTATTTTTTAAAATGTCAAAAAAATTTAGAATTTTTTTTGGATGTACATCATAACATTTTGTGTTAGTACAAAAAGTGTCGTGGAGTAAAAACTTTTTTTGCAACCTGTGCAAAAAAGACAACAAAATGTCTCGTACAAAATCATTTTGACGCGTCCAAATTTGTCTTTTTTGCGTAGGTCACAAAAAATGTCTTTTCATCACAAAACTTTTTTTGCTAACATACTATGTCGTAAAGTACATCCGTAATTTTTATTTTTATTTTTTTGACATTTTGAAAATTGTTTTTTAGCAATGGGTGCATCTGCACGCATGACGCGAAATAGATTCCCGAGCTCGCCCGGCCCATCCCATGTGCAAATGCCAAATTACCGGCCCGGATACGCTCGCGAGGGCAAAAATGTCATTTAAACCCTAGCTGAGGGCGCCCTGGTATCTCCCTTCCGCGTCTCCCTCCTTAGGCTTTCCTCGGCGGCGGCGGCGAACACTTGATCTCAAACCCGGCGCGCGCGCACCCGTCGTCGTTCGTCGTCGTCTGTGGTTCTCGTCGCGTCCCGCAACCATGGTGAGCATCGCGCCCCCTGCTCTAGGCTCTGCGATTGGCCGTAGTGATTGTTCTCTGTGTTCCCGGAAGTGCGCAGTGTCGCTAGATTCACATGAACCGTGACGCTCTGTAATAGGTTGCGGCTCGGTTGGAATTGTTTCCGCGGTCTGAGAGAAATCCAGTTCTCTTCCGATCATCCTGGCTTGTTTGGTGAGCAGGAACTGTAATGTTAGGCTGTTAATCCCATGGAACTGCGTAGGATTACTTATTTTTATTGAATTGTATCTTGTTGATGCTAGTAGTAGATGTGCAGTATGCCCAGAAGAAGAGACGGTGATTGAGCTGTTCTGATTGGAGACCCTTGCATGTGTCGGGGCTTGGGTGGATTAACTTAGCTTGTCTGAACAAAAAATGGTTTTTGACTTTTGATGGATACCCTGGTCCCAGCCTTGTTAGTTGAGTTGACACGGTTACTCTCAGTTCACACATTTATTCTGGTTATTGCTTTCAAATTAAGATCATCTTATCAGATTTTTTTCACTGTGAGCCACATCTTAGGTTCCAGTTTAACAGCTCCTTCCAGAATTTAATCATTTACTGAAACCTTAATCAGCAACTAGTGACATAGCATATGCATCTTACAGCTGAATTACATATTTTTCGTATCAAGTTAAGATCATCTTATCAGATTGTTTTCACTGTGAGCTGCATCTTAGGTTCCAGTTTAACAGCTCCTTCCGGAATTTAGTCATTTACCAAAACCTTAATCAGCGACTAGTGACATAGCATACGCATGTTAGTATCAAGTTAGGTTAACAAAAATGTGCTGCTTAAATCAAGAAATGTTCTTTAATTGTGTTATTTTCATCTAAGTCAATTGTGTTTTGTTGTTCTAGTCGAAGAGGAAGACCAGAGAGCCCAAGGAGGAGAACGTCACCCTTGGACCGGCTGTCCGTGAAGGAGAGCATGTCTTTGGCGTTGCTCACGTCTTTGCATCCTTCAATGACACCTTCATTGTAAGTATTTTCCTTTTCATGCTTATGCCATGGATCTCATTGGCATTTGTTGATATAGATGAATCTCATTGGCGTATGAATATTGACTGTTAATCTCAATCTGCAGCATGTGACTGACTTGTCTGGGAGGGAAACCCTTGTGCGTATCACTGGTATGCATCATTATGTATGCCATTCCTTGCATTATTAGTACTCCCTCCAGTCCACTAAAAGTGTCGTGGAATATCAATGTACGATGTACAAACGTATAGACACTTTTAACAGACCAGAGGGAGTAGCAGTTATTGCTATACATAATTGGTGTTCACTGTAATTCCTTTAAACTATACAGGTGGGATGAAGGTCAAGGCTGATCGTGATGAATCGTCACCTTACGCTGCTATGCTTGCATCTCAGGATGTTGCTGTACGTTGCAAGGTATGCATTCTGAGAAACCAAGGCTTCACTTTCAACTGGTCTTATTGCCATAAGTCTTCTGGTCATATTCATTAGACTGATCTGGCAAGCTATGATGAATGTTTGTACTTGATTAGGACTTGTGCTCTAGCATATTTATTAGACTAGTGTGAAACTTATTATGATTTACTGTTTGTACTTGATTATGATGTAGTCATGTGGTTCTTTCTGATGATCTGTTATCTGAGATTTGTATCTTTTCCTTCCAGGAGCTTGGCATCACCGCACTGCACATTAAGCTGCGTGCCACTGGAGGCAACAAAACCAAGACACCTGGACCTGGAGCGCAATCTGCTCTCAGGGCTCTTGCTCGTTCTGGGATGAAAATTGGGCGCATTGGTAAGAATAACTTGTGTTACAGTCCTTGTGGAAGAATATTTGTGTTATGTTATTGTACACTCTGCATCAGTCTGACATGAAAAAATTGTCTCGGTGTTACAGAGGATGTGACTCCGGTTCCCACTGACAGCACCCGACGGAAGGGTGGAAGGAGGGGAAGGAGGCTGTAGATGTCTTCTTCAGGCTATCTTTGCATCTCCTATTTTGGCAACCCAAGAGCTTAATCCTCTGTGTGGTCCCTACTCTTCCAATGCACATCAGAAGGGGCTTTAAGTTTGCCCCGTTGAGGATCATTTGATGTTAGTCGAACCTATTATGTTGCTGGGATGCTATTTTTGGTTCAGAAACCTGTCATGTTTATCCGATATTTAGATTTTCAGTCTGTTGAAACCTTGAAATGCAGTGATCTCTTGTGTTGGATGAATTGGTGTCTCTTTGTGCTGTATCAATCGCTAGTTCATCGTCTAAGGAGTTCTGTTACAGTGATCTATCTGGTGTGCTTAATTCTCTGCTCGGTGAGTGACAGTCAGGTAGTGTTTGTCTTGCTGTACGTTTTTCCATTCTCAGGGTAAATGTATTTAGCCTGGTAGCTTTAACATTAATCTTTTATTGTAACCATTCTAAACAAATAGAAGAGGCAAAACCACTTTAAAAAAAGCAGATCAACTAGAAACAGGACCTTGGACCTTATCCTCTCCCGCTACAGTAACCAGAGAGGCGATTTCTTGGTCTCGCCTGTTCGCCCACCTCGCCGGCGAGGATCCGGTGGCTTCCCCATCCCTCCGACGGCCGCTTCGGTGGCGGGAGGGTGGGGGAACCCCGGATCTCATCGTGTACATAGCATAGGGTTGAGTAGGTATCCAGCCGGCGGCGTTGGGGAGACGGCAGCGCGGTCGGAGTGGATTTTGGTGGCGGGATTCTTCCTCTTCGGCGGTGGGGCTCCTGGTAGCTCCGCCGTGGATTTCCCGTCAGATCCTCGCTCGCAATTCCTCAGAGCTGCTGTGCGGGGCTTCCCCTCGCCGGAGTCCGAGTTGCGGCGGCTCTGGGTGTTGCTAATAAGGAAGATTATTCTGGTTTGTTGCAAGGTGGTGGCGACGACGACGCAGGTGGAGGTTCCTGTGGAGCCAAGCTTCGTCGACTTCCCAGCCATGGAGGGGCTCCTTCTGTTCCAAGGCGTCAGCGAGGAAGGAGTGGTGGCGGCGCGCCGGCGATACGTTCTGTGCTTCGTCTTCGACACCGGGATCCTGAGGGCCTTGTTGTAATTTTTTTCTTTGCTGGATCTCTCTGTAAAAGACCTTGTGCAATATCAGTTAAACTTTCCCGCAAAAAAAAAAAAAAAAATTGAAGAGGCAAAACCACTTTACAGTATAGGTTAGTGTCTCGCAATTTATGCTCGCACCAAAGGGCACTCCTATGGCCAGCATGGCATATCCAATGCCGGCCGCAAGAGTGATGATTAGGCTTGCAGTCACCCGAGCAGCACCGCTAGTTGAGTTTGCCCCGTCAGCACCTGGTGTGCTGGTGGATTCGGATGGTTGCTGCGCACGCCTCCAGGGGTACCAGAGAGGGGAACGATCATGTCATACTTGACTGCATCTGGGAACTACTAAGTTCTATTACCATGTAGAGGAGTACTTGTTGTTTGCACTGAACCTACTGTATTTTTCTTAGCATGACTGATGATCATGTACTTGACCTACTGTATTGAACCTGTGTTAGTTTGTATGAAACCTGTGGAAGTATTTAGTATGGAAACTGGGATGTTTCGAACTGAGTCTGTGAACCTGTGTGTTTTGATCTTTGATCTTATTGCAGTGTCATGTTTTGATCTTTAATCTTATTGGAGTCAGTCATGTTTCAACTCTGTCATCACAACCCTTCTTAATCTAAGCTTGTTTCTGACGACGAATGGATACGGATCCTACTCGACATAGGCTGCATGGAGGCAAGAACTTTTGCTGCAAGATAAATTGTGGGGCAAGCTGAAGACTTAGGAGTTAAGACGAGATCAGCCTGCAGGTTAAGTACATGGCCGGCGGCAACGAGGCAAAGACAAACTCGCCGTCGTTTTCCAGTCCTACTCACTCGTGAAGCGGGAGGCCGGTCTAAAAGGCGCGCATGCACTTTGTACACCGACCTAGAAAAGAGCCTCGCCGCCGGTTTCTGTCGCCGTCGGCCCGCCACCACCCGAGTAAATTATGCTCACGGTGGTGGGAGCAGGTGCATGCATGCCGCCCCTCTTCTTATACCGCAAGTAAACGATGCACTTTTTTTGATTCTCGAGTACCTATAGCCGTCGATCATTTCAGTTTGTAGCCCGACCGTACTATATTTCGAAGAAACTTTTTGGAATGCCAGTGATTAATCGGTTCTCACATGACTGAAAATATCGGAATGCTACTTTCTATTTCTGAAATAAGACTATCATAGATGTTCTTTGACTTTGTAAAGAGAGTAACAAGCTGAATTCCATTGCGACATTTCTTTTTTGAAATAACAAGATCATAAATTCGCAACCATGATAACTTGGACTCGGGTGGTAAGACAATGTGCGATTGGTGTTGATTAAAAGTGCACCCGCAAAGCTTCTAATTAAAAAGAATAGACTGATTTTACAAATGAAATGTACAAATAATAGAGTCAAATGAATGCATTTACACTTCTTTAGAACATCAGCTTGCGTGTAGTAGATTAGAAGTACAGCCGTCACAAATAAAAGGATTTGATTGATTTCACGCAAAATCCAATCTAGTCGAACTCTTAGAGAAACGAGCATGTGATCGACACACAAGGGGGTGTTCGGTTGCCTCATCTGAAGGATATTCACATGTTGTAATGCCAAAAACATCGAAGCATATATGTCCACAACCTGGAACTACGACGAACAACTCTCTTGTGGACCAAAAGGAGCCAGGCATCAATCACACCTATGAGTGATGCTTCATGTATAACAAATTTCATATGTGCGTCTTAATGAAATCAATGTTCCACAAGTAATGAGAAAATTGACCCTAGGCATTACCAATCTAACGGTATGGGAGGTGGGTTGTATGGTGCTTAAGTCCAATGAAGACGAGGGCGCTGACATGTGGATGCCGAAAACGGAGGGGGAGATGATGATGTTTAACAAGGGGACGAGATCGGGATAGAGAAGAGTTAATAGCATATAACCTACCAGTTTTCACGCAAAATTTACCGACCAGTCGACGTCCCAATCTCATTTACATACCACATTTTGCTAAAAATTTCTAAGAAAACCCAAATCACGCTCTCATGAGAAGGTGAAGTAGCAAGTAGGCCCCACTTGTCAGTTTAAATGTATCTTGGAACGAACAAGGCCTTGGAGCACCCAACGCCCGAATTACATACCATGCCTGATCTTGGAACGAACACATGAGCGTGTATGTACGCCAAAAGCGCGTGCGGCTCCCACATCAGCTGTCAGTGGTAGATCGGTCCACGTACGTTTGCTTCGTGCAGAGCTTTCGCGCGCAGATCTCCGTTCCCTCCACTATGGCCTTAACCCCTAAGAAAACCAGGCCGTCTCCCTCCCCCTACCTAATCGGAGCTTGCGCTTGCGCGCCCTATATAACCAACGCAAACACGAGCAATGAGACGGCTCCGGTTCACCGTCTTCTTCCCCGGCCGGCTCGATCAACACATCACTACCCTACAGCTAGCTGTTTGTAGCAAGGAAGCCGGAGAGGGCGGCGCGCAAGCTGGTCCGACATGCACAGAGCTTCACCGTGGAACTCTTCATCGTCTTCGTCTTCCCTACGCAGCAGCAAGCGCGCCCGCCTCGACGCCCTCGCCGCCTCCAGCATCATCAGCAAGCTCCTTCCCTGGCCCTCGCCGCGCGGACCGGCCAACCATGGCGTCGCCCTTTCTAGCAGCCTCCTCTTCCTCTTCCGCTTCGTCGCCCCTCTCTTACCTGATCCCTAGGCCTTCTTCCTCCCTCGTGGCGCAAGGCTTCTCGTGCGGCGCTGCTCTGGCGCAGCAGACCGGAGTATACGGTGGCAATGGTGGCTTCGGCGGTGCGGTGCCGGCAGGTGGCGTCGAGGCGGCGGCGGTGAGGCAGACGGGCAGGCAAGCGGGGCACCCGCCGCTGCCGCGCCCGCCGCCGAGGCAGTGCCCGCGGTGCAGGTCCGCCAACACCAAGTTCTGCTACTACAACAACTACAGCCGCAAGCAGCCGCGGTACTTCTGCCGGGCGTGCCGACGCCACTGGACCGAGGGCGGCACCCTCCGCGACGTGCCCGTCGGCGGCGGACGCAAGAACAGGCGCAACGGCCGAGGCAAGGGCGGCGCGAAGCCGCCCTCCACCACCACCTCCACGGCGGCTCCTGCGGCGGCAGCAAGTCATGTCCAGGGCGACAGCGGAGCCGGCGCCCTCGATGCGTTCGTCCCGGCAGACATCCTAAGGCAGATGCTGTTCCAGCCTGCCAGCTTCACGGCCGTCGGCGGGGGCAGTGGCTACAGCATCGACCTGGGCGCGTGGCAGCAAATGGTCGCCCCCACGGCACCACAGCCAGGCGCTGGCGATGTTGCCACGGCCGGAGGGACGGCGCCGACGGCAGATGCGAACCGCGGCGCCGGCGGGCAGTTCTGGAGCGGGTGGCAGGCGCAAGATGAAATACCTGGTTTCGATGCGACTTTCTAAGTACCTGAGCAGTGAGCTTCAGGCCGGGGGAGGTTCCGCCGTCCATCCAGCTGCCCGGCCATGCCAGCGGCGAGACGACGACGTACATGGGTGAAATTCCACGATGATCCGCGCGAAGAAATGACAATCTAAGTTACTCTGTCTGCTACTTTGAGCTTGTATAACAGTGTCAGTATCTATACGTGCTTAACTATATGCGTATATCTGAACGAACGATACGTACTACTGTATGAAGAGTTTGCCTTCTGACCGTGCAAGGTTTGTGAGGGTATTTTTCACTCTGTTATATATCCACATACTTACTAGGGACACTATTTGTTTATATACCACATGTGTATTAATGTTTCCTTTTAATACAGTTATAGCATGATATAAAACTAATCATAAACTTTAATGAGATATAAAATAAACACTTTTTATTTGCCTCTATGGCATATCTTCTACACCGACCGGAGTAGAACATGTTGCCGCTTACCTGGTCGTCGTCGATGAAGTTTTTTCGTCTCCCATGGAGAGCTCGAAAAGGGGGAAATGGTGACGGGAGTGGCGGTGAGAGGAGGGGTGTCAAATAGGGGAGGCAAATCTTGGATAGTGAGCAAAAAAATTCCCGCCACCATTTTCGCCCGCACAAGCGTGCGCGCTTGGCCACGCGCCATCCCCCCGCCTACACGAGCTCGGCTCCGGGACTCCCAATTTTGCCTTGCAGGAGGGTGGCTCTGGAAAAATGGCCGATATGGGCGTTCCTCTCGGGCCTGGCCCAGAGTACTTTAAAGTTCGTGCACATGCAGGCTCGAGCAGGATGCCAAACAGACCAAAATCGTCCGGAGCAGTCCGTTTCGAAGGCCCATGGGTAACCAAACACGCCCTTAATGAATAGCCCATTAAAGTTGTCCGGCCATGGTGCTTTATCTGATGGTAAATCTGCTACTGCTGCATCACTCTCTTCGTGAGAAAATGGAACGGAGAGACGAGACGGGTTACTAGCAGGCTGGAGACATGTAGCAAAGCTGAAAGTAGGGTCTAACTGGACGTCTGGACCGAAGTGCCAAGTCGCTCATTAAAAGATTGTCACAGGGTACTAGCTTTTTCATGTTCAGAGGTGATTGAACCATCCGGTCGAGTCAGAGATGAGATCCTATCGTGCCAATAACCGAATCGTGGCCATGGAGTGGAAATAAGCAGAATTTTCAGTACTGAATTGTCATGATTTTCAATGGAAATTTTCGAAACATATAATTCAGCAAAAGCGCAGTAAAATCATGTCAATTAACACATAATGGCTTGGCGACTGATATAGATGAGGATTACTAAACTAAATAAATTCACAAAGAAGTTGAGCTGATCAAGAGAACCTTCAAGGGACAAGGAAACTGAATAGAAGGAAACTGATGTCGCAGCTTACATCGGGCACAAATACTCACGTCCCATAACATGTTTGGAATGTAAGCAACTCTTGCAGAATTCAAGTACAAAGAAATTTAAGACAATACATCATGCGCACAATATAAAAGTAGGCAACGATAGAGCTGATATCGTTAGACGATAGCCTGCATGTTGGATAAGGTCTTCAATCCATCTTTTCCATTGCTCGCTCCTGTTTTGCTTCCTGTAATTTCTTGCTCATTTCAAGACTGCATCAAAAGGATGGATCACAAAGCAATTATGATACTTGGCAAAAACAAGAGCACTCATGGTTATGAGAGGCACAAATATCAACATAAGTACAATCTGCCAAATTGAAGTTGTGCAGGAAAAAAAAATTAACACAGTCCATGAATAAACAGAAAACGTGGCTATCAATAACATGAAGGGCTCTACTTAAGGCTGACAACTAAAAAATTCTGAAATATAAGACGATCTCCTTCCTACATACTAGTAAAATCTAAAAGCTCAATGACCAGGTACACAACGTGGCATGTGGATGTTTTGTGCCCCTTCTGAGCCATTTTCTGGGTTCTAGCAAGACAGCTAAACAGTTTCAGATCTTGCAACTATATAGAAGAACATATTACATATCCTCATTCAGCTGATCAAACGAAACTGGAAAAAGGCCACATGTATAAATTGGAATTAATAGCTGCAGTGAGTGGTGAGCATGTACTAAATTCAACAAGAATTTCAACTGTGGTATGTTTTCACGACTTAAGTCTTCACAGGATAATTGTGCTAGAGCTGTAACCTTTTGAAGTTACATATAGGACTATGCAAAGACTAACGAAACGAGCCTAGATGGTACCCACGCTGTCCTGATTAAGTAGTGCCTACTTTAAGATTACTAGTAAGACGCCACTGCTAAGCTACAGAAAAGTAGTGATGTGAAATATAGTTCACTCAAGTTATATATCAAATTAAATAATTTTAATGCATTTTTTATCAGGGGTGACCGAGGAGACACTGTTATGCTTGTAGGTTTTGCATGGTCCCATTTGTTAGGGCTGAGACAAGGCTAGAATAGGCGTGAATGAATGACCTCCAACACAGATAACCAGAAAATATAATGGTTCCAAGTCTATTTTCCTGTAATCTTTAGTATTACTAAAGAGGATTTGGTGATTATATGTCGTTTTCCGTGGCACGCCGCCCTTGTCCAGTCGTCGCCGCTTGGATCTGTCACCTCACACACGCCGAGGGATGGGGCCAAACATCACTGATTTGAGCCCACCTCCTCCTCCTGTCCCGATTCAACGCCTCCCTCATGCTAAAAATCGCTAAAGGCCTTCAGTTGACAAGAGAATATTTTCCTTAGTGTTGACGGTCCATTTTTGTTACTAAACAACATCTACAAGTACATTTTCACATTATGTCTTTTGTACGTAGAAAATTTGTATAAATCTACTTCGCATTATATTGCATATTAGATTTGGTTAATTGTACAATGCGAGTTTGGTAAGTGTTAGTAGATACATATGTAGGACTAGATGCTCTACCCTTACATTACTTCACTAAAAACCAGAACTCTTATCAATATTTTAGTTGTCTACAAAAGAGAACAGTTATTCGTTTCTACGCATATATCACTAGTAATGGAGTGGAGATTTGGTGCTCCCGAGCTCAAGTGATCCTACTCATTTAAAAAAAATGAGTTTCAAAATATATCGAAAAACATTCTGGATGTAGGTAATGGTGTATCCCACAACTATGCAAAAAATCAACTTCAAATACTTCGTACTCCGAGCTACATAAAAATAACAAATCACATTTTGTCATTTTTGTGTGGCTTAGAATACAAAGGATTTGAAGATGATTTTTTGCATGGTTGTGGGATACACTATTGCCTACATCCGGATTTTTTCAATATTTTTTGAAACTTGTAAATATTATTTTTTAAATTTTAAAATAAGCTGGATCACGGGAGCTTGAGAGCCGAAGACACCTTTTGCTAGTAATGCCTTTAACTTAGAAATTCACAAATGGATTCACTTGTATACATCAACTCCTACAGAATCGATGAGCTAGAGATTTTGGTGATCTGGAAATGGTAGGATTCTTGTCTACTGTACATGTTTGTAGCTATATCATATTGCCAGGTGTAAAGTATTATTATTTGCAGACATGGGAAACAATGATGAGTTGATAAACATTCTTCTTGTTGATGCCATACCATGAATAACTTATTAATACTAACTTGCTACTTTTCAGGTGATTTTTTTATTTAGAGCTCATTTGGGTTTTAATCCTATAAAAAAAGATTGGCGTGTACTAGGTTTACTAAGAAGAGGGGAAGGGCAACCAGGAGGCAAGATACAATAGTTATTTTTCAAAAATTTGATTGCTCAATTCCTCCTAGGTGTTCTTTTTATATAGAGGCCCAAAATTGATAACATACTTGGTCATGTACACAACATAACATATTTGTTATTTGGTCATCTTATAAATTGTTATTTTCCAATGGGACGAGTTGTGGACAATATGACGCGTAGAGTTACAAAAAGTAATGTTGTTTAGGGATAATTCAATGACAATCCTTGTTTTGACTTCAGTTTGACCAAGCTCCTAGAATTCCCGAGATATTCAAATGCAAATGCTAGAACCTAGACGTAACCTCACCCTTGTTGGAGCTAAACCACTTAGCTCCCTTGTAATAAGGTTGTGCATCACACACACACCTCACTTTTGCACGGCCACACCAGGAATATATGAAGCTCTATATGTCTTCTCAACATACCACACAAGCTTAGTTACATGGGAGGGGTGGTACCCCTATTTATACTTGTACATGACCCTTTAGATTGTTGCCATGTGGCACAATCCAAACCCTACACCATACTTTTAGAATACTCTACAAACTCTAGATATTTCATACTACTCCTAAATATCTCACTCTAGAACATTCCTAATTCTAGAGTTCTCCCTACACACCCCGGATACTTCATGACTAAGCTAACTCCTTCTACCAGCCAACTACATTGACAAGATTACTCCTAACAATCTCCCCCTTAATCTTGTCATATCAACTATCTCCCCTAATCCAGATCACCTGACCATGCACTTCATCTTGTGACGGCCTCACACCACCTCACGCCTAGCAACGACATCACACCTTGCTTGTCAGCCTCACACTGAACTGATGTCGGTCTCACACCGACCTTCCATGTGACAGTGGCATCACACCACAGTCGTCGGCCTCACACCGACTCTTCCACTCAGCGATGGCATCACACCACCGCCATTGGCTTCACACCAACCTTATAGTGACTATGGAATCACACCATAGTGGTCGGCCTCACACGACGCCCTCAACGACGATGGTATCACACCATAGTCGTCGGCCTCACACCGACGCCATCTACGACGATGGTATCACACCACCGTCATTGGCTTCACACCAACCTTTTTAGTGACTATGGCATCACACCATAGTGGTCGGCCTCACACCGACACCCTCTACGGCGATGGTATCACAACATCGCCTGTGCACACTCTCCAACAGTATCACACTGTTGGGCGTGCGCTTTCACCACCCCTCTCACAGGAGTGTTGGCTCATCTTCGACTCTCATCTTCTTTGGGCTTTCCTCACTCTTTCACATCCTCGGCTACCCCTTGGATTTGTTGGAGTAATAGCGACATGTATTCCACGGGGCCAAAGGCCACAATATATAGTACATGTATAGGTGCAAATATGCAGGGAACCCCCTATGTAATAGGGAAACTACATATATAAATATCTCTCTAACACACCCCCCTCAAACTCATGGTGGATCCACAACACTGAGTTTGGAGAGGAAAAAGCTATGTGTGCTCTAGTTTGGGACTTCATGAAGAAGTCCGCCAACTGTAACTCGGAAGGCACATACTGGAGCGCAATAATCTGATCCTGCACACTAGCACGGACAAAAGAAGCATCAACGCCAATATGCTTGGTAAGCTCATGCTTCATGGGATCACGTGCAATACTGATAGCACCTATACTGTCAGACAGTAGAGTAGTGGGTGTCGTAACAGAGACACCAAAATCTGCAAGCAACCACCGTAACCAAGTCACCTCAGCCGTCAAAAGAGCCATAGCTCGCAACTCAGCCTCTGCACTCGAACGGGAAATCGCAGTCTGCTTCTTCGTCTTCCAGGCAATGAGAGAACCACCAAGAAAAACACAGTAAGCAGAAAGTGAACGGCGATCCGAAGGATCACTAGCCCACGTAGCATCGGAGTAGGACTAGAGTTGTAACGAGCTAGAACGAGGAAAGAAGAGACAGAGAGAGACCGTGCCACGAAGATAGCGTAGAACACGAAGAAGGTGACTGTAGTGAACCGAAGTGGGAGCAGAAACAAACTGACTAAGAATATGGACATGATAAGAAATATCTGGGTGAGTAACAGCCAGATAGACGAGACTCCCGACAAGATGTCGATAACGAGTCGGATCAGAAAGAGGATCACCATCAGAAGAACGAAGAGAAATATTGAGCTCCATAGGAGTCTCAACAGTACGATCATCAGTAAAGCGGCACGAGCAAGAAGATCATGAATATACCGTTCTTGGGATATAAAGAAACCATCAGTGGTGGACAATACCTCAATCCCAAGAAAGTAACGAAGCGGACCAAGATCCGACATAAAAACTGCTCACTCAGACGTGCCTTGACGAAGGCAATATACTCAGGGTCATCACCAGTGATGATCATGTCATCAACGTATAGAAGAAGAAGAGTGCGACCACGAGGAGAACAGTGAACAAACAGCGCAGGATCATGAGCACTGGGAGAGAAACTAGCAGCTGTGACCACAGAAGCAAAACGCTCAAACCATGCATGAGGGGCTTGCTTAAGGCCATAGAGAGAGAGCGGCGAAGACGACAGACCATGCCATCTGTAACAGAATACCCAGGTGGTGGTTGCATATAAACCTCCTCACGCAACTCACCATTAAGAAAGGCATTCTTAACATCAAGCTGAGACACAGACCAATGGCGAACAGATGCCACGGCAAGAAGCGTCCGAACAGTGGTCATGTGAGCCACTGGAGCAAAAGTCTCATCATAATCACGGCCATGCTCCTGCTGAAAACCACGAGCGACCAGACGAGCTTTGTACCAGTGCGCTCAAGCGCAGCAATCTCCTCAGCCATGTATTCCACGGGGCCAAAGGCCACAATATATAATACATGTACAGGTACAAATATGCAGGGAACCCCCTATGCAATAGGGAAACTACAATATACAAATATCTCTCTAACAGGATTAACCTTCTTGTCACACGCATGCAGTAGCTTGACCATGTTGCCTTCACAGCTCCAAGACCACCATACCAGCATGCCTCACGCGACTTCAGCTTGTCGTGGCATCGCACCGCCGCCGCCTTCTCTTGGCAGCATCACACCACCTTCTCCTCTTAACAGCATCATGCCGCAACCAACAGCTACCGGCATCACACCGCTAGCAACCTCCACCTCACGCGGTCACTCTCCACATCTCATGGAGTCCATCGTTGCCGCCCTTAGATCTTGAGGCTCTGATACCAATTGTTGGAGCTAAACCACTTAGCTCCCTTGTAATAAGGTTGTGCATCACACACACACCTCACTTTTGCACGGCCACACCAGGAATATATGAAGCTCTATATGTCTTCTCAACATACCACACAGGCTTAGTTACATGGGAGGGGTGGTACCCCTATTTATACTTGTACATGACCCTTTAGATTGTTGCCATGTGGCACAATCCAAACCCTACACTATACTTTAGAATACTCTACAAACTCTAGATATTTCATACTACTCCTAAATATCTCACTCTAGAACATTCCTAATTCTAGAGTTCTCCCTACACACCCTGGATACTTCATGACTAATCTAACTCCTTCTACCAGCCAACTACATTGACAAGATTACTCCTAACAACCCTTGGTATTCAAGAGGTGATTTGAGTCATATTCATATTCCTAGTTTTCCTACTCAAACAAAGAAAAACCTAAATGATCTACTTAAAATAAACTGCCAAATAGGCTTTTCTAGTTGGACCCGAAGAAAAGAAAGAACAAAGATAATGTGAACAGAAGCATCAAAGCCTATGGGTGGTCAGATCATGATCATGCTGACAAGACTGGTTGGCCCCTTATACGTAATAAGGGATCCATAATATATAATTCTGGTATGACCTTTACACAGTGAAAACAATGCGAAAAATCAAAAGTAGACACGCAAAAGGTAGAAAATGAATAAAACTCCATTTAGCTCTATCAACGCAAATTTTATATTTGTTTCGGACCACAGATTTAATATTAAGATTGTAGCACAACAGCAATGATTCCTATTACCTAGCTGCCACACCGTGTAAGATGGTGTTTAAAACATTAGCAAAAAATTTAGACCAAATGTGTAGAATTATACTAGTTCAATATGTCTTGAAGAGGCAAAAGAAAAGTCTAAATGAGAAGATGTTAATAGTGCCAAATTAACAGCTGAATCACCATCCGGTATTGATTGAGTAACCGTTTAGACAACTATAAATTGTTATTTCTTTAAGTGGATGCTGCTATGTTTTGACACAGTAAACAACAGGATTGATTAGCCATTTGGTTAACAATTTTCTATGCTAATTTCCTAGCCATTAATTAATCATCTGCTTTATTGCGTTTGAAACATAAATAACAAGTGAGTAACTAACACTAGGGAGTGCTATGAGACTGAACATTCTTCATGAATGGCAAGGTGGCATACATAAACAATAGTGCGAGTAAACACGAGTCGTAAATACCTTTTGATAGCATCCTTATTGATGTACCGGGTGAACTGGCTGGTGACAAAAGAGTGGCCACAAAAGCTGTTTCTTCTAAACATATTAGTAGTGTGTCCTTCTTCTTTTTCATCGATATAGAGAGTGACAGCCCCCAGAATCTTATTCTTAATGTTGACCTCTACCAACCAATAAATGTTGTAGTTATCCTTCAACATGAAGCAAATGACATTAGGATCAACCAAGCTCATGATAGGAAACTCTGGCAGGATACGTGGAAGCCGCTTATTTATGTCAAGAGCAGCCCAGAACTCGCAGGACCTGATGGTGGCATCCTCATCCCATTTCATTTGCTCAAAGTTGTTCAGAGTCCAAGTTGTGATCTTGAAAGCAGAACCAGAGCGGTCAAACAAACTGCGACCTTCGTCATCACTGATGCTGATGAACTTCATAATGCCAGTGTCGGTGACGCACACACGGCGGGCAGGGTCAGGAACCCCATGGTCAATGTACCGTCGACGCCGATCCAGTCCTTGAGGTAACGGAGCATAACGTGGCGGCCCTGCATCTTTGGCAATTACATCCACAAACAGCAAGCCCTGGTACAAATCAACCCAGCACAAATAGCGATCATCAAAGGGGATAACAATGTCAGTTTGCCAGGAACCACTCATGACAATCGGGGTGCCATTGTAACAAGGTACTGGCAGCTTCTTAACGTCCCATTTGATGTCCGTCTGAGCAGGCCTATGGTGCAGAACCCAGAGGTTACTGAGGCACGTAGGAGCTGAGAACTTGAGGTCTGCCACCGTGAACTCATTATGGCCGCGACACAGGAGACCAATGTCCCCTCTCCACATACACACCTGCTGCTGGTGCTGGTGCTGGTGCGGCTTGTAGTACTGATCCATCACCCGCTCACTCTTGAAGCACGTCGGGACTCGGGAGTCGCACAAGCGAGGGGGCCCTCCTGGGGTGGGACTGGGAGGGGGCTGTGTAGACAAAATAGTCGACGGGGTAACACATGGGATGGCACCTGCCGTCGAGGGGGACGCGCGTCTCGAAAAGTATCGAGTAGCCGTGCGCTGCGATGACGAATGGCTTGTTGACCTTGCTCATCTCCGGCCTGAGCCCGTCCTGCCAGTGGACGTAGAGCAGAGACACGGCCGGGGTTCGGCGACCCTGACTGAGACGGAGATGGGTTTACCAGTGCAGGTAGATGAGATCTCAGATAGCGTCCCGTCAGCTACCTCATCCCCATCCCCCTGGGTGCAGTGGGCGAATCGATCTAGCATCACCCAGGGAATCCGAGAGCCGTCGCAGTTCGCGGCGGAGGGCTTCTCAGCTGGCGGCGGACGACGACGTCGACTGCACTTTCCCATGTCGCACGGCACAGGATGCAAAGTGGAGGTAATTCGGATCTAGGGTTCGGAGTGTTTCGCCTTTGAAGAAGACGAGTGGAAAGAGGTTTTTTCTTTTTCTTTTGAGACTAGTGAACGTGCACGTGCAACGCACGTAGTATAATATTATGACATGTATTAATAGATCATCAAAAATGTTTAATCTACGACCCACAGATAACACCCCTCCAGTAGCTCAAACCAATAGGCTAGCTCTCCCCACCTCCACCTCCGTCGCCGGTGGCCACCTCGGCCACGGCGCAGCCGTGCCGCGTTCCCCCACGGGTCCGGCGCACCTCAAGCCATGACTGTTGCCCGCCGCACTCCGCCGCGGGCCCTACCGGCCTTGGATCCCCCGACCGCCTTCACTTCTCTGCTCCACCTACGCCGGCCGTCTCGCCTTGCTCGTCCTACTCCGGCTCTCACGTCTCTCCTACTCCCTCGCCGGCAACCACACCCCCATCCTATGCGGCCATGGCGGCGCGTCCACCCACCCCTCCTCCTCCAATGCAGCATGCGGCTGCTACGCCCGCCCCCCGCCCATTGATCCGCATCTTTATTGTTCGGCCTGACGCGGTCCGCAGTCGTGCCTCGCAGCCAACACAAGAGTGGCAAGTTGTGCAGAGAGGCCGTCGACGACATCCCGCCCCTCTGCCATCTTCGAGCGCCGGAGTTTCTGCAGGCCATCCACCTCCACCGCGCTCCCATGCCATCTTGCCCTTCAAGGAGGCCCTCTTCGGCCGCTGCTTCCACTGCTTCGACACTGAGCACAGGGTTGTGGGCTGCTCCAATCCCATTAGGTGCTTGCATTGTAAGGTCTCCGGCCACGCCTCTCGCAACTGCCCAAATCGCCATCTCCCCGCTGCTCCATTCCCGCCGTTACCCTACGTTCCGGTGCGCACACGCCTGGTTTTCCCCTTAGATCATCCTGTGTCTCTCCGCCAGCCGGTGCACACTAGGATCCACCCGGCAGGCGGCAATCCCACACCTCCACCGCCGCCTCCATCTCCGCCGCAGCCGCCGCACCTCACCGCCACGCCCACGCCCAACCACACCGAGATGGCCTCCCAGACCGCGGGACAGGATGACGTTGACTCCTTTGTGCGCCGCCCGTTCCGGATGAGGGTGGTTCTGGAGCACACACAGGAGATGTTGGAGGAGGAGATGCGGCTGAGGGCGTCCGCGCTGGTGGTGACCGTCGCGGGCAACTGCCCACATCTGGTGCCTGGGAACATCGCCGAGGGGCTTCTTCAAGACTTTCCCGACCTCCCAGATGGCACCTTCCAGGTGTCCCTGATGCACACCGGCGCCTTCTTCGTGCGGTTCACGGAACCGTGTTGGGCGGAGCTCGTCGCCACACTGCCGGTTTTCCACTTCCGAGGTACACCGCTGTTGGTCAAGCGCTGGACGAGACTGGCGTTCGCCACCTTGCACAAGTACAGGTACAGCGTCAGGCTGTTCATCGAGCGAGTCGCCCCGCAGCTCTGGTCCCTCAGCACCATCCAGCGTGCCCTCCCCGGTTGCCTCATCCACGCCGTCGCCACCGACACCAGCAGCAAGGCAGATTTGTCGTACTACGTCGTCGACGCTTGGGTCGGCAGTCTCCGTGATGTGCCTACGGAGGCGGACATCGATGTTCACGAGCCTGGATTGGGGCCGGACGCCGCCCCGGCCGCGGAAGACGAGGTGCTTGGGCTCGGCGCCGCGCCGCCGAGGATGTTGCGGACCACCGCGCTGGTACACCTTGACTCCTCCATGGTCATCCGCCCTGCGCCTGCCGGCCATTCCCGCTGGTCCGGTGGAGGTGGAGACGGCGACGGCGATGACTTGGAGCCCGAGGAGCGGACTCACCCATGGGCGCATGGGTTCGCCGACGACGTCTGGCATCAGCGGCTTGAGACGGCAGCCTCTGGCGCTGCTGCTGGCCAGCATAGGCCCAGGAGACGTGACGACGGTGGCCAACGTCGGAACCTGACGCCGGCGGGGTTCGCGACGGTGCTTCCTGCTGCCTCGGCTAGTCGGAACCCTAACGGCAAGGAAACGGAAGATGCGAGCCACATGGGAGCGGGCTTGGTGCTCACGGGTGCGGCTGACGGAGGCGACAAGGAGACAGGCCTACAAGCTATGGCCACGACTGTCGCCTCGGCTGAGCCACCGGCTACAGAGGTGTTGTTGCAGCCCGTGGTCAACTTACCTGAACAGGAGCTATTGGGTGACAAAACGGGTGCTGCGAGTTTGCTGCTCGCCTCGCAGGTATCCTTGTTGGGAGAGGATGGGCTGGAAACGCAGACGATTCAGAGCATGCCTGCTGTCCCCACTGAAGGACGTGCCGTCCATGATGTGCATGCTGAGCGGGAAGTCGTCGGAGCCACGTTTGACCAAGGGCAAGACAAGGAAGGCACGGTGATGGGCCTAGCCCATCACGACCCAAATTCAGCGACGGTGGATGTGGACCAAGCAGGCCCTCCGGGTGCTGGCGCTATTGATGTTGCCCAAACTGTTGGGCCTGCGACATGCTGCAACGACTCCATACCAGTTTCCCCATCTGCGGTCTTTGACTCGATGTTGACCCCAATCTGCCCACCGCTCATCCCTGGCGCGCCTGCTCGCCACCGCCAAGCAAGAACCAAGCGCACCCCAGCCATCGCCACTAGGAGGAGCCATAGAATCGAGAATCAAAAGCTGGCTTTTACGGGCAGTGGCAACCGTACCCTCAAGCAGGCTCGCCGCGCCATCATCTCCAAGCGTGGCCTCGCTTTACCGGAGAAGGGAGATGACTCTGATGACGAGATCCTGCGCAAGTACCATCAGGTCTTTGACGATGGCCTCTCCCTAGTACAGAGGGCGGGCCTCACCGCCATGGCAAAGGGAGCGAGGGGGAAGGCAGCGAAGAAGGCCGTAGCCCTGTAAGCGGTTGCGTCAGTTTGTTTTGTTCAGTCGTTTCTAGTTTCCCATGAATTGCAACTTCATAGTCTGGAATGTTAGAGGTTTGAATAGTGTAGCACGAAGAGCAGTGGTGCTAGGCGTGGTCAGGAGACTAAATGTCTCGGTTGTTTGTCTGCAAGAATCCAAGCTTCAGTTCGTGGACTTGTCTATTATCAGAGAGTGTTGTGGTCATGATTTTGACGATTTTGTTTTCTTGCCTGCCCTGGGCACAAGAGGAGGGGTGATTGTTGCGTGGAAGACCACTGAGTTCATCAAGGTCAACCATCATGTGGCCACCAGCTTTGTCACGGTACAGGGCCTGATGGTGAAGTCCCAATGCCCTCTTGCTCTGACAACAGTTTATGGACCTCAATCTGATGCTGAGAAGCTCTCCTTCCTCAATGAGCTTAAGACCCATGTTCAAACAGACCTGCTACCTGATGTGCCAACCATGATCGCCGGTGACTTCAATTTGATAGCTGCAGTTGCTGACAAGAACAATGGAAACATCAACAGAAGAACAATGGAGCCTTTCGGCGTTTTATCAATGAGCTGCAGTTAAAAGATCTATACTTGCATGGCAGGAGATACACTTGGAGTAATGAGCAAGCGGCTGCCATTATGGTTAAGCTCGATAGGGTGCTTATCAATGATGCTTGGGATGCTGCTTTCCCAGGGGCGTTGATGCAAGCTCAGTCATCTGATCTCTCTGATCACTGCCCCCTCCTGCTTGCTACCGACATCAACTACAGATGTGATCGCCGGTTTAAGTTTGAGAATTTCTGGACCCGGAGAGATGATTTCAGTGAGGTGGTTCAGGTGGCCTGGAATAGTTGCACGACGCATGAGAATGCTTTGTGAATCTACACCGCAAGCTTACCAAGACAAGCAAGGCCTTGCAGAGTTGGAGCTCCAATTTCACAAATGATCTAGCCCTTAGAGCAGCAATCACCTCTGAATTAATCATGTAGATGGACAGAGTCATGGACAGCCGCAACCTCTCTGATGATGAGCGTCAATTCGGGGCTATGCTCAAGCTTAACTGCCTTGGCATTGCAGCAACTCAGAGATCCATGTGGCGGCAGCGCTCGCGGATTACTTGGCTAAGGGATGGTGATGCGAGCACTCGTTTTTTCCACGCCAAGGCCACTGCCCGCAGAAGGAAAAATTTCATACCTCACATTGAATTGAATGGTGTAGCTCACACTGAGCAGACAGAAAAAGAAGAGATCATTTGGAACTATTTCAATCAACTGCTCGGCACCAAAACCAAGAGGCCATACTCAATCAACTTCAACCGAATTGGCATCCATGCAGTGGACCTGTCAGCGCTCGAAGAGTCTATTACATTGGCAGAGGTAAAGGAGGCACTAAACGACATGCACTCAGATAAAGCCCCAGGCCCCGATGGATACACTGCGCTGTTTTTCAAAACAACATGGCAGTTCATCGAACCTGATATAATGAAGGCAGTGAAGGCTTTTGAAAACTGTCAAGCTGGACAGCTACACCTTCTCAACTCTGCCACAATCATTCTATTGCCTAAACATGAGGAGGCTGTGCACCCTAAGGAATTTAGGCCCATCAGCTTAGTGAATTTCTTTGCAAAACTGCTGACAAAGATCCTTGCCAGACGGTTAGCAGCTGTAATGGACAGACTGGTAAACCCATGTCAGAGTGCTTTCATCCAGAAGAGGTCCATCCATGACAGTTATGCTTATGTGCAAGGACAGGCTAGGTGGTGTAGACAGCAAAAAATCCCAGCTTTATTCCTCAAGCTAGATATTGAGAAAGCTTTTGACACAGTCTCGTGGGAGTTTCTTTTAGAGGTGCTGGAGGCAAAAGGTTTTTGTAGGAAATGGAGAAACTGGATTGCTAATCTGCTGCAAACAGCTTCCACTAAAGTGCTAGTAAATGGCTGCCTGACTGAGGAAATACTACACTGCAGAGGCTTGAGGCAGGGAGACCCTCTTTCCCCTTTACTGTTTGTCCTAGTCATGGATGTTCTTGCTAAATTGGTTGCCACCTCTGATCAACAAGGACTGTTTTCTCAACTGGGACGTCGCCCTATACCCCACCGCATATCACTTTACGCTGATGATGTCGCCATGTTTATTAGCCCAACACAGCCGGATGTAGAGGTGACAAAGATGATCCTTCACCATTTTGGGGCTGTTTCTGGGTTACACACTAACCTCGGCAAAAGCTCGATCACCCCGATTCAGTGCCAAGGAATTGACACTGACACATTGGCGCTGATGCTTGGCTGTAAATCGGCTCAGTTCCCATGCACATATTTAGGCATGCCTCTGTCAGATAAAAGGTTGTGTAAAGGTGATTTTAACCCGCTTTAGATAAGCTTGCTGGAAAGGCAAAAGGGTGGATACGTGGGCATTTCTCAATGGATGCTAGGCTTATCTTAATTAAGCATGTTCTCTGCGCCATGGTCGTATTTCAGATGATTGCTATTGCTGCACCTGTCTGGCTCACCAAGGCGGTGGACAAAATCTGCAGATGGTTTTTGTGGGCAAAGAATGACATAGCAACGGGAGGGAAATGCTTGGTTAGCTGGAAAACGGTGTGTAGACCAGTTGAGCTGGGAGGCCTCGGAATTTCTGACCTGCAAGCGTGTGGCTTGGCTTTGCGCACTAGATGGCTATGGCAGTCATCGAAGGACACCAATAAGCCATGGCAAGGTCTGCCTCTGCCAGTAGATGACCGGGTGCGTGCCCTGTTCAATGCATCGGTCCATTTCATTTTAGGCGATGGCAAAAGAATCAAGTTCTGGACAGACCCGTGGTTAAACGGCAACAGTTTAAAACACATTGCCCCTTTGCTGTTTGCGGCCTGTACTCGCCGCAACTTAACCATAGCCCAGGCAATGAATGATCACAGATGGACGAGACATTTTCGACATGTCCTGGAGCCTGATGAGCTTTTGCAAGCAATTCAACTCTGGGAAAAACTACAATTGATCATACTGCAGCCCGACATGGAGGACACCGTTAGCTGGCGCTGGAATCTTTCTAGAGTATACTCTGCAAGATCTGCTTATGCAATACAGTTTCAAGGATCTGTGCTCACAAATTTCAGAGCAATTATATGGGCCACTGACACACCACTTCGCTGTCGTATTTTTGCATGGCTGGCGATTAAAGGACGCTGCAATACTGCGGATATCTTGGCTAAGAAGGGGTGGCCTCATGAGGATAGTTGTGTTTTCTGCACTGCATCGCCTGAAACGGCAAAGCACCTGCTCGCACATTGCCCATTCATCATGCAGCTTTGGGCTCTGTTGCTTCCAATCGTGGGCAGACCTCCCTGCTATTTGCCGCAACCTGATCAATCTCTTCAGGACTGGTTAACGCTCACAAGACAATACACTGAGAAGAGTAAGATGAAAGATTGGGTGCCACTGGCGCAGCTAGTGTGGTGGACAACCTGGAAGGAGAGAAATGCTCGGATATTCAATCGTCAAGCACGTAACATGGTCGACATAAAGGCAGCCATCTTTCAGGAAGCGATCCTTTGGCGTTCTGCTGGTAGACACAGAGTTGCTGACCTTCTCCAAAGACCTCGAGAGCCGGACTAGTTTCTAGGTCTTTCTTACTGTTGTTAGATTAGTTTCTTGCTTTGTACATGCCTTTGTGCACATTTTATTTCTCCTACTATAAATGAAACAGCAGGCTCGACTGCTCTTTCCGTCAAAAAAAAATGTTTAATCTCATTATCCAAGTGCCAAGTGAAAACTTACAATATATTCTTTTTTGCCACACGAGAATGATAATAATGTACTTATGAAATATTTAGGTAGGTCGGGCTCAAAATAAGTGCACCGACCACTTCGAAGAATAAATCTATCCCAATGCGTTTGATCAACTCTTGTACAACTCACATGCTTGTCTTGCACGTAAAATATTGTAATCACCAACATAGAAAATTAACCAAAACGTGAAAAGAAGCCACTTCGAAGAATAAATCTATTCCAATGTGTTGCAGCGGTTTTAAAATAATTCAATATATGCTCACACATCTAGAAAGCAATATGATGTAATTTCAACCAATCAAACATCTTATATTTTAGGTTTTGTTTCAGGTTTAGTTCCCTTGTTACATTGTACATCATTCCTCCTAAAAAAAGAAATTAAAATTCACCCCTAATTTCCATTGTTCTTTTTGTGCATCATAATTATCTAGAAGTACAAAATATATGTACCATCATTTAGAAATCAGTACATAAACAATATTTAAAATCATAATAAACTTAGGCTCTCACATGAAACATTCCCAAGTTCTATTCTAAGATGTCATACTTTCCATATGTAATATCTCACAGGCTAAACAGTGGGGTGTTACAAGTAGCCAAACAACAATGATATTACAAATTGAGTGGAAAATGAGAAGCACGGAAGGACCCCATCATATTTATGTACCTACGGCACCCCGCTCAACTCCAATTTTGCGCGGTTAAGAGCATCTTTAACGGCTGCGCTATAGGGCACCACTCTTTCATTATAGGGCATCACTTTTTAAGTTTTAGGGCACAAAAACGCCAGCCGCTCCAGGGGCTGCCCTAAAATGAGGCATGGTTTATGGCACAGCAGCCGTGCAACTCTTTCAAAATTTAGAAATTTGATCATATTTCATAAATTGCAAACTCGGGACTACGACATACATGGTGGGGGGCGTGAAGCCGGGAAGCCGGGGCAGCGGCTCTGGAAGGTGGGGAATCTGTGGGTTGGCCCGACTCCTCTGCCCGCCCAGCTAGTTCTCAACCTCATCGGAGTACTTAGGTGGCGTCTGCCTCGCTGGTGTTTCCTCGGTTGTCCTGTATCTTGTGTGGGTGTGTTGTTCGCTGTTGTAAGTTGGGTTCAGCACTTTGTATCCCTGTCGCCGTATCGGCGTTATTAATTTAATGTTGGGCCTATGGCCTTGTATCTAAAAAAATACATGGCTCAAGATATTTGTAACGTATATAAATTATACTAATTCATTTATAGAAAGCAAAATATTTTTCTCTTGTAAGCATTAACACAAACACCCATAGGGCACACAAATTGGACAATCTATGGGGCAATTGGATCGAATCCCACGTAGTACCAGCTAGCTAGATCAAATTAACCGCTTAGCTGAACAAATAGCAATTGGATCGAATCTCTGCTCAGCTGAAGCACGGGCGCTCGTGCTTGGTGTCCCGCTCCATGCGCTATTGGAGCTGCCGAGGTGCGACCAAGTGATGCAGCCCATGGGCGAGGAGCTGCGGCCGCGGGAAGGCCGGCGACCTCTTCCGCCGTTCCTCCTCTCCCTCACCCTCCGCCGATTCGACGGCCCGTGCCGGGGCCACGCCGGCAGTCACCGGCGACCGATACGTCGACCTCCTCCTCCGCATTGTGGCCACCTACGCGGGCGAGCAGCTCCGCCGGATGTTCGGCTCCTCGGCGTCGAACAGCCGGGACACCTCGGCTCCTCCTTCCTCAGCTCGTCTTCCTCCTCCTGCGTCCGTCCGCCTTGGCCTGCAGCCACCTCGAGGAGCTCGCCGTAGCGTCGGGAACGGACGGCGACAAGGGGAATCAGACGCCAACGCCCTAGGGCGGGCTGGTGGCCGCCGGCCGCTGCGGCGAGGCGCCGTCGGGTACCGGCGGGCGGCGTACTGAGCAGAGCAGAGCTGGGCGGCTTACTCGTGGGTATTCGGTTGAAACAAAAATAACGTTTCGGTATAGGACATGTTGAGTTGCTCAGCATCGACCGGACAATCTGAATCATTGATCAGAAATTGAACGCGTATGATTTAATGTATCCGACACATGTTTGCTCTTTTAATAGTACTAGTTGGCATGTACGTGCAATGCACGTCTTAATAATTAAAAGGTACAATTTACATATATGAATGTGGATTACTTCTTTTGGTGCAAATCAATAACACCACGCATATAGCTGAACAATGTGGTACCATAAGTCATCATCTGCAAGAAACTTATGGCAACACCCATCGAGTGTGCATTAAGCTAATGTTTCACATCACAGTGGAGCAAATTGCGCATGAGATGAATAGCAATTAAGATAAAATAAGCACTGTTATACAACACGAGCTAATGTTATCGTAGACAGAGAAACCAAAAAGAGCATCAAGGAATGACCAACGAACAAAGATCCCCAAACTAACATGCCCGTCCATTTCAACGGGGTGAAAAAATAAAAACTTTTGGTAGAATAGGTCGGCACGAACGGTTTTGATCGACCAGTATAACACTATAACCCTAACGTCAGTTCGGGCTGTCGTCTTAATCATTAATTATTTTTAACAACGCACGTGCTTTGCTATGGAGCAAATGCTAGTTTCCATGAACCAGGGTTGTACAGCTTCAATACAGTTGGATGAATTTTCCATCGTTCAGGTTGTCAAGATAATCATCATACTTTGTGCATCTTAAATTGCTAAAGGAACCCATTTTAGAAGTACCCTGAAATTATGCTATCGCTTCATGTATGTTCATGTTCTTCTCACTGAAGTTTGACGTTGCCCGGAATATATCTGCGATGGTTAGGACGACACTTTCTTTAGGGCAACAGTTTCAGATTTAGGGTGAAAATCAAAGAAAAAAAATGTTTTGTCGTGAAGCCTACTGCCCCGGTTGCCTTTACTCTCTTGCACAGCAAAACAACACGGTGCAGATTTGGCCGACGCACATCAAGCACGCACGCCACGCACGCATATCCGGCTGGTGGGAGCACAACACGGATGTCATGCACACGGCACACTGCTCAAAACAATCCCCAAATCCTTCGTCTTTGAATCTCATGAATCCAGCTCTAGTCCTGCGATCTGCCCTCGTGCCTCCCCATGCGACTAAGAGGATATGGCAAGTTGAATTGAACAAATCAGGGGCGGAGGCCGCAGGACAGCGGTGACCTGAGACACTGAGGATGAGATCATGAGATCTTCCGGCCGTCGACGGGCATGCGCGCCGGCGCGCGTACTGCGGCAGGACGCCTGGTCAGCCTCAATGAACTCCCTCATGGAGTCTTCTTCTTCAATCTCCCGTGCTGATTCGGGGTCACCCATCGATTTGGATCGTTGTTTTTTGAAAGAAAGAGAGGGATTGCTGCAGTTGAGGAGGTCGGCTATGTGGTTTTGAATGGAGGTCGGCCATGGGGATTGCAGGTGAGGAGGTTGCCCATGGCGATTCTGCTAGAACGGGAAACAGTGGAGCCGAGCGAGCTCGCCGCTGGCAGCGTTCTCTTCGTCCTAGCCGGTGGGCGCTTGATGGAGCCGAGCGAGCTCGCCGCCGGCAGCGTTATCTTCGTCCTAGCCGGTGGGCGCTTGATTTGCGCGCGGCAGCGGCGTCGGGCCGACGCGGCCGGCGGCAGGCGGGGATGGAGTCCGGCCAGCGGCGCGTCACGCACGGTCGTCTCTGGCAGCGCCGGTCGGGCAGGCGTCGCGCGCGGTCGTCGGGAATCGCCGGTCGGGCGCGTCGGGCGGGGATGGACGGTGGCCAGCGGTGGGACGGTGCGTCGGGCTGGTCGTGCACGCACCGCATTGCTATGTTTTTTAATTTCTTTTAGCGGTGGCAAATCTCGTAATTATCACGAAACGAAATAAAACGAATCGGTACTATGGCATTAGCAGTATTATGTGATTTGGTGGGAGGGTAAAACGGGCAAAAGTGGATTTGTGTTGAGTTGTCAAACATTGGAGCGATCTGAACCGTTGGACAAATATTGAAGGGTTCAGATTCAATGTATCAACACAAGTTTGCTCTTTTAATAGTAGTATAGAGTATAGAAGTACGAGTGGAAAGAGGTGAAGGACGACCGGCTCACCGGTAATGATGGCCATCGGGCCGACCCGTCACGGCTTGCTCGGGCTCGGGCCTCCTCGTGCCGTGCCTATTCAGGCCGCGGGCCTCATTTGGAAGAAAAGCCCGGCCCATCAGGCAAATAAAACTAGTTTTATCTATAAAATAAAGAAAATGTGCGAAAAAATAATAATTTCGGGCCTTACTGTGTGCCTTCGGTCCTATTTCCAGAAAAAAAAAAGTCCGGCCTGCTTTCGTGCTCATGTCGTGCTGGGCCTCATGCCTCATTTCGTGCCTTCGGGCGGCCCATGAAAGCACGGCCCGATGGCCAGCACTTCACCGGGAGCTAGAAGCCAAACAGACCATTTTCCGCAGGCCGGCATCCACGCCACGCCTGTCGGGCCGTGACTAATAGCTGGCCAAACGGGTCGCCCGGCACGGCCCGTTAGGCACGATTAGCTATTGTGCCGTGTCGGGCCGGCCCGCGTGCCTCGGCCGCATTGTAGGTACCACTCGCCGGCACTAATGCGGCCCGACGGGCCCGGTTAGGCACGGCCAACCTGACACTAATACGGCCAGACATGCTGAATTAGGCACTATTACGGCCCAAAATTCAAAAAAATTGGTAAAAATAGCTATAAAAAACTAATCGTGCCGTGCCGTGCCTCGGCCCGATTAGCACACATGTCCGTGTGTTGCTACGGGTTGGTTGGGTTTACTCAATATCGTAACTGGTATCTCGCCGATGGATGGAAATATTTTGTTATTGTGTTTGTCGCACGTGGTATAGGTGGAATGACACTCATCACAGATATAGAATTATAGATGCAATTGTTGATGCGCTCAGCTGAGAATACATTACGCCCAACAATGGAGTGTGTGCTGATGTAATGGGATCGAAGCCAACAAGTAGAAAGCCAAAGCGACATCAACGTCTACGCCTCATATACACCACCAAGCACACAAACTCGCCCCTATCTAAAATGTTGGTCACAAAAGAATCCTATGAGAGGTGGGCATGAAGCCAAGGAAGCTTTATTCGTGGCGCCGCCGCCTATGCCATCTAAACGCCAGTGCTCGAAATCCTAACCATAATATGCTCGCGCCACGAGTGAGGCGTCAGAGTTACTCCCCGTCCTGGGCGAATGTAAGGAGGAATGCACCCCACTCCTAGCACCCATCTGAGGGCACGAGCGACTAGAGTCACGTACTCTATCCTAGGAGTACATAGGGAAACGGGAAATCGTGCTAATATGTTCTTTTCACTAGAAGGAAAGGCGTGCATTGCTGTGACCGTTGTTTCTTAGGGCCGTGATGATCAAGAGTCTAGAATATATATTTAGTAGTCGTGCCTATCTGAAGATGTAACTGTAGGAAAATTTATTATACCCAGTCAACTATCTACTATGAAAAGATGCAACAAAGGAACATAATTCACTAGTGGAAAACGGGACAGTAGTCCGACAGTAGTCCCGGTTCCAGAGGCCCTCTAGTCCCGGTTAGGCAACCTAACCGGGACTAACAAAGCAGGACTAAAGGCCCCACCTCTTTAGTCCCGTTTGCCTACGAACCGGGACTAGAGGCCCACCCACGTAGCCACGGCGCAGCCCGCGCGGGCACAGAACCTTTAGTTCCGGTTCGCATGAACCGGGACTAGTGTGTTTACATTTTTTTTTCTATTTCGATTAATTTTCTGGATTTAGGGTTTTAGGAGGGGTTTCGGATGGTTTCCATCGTACAGGGATCACGTCGATGCGCCAAAAACACGAATATGAAGTTGATGCATATATATTTAACACATACAAATTACATGAAGATCACGTTGATGACACAAACAAATTAAGTAGTACATGAAGATCAAATTTTCCCGGTTCCAGATCACTATTACATGGAGGCATACTATTTTGCATTATAGTAGTACTCTCCTGTATCAGGTATGACTTCCGCAAGGTAAAATCCCGCCAATTCCTCCGCAATTGCTTTGAAGCGGGCCTCTAATGGTAGCTTGCTGCGCTTTCTTGCCAACTTTAAAAGAATAAGATCAAAATAAATACATGAGTTGTGTGTGTATACATATATATATCAAATGAATGAAACTCAGCACAACTGATGGTAAAACAATAACGTTGTGAATAATGTTTACGTACTTCTTTACTTCTTTTGCCCTCGAATTTCTCGCAGGTCAGAACGTGTATGTACTCGCAAACGAAGTATCCACAGAAATCAGTTCCCTGTGGCTGTTCCGCGCAAGACTATACAAGAATAGAATTCAATCAAATAATAATCAAGTATGATAATGGTGTGTGAACCTAGGTAGTACTACTTACATTGTTCAGACGCCATAGCAGCTTGCCTTTCCATTGACCGGGTTCTTCCTTGATGAACTCTTTCCAAACGCTGCCCGACAAATAAAATTAACAAAGGAGTTATTAATGACTTGATATCAGGAAATGAACGAAAGAGGCGATAAGAAATGAAATTACTTTTCGAGCATTGTAAAACATGTCTTGTATTCTAAAGGACTTTTCCTTAATGAGTCAAGGACATGAATTTCTCCATCGTGAATTTTAATGACGAGAAGAATATAGTGGAACCTGCACACGTTTATATACACAGTCATGCATAACTCATCAGCTAAACTTAACATCGGGTGAGCAAAATAGAATGTGTAGAAGAGACAGTAACACTCACTTGAAGTTGTAAGCCCAAAATATAGTCTTTTTGTCACGGTGTTGCTTGAAATACCTTAGCAAATCCTCCGGTGTGTCCTTGTTAAATAAGGGATTTTCTATGGTGACTTGATGAAGTTTATCCGGGTCAATGAACCCAAAGTCCTTATTTTTTTGCCTTTTCAATTCGAGCATCTTCATTCTGTAAAATATAGCGCACAAAAGATTATAGTGAGGATAATTACAGACAATAAACGAGCTGAGGTAAAGACTTAAATTACAGAAATAAATCACTTACAGACAATAGGAACTGAGGATAGATTTGTCGAGGGCCCGGATATTGTATAACTGAAAAAGTTCGCTAAACTCAACGGGCACAGCGTATTCTTGGCAGTAGTGCTCTTCCTTAACTCCCACCATGAGACTGATATTCCCCGCATTTGCGGCTTTCTTGTACCAGGTATGCAACGCACGCATTTTTGTTGATAACCTGCCGTCGACCAAATTTTCCCCGGGAACATATTGTTTTGCTATATCAGCGACGGCGTAATCGGTTGACGAACCTATTTGTTGTGGAGTACATTGCGCGGCCGCGGCAATACAATGGATTTCTTGTTCGTCAAACACCTTGAGCGGGGGGACCAATTGTGCATCTTGTTCTCCGAGCTGGGGAACTTGTTTACCTTTTTTCGGCGGCGGGAGCTCCATCAGATCGTCATATGACTTGTCAATAGAACGCTCATAGTCTGATGGCGGCGCTGGTGGAGGGTTATATAGGTTATCGATGGTTCGATGACAGAACTCCGGAGCGCAGCCGGCGGTAAATTTTGGCTCGGGCAATTTCGGTGCAAAGAATGTTGTATTATAGGCCTTCACGGCGGCGGCGTTTTCCTCGACAGTTTTATCACAAGGTAACTTCTCAGGAGGCGGCGGTGTTTTCTGCTTTCTAGGTCCCCTCCTAATCGGCGAACCGACCTTGCGCTTCCTCGGGAGAAACTTAACGGGCAATTCCTCACGCGGCGGAGATCAAGATGGACTCGCGCTCATGACGTCCCTGTCTAGGAGTGATGGGCTTTGCTGATGAGGTGGACTGCTACAAGGAGGAGTCGATGGGCTTGACAAGAAGATGTATTTCTTGTTCCACAGGGCAAAACCACGCTTGACTTCTCCCAATGTCGCCTCACCGTCACCTCCAGGAATCTCAGGAGACAATGTTTCAAATCCTGGCATAATTTCATCCACCCCGACACGAGCATAGCGAGCTGGAATGTCACCATTATGGTAGCTTGCTTCGGGTTCATTTGGTAAAGCATAGCCGACTGCCACCTTCATGGATATGTTCCTCATTGGCGTATGTAGCTCACATTAAGTCCTCTCCATGACATCATCCACGGCGTAGTGAGCATCGACTTGTAGTTGCGTGGAACCCACGCTGCTTCTAAGCTGAGATCGGTCGGCACTGGCTTGAGGATCTTCTAGCTGCTGCTGAGACGGCCTTTGCTGAGTAAGTGACTCCATGAGTTGCTGCACCTTGAGTTCCAATTCCGATAACCGGTCTTCACCCTTCTTCTTCTTTCTTGCACGGCTTCTATAACTGCCAGTGCACTCCGAAAACCCAGTCTTCACGGTGACACTGCCGGGACAGCCTCGTAATCGTCCAACGTGTTTAGGATTACCCAGGGCCCGTGTCAGCTCGTCGTCCTCTCTATCGGGTTTGTACACACCCCGGCGAGCTTCATCTATTGCAAGTATAAGCTTCAGGATGATTGTTTCTACTTTTTTCTTCCATCTTCCGTGTGCAACAATCAGCCCTGTTTCCTCGTCCAACACTGCACCATGAGCGAACATCCAGAATTTGGACCTCTCGGGCCTGTCCATTATCTGTGGAGTGATCCCTTTAGCAAGCAGTCTGTCTTCAGCGGCTAACCACGTAGGAATGGCGGACATGTAGCCACCTGTCCCCAACCTATGGTGGTATATCTTCTTCTTAGCATTTGCCTTATTTTTACCGATTGGGCCACAGCCGTAGACGATTTCTTATATGCCTTAAACGCGGGCCAGTAATCTTGTATCTTCACTAGTGTTCCAGTTCCAGAATTTCCACTAAAATCTGGATCTTCTTTTTCATATTTTTTCCATATTGTTTTCTTCCAGTTCCGGAATTGTTCAGCCATCTTCGAGAGAGTCCACTGCTTGAGTTTCTCCTTCTTGATTTCAGAGACATCTTCCGGGAGGTTAAAATGTGACAAGAGTGTGTCATATACCAAATCTTTTGTAATCTTGTGGATATAGCAGGGGTCATCGTCGTTTGCGGCCGCCGGCTTATGCCATTCTTGTATGGTGATCGGGAGCATGTCCCTAACAATAGCTCCAGCTTGATTTATAAATTTACAGTGGTTCTCTTTGGGTTCCAGCGGCTCGCCGTTATCAGCAATTACATAGATCGGTAACTTTGGATCATCGCTCGTCATCCTATTCGTGCTGCCTCGAGGAGCTCCCTTTTTAGCAGATTTGCTCGATCCGGAGGGCTAAAAGAAAAATAATGCGTTAATAAGTGCAATACAAATCAATTAATGAATCTAGTGATCAACAAAATAGCCTTAATATATATACCTCGTCGGCTCTTTTTTCTTCGGACTCAATTCCCTCACCAGAGTCCATCAGAAATTGTGAGGTGAAATCCTCATCATCTTCTCCACCGGCATCGGTTCCACCGCCGACATCTTCTCCATCGGGATCATATCTATTGGCATCCTCATATATCCCTCACGTAATTTCGTCTTCATTCTCCTCATCTCGCACATAGTGTTAGGATCCATAGCTCAGTGTCCCTGCAATCAATAAAATTTGCATCTATAAAATTGCTACACAAAAATTTGCTAACTTATCAAATTTGCAATCTATAAAATTTGCATCTATAACATTGCTACACAAAATTTTTCTAACTTATCAAATTTGCAATCTATAAAATTTGCATCTATAACATTGCTACACAAAAATTTGCTAAATTTTTTAACTTTGCTAACTTATCAAATTTGCAATATATAAAATTTGCTTCCAAAACATTGCTACACAAAAATTTGCTAAATTTTCTAACTTTGCTAACTTATCAAATTTGCAATCTATAAAATTTGCATCCATAACATTGCTACACAAAAATTTGCTAAATTTTCTAACTTTGCTAACTTATCAAATTTGCAATCAATAAAATTTGCATCCATAAAATTGCTACACAAAAGTCCTAAAACTGAATTTTCACTAAGTCCTAAAACTGAATTTTCTGAAAACTACCGAATTTGATTTGGTTCAAATTGGTGGTTCAAACATGCACGGCCAGCACACGGCCACGGACAGCATGGCCATGGCCAGCACGGCCACGGCCACGGCGAGGCAGGGGAGGGGTAGGGGAGGGGCCACGGCGAGGCAGGGGAGGGGCCACGGCGAGGAAGGGGAGGGGCACCTACCTCTAGCGGCGGCGGCACGGCAGCGCGAGGCAGGGGATGGGCACGACGGCGCGGTGGAGCAGGGCTTCGCTGTCGGGGGCATCGGCGGCCTCGAGGCGGAGAGCAGGGCTTCGATTTGGGGAGAATGCGAAAATTTCGGCCGCGGCCACCCAAATCACCGCGAAACTGACCTTTAGTCATGGTTCCAGCCACGAACCGCGACTAAAGGGTCTTTAGTCGCGGTTAAAGGTCGAATTTGGACCGCCAAAATTTGCGCGCCAGCCCACACCCTTTAGTCGCGGTTCGTTGCTGGAACCGCGACTAAAGGTCTTTTTTCTGTTTTCCTTTTTGTTTCCTTTTCCTTTTTTCTGTTTTCTTTCCTATTTATTGATTTAATCGTCCAAATCAGCTCAAATTAGTCTCTAAAAATTGTCAATCAACAACTTAATTATGTACATCTTTCATAATTTTTTTGTTCTGTCTACAAAATACTTCAGTTCATCGAGCTCAAATTCATTATTATTACACATGCTCCTTACAGAAAGGTTTAATACATTCCATAGAATGCATTACATAAAAGGTTTAATACATTATTACACATCACCAACATCACCAACATTATTCTACATAAACGGACTTGCTGGCTCGAAGGCCGTAGGATTAGGGGGAATGGCGGGAGGAGCCAGCCCCGTTCGCGGCCGCCCGGTTCTCGCATGCACGTTTGCGGTGGAGGGCAAGATCCATGGAGGATGAGTCTTTCAGCGCCCAATCTAGCTCGGAAGCCTCCTTCACCTTGAGCTGGCAGGCAGTTCTGGCTCGCTGTACACAGTCGTCGTGGACGGTTTGGAAGGAGGCTTCATCTCGTGGATACGATGCGTTCGTGGCTAGGAATGGTGGATTAGGATTTACCCCGTCGACGACAATATATAAAGACCTCCAGGGCAGCGCTAGGGGAGGACACGTGGCTAGGGCAGCGCTGGGGGAGGACATGTGACTGACACGAGTCGTGACCGCAAAGCCCGTCTTTAGTCCCGGTTGGTGTTACCAACCAGGACTAAAGAAGCACACAGATCGTGTGTTTCTTTCAAGCGCTTGTGAGACGTTGGATCAGGGGTGTGTTTCTTTTGAGGGATTGTGAGTTGTTGGATCAGCACTATCACGACCACTTCGTGAGCCACGTGACCCGGTTGGTGTTACCAACCGGGAGTAAACAAGCACACGAACCCTATATATAGCCCCCCTCCCGGACATGTTCAGCACTCGGTGTCTACTCATTGTAGTTCATTTTGGTATACGAAGCATTCGGATTCCCTGCATACGTCCAACGGTGCATTTGATATGCGGGCACTCACGAGCCACCGTTGGGCTGTATGCAGGGGAACCGTGTGTTTTGTTCTCTTCAGTGTTTAGAGTTTTCAGAATACACTGACCCTATATATAGCCCACCTCTCGGACATGTTCAGCACTCAGTGTCTACTCATTGTAGTTCATTTTGGTATACGAAGCATTCGGATTCCCTGCATACGTCTGACGGTGCATTTGATATGCGGGCACTCGCGAGCCACCGTCGGGCTGTATGCAGGGGAAACTGTGTGTTTTGTTTCAACTTTCAGAACACAGTTACATAAAAGGTTTAATACATTATTACACATCACCAACAACATCCCTATCTAGTGTTCACTTGTTCTTCGTGTGTGTCCCTTTCTTCTGATTGCGCCGTAACCATGGACAATCTTCATTTAACTTGATGCTTGGGTCAGTGTTCACTTTGAAGGGCGGAATTTCATTAAACTTATCGTAATCTTCTGACATGTCTGTCTTGTCCTCCACTCCCACGATGTTTCTTTTACCTGAAAGAACTATGTGACGCTTTGGCTCATCGTATGTTGTATTCGCTTGCTTATCTTTTCTTTTTTTGGTAGGGTAGACATGTCCTTCACATAGAAAACCTGAGCCACTTCACTGGCTAGGACGAATGGTTCGTTCTCGTACTCAAGATTCTTGAGATCCACTGTAATCATTCCGTACCGTGGGTCTACCTCTACCCCGCCTTGTAGGTTGAACCATTTGCACTTGAACAAAGGGACCTTAAAAGAAGATCCATAGTCAAGTTCCCATATCTGCTCTATGTAACCATAATATATTTCCTTTTGACCATTGCAGTTTGTTGCATCAAAGCGGACACCACTGTTTTGGTTGGTGCTCTTTTTATCTTGTCGACCATGTAAAATGTATTTCCATTTATCTCGTACCCTTGAAAAGTCAATATAGTCGAAGATGGTTGCTTGGCCAACAAGTATAGCTGTTCTCCAACATTGGTGTCATTAATGATACGTCTTTGTAACCAACCGCCAAAAGTCTTCATGTGTTCTCCATCAATACAATCTTCAGGTTGCTCCGGGTATTTGGAGCGTAGAATATTCTGTGTTCCTCGATATACAGAGCCACCAAGCTGGAATTATGTAGAACTGTGTAGTGTGCTCGAGTGAAAGAATTCCCGTCTTGACATAGTATTGTTTTTTTCCTAGCGTGCCTTTTCCACGCAGTCTCCCCTCATGGCGTGATTGAGGAACACCAATCGGCTTTAGATCAGGAATAAAGTCAACACAAAACTCAATGACCTCCTCCGTTCCATAGCCCTTGGAGATGCTTCCTTCTGGCCTAGCACGGTTATGAACGTATTTCTTTAAGACTCCCATGAACCTCTCAAAGGGGAACATGTTGTGTAGAAATACAGGACCGAGAATGAAAATCTCTTCGACTAGGTGAACTATGAGGTGCGTCATAATATTGAAGAAGGTTGGTGGGAACACCAACTCGAAGCTGACAAGACATTGGACAACATCCTTCTGTAAACTTGGTAGAGTTGGATTGATCACCTTCTGAGAAATTGCATTGAGGAATGCACATAGCTTCACAATGGGTACTCGAACATTTTCTGGTAGAAGCCCCCTCAATGCAACCGGAAGTAATTGTGTCATAATCACGTGGCAGTCATGAGACTTTAGGTTTTGAAATTTTAGCTCTGCCATGTTTATTATTCCCTTTATATTCGACGAGAAGCCAGATGGAACCTTCATACTGCGAAGACATTCAAAAAATATTTTCTTCTCTTCTTTCGTAAGAGCGTAGCTCGCAGGACCTTGATGATTCTCTGAATGAGCGCCGTCTCGTTCCATCATACGTTGATGGGCCTGCCTTGCTTCCGGTGTATCTTTTGACTTCCCATACACGCCCAAGAAGTTTAGCAGGTTCAAGCAAAGATTTTTTGTCACATGCATCACGTCGATTGCAGAGTGAACCTCTAGCATTATCCAATAGGGCAGCTCCCAAAATATAGATTTCTTCTTCCACATGGGTACGTGGTTGAGATCGTCATTCGGAACAGATAGACCGCCAGGACCCTTCCCAAAGATTACTTTTAAATCCTTGACCATATCATGTATAACAGAACTAGAAGGGCGGGTAGGCTTCGGCCGACGATCTGCCTCACCTTTGAAATGTTTGCCTTTCCTTCTTAAGGGATGGTTGGGTACAAGAAATCGACGATGGCCCAGGTACACATTCTTGTTACCTAAATGTATACTTTCAGTCTCACCTAAACAGTGCGTGCATGCATTGTATCCCTTGTTTGACTGTCCTGAAATGTTACTAAGAGCAGGCCAATCATTGATGGTTACAAACAACAGCGCTCGTAGGTCAAATTCCTCTTGTTTGTGCTCATCCCACACACGCACACCTTCTTCACGCCACAACTGTAAAAGTTCTTCAACCAATGGCCTCAGGTACACATCAATGTCGTTGCCAGGTTGCTTCGGGCCTTGGATGAGCACTGGCATCATAATGAACTTCCGCTTCATGCACAGCCAAGGAGGAAGGTTATAGATACATAGAGTCACAGGCCAAGTGCTATGACTGGAGCTCTGCTCTCCAAAAGGATTAAAGCCATCTGTACTTAGACCAAATCTTAAGTTCCTTGTGTCATCTGAAAATGTCGGGAACTCTCTATCGATTTTTCTCCACTGGGACCCATCAGCGGGGTGTCTCAACATCAAGTCTTTCTTACGGTCTTCTTTGTGCCATCGCAACAACTTGGCATGCTCTTTGTTTTGAAACAAACGTTTCAACCGTGGTATTATAGGAGCATACCACATCACCTTGGCAGGAACCCTCTTCCTTGGACAACCGTGCTCACCCTCAACAGCACCAGGGTCATCTCGCCCAATCTTATACCGCAATGCACCGCATACAGGACAAGCATTCAAATTTTCGTACTCACCACGGTAGAGGATGCAGTCATTAATGCATGCATGTATTTTCTGCACCTCTAATCCTAGAGGGCAGACCACCTTCTTTGCTTCGTACGTACTAGAGGGTAATTCGTTATCCTTTGGAAGCATCTTCTTAAATATTTTCAGCAAATTTTCAAATCCCCTGTCAAAAGTACCATTCTCTGCCTTCCATTGTAGCAATTCCAGTGTGCTACCCAACTTTTTCTGGCCATTTTCGCAATTTGGGTACAGCAATTTGGTGTGATCAGCTAACATGCGCTCCAACTTCAACCTCTCGTTTTCACTTCCACAGTCCATTTGTGCATCACGAATGGCCCGACGAAGATCATCGTCGGGCTCATCAACAATGGGATCTTCTTCAACTTCGTCTTCCCTATCACCGTGTTCATCGAACATAGGATAGTTGTCATTATCCTCTTCTTCTTCATTATCTTCCATTATAACCCTCTTTCTCCGTGCTTGGTCCAACAATAATAACCAGGCATGAAACCATTCTGCAACAGGTGGACGTGACGGACTTTTGAGTTAGAGTGATCACTCATATTCTTACAAACACTGCATGGACAACATATAAAACCATTCGTCCGCTTGTTTGTCTCAGCCACACGGAGAAAATCATGCATGCCATTAATGAACTCGGGACAGCGTCGGTCACCGTACATCCATTGCCGTCTCATCTGCATTATATTAGTATATCAAAAACCATATATATATATACTACATCGATCATGAATAGATAAGTGACCAAATTAATTAATACAAGTTCATCAAGCAAAGTAGAGTAGTGACCAAATCTAATGCATAGTTCTCATAAACATACATTAATTGAAACTAACATACAACTATCTAAAGAATTTAAATCCAACAACAAATGCGATCAGAATCGCAACTAAGGTAATTATTGAACCAACGGCATAATGATACCAAGCCTCTTGACTAATGGCATATTTTCTAATCTTTTTAAGCTTCAAGCGCATTGCATTCATCTTGATCTCGTGATCCAAGCGCATTGCCTCCATCTTGATCTCGTGATCATCGACGACGTTGGCAAACTTGAACTCCAATTGGAGACGAAGATCTTCACTTCTTTTCAATTTTTCTTTCAAATGATTGTTTTCTTTTTCAAAAAACTCGATAATAGGGTCGGTTGGAATTTCCGGTTCAACTACCTCCTAGATAAAAATATATCTATGTCAAGTTGGTCGCCATGATTGCGATAAACACGAAACGAAACAAATATATAGTTATAACAAACTATCATACCACATCCGAATAATAGAGCGGACGAGAGCCGGTGTGGACAGATGTCAAAACCATAACACTATATATAACAAACAATTATACAACTAATAAAATTATACAAATAATAATTATGCTTCTAAATCATACACCTAAGATTTTTTAGAATAAAAAATAGAAAAAGAGGCTCACCGAGGTGGTGTCGGTGACGGGACGGCGCGGGCGATCGACGGACGGAGACGGGACGACACTAAAACACACAAATCATAATTTAGTTTGAGCTCAAATGAAATCACTAACTTAGGCATTTCATCAAACACCTAGCTAGCACTACAAATATGAAATGAGCTAAATGAGCTAAATAAGCAACGAAACGAGCGCCGGAAGAAAGGATGAAGCTGTGCTAACCCTTGGATAGATGGGGCGCCGTCAATCTTGACAAATGAGGACGAACTCGACCTCGGGAGGGGAAACGGAGAGAAAATGCAGATGAAACTCGAGCTGAAAAAATGAAGCTGGCTGGCTCGGGGTGGAAGATGATGTAGGAAGAACTTTAGTCCCGGTTCCAGCCAAGAACCGAGACTAAAGGTCCACCTTTGGTCCCGGTTCCAGCCTAGAACTGGGACTAAAGGTTCTCGCGCGGACCCCGGGCTCTGCGGCCGCATGTGGTGGACCTTTAGTCCCGGTTCTTGTCTGGAACTGGGACTAAAGGTCCCTCTCGAACCGGGACGGCCATTCTAGCCGTTGGAAAAGGGAAAATCGAACCCACTACTACCGGTTCCTAAGGGAACCGGTACTAAAGGTCGAAACCTTTTGCCCTTTTTCCACCAGTGATTGTACCCTCCATCATTTGTGTATGTTGTATGCTTATGCAAATAAAACCAATGTTGTCGACAAAGTATTTACGTCCACTTAAAGGATGCAATTCAATGGGGATATGAGATACACAACTAAACTTTGATTAAAAAAGTTGTGGAAAAGCAACAATATAACACCAGCTTCCTCAATAACCAACTGGTTGGAGTTTACTTGAAGGAGGGATCGTACGTGTGGCTTTGTGGTTTGGATTTATTTATTTTCCTTAGAATCCGTGTAAGAGTTTTTGTTGGAAAACAACATTCAACATGCCATTGACCAAGAAGAAAAACAAAAAAAAACTACGCTAGCGTTTTACCGGCTGCAATGCAAGTGACCAAGCCCTCCTCTCGATCCTTCAACTTCATCTCAACTCCCAACCGCGTCCTCGACTGTCCAATGCAAGTGACCAAACCATCCTCTCTACCCTCAATCTTCATCTCTTCTCAGCTTCGATGATCCCCGGCGCTCCCGCCATCATCTGTCACCAGTGGAGTGCCCCTGCTATCCTCACAGTCGGCTGACACGGCGGCGCGCCCCAACTTCCTGAACCTCCTGTCCTGGAGTTATATGCTGCGCCGAATGGTCGCACGGACCATCCTGAAGAACTTAGAGCATCTCCTCCGGGGGCGCTTAAATTATGTCCGGCACCTCCCATTTGGAGGCCCATCTGGGGGTGCCGGACACTTGCTATCAAGTCGCCATAGGTTACAACATGTGGCACCCCCCCATATTATATAGGAGGTCCAGGGTAGTAGAGTTCGATGCCAACACTACACGTACCCTACCCACACCTATTACAACTCCAAGTCCTAACGTAACCCACTTCGTACATAATATTCGACACAAATACAACAAATCCCACCTTGGCGAATATTGTCCACCACCTTGAGTTCGTCCAAGCGTGAAACCTCCATGTACTCCGGACTTGAGTTGTCTTCTTTGTAGCTTATAAAATGATATCCGACGAGTCTGCGTCAGACTCACCGCCTCCGTGGAACACATCTGCTACTCCTGCAACTTCAGCCTCCATGACTCCACCTGCAACTAAGAGAACGCTATTGTCCGAGTCATCATCGCAAGTTGTCATATTAGCACTTGACCCATCATTGAGATCTGGACAGTCCCTTTTATAATGTCCCCACAGCTTACACTTGTAACATTGCACCTTCTTCTTTTTCTTCACTACCTCATGTCCTTTCCCGCCTAGCTCACCTTTGACCAGCAAACCAACACCACGAGTGACTTCCTCTGCGTTGTTCTTCTTCCTCATATCATAGGATAATAGCGCCGCAGTGATATCCTCAAGCTCGACGGTCTCCTTGCCGTACGTCAAAGTAGTGATCAAATGCTCATAGGACGGTGGCAATGAACATAGAAGAAGAATCGCCCTATCCTCGTCGTCAATCCTCACACTCAGACGTGCTAGATCCGTGACAACCTGATTAAAGACATTCATGTGCTCCACAAGATCCGACCCCTCCTGCATCTTCAGCTTATAGAACTTCTGCTTCAAATACACCTTGGTCGTCACAGTCTTGGACATAAACTGACTCTCCAGCTTCTCCCAAATCTTCTTTGGCACATTCACATCCATCACATGATACATGACCTGATCCGACAGACACAACCGTATGGTCCCGGCTGCTTGCATCTGCAACTCCTCCCAGTCATCCTTGTCCATCTTATCTGGCTTGACATCCCGCAACGCCTTCAAGCATCCCTGTTGTGCCAACAAATCATTCACCCTTGTCTGCCATAATGCAAAGTTTCCAATCTCATCGAACTTTTGCACTTCAAACTTGGTACCCGATGGTGCCATGATTTTTCTTTCTATAGCTGACCGACGACCGACGAAAGATAACTCCCGCTCAACCTCTGATGCCTTGCTTTGCCTTGATCGTCAACGCCTCTCTGATGAACTACCACTGTATCGTTGATTCGATGTTTCCGCCGAATAGACTTGCCACGATCTATCAAGAAACCTCACACGCACACTTGTCCGCCCTTTAGAATTTCTGTTGAACCCTATCGTAACACGCAGGTCCTGCTCCACCTTTTTTCTGAATTTGCAGATTAATTTTCTGTGCCCTTGTTCGTCTCCGTCTGCCCGGCCTTTTATTTCCGCTCAGACACACACGGCCCTTCTTTTCCTTGTCTCGCACGGAAACCAAGTCTTAGGCTATCACGACTTTGCATACTCCCCGATCGATCGAGTCCAAGTTGCACACACGTCACCTTTCCAAATCTTTAACTACTCACGCATTATGTGGATGTCCCCTGGACCTTGCACTTTCCTTTTTTTTTAATCTGTATGCACATACAAATGCGTCTTTTATTTCTGATTTTCCTTGTGATGTGCTGCAAACAAATACGGAGACCTACTGTTTTACGCCACCAACCGCCTCTCGCAGACTCTTCTCGTTTCCGTTCACTTTGGAAAAATTTCGCCGCTGATTCCAACGGACATCTTCTTCTCCGTTTCTTGATTCTCGCCAGCAATCTGTCGCCTGCCCTGTCACGCGTGTTTGCTCTACGCCGACCCAGCCGCAACAGTCGCCACCTCGCGCATCCTCCGTGCATGAGCCGTGTGCACCATGGCCACCCGCATCGTCGACACAACTCGTCCGCAGTGTCACGACGCCGCCCGTGTGCAACACCGAGTGCATCGTCTTGATACTCTCCCGCTCCGATCATTTCGGTCGTCGTCGCATCTGGTCGCCGATCTGATCGCGAGCCGAAGCCGCCGCCTCGCCAACGTCTTCAACAACCACTATGTCGGTCCGATCGCCAAGCCTGGCCAATCCTTACCGATGTACAGCCCATCGGACGTCCAGGCCACCTGCCCGAAGTGTCCGCCTCCACCGACCGCATCCACGATTGCCGCCATGCTCCACCTTGCGCCAATCAGACGTTTCCAGGCGTCCGTCAAGCATGATCCTTGCACCTCCAGAGATGATCTTCTGCATAGCCTCGACCAGGCTCTGATACCACTTGTTACGATAATTACGCCATGCAAGATCATAGACGACACCGAGGCATGATATTTGTTAACGCAGTTCGGCCAACTTGCCTACTATGCGGGGCATGACTACGGGCGCTCCTCCCCAAGATATCACAACGGCCGCCCTAGGCGCCGACACAAGATGCCGGCTCCCCCTGCGTGGCAGTTGCTATCAAGTCGTTATAGGTTACAACATGTGGCACCCCCCACATTATATAGGAGGCCCAGGGTACTAGAGTTCGACGCCAACAGTACACGTACCCTACCCACACCAATTACAACTCCAAATCCTAACGTAACCCACTTCGTACATAATATTCGACACAAATTGACATGGGTATACATCTCGGGTATCCTACCATGAGGGTACCTGGTGCATGTGATGACTAAGTCCCAATAGCGAAGAGCCTACTCGAAGCCCAAGACAAGAGGCCCAAGAAGATGGAGTACCCTCCAAGATTAGACATAGGCATAGTCGGTTTAGACTTTCCTTACGTGTAAACTAGGTCGGTTATGAACTCCCGAGACCCAGCCTATTTAAAGGCTGGGAGGGGTGCCGATCTAGAGGCCAAGCCATACTCGAACCACCAAAGCTCTAGCGAGATCGACATCTCGCCGGAGCCACCTTGTAACCTCATAATCTCACACGATCAATAACAGACAAGCAGGAAGTAGGGTCTTTACCTCCACCCGAGGGGCCTGAACCTGGGTAAATCTTTGCCTCTGCTTGTCAGCCGACGAAACTACCAGTACTACCACGTTCTCTCCCCATAATCTCAACCCTAGGTCCTTAACCATGGGATTTGATGAGTGTACCCTCGTCAATTGGCGCCGTCTGTGGGAAAGAATAGTGCTGGACTCACGGTTTCTTCGGTTCCATCGGAAAACGGCGACTCGCCGATCGGATCTACAAACGGCAACTCGCCGGCTGCATCAACAAACCAGAACTCGCCTACTCGGGCGGCACACGGCAACTCGCCGAATCACTCGACAAACGGCAGCACGCCAGCTTCACCTGCAAAAAGCACATCAGATCCTCTGATGGATTTCGAGCCACACTCGCCAGAATTCCAGGAGACCTTCTCCGATCTCGAGTCAGGTTTGGGTTTAACCGTTGGTTCGTTCAATTTTTTCGTCAACAAGCTTGGTGTGCAGGACTTGACAGATCCACGCCAACTCGCGACTTCCGCACCCGAGGCTCCATCGGTTGCGGCTCCTTCGACTGCGGATCCATCAACTGCGTCCATACCATCGTCGATCCTCCGATCTTGCTCGTCTGCAACAACATGACTCGAGAGATCAACGAGCTCATTGAGAACTCCAAGGTGAGGAGGCCGAATCAGCATACCGCACAAACGATCCCGAGCTCGATCTCCCACTCGAGGATTTCGACTGCGGATCTCCCTCAGCGACTTCGACGAACCTGAAACTCATATCGACAACCACGTCGACTCCGAGATCTGCACCAACAACAACCTCGACTTCGAGATTCATAAACTTCTCCACACGAGATGAGCATAGGCGATGAAGGCATCGACAGCGAGATCCGTCCAGACGGACCACTCGATGGGCATATCGACTCCGACATGAGCCTTGATGACGACGTCGAGTCCATGATGGGACTCGAAGACACATACACATACCCTCGGGTGATACCCCAGCAGGTCTACGTTGCCATCGCCGCAGAATCATCAGATGCTGCGGCCAGCGCAGGCCTACAGAATTCCCGTGCACAGTTACTATGCCGGACGGAGTCACAACTCTCACAATCACTGCTGAGATGGCAGCAAAAGCAGATAAAGTCATCAAGGAGTGCACAATGATGCCAGCAGACGCAACACAAGAGGAGATGTTGACCTTCCAGTACTTCAACTGGCAGGAATCACTTCGACTGCGGCAGGTCAGAGCAACACTCGAAGAACGCAAAAAGCAAGCTAGCTTGTCGAGTGCGCGAAGAAGACAGCTCTCCCTGAGCTCCACCGGGCGAGCAGACACAAGACCCAGATCAAGGCTGTCACACCTCTCGCCGGAGAGGGGGCACTCACCCGCAACTTAGGCAACTCTTTCATGACATACGACGAGGAGGGAGTGCCAGTACCCAAAACAGCTGCGGGTGCTCTCTTTACCGCTGCAGCATACCTAGAGGCAATCAAGCCCCAGCTGATGACCCCAATGCAAAACTACATCGCCAACAGATCAAATCACTCGCCTTAGCTGCGAAGGCCATACGCCAAATCCCAAACACTCCAGGAGGGAGTCGAGATCGTGCCATAATTGACACGCGTCGTGAAGAGCACAATCGCAGTGGTCGGCCACCACTCGAAGGAAAGAAGCGGCTCGCGTAGGCGCAGGTCCAGGAGCAGATCACGCAGATCTTACAGTAGCGACTCATACTCTGATCGAGAGCCTGAGCCACATGGAGCTCTGTGCTTCACTCGACGCGTCCGCGAGACACGGATGCCCAAAGGGTTCAAACTCACATCTGAACAGCCCAAGTACACGGGTCGACAGGAACCTTCGGGTGGCTGGAAGACTACAGGCTGGCTGTCGCGTGCCAGCGAGGCACAAACACCACAGCCATGCAATACATACGACTCATGCTCGAAGGCACAGCCCGCGACTGGCTCAAAGCTACCTCCATCAACATACGACTCGTGGGATCACTTCCGCATGACTTCATCAAAAACTTCGAGCCTCTATGTGAGCGCCCAAAAACATTCGAGGAGCTGCGAGCTTGCGTTCAACGGTCAGACGAAACGTTGAGGTCATACATCAGACGATGGACTGAGATACGCAACTCAGTCGGAGTAATTTCAGAAGATATGGCCATGGACGCTTTCATAATGGGACTCGCCAGGCGAGACTTCAAAGAAGCACTTGGTCGCAAAAAGCCAACCTCTGTGGCTAACCTCTTGATGATCGCGACTGAGTGGGCAGACGGAGAAGACATGGCGCGCACCACACGCGGGTCCTCACCCCGTGACAATCATGAAAGTGGCAGTCGAAGCCGCAGAGACTCATACAGAGACGACCGAAGGCGCAAACGTTCAAAACGTCACTACGATGACGACAGACCCGAATTCATGGCGGCTGGGTTCTCCACACCCCGCAACGACCAAGACAGAAGCGACCGGCGGTCAGAAGATCGACGGGACAGTCGAGATGATCGACGGGACAGTCGAGATGATCGCGGGACAGTCGAGACCGCGGCCAACGCAGTGATAGCTACAAAGGAAAGACTGGCGCAAGTCACGACCGGCGCACAATCCGAGCGATCATTCGAAGAAAAGATGGATGCTGATTGCAGATTCCACCTGTACAAGGGGAAGACGGAAAACTGCGCTCCAATCACTCGATGAGAAACTGCAGAGAATTCGACCAAATGGCGACTGATTACATAAATCTCAGAAAGGCAACAGCCGCACACGCACCTGCCTGCACCTGTGCCTCAGCCAAACAACGTGCCCGTTCTGATGGCACCACCCCCCCACCACAGCCTGCAGCAGGCGGAAATCTCGCGGGTGCCATACAGCCCGTACCTCGGGTGGACGAACCTCAGTACCCTCCGCCCCAAGGGCAGATGTACATGATACAGAAAGGTCGCCCTTCCAACAGGGAGCAAAAACTTCGCACTCGACAAGTAAACATGGCGGTCATGTCACCTCCTGCTGTAACTGAATTCTTGAAGGGTTCTGAAACCGCAATAAGCTTCAGCAGAGAGGACCACCCTCCATCGGTCGTTCGTCCAGGGCACTCTGCTCTGGTACTCGATGCACAAATTGGAGGCTACGCCATGTCCAAGGTCTTCATGGATGGTGGCAGCGGCATAAACATCATCTTCGCAGATACGCTCCGCAAAATGAACAGGTCAGTCGAAAACCTGCCAAGATCTTCAAATACCTTTCACGGTATCGTCCCAGGCAAAGCAATAAGCCCAGAAGGCACCATACAACTCGACGTAACGTTCGGGGACAAGAACCACTTCAGGACAGAGTCGATTGAGTTCGAAGTTGTCGACTGGAAGTCACAATACCATGCCATACTTGGACGCCCGACGTTCGCTCGATTCATGGCGGTGCCACACTACGCATACCTCCAGCTAAAGATGCCTGGACCAAAAGGAGTAATCACAGTCAAGGGAACTTCCAAAAGTCTGACTCTTGCGACCGAGAGTTTAGCAAAATCTCTGAGATGTTCGGCATGGAAGCAACACTCGCCGATCTAGCGGTCTCCAACGATCGAACACTTATGCCGAGCACAAAAGGTGGCAGTCGACAGAGCATTCAATGCCACCAATGACACAAGATCGCATCAGGTGCACCCGACTGACCCGACCAAGACAGTCAATGTCTCGTCGAGTCTGCCTATCGCATAGGAAAGCGCGCTCGTCGAATTCCTCCGTGAGAACTGGGATATATTTGCGTGGTGTCCAGCCGACATGCCAGGTATTCCCAGGGAATTCGCCGAGCACTCTCTCCAATTATTTCCAGATGCTAAACCAGTCAAGCAAACAATGCGCCGCATATCCGGCCCAAAAAGAACCGCAGTCGAAGTCGACAGACTACTCGCAGCAGGTTTCATCAGAGAAATCAAGAAATCACAATGGGTGGCCAACCCCGTACTCGTAGAGAAGAAGCACACAGATATCCTTCGGATGTGCGTAGATTTCAGCACTCAATAAGTGTGTCCAAAGGATCACTTTCCACTACCTCGAATCGACCAGATCGTCGACTCCACCGCCGGGTGCGCTCGCTTGTCCTTCCTGGATGCTTACTCGGGTTACCACCAGATAAGGATGAAGGAAGAGGATGAAGAGAAAACGGCGTTCATAACCCCACTCGGGGTCTACTGCTACACACAATGCCTTTCGGGCTCAAGAACGCAGGCGCAACCTACCAGCGCATGATGCAAGACTGCCTCAAGAAGCAAATTGGGCGAAACGTCCAGGTCTATGTAGATGACATCGTCATCACAACAAGAGGAAAACACACTACTCGATGACTTGCGAGAGACGTTCGCAAACCTCAAACGCTTCCACATCAAGCTCAACCCGAAGAAGTGCACGTTCGGCGTGCCAGCCGGGCAACTCCTCGGGTATCTAGTCTCAGCTCGAGGAATCGAGGCGACCCGGAGAAAATACAGGCCATCTTGACGATGCAAAGGCCTTCAAAGCTCCATGACGTGCAAAAGTTAGCGGGTCGAGTGGCAGCACTCAGTCGATTCATCAGCAAGCTGGCGAAAAAGCACTCCCGTTCTATCGACTGATGAAGAAAGCAGACAAATTCGAGTGGACGCAGAAGCCGAAGCAGCCTTCACGGACCTCAAGCGAGTCCTCACAAGCCCTCCAATCCTCGTCGCACCAAGGGAACGCGAGCCACTGTACCTATATGTCTCCGCAACTAACAGGGTGGTGAGCACCGTACTGGTAGTCGAACGAAGGGAGGAGGGACACACCCAAAGCATACAACGTCCAGTCTATTACTTGAGTGAAGTGCTCTCCATATCAAAGCAGCGGTACCCGCACTATCAAAAGCTGGCCTACGCCGTGTTCATGTCCTCAAGGAAGCTGACGCATTACTTCTCCGAGCACCCGATCACTGTAATCAGCACCTCAGGGATCGGGGACATCCTCACAAACCCCAACGCAACTGGGCGAGTCGCAAAATGGCTCATCGAGCTAGCACCGAGACATCAAGTATGATTACCCGAAGGCCATCAAAGCACAAGTCTTACCTGACTTCCACACCGAGTGGATCGAAGCTCAGCTGCCAGGAGCACCAGATGTGTCCAACTCATGGACTATGTACTTTGACGGCTCAAAGAAAACGAAGGCGCAGGCGCAGGTGTCATCCTCATATCACCAAAAGGCGACAAGCTTCGCTATATCCTGCAGATGGGATTCGAGTTCCCATCCAATAACGAAGCAGAGTACGAGGCCCTGATCCATGGCATGAGGATGGCCAAAGCCCTCGGGTGCACTCGACTGATGATCTACGGTGACTCGAATCTTGTGGTGCAGCAAACAATGAAGGCCTGCGATGCAATCGCAGATAACATGATCGCCTACCGTGACCTGTACAACCTCATGGAGGGCAGCTTCGAAGGCTGCGAGTTGCGGCACATAGGGCGTGAGAGCAATGAAGAAGCAGATAAGTTAGCCAACATTGGCGCGACCAAAGCACCAGTTCCACCTGGTGTCTTCTTCGAGCGCATCGAGCACAGGTCCATCAAGAAAAAGCGAACATCTCCTACATCAGCCGCACCAGCCAAGAGCAAAGCACCTAGCACAGAGGACCCGCCAGTCGAGGTACTCCTCATCGAGCCAACTTGGACTCAACCTTTCCTCGCATACATACTCCGCGGCGAGGTACCCGAAGACATAACAGAGTCAAGACGCGTCACTCGACGATCTAAAGCATACACTGTCATCAACGGTGAACTATACAAACGCAGCATATCAGGTATGTTCCAACGTTGCATAGCATTTGAAGATGGCCAAGCCATCCTTCGTGATATTCATGCAGGTACCTGCGGGCATCACGCCAGCAGTCGATCACTCGTAGCCAAAGCCTTTCGCGCAGGCTTCTACTGGCCCACAGCACTCAAAGACGCGGAGGACATAGTCAAAAGGTGCATCGGCTGTCAAAAATTCGCCACAAAGCCGCACGCACCCGCATCGGCGTTGAAGACAATACCATTGGCCTGGCCCTTCGCCCAGTGGGGGCTCGATATGGTTGGGCCACTCAAAAAATCCTCCCATGGAGGGCATACTCACCTTCTGGTGGCGGTCGACAAGTTCACCAAGTGGATTGAAGCAGTCCCTATCACAAGTTCGACTGCCACTACAGCAGTCAATTTCATAAAATCCATCATATACCGCTTTGGTGTGCCAAGTAGCATCATCACTGATAACGGTACAAACTTCACGGCTGAGGAATTCCGATCCTTCTGCAAAGAGCAAGATATCACGCTCAATTATGCATCTGTGGCACACCCGCAATCCAATGGCCAAGTCGAAAAGGCCAATGGACTTGTGACGAGCGGAATCAAGAAACGCCTCCTGGTGCCACTCAAAAGGGCCGCGGGTGCTTGGGTCGAAGAGCTCCCGTCTGTGCTATGGAGCCTACGCACAACACCCAACGCCTCAACGCAATTTACCCCATTCTTCATGGTCTACGGAGCAGAGGCAATCCTGCCATCAGACGTAAGGTTCAATGCACCAAGAGTCGAAGCATACAACGAAGACGATGCAGATGAAGCACTCGAAGATGCAGTCGACTTGCTCGAAGAAGCACGCAACACGGCGCTAGCACGCACAGCTGTCTACCAGCAAGACCTCCGCAACTATCACAGCCGTCGACTGCGTACCAGATCCTTCGAGGTTGGCGACTTGGTACTTCGACTGAAGCAAAAGAAGGTGCATAAACTTGCTTCTCCATGGGAAGGACCCTTCATCATCACCGAGGTCATTGGTGGTGGAGCATACAGACTGAAGCACGCGAAGACAGGCGAACTCTCGCACAATCCTTGGAACGTTGCGCAGCTGCGCCGTTTCTATGCTTAGATTGCTCAGTCGCATAATGTAATAGGCACATATGTCGGATGGCTGCAGGTTTCAGACGCGCTCTTTTCCTTACCAGGGTACCTAAGGGGACTGGAAGGTTTTTAATGAGGCGGCCTGCAGCCTAACATTCATAAATGGAATATAGTCAATAAATTCCTCATATTTCTCCCTGTTTACTACTCACACAAACTACTCGCACAACCTTAGCCTCACCGAATACTCGGGGGCTGCGCTACTTCAAAACGTGAGCTCTCGCTCCTTCAAAATAATACCGCCGCACTCGAATACTCGGGGGCTGGGTCATAAAAATCATACATAAACCAAAAAGTTGCTCAATAACATGAGTTGAAGCTTCAAACATCGCAAAAATTCACAGCCTCACTCGAGCACTCGGGGCTGTAGAATTCATGTTCTATATAAAGTGTTTTTCATAAACCCCACTCGATACACTCGGGGGCTGCATACATACAAGTGAACAAATATGTACTAAGTACAAGTGGCAAAATTTACACTCGGGGGCTGTCCCCTATACAGAAAAACCCTAATCTTCCGGTTCGTCCTTTACTGGAAGAACAGGCCCATAAGTTGAGCATGATAGCACTCAACCAACACCCTCGCATGATCGACTGTATCGTCAAGATGCGACTGGGACAAAGACGATCCAGGCACGGGTGGACGTAGCTGCATATTTGGACGTTGACTTCGGATATATGCCATCGTTGCGTTGGCTCCATCCACAAGCTTCTGGGTATAAAGTCTCGAATGGAACCTGTAGTCCGGAAAAGCCCGAGCAACGCGTGGATTCCTTGAGGTTGCGGCCCAGTCGGAAAAAGCATCTGGTTGATTCGACTGAAGGCCGACCTGCATAACTCAAGAAGCATAGTGCTCCGCCACACTCGATCCTGCAGAGTCGCGAGTATGCGTGCTCGGTGCTTATCCAAGCGAAAGTGCTGACGGCCAGTCGTGGGTTCGTTAGTCGCATTGTTCAACTGCTCATCTACACGAGCCTGCTCCGCCTGGAAATCTGGAACAAAACCTACAACAACACACGTTGGGTGAACAAAAAGGACAGATTATGAACTCTTGAGATAAGAGCAGTCATGCTTACACTCGAGTTGTCTGTTCACGATCTCCATCTCGCCAAGCACATACTCCTCTCGCTGAGTGGGTAGAGCAGGCCTAGCCCTCATCCTATCCAGCTCACTACGGGCACTCCCCAACTCTTGCTCCAGTTTTGCGACTCGAGCCTTCATATAACGCATTACTGCGGCATCGTTTGCCACCTGAGCTCGAGATCGAGTAGGGGCGCGATGCCACGTTGAGCTGGATGAAGTGGCGGCTGGCCGTTTCTGTTCCAAACATCATAAAAGTTTCATGAGAAACTCATCACAAAGCTTAGGCGAATAACAGCACACAGCCTTACAGGCAGAAGCATAACGAGAAATTAAAGTCATACAAAGGTAGCAAAAGCGCATGCATACTCGCATGGTCATAAGTTTAATTACAAGGCATAAAAGGCGCGGTGTCCTACTTCTCAGACACCGACTCCGACCTAGCCCTACTCGCACGGGCGGCGACCTCTGTTGCCCGGCGTTCCATGGTGTTCATAAAAAGGTTGGCCAGCCGGGTGGCTGGCTCGCTAACATGCTTCAAAGATATTGGATTCCCACCGGCCTTCCGAGGGAAGTCAGACATCGCCGCCTCGAAGTTACCCTCTATCCCATGACCTAGTATCAGCTTGAGGTGGACTCCGAGCCGCGTACCGTGAGGGCGCGAGCAAAATTCGCCATGGTTGAAGTCCTCGGTCCAAGCACGCCAGCAAAGCCATCAGCAGTCGACGGCACCTCGCCTAGCGGGAGCACCTCCTTGTACACAGCGCCGAGGGTGCTGGTAGACTTGGCAAGGGAGTCCTTCGCCTGGACAAAGGAAGCACCAAGGTCACCTATAACCTGGTCGAGTGATAACTCATCACTGACCATGTCATTAGGTGTTGGCACACCAATCGCCTCTGTAACATGAACCAGAAAAAGCAAGATTACTACATACTATCCAACGGGTACACGGGAGGCACACAAAAAAGATGGTTCCTTACCTCTCACGTTCTGCGCGAGGCCAGCCAGTCGCTCAGCATGCTCCTTCTCGCGCGCTGCGGTAGAACGCTGAGCTGCATCCGCGGCTTTCTTTAACTCGGCAGCTTGAGTGGCAAGAGCTTCTTCTAGCTCCTTTACTCGGGTTTCAGCAGATGCCATGTCACCTGGGATAGATGGCCAGATGTCATTCACAATCGACAACGCAAAGACAGAGCACATAGAACTTCGAATACAGAAGTCAACCACAGTTACGACTGAGTTGCTCCATGACAGCGCGCAGATTGTCTCTCTCTTGTTCAACCTGGACAAAAGCTTTGCCTGATTCCACCAGGTTGAGGTAGAAGGGCTGCATGCACATGGAACCAACATAAGTTATACACAAATAGTCCCAGTATGAGGACTTGACAAATGACACTTACGTGTTCAACCCAAGGCGCAGGTTTGGCAGCAGAAGTCCCAATTTCTGGAGTCGACGCACTCGCAATCTTGGCGGCCTCAATGGTAGTGGCAATGGCTACTGTTTTCATGACGTCAGCCGCCACAGGAGAAGCTTCTGGCTGATCTGGAGTCGAAGCTCTCTTTGGCTGGAGGAGTCGGAGGGTGCACAGTCTCGGCACTACGAGTAACCGAAGAAATACAACATAAGCATAAATATCAACTCACAAAAAAAATCTATTATATAATTAAAACACAAGACAATAAACGGTGGAGATTTAGCAAATCAAAGTGAACGGCTAAGATGATTAGATCGATAGACCAATCAGTACCGATGGGTGCCCGCAGCCTAATCTATACGTATTGTTCATGGACTCTCTCTGTGTCTCCTATTTCAACCACGAAAATTGCTGCCCTCAAAAAAGAAAGAAAACTAGGGCTTTTTGCGATCAATACTCCCACGGCGAGAGGACGCCGGCGACTGCACTGGCGCACCGTGTTCATGACCGTCCTCACGCTTTTGTGTGGCAGTTCAAAGGTCATGTCCATCAACATCTGCCCCTATGGATATGTGCCATTGCTCCAGATCTGTTCATGGCTAATGCAGCGAGGACACCTACGTGGAAATCGACCCGATTGAAAGATCAGCTTCGGGCCGACGCCAGCCGACGGCCACGACGCCCGCAGGTACTAACGTAAGCAAGCAGACAGCCATCTCAATGGATCGATCTGCCTTTTAGCTAGCCGCACGTACTAAACTAACCAAGCAGGCATGCACCTCTATTGATCGATCTGCCGTTTACCTAGCGGATGCAGTCGCAGGCCACGATTGAAAGCGTGGTGAGCGGCACCATGGCCTGCCCGGGCGGATGCAGATCACAGACGTGAGGAGCTGCCGCGCAACAGGATTAATCAACGGAGTATATGTTATATGGGTACTGGGAAGATTTTATTCTGTGATTGATCATACGCGGCGGTGAGCGGCAGCTTATTTAGTAACCGCAGATCTGTGCATGGATGCAAGATAACAGATGTATCAATGGAAGTGGAGAAAGAAGACGTATCAGCCTTTGTAGGGAAATCAGATTACCACTCCCAGGCCCAGCCGTCACCCATGTCAGACCGGCGCTAGGTATTACAGCATGGAGGATACGATCGATGTCCAGCGGCCGCCGACACATCGAAAGGCCGATGGAACGTTCTCTGTCACTGCGTAATCTTGCCAGAAGCATAATCGGGTCATCAGTCAGCTTCCAGGGAGCAGCCCATCCATCCAGACTTTGTGCAATCGGAAGAAATAGTACGTGAGCTTTTGAGATAAATCCTACAGGTATGTGGTCCTCAATCCGTTCTACAAAAGTATTTTTTAGAATTCATCGATAGTGTAACTATGCAGCTTTTTTTGTTGCATTAGTGGCACTTAAGTTCACTTTGCAGCATGATATTTACATGTTAGTAATTACTGAAGAAAAGACATGATTTTGCTGTATATTATTCGTTTTGATGTCCCAATGATATTAATATGTGAAATTGTGGAATTATAAGATGTTCCAGTTTTTGAGTGCTCCGGATAAAGTTGGTTATATTTATCGGGATGCAGGAGAGATCAACCAACTCTTCGAGAAGAAGCTGTTGGGATGTAGGTCAAAATTCATGAATGTTGGGATAGTTCTTGCAACACATATACATGGATCAAATCTACTGTTCATTGCTCTCAGGATGCAAGTCCCTGTCGCTTTGAAGAGAACAATGAGCAAAAAGAAAACTCAACAGACTGATCAAATCGGTATGTGCTCAAAATGTACTTCCATATTTCTAAATACAGTACCATTGGTGATATGATGGTGAATTAAATCGCGTAATAGCGGAGAGGAGAACATCCAAGCAACATTAGATAAGTTTTCACCACTAAGTCTCACCTCATGCATACAAGTCTGCAACTTTTACGGTCAATTTGATGGGTCAGTTTTTAGTTTAATAAAATACACCACTGTTTCAAAATTTGGCTGAGGAGGATCAGCCCGCACATATTTGCAGATTTATTTTTGCATGTCGGGTGAAAAGTATAATTGACTATGAGAAACAATCAAGCTATCGATTAAATAGCGATGCATATTAACAAAATTGAATAACAATTGAATATTATCTTTGTGACCATACAAAAAAAAAGAATATCAGTTGTGATGGTATGTACTAGCCATGCAAATGCGCAGGTCCAGTTTTAATCCGCTTTAGAAAATAATTTACTGAGGATGTGCAACCTGGAGGTTTATAAACAATTAATACTCCAGTTTTTTTTCCGACTTTCAGGTTCTATATGAATATTTGGTACGATAAATAATGCATTAGTCCAATTTGAAATTTTCATTGTCTATAAAAACAGCTAACGAACGTTTCTACACTTTTGTATTTTGGCAGTTTTGGGAACTGATGAAGTCTGTTGCTCGAAAAGAAATAGTATGAAGCATTGTTATAATCTTCAAGTAACCTGGAGGTGTACAACGACGCTTCTTTGCAGTATGCTAACGTATGCTTAATCTTTCAGCTTTCTGTACTCTAAGTGAATAGGATTCTTAGGACACATCTCGATTGATTTTTTTACTCCAACTCACCTGGAGGTGTACAACGACGCTTCTTTGCAGTATGCTAAGGTATGCTTAATCTTTCAGCTTTCTGTACTCTAAGTGAATAAGATTCCTAGGACATATCTCGATTGATTTTTTTACTCTATGCATTTTGGTATGAGGAAGTTGTTATATCATTAAATTAAGTGATTTTCCTTTGACTATATGTTTAATTTTGGAATATCATCTTAGTAGCACTAATTGGTATTTAGATGTTACAGTGTGGATTCCCTGCCATGCATATAGTTTTTTTTCCTAAATTGTGCATTTGTTGCCTTTTCATTGTCCTAATTTGTTAATACACTTTATCCCTATACTAATGAAATCTAGGAGATCCATTATCAACTTGCATGAAATCAGTTGAGGTAGGCTTGATTAAATGAATTACAACGTATCAGAAAAGTTGATCTGGCCCATCTAATTTGTGGATGCACTCCAGCCAAATGGTGTTGAAAATAGGCGCTAGAGACAATCATGTTATAATGATGAGTATATTCATAAGCTATAATATTATCTTTAAACAACATCAATAATATGTATCGTCGAATACGAGATTCAGAGACGAAAGACACATGAAAAAAGGTCGGGCGTGCCAATTAAGGCTTCTAATAAATGATAGTCATATCCATAGTTTTTTTAGAATATATATGAATGTTATGCGTATATTAAAATAAAGCTCTGGTACTTCTTTATATTTTTTTCTAAAGTTTTGTTTCTATTGTAGTAACAAAATGTGGTGCTGATAGGCTGCCACACGGCCACACCAGCATCGACAGTCTCAATAATGAAATCGGCCAGAAAAGATATCTGACACCCTGCTATACATCTGATCATAGTGGTGAGATGCACGAGCGGAGCATGGGGGCTATATATACATCCCTAGAGGCCTTTTCTAGGTAGGTAGAGTTGTTTGATTAGTACACATATAAGAGCTACTAGGATACAACTGTCGCGCGGAACCTCAATAGGGTCACAAAAACTCAAGGAGTATGTGATGCTGCCAATGCCGTGATAGGAAGATTACAGAGGCGAATGCAGTAGGTGGAGCTTGCATAGAGTGTTCAAAGTTTATTCCTAGAGAAAATTTCTCAAAAATATTGTATATTGGTGTAAGGATGGACACGTGGCAAGGATTAGGTTAAAAAAAGTGTTCAAATGGTGCGTTCAAAATAACGATGACCACAGAACCACATGTATTAATATTTTTACGGAGATCAAGTTACATATACCCAATCGAAATTTAATGCTTTCACTGGCAAGAATAAGTAATATAGTTCGAGCATAAGACGTAATATTAGCAGAAATTTTCAAAATATTTAGTATAACAAGTGCACTACAGTAAATCTAGCCGCGCAATTGCGCGGGCCACTCAGCTAGTTAGTACAAAAAGGAGCAAACATGTGCTCTTCTTCTTCATCAGTGTCAAGGTCTTCAAAGTTTGGGCCTCCAAAAAGTAGCTCCCCACCCGACTGAGGAGGAGGAGCCGAGCTCAACGGGCTCACGTCCAAAGGAGCAGCTGTGGTCGTAGGAGACGAGCCCGAGTCTCCGTCATCTCGCACATCTGATTCCTTTGCGGGTGAACTCATGGAGGAAGACACAACTTGGGCCGCCCGACGGCGCTTGCGAGTGGGAACCTCGCTCACATCATCAGTCGTGGCAAGCTCCTTCTCCTGTGCTTCTTCAACCCCTTCCTCTTCAACCTCTTCTGTGGGAGATGTGGTAGCCGAAGGTAGAGGCGATTCGTCTCCTCCGTTTGCTTCTACCGTCACCTCTGTTTCATGAGTTGGGCCATCTTCGGGAAGAGGAGGAAGAGTTGAGGCGGTCGAGTGGCCCTGCATAATACAGCACTCGAAAGTCACAAAGATGCACAACAGAATAACAAAAGCAGGAGATCAAAAACTCGATAGATTCACTAACCTCTGGCAAAGGCTTTTCAGCCCCATAAGGAGCGACAGGGCAGTCGACGTTGCAGGGCTCGCTGGATTTTGTGCTGGTGATGGACCGCACGTGCGACACTAGCTCGGTCCTAGACAGCTCCTCCTTGTTCATTCGAGTGGAGTCGAGAGGACCTTCATACTGCCACATAGGGTGAGCTCACGCGCGGAGCGGCCACACCCGCATCTTCACAAAGGTGGCAATAAGATGCACACCAGTGACGCTGTTTAGCAGTCCTCCAATCGTCTCCAGCAGAGGCGCCGCTTCCGCCATTTCTTCAGTCGAAAGCTCATGGTCCCAGCCTCCCAGGCCTTCGTCCTAGTGGCTATACCAGCAGTCGAAAATGCTGGGACCCCTTCCTGGTCGACGCGCACATAAAACCACCTTTTCCTCCACCCTTGCGCCAAGTCGACTGGCTTCAGGGCAAAGTATCGGGTGTCGCTGCGCACTTGGATCTGAAGGCCTCCAACTGGGTAGGTTCGGCTGCCTTGGTTGGTGGGGCGGACCATGAAGATAGACTTCCAAAGGGCCCAGCTGGGAGCAACTCCTAGGAAGCACTCACACAATACCATAAAACAGGCAATGTGCATAATGCCGTTCGGGGTGAGATCATGGATCTGCACCCCATAGGCGAACAGCAGGCCACGAACAAAGTTGTGGAGGGGAAAAGACAGACCCCTAGGCAAAAACTCCGCAAAACATACGCGCTCATTTGCGCGAGGCTCGGGGAGTACCTCTTTCGATGGCGCACGAACAGTAAGTTGGTCCGCCGGCGGCAGCAGTCCGTCCTCGCGGAATTTCTCGAGATGTGCTGCCTTGAGTGTGGACTTCATCCAGTCGCCGTCGCTCTTCTTGAGGTCGACGGCGCCCGCAGATGTGCCAGCCGCAGTTTTCTTTCCCTTCAGAGCGGCCGCGTCAGTCGCGGGCGCGTCGGTGGCAGAAGCTTTCCTCTTTGGCGCCATGGCGGTGGTGACTAAGGAGAACAGCAAGAGCTTGGGCACAAGAGCAATGGAGCAGGAGCGCAAGGAAGAAGATGGAACAGGGGCGGCGCGTAGAGCAAATGGCTAGTAAAAACAATGCCAGCGATGTTCCCCTATTTACCACATATCAAAGGCAATCACAGCCATTCAGATCCTAACCGTGCGCTACACACACAATCTCACCGTACACGTGGCAAACGTGGAGGGCAACTGTCGCCGGCCACTCCGCCCACTACGCACGCAAAAAGAGGAGCCATAATCACCTCTCCATAAAAAGTGGGCCAGAGTGGTCAAATCAAGTCCAAACGGCACCGTCGTTCGGTTAGCTCTGCACAAATGGGCCCCCCTATGTGTCACATCCCATCTATCGCAGCATAACGCACGCCACGCATGTCAGGCAGCGTAGTCGCCAAATAACGTTATCCCTAACATCATCTCAAGCGCTTTGATCAGAAACACATTCGAGTCCGCCCAACGCATATTGGTCACTCGACTGCCTTGGTTGGTTTGTGTAACATCCCAAATTTTGGAACTAAGAAAAACTTAGTTTTACAAGACCCAAAATTCAGAACCAACAAAAACTTTTTGAAATATTTCACTGATGATTGTGTTTTCCTTCCATTGCTATGTTTGAACTTGTGTGACTTGTTGTTTAAGTTGTTCGACTAGTAAATATGGGACCCAACCAATATAAAAATATATTTAACTTTGGTGATCATGTTATGACAAGAAAATATTCCATATATCTTTTGCATTCTTATTTTGGCCAACTCCATTTCAATGACATTTGGTTTATCAGCAACCAAAACTAATACCATTATTTGAGAAAGTAAAAGTATTTCCAAAATTATGGGGATCTATATGCTATCTCCTATCTATTTCTCAACCCTGGTATTTTGCAGGTGTTTACAACTCCCATTTTATAAACTCTTATTTTCACTCTATTTGAAAATAACACTAGTGGGAAAATATTACCCCACATATTTCCTTTCTCAAATCTTTTTGAAAATTATTAAGTTATGAGTGGAGATAATTCTTAAACATCCTCTGGTCATAATTAAGTATGATCATTTCTACAAGATAGCATTGTGGAAATGGTGGTATGATTAATTCTTGTGGTTTGAATTGTGTGGACTTGGTTGTGATGTTGATCTTGCTGTGATTGTTTGCTTGTTGGACTTATGGTTGTATTGATTGTTATATTCTTGTTTTATTGTTTGCTTGGGTGAATAATTACACCAATGTATTGGAGTGATAAGTTGAGAACACACTTGACAACAAATGTGGAATGTGACTTGAAAACAAAACAAGACCTCCATGATTATTCACACCCTCAACATAAAATCTTGATTAAAAGAAGTGATCTTATCTAATTTCCCTCTCTACTTATTTCTCTATTTTGTTATAACAATTATTTTATCTTATAAAATCCAGGAATGAGATGATAACCCTCTCATTATCATATTACTCTCTCCTCAAAATATTTACTCTTCAATTACAAAGGTATTTCAATTTGTCAAATTGGTTTTTCCAAAAATGCAATATTTAAACTTTATGAACAAAAGTTGTTCAAAACATTTTATTTTGACACCCCAATTTTTGTGGAGCTTCTACAAGTATTGGGGAGGCTACATGAATATTTTCAGATTTTTGTAAAATGTTTTAGTACCTCAAATAAATCCCTAAAAAGCTACTGTTTTACAAAAGGAATTAAAAGAAAATGAATTAGAGGAATACAGGGAGGTGTAGGGGGTTTTCTGCAAAACCTTCATCGCCATAGCCTCCCTGTGGCGCTAGTGCCCCGTGCTCCTCGTGCTCACTCGACGCCGCTCACCGCCCGGACCCCCCCCCCCCCCCCCCCCCCCCACGCCCTCCTGCCGCGCAAGGAGGATAAGGAGGCCCCCCAGGCGCTCCTCCGCTCTCACTCGCTCACTCACTTGCCCCCTCTCCCTCTCCTCTCATTTTCTTCCACGGCGCGAAGCCTAGCTCGAGCTGCCGTCACGCGTCGCCATCGATTGGAGCCTCCCCGTCCAGATCGAAGAGCGCAGGAAGCTCCGCCGCGTCCTGCTCTGCGTCCCCGTCCAAGGAATCGCAAGGGGGAGCTCAGAATCATCCTCACCAAGCTCATCCCCTTTCCTCTCCGGCCGCCACCTTGCCGGGAAGCTCGTGAACAGCCCCATCCACCTTTCTCCGCCATTGTTGCATCCCCGAGATCCCCGTGCTCTGCTCCCTCTCATGCACCCCTTCCTTTTGCCCAGGGATTACCGGAGTCGCCGATGCCGTCCTCGCTGCTTCTCTGCTCTGCCTTGCTCATCGCTGCGCATCGTGAGGAAGGCGAAGAAATCCCGTACCGCTTCACTCGCATGCTTGGGCTGTGAGCTGGGCCGCCTTCTGCGTTGCTTGGCCAGATCTGGGCCAGATCTGGCCCGTTTCTCCTTTTTCTTTAATAGGTCTTTATTCTGTTTTTATTTCCTGTTTGAAATTACAGCATAGCTTTAAATCTTTTGTGGTAGATCTGTGATAGATAAGTGAGTGATTTAAATTTTGTAGGGTTCATATGTGTTTTCTTAAACATGCAGAACTGGTTGCTTGCCAAAATGTATTACTAACTATTGTCTAGATTAAATATGGTAAAAATTATCTTTTTCACTAAATATTTAATATCTAGAGTTTTATAACTCCAAATATTGCAAACTAAAATTCCCTGGATAGCTTGAAGTGATACCTTTCCAGATCTGTTGGCCTTATATGCAAATGAAGTTTAAAACAAAAGTTCTATTCTTATTAATAAAACCACCAGTGGCACTTTGGTGATTTTTGTAGATTTTTGTGAAATGATTTTTAGAGTAAATCCAACTGGCTTGTCTTCTATATGTGTAGGAGAACATATCCCTAGCTTGGTTTGAATTTAGGAGTCACTGATTGACTGTGGTGCTAATTATAAGGTTTAGGCCTTTTTCTGCCTATTTTTTTATTAGGACTTTATTAATTGTTGTGTTATAACTTTATTGTTATAGATGTGTTTCCTAGCATGTGTAGGGTGGTAGTCCACTGTTGTGACATGTTACCTTATCTTTACTAGCATGTTAGGAGAGCTATTTGTGAGTCATGTATTTGTTAGGGTTTTATTCCCTATATAGCTTTTCTCCTAGTAACTAGGAATTTGTTAAGCTTGTTTATTTTGATATGAGAATGTTGTGTGTGATTAAAATTTATGCCTTGCTTATTAATGATTGTTGTGGTACTGAGCCTGCTTGTTATTATTGTTCAGCAGGTTATAATATGTTAGTACTGTTAGTGGTATTTGTTAGACATGATGGTATGAGAAAAATGTTCACCTTGCTTGATGAACTTGATTATCTTAAGTTGAATACTAGCTTAGGTATCTTGTTATGTATCTACCCTAGCTTGGTGTGATGTTTTCATTTACAGAAATTATTTGGTGACTTAACTTTTGTCTGAAGTATTTCCTGATTAGGAAAAATGGTTGTTAATTACCCCTAATTGAGGATGTCTTGGTGCTCGATGTTTTTAACATGTGTTTGGTGTTATACTCCTGTGAGTATAATGCCCTTGTAAATATAGATCTTAGTTTGTTGCTTGATTAAATTAGTACTATGTTTTGGTATGGTTCCTTGTTTGTATACCACTTGTGGTTTGGTTTGCTTATTGAGTGTGTTGTTTTATTTTCATGTTTGCGACGCTAGAGATAAACGCTACCGGAGTGGTATTTGGAAAGGATTTATCGGAGAAGGATGAGAGTTTATTTCTTTGAGCAATGAGAAGAAGTCCAAGGACATTATGCTGAAATCAGGCAAGCTACTCTCTGAGCTTGCATTTATATATACATCTATTTTGGTTCACGGGTTTTACTTATAAAGAGTATAAGTGATTTATGTGGTGTTTGCCACAAAAGCTATGAATTTGAAAACCCTTTTCCAAAATATAAGTATATTATTTTGACACCCTATATGGAGTTATTAGCTGGAACTTCTTTTCCAAACTATAGGATGGGAAAAATATTGTTTACTCAAAACTCCTTTGAAAATACTCGTATGGTTGTGGAATACCGAGATGTCGGTGTGGAAGTGGAGAAATGGTGAATGGTGATGTTTATGAAAAATGCACATTGTGTCTTTGTACTATGACGACCAGCCGATAATCTGTGCGACCACATTTACCCACATATGGGAAAGGGCATAGTCATATAGTTTGCTCATATTAGTACTGGATGCCTCAACAACGGGATGACCCCGTTCCATGAGGGGATGGTCTGAGGACCTACCCACTGACCCGGGTCCTCTAAAGAGAAGAACGCCTGAGGGCAACGCCTGAGGGCTGATATGAATTGGAGATAGAGGATTGAAGGTTCCACGATAAATCGCCGGGCAGAACTACGAGTCCTCACACTTAGATTCCGACGGGCTGGGTTAAGTGTTGATGGAAAGTTTCGTAGTGGTAGGGTCCTATACTAGCATGAGCAAAAGGACAGGCTATGGTCGGTGACTCAACTTCGCATACACCTTGTATGGCGGGACGTGGCTGACACGATGAGTTACCGGATGGGTGTGGGAAAAGCGTGCTACCTCTGCAGAGGGTAAAACTATTCGAATAGCCGAGTCCTCGGATATGGACAGTTGGGAGGCTGTCCTCTGACCATGTGCAAGTTTTGGAAAGTTTTGAGGATTGAAACTAAAATAGAGATGTGTTGTATCTGCAACTATACCGATGGGCTGGTATGAGTTTGCAGGGGATAAATGGCCATCAAGGGCTATGGTTGGAAAATGAGGAGTTTTGGGGAAATAAAACCTGGTGATGAATTTCGGGAAAACATTTTAAAGAGACCTCTTATCTTCTCCAATAAATATATATTTTCGGGAAAAAGTTTTAAAAGATTCTTCTTACAAAGACAGGTTTATGGAAAAGATCTAAAAGCCTTCTTTTCTTTTTCAATAAAGATATAGAGATTTCAAAAAAAGTTTTATCAAACAAAAGTCTATCCTTCCCTTTTCAACAAGGATATAGAGTTTTCAAAGCAAACGAAGTTTTATTTAAACAATAAAAAGAGTAGTGCATGCTCATTTCGGGGGTAGTTTGCGAGTACATTCAAATGTACTCATATTGGTTTCGTCCCTCGCTATTGTCTTAGCCAGATTCTGAAGAAGAGCAGTTCGAAGAAGAAGACTTCAATAACGTCGATGCGAACTAGGGCGCTTCCCAGTCAACTGCCTGTAGGTTTGGCAAGTGACTTGGGCTCCACGTTGTTTTGGAGATTTCCGCTGCAAGTACCTGTTGAAGTTATGGCTTCAATCAAGTAAGTAAATTCATTCTGTATTTATGGGTGTTCTGTGATGCCAATTCGAGTTATGTGCAACAACAGACTGATCATGGGATTGTTGCAGGAAACATAACGAGTATCTCGGATAGCTAATCCGGGTCCTCACAGTTTGGGTGTAGCAAAACAATGGTGAGGCAAAATTGGTCACTCGAACGTTCCTTCGACTGAGGCATATTACTCCCATCGGGAGCATATTCAAAGATTCTTCGACTGAAGATGTTCAAGATAAAATGATTCTGAGATTATCCTCCATTACAAGCAATACAGCATAATCTCGGGGCTACTCCCATTGGGAGCACTGTCGTGCACCCGATAGAATTTCGGCAAAAATTTCTTCGATTAACATATGTAGGGTAAGAAGGTTTTGAGATTATCCTCCATTGCAAGCAATAAAGCACAATCTCGGGGCTACTCCCATCGGGAGCGCTGTTGCGCACCCGATAGAATAACGTCAAAGAGTCAGTCGACAAAAGAATTGACTCAGTTCATATACAAAATCATACTCGAAACATTCCCGAGTTGCGTCCGTTGCAAATACCTCGGATGCTGCACGCATAGTGCAAAGGTAAGACCCGCCGAACTTTCGAGCTGGGCTAAGGACCGTTCCAGCAACGTCAATCCTTATATTTTCCGTGTCAGCAGACATGATGAAAAATCCCGACGGACGCGTTGGGTAACATTCAAAGCTATACTGCAGATCGACTCAGTAAGACCTCAGCGGCCTAGTCGAATCTGACCAGTTTGTTCCAGATTCGAGTCCGGGGACTCGAGTTTGATTGAAAGCTAGTAAGGTTTTACCCGAATGTGTAGTTAACCAGTCCCGATCCGTCGAGTGTACTGGACCTGCTAAGCTATTATCCCTTGATCATCATAAGCAAAAACCACAGTCGATGAAATACTCGACATAGCCAGCATGTGCTATTCATACAGGAATTCCAATTATAATATACAGAATACAAAACATATGACGTGCACTTACGAAAGAGTCCATGCCCGATTCTTCGAGTCAGACAAGTACTCGGGGGCTACTGACATGGGTATACATCTCGGGTATCCTACCATGAGGGTACCTGGTGCACATGACGACTAAGCCCCAATAGCAAAGAGCCTACTCGAAGCCCAAGACAAGAGGCCCAAGAAGATGGAGTACCCTCCAAGATTAGACATAGGCATAGTCGGTTTAGACTTTCCTTACGTGTAAACTAGGTCGGTTATGAACTCCCGAGACCCAGCCTATTAAAGGCTGGGAGGGGTGCCGATCTAGAGGCCAAGCCATACTCGAACCACCAAAGAACTAGCGAGGTTGACATCTCACCGGAGCCACCTTGTAACCTCATAATCTCACACGATCAATAACAGACAAGCAGGAAGTAGGGTCTTTACCTCCACCCGAGGAGCCTGAACCTGGGTAAATCTTTGCCTCTGCTTGTCAGCCGACGAAACTATCAGTACTACCACGTTCTTTCCTCATAATCTCAACCCTATGTCCTTAACCATGGGATTTGATGAGTGTACCCCTCGTCACAAATACAACAAAGACGAGTCGGCACGGGAGGCGGAGGCGCCGTCGTGCTGCGCATTGGAGGTGGAGGCGCCGCCGGCCGAGGTGGAGGCCGAGGTCGCCATTGCCGACCTCTCGAGCGTCTCCATCAGCCCGGGGAGTCCCTCTCGAGCTCTTCGGCCGATGCCATCATTTCCCAGGCTAGCCTGGGGCAGTCGCCATCGTGGGCATCGTCTTGCAGTGCCGGTGGCACCTCGAAGCCCACCGGCACCAACACCGTCTTCACGTCCTCCTCCGGCTCCTCCTTCACACGTCGTGCCGACGTGTCGTCGCGGCGGCTCCCGCTCCCACACCCTCCTCCTCCGCGAGCGCAGAGGGAGAACCAGCCGCGCCGAGGCTGCTTCGGTGGTGGGGATGGTGGTCGCCGCCTGGGAAGCAGCATTGAAAGAGCATGGTTGCCTCCATGTGTGGTTTTGGTAATTGTCGGCCCAGTGAGAACCAGGGTGTGCTGGGCCTGTCCTCCGCAGCCCTCGACACTCAATGGCTGAATTTCGCTAAGGACCAGGCTCACGGCCTGGAGAGACCCGCGAGGCAAATCACCTCGCGAAGGCTTAAGAGGCAGCAGAGGCCTGAGGAGGCCCCCCTTACTGCTGCCCCCTCTTCAAGGAGATCTTCCCTGAAGGGAAGTCAACGCCGAATCCTCAACAGGGCACCCCAGCCCTCGGGTGGATTCCTTCGCTGCAAAGCAACCTCTGCAGAGTGCACATGGGCTCTGCAGCGGCCGCAGAGTGATGCGCGCCTCTGCGCGCGGTGACGACGACGCCGCAGTTGCCATTTTGGTGATTAAAGGAGTCAACAAAGCTGCGCGATGCATATCGGACTACAAGGATTTCCTCTTTGGTGATAAGGGGACCGGCCGGCGCTACGCTCCAAGGCCGACGTCACCGTGGGCACCCCCATGTTCCTCTGCAGCCCCAGCTGGCCGTCCTGGATGGACGGTGGCTTTTCTGCCACAGGCATCAACTTTACGCCCATGGACTGCGTCCATGGACAGCTGGGCTGCGGTGCACCGTGCTCCTCCTTCTGTCGCCATGTGGTAGCCCTTCCACTGCGCAAGCACAGGAAGAGACCCGGGGTGCCTATAAAAGGCGGCGGTGCTCTACCGTAGCAAGGGGATCGCATTTCATTCTAGCTTAGCTACCTACGCGCAAGGAGAAGTAGACCACCGTCTCCCCTTCCTTGAGCACACCATTGCCAAAAGAGAGCCCTCGGCAAGCTCTTGTACTGTAACCTCCATAGCAGTGCAATACAGACAAGCAGGAGTAGCGGTTTTACCTCACACGAGGGCCGTGAACCTGGGTACAGGCTGGTGTTCATCTCTGTCGTGATGTCCCTCCTCATGCTCGACGAGCACCGTCGCCACGCAGGTTGAGGGTTGTTCGACCAACGTGTTCAGCCCCTTACACGAACTCTCTTCGTGAGTTTGACCACCCCTGTTTCGTGGGAGTCATTCTCCGACAATTGGCGCGCCAGGTAGGGGGCTGAGGCGCGTCTTCAACCTTCACCGACCTCTGCACCATGACGGACACTCGCGCAGCTCGCGCTAACCGGCGGGCGTCAGGCAGGGCTACCACCGAGCCCGCTGCCAACACCACCAACCCCCGCTGCCGTCCCCGCGCCAGCCGCGCTTCGGGGCGCAACACCGCTGAGCGCGTGTGGAGCACCCCGAGGACGCCGACGGCCACCGCACGACCGCTACGACGAAGACGTCGACCATGGGCACGGCGAGGACGCTGAGTCCTCGCATCCGTCCCAGCGCCAAAGCGCCTCCACTCTGGGCGTCCAGCACCCAGTCCGAACACCGCACTCATGGCCGCGGAGCTCTTCGCTACCGCCCCACCGCCGAAGCGCACGACAACTGGCTCGGCCGCCTCCAGCACCTCGTCGACATCGCGGCTGCACCGCGCGCAGCTCCGGCGACGTCACGCTCTCTGGTGCACCACAACTCCGGCGCGCAGGGACCGCCGCGCACGGCGCACTACCGCCTCCGCCTCCGCTGGGACCGCCTCGGCTACGGCCCACAAGGCCGCCTCCCACGCGTCTTCGCCGCGCGATTGCCAAATCGTGCAGCGGACTCCTCCAGACGCGCGGGTGGAAATGGAGCGCCAGAAGGACCTCCAGAAGCGCATCGTCGAGGAAATCGGCCAGGCGGGGCGACAGAACCGCAGAGCTCTTCAGGGCGGCATTGCCTCGTACGCCACAGGATGCGCAGCCTTCACCCACAGCTGCGTCGCGTCGTCTGGCCACAGAAGTTCAGGCCTGACCTACCCAAGGGCTACGACGGCACGAACAACCCCATCGAGTTCCTGCAGCTCTACACCACCTCCATCCAGGCTGCGGGGGAGACGACAAGGTCATGGCCAACTGGTTCTCCCACGCCCTCAAGGATTCTGCCTTGTCGTGGCTCCTGAACCTCCCGAGGACTCCATTGACTCGTGGGAGGAGCTCTGCCAGCAGTTCGTTGCAAACTTCAAGGGCACATACGAGCGCGCCCTCACCTACAACGACCTGCGCGCTGTGCGCCAGAAGCCTGGCGAGACCCTCCGCAGGTACATCCAGCGCTTCAGCCAAGTCCGCAACAAGATCCCGAACATCCCGGACTCGCACGTCATGCTGCCTTCAGAGAGGGCGTCACCAACCACAGGATGCTCGAGAAGCTCGGCATCCACGATACCCTCTCCTCCGTGGTGAAGCTCTTCGACATCGCAGACAAGTGCGCCAAGGCAGAAGAAGGCCTCCTTTCGTCAAGGTGGGCTCAGCGACGACCCTGTCGAGGGATCCAAGACCCAGAAGAGGCGTGACGAGACAAAGCGCAAGCCTACCGCTGTTCTAGCGGCAGAGCCCGACGCCAAGCAGTTCGCGAGGACTCTCCCGAGGCGCGAGAAAAAGGTGGACAACCGCCCGTTCTGCATCTACCACAACAGGCGCGGCCATGCGACAGAGAACTGCTTCGACCTCAAGCAGCTGAGCAAGAAGCGCGAGCAAGAAGAAGGCAGCGGTAGCCGCGGCAGAGGCCGTAGTTACCGCAAGGGCGGACGTAAAGGCAACTACCAGAGGCCAGGGGACTCAGGCGAACGCCGCCGAGAAAAACAACAATCTCCCCGACGAAGAGCCCGGGGTTACCAGGCCCCTAAGGGTGCTATGGCATGCATCCTCGGCGGATCCCAAGCGCCCAAGTCCAACAATCAGTTCAAGCAGTTCGCTCGCGAGCTCAATGCAGCGCTTCCCGGGTCGAGACGTCCCGCCCCTCAAGTGGTCCCAGTACACCATCGCCTTCGACGCCAAAGATCACCCCAAGTCGACCAAGACTGTGGCACCCTCCCGTTGGTGTGCACCCCCACCATCAACAACATCGCCGTCGGCAAGACGCTCATTGATGGGGGTGCAGGCCTGAACGTCATCTCTGTCGAGACCTTCGAGACGCTTCAAGTGCCCTACGAGTGGCTTATGCCCTCCAGGCCCTTCAGGGGTCACCATGGCTCAATCTCGCCTCTGGGGCAAGTGAGGCTCGCGGTCACCTTCGGCACGCAGAGAACTACCGCACCGAGCTAATTGACTTCGACGTCGCGCACATTGGCCTGCCCTACAACGCCATCCTCGGCTACCCCGCCCTCGCGAAGTTCATGGCCGTCACGCACCACGCCTACAACATGGTCAAGATCCCTGGCAGCGGTGGCACCATCACCATCCATGGTCACGTACAGGACGCCACGCGCGCTGTCGAGATCGCCTACAAGGCCGCTGCCATGGCATTCCCCGCTGACGAGGACATGGAGCCTCTCGAGAGGCCCAAGAAGAAGAAGCAGCTGTTCTCTCAAGAGCAAGCATCTACAAAGAAGGTGTCGCTGAGCACCAGTGGCTCGGGGGCTGAGGGCTCGGGGGCTAGCGTCACCATAGGCGCTGGCTTGCCTCCCAAATAGGAAAGCGCGCTCGTCGCCTTCCTTCGGGCAAACTCTGACATGTTCGCATGGACTCCGTCAGAAATGTCCGGTGTACCAAGGGAGGTGATCGAGCACCACTTAGCCGTGTGTCCAAACGCACGCCCTGTAAAGCAGAAAGCGCGGAAACAAGCCCCCGAGAAGCAAGCGTTCATCATCAAAGAAGTAGAGAAGCTAAAGCAGCAGACATCATTCGAGAAGTTGCCCACCCCACTTGGCTCTCCAACGGTGTGGTTGTCCCAAAACCCAATGGAGGAGGCCGGCTCTGCATCGACTACAGACGTAAACAAGGCCTGCCCCAAGGATCCATACCCCATGCCAAGGATAGACCAGATTGTGGACTCCACCGCCGGCTGTGATCTCCTCTTTTCCTGGATGCCTTCTCAGGCTACCACCAGATCAAGATGGCCAAGGAAGACGAGGAGAAAACAGCATTTCTCACCCCTTGTGGTGTGTATTGCTACACTTGCATGCCCTTTGGCCTGAAGAATGCCGGCGCCACCTTCCAGAGGCTCATGAGGATCGCCTTGGGGGCTCAGATGGGAAGAAATGCAGAAGCTTATGTGACGACATCGTGGTCAAGTCTCGCGAGGGAGACACTCTCTTGAAGGATCTCGAGGAAACCTTCGCCAGCCTGCGCAAGGTGAACATCAAGTTAAACCCCGCCAAGTGCGTCTTCGGGGTGCCTTCAGGCAAGCTCCTCGGGTTCCTCGTGTCCCACCGTGGCATAGAAGCAAACCCTGACAAGATCAAGGCTATAGAAGACATGCAGCCACCTCGCCGCCTCAAGGACATGCAGCGCCTAGCAGGATGCATGGCCAGCTTAGGCCGCTTCATCTCCAAGTTCGGCGAGAGAGCTCTGCCATTTTTCAAGATCATGAAGAAATCCGGCACCTTCAAGTGGACTCCAGAAGCAGACAAGCATTTGAGGACTGAAGAAATACTTGGCTAGCTCACCAGTCATGGTAGCCCCCAGGCAGGCGAGCATCTGAAGCTGTACCTAGCAGCCACTCCACAAACCGCAAGCGCCGTCCTGGTGGTGGAAAGAGAAGAGCCAGTCCTCCCCAAGAAAAGCACTGCCACACCAAGTCCAGAACCTCCCGACAAGGAAATAGTCTCTCCAGACCCAGTGCCAGACCCACAGCCTCAAGTCGAGTCTACCACAAGCACCCCTGCCGAGACTCCTCCACAAAAACCTCGCCAAAGGTCCTGAGGAGTCTCTCGAGGGAGCCGACGCTGCAGCACCATCGACGACCCTCGTCGAGCATCCTGTCTACTTCGTCAGTACTGTACTGCGAGATGCTCGCGAGCGTTACCCAGTGCAGCAGAAGCTCCTCCTCGCGCTCCTCATCGCCTCCAGGAAGCTACGCCACTACTTCCAGGGCCACCCCATCACGGTGGTCACGTCGTTCCCCCTGGAGCAAATCCTGCGCAACCCCAACGCCACGATCGCGTCGCAGGATGGAACATCGAGCTGCAACCATTCAACTTGCGCTTCGACACCACAAGAGTCATAAAAGGAAGAGCGCTGGCGGATTTCGTCGCCGAGTGGACAGACCCAACTCCTGAAGAGCCTCTGAAGAAGAAACCCGCCATCTGGAGATACAATGCCAAGCCACTGGACCATGCACTTCGACGGAGCTTTGCCTGCCGCAATGGGGGGCTGGCGTGTCCTGACCTCACCAAAAGGCGACAAGCTCTACTACGCCATCCAGTTGTGCTTCACAATAGACAAGATCTCCAACAACATCGCCGAGTATGAAGGCCTCCTCGCCGGGCTCAGAGCTGCAATTGCCCTCGGCGTCAAGCGCTTACTCATAAAGGGTGATTCCCAGCTCCTGGTTAACTTCTCCAACAAGAGCTACACGCCTAAAGACGACCACATGGCCGCCTACCTTGAAGAGGTCCGCAAGCTCGAGAAGCACTTCAGAGGCATGGAACTCATGCACATCCCGCGGAAGGAGAACCAGGAGGCAGATGACATCGCCAAGCGAGCATCACGAAGGCAGGCCCAGCCGGCCGGCGTTTTGAGAGAGACTCTCCAAGGCGTCCATAAAGCAGCCACAAGAAGCAGCAGCCACAAGCGCAGACGAAGTACTCCCACCACCTCCTATAGGTGGAGCACCCAACTGCGGTCCATCCTCAGGGGAGCGTCTGCTGCTGGCTATGGTGCATCAAGAGACAGGCTGGGTCGACGAACTCAAGGACTACTTGCTGAAGGGAGTCCTCCCCGAGGAAGACGCGGAGGCGGAACGAGTGCTCGACAAGCCAAGTCATACTACATCCTCGAGGGAGACCTGTACCGCAAGCGCCCAAATGGAATTGCACTCAAGTGCGTCCCCCCGAGGAAGGCCGCATGCTGATCAGAGACATTCACAGTGGAGAGTGTGGCCACCATTCCTCTGCACGCACCCTTGCAGGCAAGGTCTTCAGGAGCGGATTCTACTGGCCCCAAGTGCTTCAAGATGCTACCACCATCGTCCAGTCTTGCGATGCGTGCCAGTTCCACGCCAAGCAAGTCCATCAGCCTGCACTGGGACTCCAAACCATCCCGCTCTCCTGGCCTTTCGCGGTCTGGGGGCTAGACATCTTGGGCCCTTCCCGAGATCGCAAGGGGGCTACCGTTCCTCTTCGTGGCCGTCGACAAGTTCACCAAATGGTCAGAGGTTGAAGCGGTGCGCAGCATACCGGCCAGAGCAGCAGTAAAATTCATCAGAGGCCTGGTCTGCCGTTTTGGTGTGCCAAATCGCATCATCACCGACAATGGCTCACAGTTCACCAGCGGCATCTTCAGGGCCTACTGCGAGAGCCTCGGCACCAAGCTCTGCTTCGCCTCGGTGGCTCACCCACAGAGCAACGGTCAAGCCGAGCGAGCAAATGCTGAGGTCCTCAAGGGCCTCAAGACAAGAAGCTTCAACGCCTCAAGGGCTATGGCAAGGGCTGGATAGACGAACTCCCGTCCGTGCTCTGGTCCATCCGCACGAACCCCACGAAGCCCACTGGTGAGACGCCATTTGCCCTCGTGTATGGAGCTGAAGCAGTCCTCCCCACAGAGATCAAGCATGGATCCGCACGGGTCCTTGCCTTCAACGAGGACGATCAAGAAGACCTCCACAACGACGACCTGCTGCTCCTCGACGGGCTGCGCCGCCGTGCCGCCCTCAGGGCAGCAAAGTACCAGCAAGACCTGCGACGCTACCACAGCCGCCACATACGTCCACGCACTCTCGAGACAGGCGACCTCGTCCTCAGGAGAATCCTCTCCAGGGAAGGTCTCCACAAGCTCTCGCCCATGTGGGAAGGCCCCTACAGGGTCGCACACATCGCCAGGCCCGGCGCGGTACGCCTCGAAACGGAGGACGGCATCCCGGTCAAGAATCCATGGAACATCGCGCATCTACGCAAGTTCTACCCGTGATCATAGTCACCAGACATTTTTTGTCTCTAGAGGGAAGCACACAACTTCACCTCCAAGCTTCACAAAAGCTTCTCTCCCGAGGGCCAGCCCCTCTGAGCTCTCCCATAACGTGCCGCCGCAGGCCGTGAAGAGTCTCAGCCACTGAATGTGGTCCCCATGCCTCGACATGGAAAACTTTATCTTGGCAATACCAAGTGTAATGAACCAATTCGTTTCTCAATGAAACATTGCGCTGAGGCGCCGCTGTGTAATATTTTGGTGGTGAGTTTTACTTTTCATCATTTTAGTTCATTCGCGCTCATATTTTCCCCATGCGCACCTCGCGAGCGGGGGCTGAGTACGGTGACTGTGCCTCGAGAGCACCCCAGCAGCACCGCAAAATCCAAAGGATCCGAGCTCTAACACGTGAGCACGCTCTCACGCCTGTTACCTCACCAAAGAGCTCTGGCCCAAGGGCTTGCTCCCAAACACGCCACCTCACCAAAGGACCTTGGTGCTTACTCTCCTCGCGAGATACTCATGAGGAAACCTATAAGCGCGCATGAGTTTTACTACCATGTTTTGCTTTGGGTTTGCCTCTCTAACCAATACAGGGAACAAGAGTCCCCCCAAGCTCGTGAAGCCACGCTCCGGCCTCAAGAGGAAAGCGCACCATCAGGGAAACCGATGCCCTCTACGAGGCCAAAGTCTCGCAAAGCTAAGTCCAGCGCTACGCCTCAGGAGTTTTTCCTCTCTCTCACGAGTATCTGTCGTCCCTCGAGCGGGTTTTTTCTCCCTCACACTTCATGGACTGCTTGTGCGTCAAAGGGGGGCCCTCGAGCACCGCGACTCGAGAGCCCTTACCTCTCTAAGCCTTAAACACCCCCCGGCCTTGCCGAGTCAAAGCTCCGGCATACCGCAGTGGCGGAGTCATAGCGCAAAGAGATGGGTCCTGACGACGTAGAGCGAAAAAGACATGGAACAGGGATAAAGGGCCCATCAAGGGACACACACATAGTAGCACACATTAAAGTGTCTTACAAACCAGCATAAAAGAGACAAGTCTTAAACAAAGATAACTGCGCCTCAAGCGCGTCTTGTTGCAGGAGTGGCCTAGGCAGGGCACCATCGCCGTCCTCCTCAGCCTCCTCTTAGCTTCTTTCTTCGGGCTTCCTCCTCCTCAGCGGCCTGCTCCGCCTCGACCCTCTTGAAGCGGTCGACGTAATCGTTGACTTCATCCCGAACCAAGTTGGAGAGTCCAGGGCTTGGTCCTCCTCGACAGGCTCGGTCACGGACTCGAAGTCGAAGCCGGGATGAAGACGCAGGAGGTTGGCGAAGAGGCGATCGATCGCCACCGTCAAGAGCTTGCGGCACTCCTCATCGACAAGGTCGAATTTCCGCCACAGGGCCCTCAAGCGTGGTGAAGAGCTGATCAAAGTAGGCGAGATACGCGGCGGCGTCGGCGTTCCCATGGACGGGAACCGCAGGGGCATCCACTCCCAGTTTCCCCACGAGAGTGTTCCCCCGAATCACCAAGGACTTGAACATGCGTTCCCGCTGCTGTGTCAAGACCCGTGCCGCCTGCACGCTGTGCTCAGCCTCCTCAGCACGCTCCACGGCAGGGCCCACCTGCGCGTTCATCTCCTCCATATCAGCCATCAGGGAGGCAAGGTCTTGCTCCGCACGTTCGTGAGCCTCTTCCGCGCGGTGACGACCATCCCTGGCACGCCTCGCCTGGGAGTTCAGGCTGGCATTCAGTTGCTCCAGCTGAAGGATGCGGGCGTTGTCCTCCGCGTGCTTTTTCTTGAAGCGGTCCTCCTGCTTCTTAAACTTCCCGGCGTAATCTTGGGCGACGGCAGCGCGGTACTCCTTCTGCTTGGCGACGGCTTCCTTGTCAGCCTCTTCCTTCCTCTTGGCGAGCTTCTGGTTGGACTTCTGCACGAGCTCTTTGTGCCTGGCCACCTCCTCGCCGTGCTTGCCTATAGCCTCGGCCAGATTGCCCTCACGTGCCTCGAGATCCACGCGCTGCGTGGTCAGCTCCCTGTCGACCTGCTCCAGCTGCTCCTCGCGCTTGAGCGCCTCCGCCTCGCGCGCCGCCAGTGCTCGCTCACGGGCGTCCAAGGACATGCGGTGTTGGTCCAAGGACTTTCGTACGACCTCAGAATCCGCGACGATCTTCTCCTCACGGTCAGCAAGTTCTTGGCGCTGAGCGGCCAGCGTGGTCTCAAGGGCCGCACGCTCCGAGGCTGCAGCTTGGCGTTCTGCAATGGCCGCCTCACGATCTTCGGCCGCGGCCTCGCGCTCTGCTCGGATTGGCTCCAGGGTCTCTTGAGCCTCGCGCACCGCGCTCTCGCGGACCTCCTTGGCGAAGCGCATCGCCTCTTCACGCTGTGCCTGCATGGCCTCATCACCGTGACAGCAACGCTCCATGGTCTCAAAGAAGCGGGCCCAAGCCTTCTCGAGTTCGTCGTACTCCCTGGCAAGTTCAGCCTCCTTGAGGGCGAGTTGGGCCTCCAGCCCGTCCAGCGCGTCCCTCGCCAGGTGGAAGCTCCCACATCTGCTCCCACACCAGAGCTCATGAGCTCCCACGAGGCGCGGAAGCTCCCACATCTGCACTAGGCTCAGGGGCAGGGAGCTCCGTGCTTGGGCCAGGGTCAACTCTGGCCTGGGGGCTCTGGAGCGAGCCCTCTCCACCACCTGTGTCGTGGTCACCAACGCCATCGCCTTCCAGCGACGCCACCTCTCGGGCTTCGGGGGCTGAGCCAGGCTGCCCAGCCACCGTTAGGTCCGCCGTAGCTGCGCTCGCTGCGGCCTCAGGAGAAGCTGCCGCCCCCTCAGGTTCTGCGCTTGGCGGGGGCGGCAGAGGAACGTTCTCCTCCATCTCGACGTTAGCGCCTTCCCTCGCCGGCGTGCTGCTCCCCGCCGTCTTCGCGACGGCCTCTTCCTGCCGCTCAGGTGATGTGACGGGGCGCAGCGGCGAAGGCGTCCTCTCCACTGTCTCCTCCTCGCGGCGCTCCTCAGCGGGAGGAGAAGAAACGGTTGCCTCGACCAGAGGCGCAACCTCCACATGTCCCATGGCCTCCTCTGCCACAGGCCTCGTGGTATCATCCGCAGCCGGCTTCGTGGCATCCATCACCACGGTCCTGGCGGTCTCTTCAGCTGAGGGCTTCACAGGCCCCTCATCAGCTGTCGTGGTGGCACTCCGCACCTCCACAACCTTACGGAGTCTACGGCGCTTCGCCGTCACCAAATCCCTGACAAGTAAACAAGAAAGGTCTTCAAGAAGGGAACAAGAGTTTTATCAGAGGAAGAGAAAGCAGACAATGAAGCCAAAATTTACCCAGATGTCTTGGCGCGGGAGTCAACCCACACCGTGTTTGACGACCGCCGCAGTCTCGACGACGCTGCGCTGGCACTTGACCCCTCAGGGGCAGCCTCGGCTTTCCTCTTGAGAGGAGTGCCCGCTGGACTCTTGGCGGCCCTATCTTGGCTAGACTTGGAGCGAGGCTCGCAGCGCCCCGCCGCGGCCTCCCGGCCGCTGTTTTCTTCCTCCTCCGCGGCCTGGCGTGAAGGGACCACAAGAAAATCCTCGTCCCCGCTGGACAAAATCTCCAGAACCTCTTCCTCGGGCGGCGCAGGCTTCGAGGAGCTCGCCTCCCCTGCCGAAGGATTCGCCCCTCCAGAGACAATGCCCAGATCGGTGTCAGATGCGGCGGGTGACTCTGTGGCCCAGTCCTCTTCCACCACGGGCGCCGCAGCCTCCTTCTTTTCCTCCCCCTCCAGACCTTGAGGGTGAACTCCGGCATCAGCTCCAGGATCGCGAGACGTTTCTTCGGAGTGAGCTGGTGGATGGGCCTCGTAAACTCACTGCCTGGCGCAGGAACATCCGGGGCGGTGAAGAGGATACCCATGACGGAGGCAATGACATCGGCGGTGTGGGAGCCACAGTGCAGGCGCATCGGGTCCGTCGGGCCAGAATACATCCACGTCGGCTTCGTGTGCTTCTGGAGAGGAGCGATGCGGCGCCTCATGAAGTCTTCGGCGACCATCTGCCCTGTGAGGCCAGCTTCACGGACGAGCCTCATGCGCACGACCAAGTGAGCAATCTTCGGGCTGTGGAAGGCCGCGCTCGACCAGTTCGAGTTCTTCAGCGACGACGCCTCAGGGACGTCGAAGAAAGAGTTTTGCGTCTTGGCATCCACAATGAACCATCACTGGCGGAAGTCGTCCACTTTCTTTGTCACCCGTGTGACGGGCTTATCGCCGTCCCAGGACATGGGGATGTAGATGCCTCCCATCCCATCCGCAATGCGGAAGGACACGCAACCAGATCGCTTGCCGGGCGCCGTGGAGCGGAGAGCGTAGAAGCTCCGGAAGAAGGCCACGGAAGGCATCACCCCCAAATACGCCTCGCAGAGATAGGCGAAAATGGCGAGGATCAGAATGGAGTTGGGGTGGAGATGCAGAAGCTGGATCTGGTAGAAGGCCAGAACCTCCTCCAAGAAAGGGGAAAATGGAAGCACCAGGCCAGCAAACAGGGTCTGGAGGAAAATGGGGTACAGCCCCGCCGCGAGCTTGCCGAAACGCGCCGCCTTGAGTACGCTGGCGTCGTGCTCGTTGTTCTTGCCAGTGGCCAACGGCCTGAGCTTGTCCAGCGCCTCCGCCGTGTGGATGCGGGTGCCCACGAGCGCCGGCGCAAACTCGTCCTCCTGCTGCGCCCCAGCAGGGTCATTCACCATCACCGCCTTGTCTTTCTTGGGACCCATGGTCGAGGAAGAAAGGACGGCAGAGAAGCTCGATGAAGGAGAAAGAGCGCCGGGGTCGAAAGAGCGCAGGAGTCAAGAGCGAAGAGGCCAGAACGCAACTGGGGCAGTAACTATTGCCTGAACCGGTGCTGCAGGCTTTATAACACCTCAGGGCAGTTATCAAGACGTGGCGGGCCCCGCCACTACGCCCGTTACCGTCGAGGAGAACGAGTTGCCGTGGCGCATAACTGCTCTACACGTGTCTCGGGCCGGCCGGACACTTTGGGCTCATGACGATTCGTCTGCGTCCACCGGACTACATCGTGCCCATCATGGGCCCGGGGGCTACTGTCGGCCCAGTGAGAACCAGGGTGTGTTGGGCCTGTCCTCCGCAGCCCTCGACACTCGGTGGCTGAATTTCACTAAGGACCAGGCTCACGTCCTGGAGAGACCCGCGAGGCAAATCACCTCGCGAAGGCTTAAGAGGCAGCAGAGGCCTGAGGAGGCCCCCCCTTACTGCTGCCCCCTCTTCAAGGAGATCTTCCCTGAAGGGAAGTCAACGCCGAATCCTCCACAGGGCACCCTCGCGGGGATTCCTTTGCTGCAAAGCAACCTCTGCAGAGTGCACATGGGCTCTGCAGCGGCCGCAGAGTGACGCGTGCCTCTGCGCGCGGTGACGACGACGCCATAGTTGCCATTTTGGTGATTAAAGGAGTCAACAAAATTGTGCGATGCATATCGGGCTACAAGGATTTCCTCTTTGGTGATAAGGGGACCGGCCGGCGCTACGCTCCAAGGCCGACGTCACCGTGGGCACCCCCACGTTCCTCTGCAGCCCCAGCTTGCCGTCCTGGATGGACAGTGGCTTTTCTGTCATAGGCATCAGCTTTATGCCCATGGACTGCGTCCATGGACAGCTGGGCTGCGGTGCACCGTGCTCCTCCTTCTTTTGCCATGTGGTAGCCCTTCCGCTGCGCAAGCACAGGAAAGAGGCCCGGGGCGCCTATAAAAGGAGGCGGTGCTCTACCGTAGCAAGGGGATCGCACTTTCATTCTAGCTTAGCTACCTACGTGCAAGGAAGAAGTAGACCACCGTCTCCCCTTCCTTGAGCACACCATTGCCAAAAGAGAGCCCTCGGCAAGCTCCTTGTACTGTAACCTCCATAGCAGTGCAATACAGACAAGCAGGAGTAGCGGTTTTACCTCTACACGAGGGTCGTGAACCTCGGTACGGGCTGGTATTCATCTCTGTCGTGATGTCCCTCCTCATGCTCGATGAGCACCGTCACCGCGCAGGTTGAGGATTGTTTGACCAACATGTTCAGCCCCTTACACGAACTCTCTTCATGAGTTTGACCACCCCTGTTTCGTGGGAGTCATTCTCCGACAGTAATTAATGACAATCTCTATGGACTAATGTTTGTATTGAGCTATATTTATAGGTATGTCCATAAGCAATGGTTGATCTCCATATGTTGGAGACTTGGAGTCAAGGCTAAGGGAAGAAGAATATTTGTTGATCAAGGCTAAGTGCAAGTTGATCAACACTCAAGGCTAGTGATGTATCATGAGGGATCGTATGATCTCGTGGTATTTCTCCATGAGCATGCAATGAAAGACAGATCCTATGTAGCCCATGGAGGATGGCGTCTAGTGGTGTTCGCCATCAAGGTTGTGTGGTGAAGATAATGGCCATTTGAAGATATGCCGAAGAAGAGGTTCTCCCATCTTGGTGTATGGGGGAGCAATATGAGAGTCTTCACCGAGCGGAGCGTAATCAAGAAAGGTGGTCCAACTTGAGAAGGTCCAGACCGTCGTCATCTAGCTCAAGTGTATTTTGCGCAAGGCAAAGGTTTATCAATGGTTGAGACTACATGATATGTGCATTGATATAATTGTCTACATCTTTTGGTACAAGGTATGATACTCATCTCAATATCTCAACCTAGTTGGATATGTCTCATATTGTGCGTATATGTTGTTCTTATATCATGTTGATTATATCTTGTTGGGAATATTTCCCTCCTTATGTGTGTATTTGCATTCCAAGGCAACAAACTATATGCACACATTTAGGGGGAGCCCTTTCCATTTTGTTAAGAACGTGATCTAGTGTGGATTTTTTATTGCAAATCCTAGTGTTGTCATCTAACACCGAAAAGGGGGAGATTGAAAGAACATTTATTTACCCCTCTGTGTTTTGAGTGTTAGATAACAACACTGGTGATATTTTAATATGATGCTAAGTGTTGCAGTTTTGAAATGTATTCATTTAAATATGCTTCACACCAAAAAGGAGAAAAAGGCTAGCCAAAAAGATGCCCATTTGGTTCCCCTGTCTGGTCGGCCTCGGAAGTTGGCAAGGCCGGGCCCAAGTTCGGGCATAAGGCTGGCTGCCTCGAACACCTGGCCGGCCTCCTGCTTCCACGGCAAGCCGGCCGAGGCCGGGCCCAAGGCCGGCCATCTCGGCCACTCTACCGGTCTCCTGTGTGACGCAAGGCCGGGCCAAGTCCGCGCTCAAGGCCGGCCACTCTGCTCCCAAGCCTGCCTCCAAGATTTCAGGCCGGCCTTGCCGGGCCCAAGGCCGGGCTCACGCGGAGAGAGGATAACACTTCAACGGTCACTTTTTGGGGAGGGGTATAAATACCCCTCCACCGACCTCCAGCCAAGCAGCTCGCCCAGAATAGAAGAAATCCCATTGTTGCAAGCTCAAAACTCATCGATCTCCCAATCCCTCCACCCAAACTCATTGATCTTTGGAGGATTGAAGGAGAAGGCCAAGATCTACATCTTCACTAAGCCGATTTACTTTTCCCCCTCATTTACTTGAGGGATTCGTGGTTAGGTTTTTCTTTGTGGAAACCCTAGCTTGTTGTTCTTACTAGTTGTTGTAATTGTGACAGATTGGTGTATTGGGAGCCCCCAATTGAGTTGTGGATGTGTGCCCCAAGTACATTGTAAAGGCTCTGGTTTCCGCCTCGAAGGATTCCGATAGTGGAAGGTGAACCGAGCCTTTGTGGTGAGGTTCATCGGAGAATAGGGTGAGACCTTTGTGGCGTTGAGTAGGCCTGTTGTGGCGAGCTCACACCCCTCCAACGAGACGTACTCCCCTAACAAAGAGGAACTCGGGAATACATCCTCGTCTCCGCGTGCCTCGGTTATTTCTATACCCGAGCTCTTTACTTATGCACTTTACATTGTGATAGCCTTCGTGCTTAAAGTACTATATCTTGCTATCATCTTGTTGTTATCTTGCTTACCATAAGTTGTTGGTGCACATAGGTGAACCTAGTATATTAGGTTTTGTGTGCTTGATAAATTAAACGCTAGTTTTATTCCGCATTTATCAAGCCTAATCGTAAAAGTTTTAAATCGCCTATTGATACGTGTCAAATGTATCTATAATTTTTGATTGATCCATACTTGTTTTGTGATGTTGTCACATGTTTTTACTATCTTATTACATCATTTTTATGCTTTTTGTCGGACTAACCTATTGACAAGATGCCCAGTGCCAATTCCCTGTTTTTGCTCTTTTCTATTTCAGAAAATTCACTTCTGGAAATATTCTCGGAACGGACTGGAAATTTTTGGGGATTTTTTATACGCCAAGACGAAGACGGAGTCCGGAGGGCGACCCGGGGGTCCACCCACAGGGCAGAGGCGGCCACCGGGCACGGCCCACCTAGCACCCGCGGGTGGGGCCCGCCCCTGCTCCTGGGGCGCCGCCTCGGCCCCCTCTGACGCCTATAAATTACCTTATACCCTAAAAACATCGAGGCGGCCATTATTTTCCAGAGAAGTCACCCAAAGCCTCCGCCACCATAAACCCTAATTCGGGGGATTCTGAAGCTGATCCCGGCACCCTGCCGGAGGGGAGATCGATCCCGGAGGGCTCTTCATCGCCATGCCTTCCACATTGGACTACGGGTCCATGGCAGTAGCTAGATGGTAGTCTCTCACCCTTGTGCTTCATGTATTATGATCTTGTGAGCTGCCTAACATGATCAAGATCGACTATTGTAATGCCATGTGATGTGTTTGTCGGGATCCGATAGATTATGAAGTTATGATCAGATTGTGCATGATTCTTATATGTTGATTTATGTTCTTGGATGCTCTCCAATGTGCGTAGTTGCTTTGGCCAAGTAGTCATGTGTGTCTCCAAGAGGGAGTATTTATGCTAGATAGTGGGTTCATGCCCCCTTTTGTTCCTGGGCACGAGTGACAGAAACGTCTAAGGGCGAGGGTGTGATGTTGCTACTAAGGGTAAAACTGTGGTGTTAGCTTCTATTTTGATGTTTAATATTGCTTACTTCATGCGCATTGCTTAATGCAATTGTCTGTTGCTTGCAACTTAATACCGTTGGGTGACAGGCTGGATAGCGATCCCACGGTGGACTTTTTAGACAAAGATGCAATTGGACTCAACGGTCTTTGTTCCTTGTCGTGTTTCCTACATAAATATTACCATGTTCTCTTTGTCATAGCTAAATTGGGTTTGTGTCATAATCTTGTCAATTGCCTAGCTGTAATTTGTTTACCCTTCACATGAGTATTTTATCTATTTGAGAGACTCCACTAGTGAACCCATGGCCCCCGGTCCATCTTTTTACATTGTTTACAACCTCTTTTCATCACTTTTCATCATCATTTGTCCTCTGGTCCGTTTCCATATCCATATTTTCATTCACTACACTATACGTTTAACCGCTTTGTTTTCAGCAGACCGGAAAGATTGACAACCTTTCCGCCGTTGGGGGCAAAGTAATTGTTTGAGTGTGTGCAGGTCCAAGTTCATCAACGGGACGCGTGACACGTTGACGTTCACCTCGTTGTTGATTTCAAAGTCTTACTGGTTCGATTACCTCGGTTCGTTAATCGAGGGAAAACTGCTACTTACTACATCCACGCCTTCGCTTGGGGCAATTCCCAACGCTATCATTATCGACAATCAAGCAGTTTTCTGGCGCCATTGCCGGGGACTTGGAGCTACAGCAAGGGGAGTCACATACTCTCAACCACTTTACTTTGTTTTTGTCTTGCTTGTTTTATTCCTCGTTTAATTTATTTTTTTGTTTCAAAATTTTAAAAACCAAAAAAATTAGTGTAGTCTTTATTTCTGTCTTGTTATTTCACCTTGTCGTTATGTCTAGCTCTTTACCTCATGTTGAGACACCCGAGTCCGAAGTCCTCACCTTCAAACAAAGAGGTGGGGAGAGTTTGAAAGATGTTTGGTATAGAATTAAAGACGCTCATCGTAGATCCACCAAAAAGCAAGTAGCTACAGTTCTTCTTATAAATTTTTATATTGGTATCACGAGTTGGTATAGGTTTGTTTTGGACACTATAACAGGTGTGAACTTCTTAAGTGTTAGTGCTTCAGAAGCTTTCAATGCTATAGAAAATTTATTTGGAAATCCTCCTATTGATGATACTAAGAAAATTACTCTAGAAGACATTATAAAAAGTTGGAAACAATAGAAAGTAATATGCCAAGCATGAGTAAGATAAATGTTATGGATAGAAATATTGATAACAATTTTAATAAGGTTAATGGATACATAAAGAACGCTACTAAAAAGGTTGAAACCCTCCATTATCCTAAAGATTATCCGGAAAGGATAAGCAAATTAGAAGAGACTTTTGATACTTTGGGAGCTACCTTTTCTTCACTTAAATCTAAAAAGGAAGTATCTCCAATAGATAAGGGACCTAAATTTATATTTGGGCCAAAGAATACTAATAAAGTTGATACATCTTTTGTAGGCAATGAAGAAGTGAAAATGATGAAAGAAAATCAAGTATTCAATGGTTTGAGGGAAGATATCCCATTTGGTAAGGCTAAAATTTTGATCCACAAAGTGTTGCTGTTAGTGAGCCTATTAAAAGTCCTCTTTCAAGTTGTACAATTCATGAACTTGGGAAGAAGGATGATGCCCTGGATTTCGAAAAGACTTGATATTTGGCATTGCGCCTAGCTAAAAGGCGTTAAAGAAAAGCGCTTGTTGGGAGGCAACCCATCTTTTTTCAGTTTGTTTCTGTTTTTCTTGAGTCATGAAGTTGTTGCTTCTGTAGCAACTTCATTGTATCTTTTTCTTTTGGTTTTTTGTGCCAAGTTTAGCCTCTAATGTATTGAAAGTGCGAGGTATTGTTTTGCTGTCCAGAAACAGATTATGTGCGCCTGTTGTGAAAGTTCTCAAAAAATCTCTGAATTTTATCTTTTTCTGACAAGTTTTGAAAGCAAGCATGATAATTTTATCTATCTTTCGTTAGTTTTGAGTTTTCTGATTTGAGCTACAGAAGTGCCTCTAAAAATTTGATCTTTACAGACTATTCAGTTTTTTACAGATTATGTCTTTATTTTGTATTCGCCTCTTTTATTATCGTGAATTGTGATACTCACCAGGGGGAGTACCACATTGAGGCTTAGTAAACAGTAGCTAATGCCCAATCAAGTTTTTGCAATATGTCTAAGTGGAACACATGTGCATTTTTTATTTTATGAGCACTAACCCTATAATCAGTTTATGAGAAGTTTTGTGTGAAGGGAGTTTTTAAGTTCCAAAAGAGAGGATGATGAAGAAATTGAAGAATGGATCAGAGCTCAAGCTTGGGGATGCCCCAATAGCACCCCCTCTTAATATCAAGAACACTCAAGCATCTAAGCTTGGGGATGCCCAAGGCATCCCCTCCTCTTTATCGACTATCATCAGATCGTCTTCGTTGAACTAAGTTTTGATCACTTTACATATTATGTGCTGTTCTTGGAGCGTCGTTTTGTTTTGCTTTCAGTTTTGCTTTGTTTGTTTGCTGGTCATATTCTTGTTGGATCCTAGCTCTATTTGTGTGGGAGAGAGACACGCTCCATTTTTTCATTGGAATACTCCTTTGCTTCGCTTATATCTTTTTGAGTATTCTTAGCTACTGTTTGTTTGCTAGTAAGCTCTCACTTTTAGCTTTCATCTTGTTTAGAGCTGCTAGTTGTTGATGTTAAACTCTCTTGTTCATCACTTATATTTGTTGGAGAGTTGTTGTTGATGATTGATTGAATTGTCAGAATGACAAAATGCTATTCATGTGATATTGGAATGAAATAAAAAGCCTGCATAGTCTTGTAGATCATTGTGTGGATAATTTGATGCTTCTCAATTGTTTTGAGATATTAAGATTAATGTTTAAACTTGCTGGTTATTTTAGTGGAAACTAATTAGTAAATAACTACAGTTAAAGCTTGAAGCTGTGTGGTACTCCGTAGCTGGTAATTTCTAAAAAGCTAATTTTTCCACCAAAAGAAATGTTTGGTCAACAAGGAGACGGTGTGGAGGCTTGTGCTTATGATTGATTGATGTCGTATGTTTATTCTTGTACCGGTTAACATTGTATGTTTGCTTCATAAATCCTTTTGCTAAGCCTAAAAATTCTGTACTGAGTGTGATGTCCACTCGTGCATCCAAAATCCTTGAGCTAAAACTATCTTCCAGCAGTGTCCACCATATCTACCTATGCATGGTATTTCCTACCATTCCAATTAAATTTGTCATGTGCTACCTTTAAAACCATCAAAATATTCCTTTTTGTGTCTCTGTTTTCAAGCTCATGAGGAAGTAGTGAGGAGGTTCGTTATAACTTATGTTGAGCAAGGTTTTTCCCCTTCTTTTTCACCGAGTGAGCATGAAATCTGTGCTCACCTTAAATTTGCCGAGAGCTGGGGTGGGTTCCCAGCCCACAAAATATAATTACAACCTTCACCAAAAAACTCCTTCACACAGTGCAAACCTGAGAAATCAGTCAAACATTGGCTAGTGATAAACAAAGGAGAAATTAAGAGGAATGTTCTCGTTCCTCAATGGGAGCCGCTCTCAAAACTCTAAAAACCTTGCTTGGCTTAGGGGATTGATGGATTTCTTTGCTATGGAGTTGTTGATGAAAGCATGCACCGCTCAAAATTGTTTTTACTTATGTTCTATAAAAAAAATCAAAAAGCTCTAGCACATGACTAATCCCTGCTTCCCTCTGCGAAGGGCCTTTCTTTTACTTTAATGTTGAGTCAGTTTTCCTTCTCCTTCTATCTACACCAAGCAAACATACTGTGTTGACCCTGGGTACAGTTGATAATATTATATCGTTATGACTTAAACATGATTCTTTGTATTGACTTTATCCATGAGATAAGATGTTGAAAGTTGAAGCTTTTGCTAAAACTTGCATCTTCCTTTTTGTTGATTTTCAAACACTTTTGACAAGGAATCTTTACCTTTAAGAATTAACAAATATGTTGATCTCATTGCTTCATGTCTCTCACGTATTATTCATGAAAGGTTTTTGCTTGAATGATTCAACTTGGTTATTCATTGTTTTCTTGCTATCAACTATAACAATTGTTTTGGATCATTTCATTCATATCCTATGCTTTACATTACTATCTTGATCAAAAAAGATCGTGTTGGTTGCATGTCTCATCAAAAATTATTTTGGTTATCACTTATCTACTCGAGGACGAGTAGGAGTTAAGCTTGGGGATGCTGATACGTGTCAAACGTATCTATAATTTTTGATTGATTCATGCTTGTTTTGTGATGTTGTCACGTGTTTTTACTATCTTATTACATCATTTTTATGCTTTTTGTCGGACTAACCTATTGAAAAGATGCCCAGTGCCAATTCCCTGTTTTTGTTGTTTCCTATTTCAGAAAATTCACTTCTGGAAATATTCTCGGAATGGACTGGAAATTTTTGAGGATTTTTTATACGCCAAGATGAAGAAGGGGTCCGGAGGGCAACCCGGGGGGCCACCCACAGGGCAGAGGGGGCCATCAGGCACGGCCCACCTGGCACCCACGGGTGGGGCCCGCAACTGCTCCTGGGACACCGCCTCGGCCCCCTCCGACGCCTATAAATTACCTTATACCCTAAAAACGTCGAGGCGGCCATTATTTTCTAGAGAAGTCACCCAAAGCCACCGCCACCATAAACCCTAGTTCGGGGGATTCTGAAGCTGATCCCGGCACCCTGCCGGAGGGAAGATCGATCCCGGAGGGCTCTTCATCGCCATGCCTTCCTCCAGGATGATGTGTGAGTAGTTCCACCTTGGACTACGGGTCCATGGCAGTAGCTAAATGGTAGTCTCTCACCCTTGTGCTTCATGTATTATGATCTTGTGAGCTGCTTAACATGATCAAGATCAGCTATTGTAATGCGATGTGATGTGTTTGTTGGGATCCGATAGATTATGAAGTTATGATCAGATTGTGCATGATTCTTATATGTTGATTTATGTTCTTGCATGCTCTCCAATGTGCGTAGTTGCTTTGGCCAAGTAGTCATGTGTGTCTCCAAGAGGGAGTATTTATGCTAGATAGTGGGTTCATGCCCCCTTTTGTTCCTGGGCACGAGTGACAGAAACGTCTAAGGGCGAGGGTGTGATGTTGCTACTAAGGGTAAAACAGTGGTGTTAGCTTCTATTTTGATGTTTAATATTGCTTACTTCATGTGCATTGCTTAATGCAATTGTCTGTTGCTTGCAACTTAATACCGTTGGCTGACAGGCTGGATAGTGATCCCACGGTGGACTTTTTAGACAAAGATGCAATTAGCCTGGCATGGTGAGCCGTTGGGGTGGTGGGAGCGGCGCCCGGGCAAATAAATCTGCCTCAACTCTACTCCCACACCGGCGTTGTCCTTCATGGCGACGGCTCGGAGTTGGTGGCATTGTGTGCTTGCCGATCTTTCAGATCGGTGGCTGTAGCGTTCATGGATGGTGTCGGCGAGACGGCGGCGGCGACTCCATCAGATGGGTTTTTCCTCCTGCTCTGTCCCCGTTGCTGCGGCGTTGTCTCCGGCGCCATGGTGGAGCAGAGAGGATTCGTCCAGAAGTACGTGCAGACGATGGTCTGCACTGGTGACAGCTGGAAGATGGTGCACCTTGGGGTGGGTTCGTGGTTGGAGGCTGACGGTTCTGGTTCCCTACTCCGACGTCGTCGTGTGTGGGTGCCAGTGCTGAAGTTCGATGGCGTGTCCGGGGTCGTGCTGCCCCGGTCTGATTCTTTCAACGGCAATGGTTTGTCCTATGGCAAACTATTTTGGAGGTCCAAAAAGCTGATGATCAACGATGGAGCCGCGTCGAGCTCGGGTGAGGAGGTGATCTGTCTATTTTTTATTTGGTGGCTGCTACGGTGGTGCCGAAGAAGATGGATAGGCGTTGGTTTGTCACATAGGTTTATCCTATCTTTCCAGGTCTGTAAGATAGGTGTATACATACTTTGTATCTCGTCTTTTATTTATCAATGAGAATCGTATTACCATGCAAAAAAAAGTAGTCATGTGTGTCTCCAAGAGGGAGTATTTATGCTAGATAGTGGGTTCATGCCCCCTTTTATTCCTGGGCACGAGTGACAGAAACGTCTAAGGGCAAGTGTGCTGATGCTACTAAGGGTAAAACAACGGTGTTAGCTTCTATTTTGATGTTTAATATTGCTTACTTCATGCGTATTGCTTAATGCATTTGTCTGTTGCTTGCAACTTAATACCGTTGGGTGACAGGCGGGATAGCGATCCCACGGTGGACATTTTAGACAAAGATGCAGTTGGACTCAACGGTCTTTGTTCCTTGTCGTGTTGCCTACATAAATATTACCATGTTCTCTTTGTCATAGCTAAATTGGATTTGTGTCATAATCTTGTCAATTGCCTAGCTGTAATTTGTTTACCCTTCACATGAGTATTTTATCTATTTGAGAGACTCCACTAGTGAACCCATGGCCCCGGTTCATCTTTTTACATTGTTTACAACCTCTTTTCATCACTTTTCATCATCATTTGTCCTCTGGTCCATTTCCATATTTTCATTCACTACACTATACGTTTAACCGCTTTGTTTTCAGCAGACCAGGAAGATTGACAACCTTTCCGCCGTTGGGGCCAAAGTAATTGTTTGAGTGTGTGCAGGTCCATGTTCGTCAACGGGACGCGTGACACGTTGACGTTCACCTCGTTGTTGATTTCAAAGTCCTACTGGTTCGATAACCTCGGTTCGTTAATCGAGGGAAAACTGCTACTTACTACATCCACGCCTTCGCTTGGGGCAATTCCCAACGCTATCATTATCGACAATCAAGCAGTTTTTAGGCGCCGTTGCCGAGAACTTGGAGCTACAGCAAGGGAGTCTCATACTCTCAACCACTTTACTTTGTTTTTGTCTTGCTTGTTTTATTCCTCGTTTAGTTTATTTTCTTGTTTCAAAATTTTAAAACCCAAAAAAATTAGTGTAGTCTTTATTTGTCTTGTTATTTCACCTTGTCGTTATGTCTAGCTCTTTACCTCCTGTTGAGACACCCGAGTCCGAAGTCCTCACCTTCAAACAAAGAGGTGGGGAGAGTTTGAAAGATTATTAATAATGTAGAGGAAACCAAATTATCTCTTGATGATATGTTTGCTTTATCTTGTTGCCATGATAAAAATGCTTGTGTTCCCTCTAATCTTTGTATTATTAATAATGTAGAGGAAACCCAATTATCTATGGAACAAGATGTGAACTTGAGTAGTTCATTAATTAATTGTTCTTCTTCATCAACCATCCTTTGCCTTATGGCTAAATCCGGGGGGTGTCCTAAAAGGGGCCCTAAAGCCGATTTGGGGTGCGGACAGAAAAACAGGCCACACTGGGGGGTCCTAAAGCTCCCGCGCGGCCCAATTCCTGTCCGACACCGCCAACAGGGCCTCCAACTTTGGGCGCTGCCTTGGCGGTGTCGGACACTGTCCGGCCCGCGCCTCCGACAGGGATGGCCCGCCCGTCAGCCACACGAAACGAAACAGCGCAAAATTTCCCCTTTACATTGCCGCGCCGGCCGCCAAAACATCTCAAACTTGTTCCCTCCATTCTCCCAAAACCCTCTCCTTCTTCCTCCTCGCCGCCGCTGCCGACCCTCTGTCCTTCCTCGTCGCCGCCATCGCCTCCAACCTCTCGCCGGAGACGATGGCGCCGAAGAAAGCCAACGAGAGATCCACCAAAACATTGGGGGTGAAGGCGCTGCTCATGAAGGCGTCGGCGATGAAGGCGGAATACTTGGAGGTGCCTATGTGCCCGGAGACCATCCGGTATGTGGCGTCGTTCGCACGAGTTGACCGGCGACGACGGCAGAGATTGAAAGCAGCGGAGCTACTTACCGCCCAATCTCTAGGCGACCTGAGCCAAGGGAGCTCGTCCACTCGCCCTCCTCGGGGATCGTCGCCGTCCTCCCCCAACTACTTCACCGAGGAAGCCGTGGCGCCGTTGATCAAGTGAAGAGTAGAAACGAGAGTGGCAAAAATCAAGAAGATGTAGTAAGATGCTTAACCAAATCTCCCCTCTTTTCGACATGCACCAAAGTTTGCATTGTTCTTCTAACATGTCTCATTTGATGTAGTTGAAAGAAACTATCACGATGTATCAACACTTGAACAAGAATAAGGCCTTCAAGTATATACATTGTTGGGATTCGCTTCAACATTGCAAAAAATGGGCAGCATTGCGTGCGTCCATTTCTGCCGGTGGCGTCGATGAAACCCACATGCTGGGGGCCAGGCCAACCCCACGGCCAATTTGGAACAAGAAGGCGAAGGCGGCGGCACACAAGGCCGGAGCTTCTTCCGCACTACAAGAGTCTCTTGCCACGTTTATGGCATCCTCCACCGTTCTCAAAGAGAAGATACACGAAGCGAACACCGAAAGGTGGGATATGTACTACACCGTGCAAGGGCAAAGATGAAGGAGATGCAGGAATCAAGGGAGGTGAAAGGACAAAAATCAAGGAGATGCAAGAAAACCGGGAGCTGAAGATCATGGCCATGGACACGTCAAACATGACGGCGGATCGGCGAGCGTACTTTGACGAGGAGGTCACGCACATCATTGCTGCGAGGAGAAAGAGGGCCGAGGATATCGACACCCAAGAAGACTGATGCGCGCGCATCATGTTATTCGACGTGTAGATGTATTTTGGTGGCAAAACATGTTGATGGCCGTGCCTGTGTGGGCCGGCGATGTTGATGGCCGTGCCTGTGTTGGGCGTGAACATCCATTTTGCCGCGGCTGTGTTGGCCGGTGAAACTATTGGCCGAATATTCGTACCCGCCTGTGTTGGCAAATACTCCCTCCGTTTCAAAATATAAGGCGCGCTATTTCTGTGCTAGTCTTCGATGCTCAATTTTGACCATTAATATATAATAAATTAGTTAGATCGAGAATGTATAAATGGTACCGTTGGATTCGTCTTGCAATTTTTTTCATTTTATATATTTTTATACTAATTTTGTGATCATATTATAAGTACAAATTGTGGTCAAAGTTGGACGTCGTTGACCAGCGAAATTAAAGGACGCCTTGTATTTTGGGATGGAGGGAGTATATATTTTGGATGGTGATCTTTTTACTTTGAGGATTCGTTTAGGGCCCCCTGGTGTGGGAGGGAGAAAAAAACGCCGAACTATATGACCCTTATCAGTTACAGATGACAAAAAACTAGGCTTTAGACTATAATTTATTTGAATACACACACTCAAAATCCTGGGCCCGCCACTGCACACCGTCGTTGCTCCTCTCTTTGACTACGGCAGGAAGAACTACAAGCGGCGATGGAAAAAAGTAAATCCGAGGATGCAAGGCGAAGCTAATCTCGTCGAAGCACAGGCACACAACTCTCGTGGGGAACGTGGGGCATCCCCCTACCCAATCCAAGTTTGCGCGCCCTATATAATCAGCGCAAACACAAGCACCGAGACGGCTCTGGTTCACCTTCTTCTTCCCCGGCCACCGGCTCGACCAACGTCTCACTACCGTACAGGCTACAGCTGCTTCGTAGCAAGGAAGCCGGAGATCGGATCGAGGCAGAGGCCGGGCGACGGGCAAACTGGTCCGACATGCACATAGCTTCACCGTGGAGCTCTTCCTTGTCTTCGTCCTTGTCTTCCCCACGCAGCAGCAGAAAGCGCGCCCGCCTCGACGCCCTCGCCGCCTCCAGCATCATCGGCAAGCTCCTTCCCTGGCCCTCGTCGCGCGGACCGGCCGCCAACCATGGCGTCGCCCTTCCTGGCAGCCTCTTCTTCCTCTTGCGCTTAGTCGCCCCTCTCTTACCTGATCCCTAGGCAGCCGCCGCCTTCTTCTCTCATGCCGCAAGGCTTCTCGTGCGGTGCTGCTCTGGCGCAGCAGGCCGGAATGTACGGTGGCAATGGCTTCGGCGGTGCGGTGCCGACAGGTGGTGTCGAGGCGGCGGCGGTGAGGCAGGGGGGCAGGCACGCGGGGCACCCGCCGCTGCCGCGCCCGCCGCCGAGGCAGTGCCCGCGGTGCAGGTCCGCCAACACCAAGTTCTGCTACTACAACAACTACAGCAGCAAGCAGCCGCGGTACTTCTGCCGGGCGTGCTGCCGCCACTGGACCGAGGGCGGCACGCTCCGCGACGTGCCCGTCGGCGGCGGCCGCAAGAACAGACGCAACGGCGGAGGCAAGGGTGGCGCGAAGACGCCTTCCACCACCACCACCCGGGCTGCGGCGGCGCCAGCTGGTCATGTCTAGGGCGAGAGCGAAGCCAGCGCCCTCGACGCGTTCGTCCCGGCAGACATCCTAAGGCAGATGTTGTTCCAGTCTGCCAGCTTCACGGCCGTCGGCGGGGCCAGCGGCTACAACATCGACCTAGGCGCGTGGCAGCAAATGGTCGCTCCCGCGGCGCCACAGCAAGGCGCTGGTGATGTTGCCACGGCTGGTGACGTGGTCATACCCTTCGGGTCCTCCACTTTTGGTATATCTAGTGCGGCCCAGACGAAGGCCCACCTGGCGGACCGGCTATTACTTCAAGCACAAGCCAATGACTTCAAGTCGTAGTCTACTAAGACTCTTGTAAACCCTACCTGGCTCGCTTTATAAAGCCAGGCAGAGTCACCCCCATAGACCAGATCCATACGGCACACAACTCATCTCACCACTATCGTCATTATGGCCACCATGTAATCCTCCATGAATATAATCAGACAAGCAGGAGTAGGTCTTTACCTCACAATGATGGGCTGAACCTGGGTAAATCCTGCTTGTCAGCCGACGGAACTACTAGCGCGCCAACTTCTCTCCTCATACGAAACCCTAGGTATACTACCGATGGGATTTGTCGTGGCCACCCCACATCAATTGGCGCCGTCGGTGGGAAGAACGCGCGCTGGAATCACGATTTCAACGGCTCCAATCTTCATCAACAATGACGGTGACTCGCCGCCACGAAGCAGCGCTCGTGGGCTCGACATCACCACTGCCCGTACGCGCAGCCGAGCATATCGGCGAGTCGACTCCCTTCGCCGCACTACTTCGCGGCGTTGACTCCGTCCACTACGACGTCCATGACTCGACAAGATTGGAGTCCATGACACGACAACTTCTACAACCACTTTGACGAGTCGACCTCGACAGTCTACAGATTTCCGTCGCTCATGAACAGCTTAGTCACTTTCATATTTTATTTCTTCAATTCTAACCTGTTTCGGTTGCACCCAATGCTCGGGGGCTGGCGCTTTTCGATTCAGATCCGCCGCGTCGACTTCCTCCATTGCATGACTCCGCCGCGTCGACTCCGGTCCGCCGCGTCGACGCTCTCCGCGACATAACTCTGCCGCGTCAACTCCGGTCCGCCGCGTCAACATTCTCCGTCACACAACTCCGCCGCGTCGACTCTGGTCCGCCACGTCGACTCCCTACACCGCTCAACTCCGCCGCGTCGACTCTGGTCCGCCGCGTCGACTTCTTTCGGCTAAACAAATTTGCATTGGCCGCACCTGATGCTCTACCGGGTGCAGCGCCGCACAGGCCGCAACACATTCGCCTTGGCCACACCCGATGCTCGGGGGCTGCGCCGCACAGGCTGCAACAAATTCGCCTTGGCTGCACCCGATGGTCGGGGGCTGCGCCGCACAGGCCACAACAAATTCACGACTAGCGCAGTCGCAAAAAGACTTCCCGAGATGCGTCCGCCGCATATGATTCTCGGATGCTGCACCCATGGTGTAAAGATAAGACCCACCGATCAGTCGAGTAGGGCCAGGGACCGCACCAGCTGCGCTTACCCTGCACATTTCCGTGTCAGCGACATGATGAAAAATCCCGACGGACGCGTTGGGTCTCATTTACTGATGCTGGAGTTTGGCTCTATAAGACCTCTGCGGCCTGAGCCAAGCTTCCCCAGCCAACGATAGCTAGCAAGGTGTTTGCCCTAGAGCAATTAGTCAGCCCCGATCCGTCGAGTGTGTTGGGCCTGCTAAGCTCACAACTATTAAACAAATAAAACCGGGCATGAGTCGACGTACTTCCGACTAACAACCTCTTCTTAAAGGCACCCGATGAATTCTCGACTATGAGTCTATGCCCGATTCTACGAATCGACCAGACACTCGGGGGCTACTCCCATCGGGAGCGCTGGACGCGCACCCGACGTACTACCGAGTCAAAAATACCCGACAATGCAGCAAGGGTGCAAGGACTAAGCCCAAGTTGAGCACCTCCTTGGACAACTCAAATTTCATTCGACTACTGTCATCGGGAGTGCACTCGCCGCCGGCTCGAGTGCTACACAATTTTCAAAGTCGGGTTCTCTACAGCCCGCGTCGGATTTTTCAAAGTCGGGTTCTCTACAGCCCGCGCTGGATTTTTTCAAAGTCGGGTTCTCTATAGCCCGTGTCGGATTTTTCAAAGTTGGGTTCTCTACAGCCCGCATCGGTATTCTCAAAGTCGGGTTCTCTACAGACCGCACTGGATTTCTCAAAGTCGGTCTCTTTATAGATCGCATCGGATTTATTACTATTATTGGGTTTTTTACACCTACACTAGATTTCTCATAAATGATTCAACTCTCAAGGCATGGTTAATGCATTCATCACATGATCATCAACACACCTGACGCATTGACTACGCTTACTCGACATGCTGCTATAAGTCTCTGCCCGATTCTGCGAATCGACCAGACACTCGGGGGCTACTGGCGTGGTCATACCCTTCGGGTCCTCCACTTTTGGTATACTTGGTGCGGCCCAGACGAAGACCCACCTGGCGGACCGGCTATTACTTCAAGCACAAGCCAAGGACTTCAAGTCGTAGTCTACTAGGACTATTGTAAACCCTACCTGACTCACTTTATAAAGCCAGACAGGGGCACCCCATAGACCAGATCCATACGGCACACAACAGATAGGCATAGCACTAGCGAGATCTTATCTCACCACTATCGCCGTTACGACCACCATGTAATCCTCCATGAATATAATCGGACAAGCAGCAGTAGGTCTTTACCTCACAATGATGGGCCGAACCTAGGTAATCCCTGCTTGTCAGCCGACGGAACTAACAGCGCGCCAACTTCTCTCCTCATACGAAACCCTAGGTATATTACCGATGGGATTTCAAGATGACATGTCCGGTTTTGATACGCCTTTCTAAGCACGTGAGCTGGGGGAGGTTCCGCCGTCCATCCAGCTGCCCGGCCATGCCAGCTGCGCCACGACACCGTACCATTGGTGAAATTCCAAGATGGTCCGAATGACAATCTAAGTTGGTCTGTCTGCCACTGTGTGCTTGTATAACAGTGTCAGTATCTGTACGTACTTGTATGAACTTATGAAGAGTTTGCCTTCTGGCCGTGCAAGGTTTGTGAGGGTATTTTTCACTCTGTTTTATGTGTGTATGTTTGGCATTTTAATGTAATTTCAGGGTTCACTTCTAACCCCTCAAGGTAAAGGTCATTGTATAAACACATATCCTAAACCGGATATAATCTACATTTTTTTACCCAAATTGCCTAGAGAAACAGATGATCTCTCAGGACTAAACCACAAATCTGATGAGGCCCAATTGTAACAAATATATAAACTTACAAAGAAAAGGAAATCTCACGATATTTCCTCGCAGAATTCTTAACGAATGCAATGACGGGTACATCGGAAGATACCTTAGACAACACAATGGTAAGGAGATTTGGTCAGTCTCACAGAGCAACCGAACACATGTTCAGCATCTATACAAAAAAAAGTTATAGCATGGTTGTCAAAATTGCTGCAGTAGTACACATGGCTGGCAAATGTGTTACAGCAGATACCCAGAGACTTCACTCGCCTCCACCTACACTCTTCAGCTAAAATGGCTCATGCCAATGGCGGCCTCCGGACGTTGGTAGGACACCCGTGACTTGGAGAAGTAGTAGTAGTAGGACCCAGTGAGCACACCGGTGATCAGGGCAAAAGCCGCACCGGCTCCGAATGTGCCCCGCCGCACTGTCTCGCAGTCCGGTGGGTTTTCGAATATCACTGTGCGGTAACCGGTGTGGTAGGCGGACTGCAACAGCCCAGCCAGCAAGCACGCCTCCGCGATGAGAAATGTCAACCTGTGCACAATAACGGAAAAGTTCAGTCAGTGTGCATTCTGCGTCCTGCATGAATTGTATGGTTTTCCACATGTAGTGTTAAGGATGAGAAATATCCATTGAAAAATACAAACTAAGACAGGTGAATAGTTATATACTTAAGCAGTTGTAATTGGTATCTTTTCGATATTAATATATTCCCTTTGTCGAAAAAAACAGTTGTAATAATGAGACCATTGATCAAAGGGCATACCAAGTCGCTATAACCTTAAGACAGGCCTGGTGGTGGCTAACTGACCAGAATCACAAAATTATTAACATGATTTGGGCTGCAGCATGCTGGTGTGCGTGGAAAGTAAGATAATTATGTTCTATTTCACGGAATCCTCTGGGTAAATCCCAATTGCTATGACGGAGGATCAGCGGGCTGCAAGGACTCAATATGACCTTCTGGACCTATGCATGTGGGTGCCTGAAGCAAAAATCGCCAGAATTGTTGTGGAGGGGGAAGGAAGCAGTGGAGGGCTGAATGCTGTTTGGACGAATGGCTTGCTGTTGTCAGTATGTAATCTTAATAATTCAACAATTGCCTAGCTTTCAGAAGAAGACAAAACTCAGGCTACTTTTGGCTGGGTCAGCAATCTGCCACTACCCACAGGGTATGGGTAGTATTGATTTCCTGCAGGCAATGAAATGAAGCCAGAGCAATGCCTTTTTGATCTAAAGTAATCCCAAGATCCAAGATAGTAGTCCAAAACATAAGAAATGAGAACCTGAAGTAGTCTTAGCCAACAGAAGCTCCTTGAGTAATTGACTGAGTGTGTCCTTGGGTCATCATCTAACATCATCTCAGCCATTTTTTTCTCAAACATTCAGGCGCTCAGTCCATTTTTGTACTAGAAAATGAGGGACACGGTACAACAAAGCTCAAGGCTTCACAATGACCAAAGAAAACAGATCACAAAACACGAAAAACAAAGAAGATTATACAGCTGCCAGGTCCTTTGGGCTAGCACAGGGATCTTACCAAAACTAAGTGTCCCGTCATCACACGTGCTTTTTCGGCACCAGTGCACTTAGTAACCAAAAGATGTTGACTGGTTTGCTTGCTAATGACTTAATGTGTATCTGGACTGCTATTGATTACGAACAATTCAAGATAACCACTCAGATCCCCTCTGAACTGCTGAAGGCTACACTACACTAATTGTTATTCTGTGATTATACCCCAATGTGCAAGTCTACAAATAATGCATACACGAAATATACCAGTTAGGTAATGTCACAAATAATTCAAAACTTCCCAAACATCCTTTCAACCAGTAATGATGTTCTTGATACGAAGCAAAAATTATTATTTTGTTATCACTATCTCTGGAGCATTTTGTTAGGATCAAAGGAATGGCGCCACAAAATTTCTATAAATGTCATTTGGATCAAAGGAATGGTGCCACAAAATTCCTATAGTTTGATTTCCCGTGACCCAATTCCATAGAAATTTGAACATCCACTCCAAACTCTTCTTTACATACTTGTGCTTTGGGTTGAGACACTTATAGTGTGTTCTATCCAAACGGTTATTCCCGTAATTCTTGTGTCCTTTGCCATCCTTTGTTTTGCACTTGCATTGCTTTGTTTTTTCTATCTCTACATTTTTCATTCCAGCAATACAAATAGGCCCTAAATTCACATCTGAACTCTACTACAAGCTGATAAAAACGCCAAAAAGGAAAACTGGTCAAATTTTGATTTGACAAAGCATGGGCCACCTAGGAAACCGCTAAAAGCTTTGATAGTACTGCATAAAACTAGCTGTAGCTGAATTGTCTTCACGAAAACTACCACCTGCTGAGTGCTGACTAGCAACTTCGGCCCAAATCCACCATGATTTACAAGTGAAAAGGATAATGTACACAAGTGAACAGTACCACGAAAGTACACCAAACTGCGTCCACAGCGTCCCAAAGCCTAATGAACATTCCCCTTTTTTTCTTGAAAAAGACCCAAAGATTGACCTACGTGTCTGGACTATACTTCATAAATCACATAAGCCCCGCGAGAATTTCGTGTACCTTGCCTAATCAATGGGAATTTCGCCAAGAACAAGGAGGGGTGGGTGGAGATGGAGTCGTTGATCGGACGCGCTTTCCTACGCACGACTCTCTGACTTTTTCACTCCTGGCAACCTCAACTCGGTAAACAATAAAGAGAAAAGGGAAGATTCCGACTAGCTGGCCCCACACGTCAGCGTCACGTGGAGGTCAAGGCGGCGCGGCGCGGAGAGCAGGGGAGGAGAGCGGAACTGGGGAAGGGGAAATGTGGGGATCGATTAAGAATACCAACCAGGAGGAGAGGAAGAGCATGAGGGCGCAGCCGCGGGCGCCGCCGGGGCGGAGCGCGGAGCCGCAGCAGAAGCAGTGGCTGGCGACGGCGGCCACCAGCTGGCCCACGAGCAGCAGGGCGAGCGCGGCGCCGCCCATCCCCGTGGACGCGTCCGGGTGGTAGACGCAGTAGGTCCACTCGTTCCTCGAGTCCGTCTCCAGGCTCGCCTGCGGCACATAGCAGCAGCAGCATCAGCACAGCCGCGTCAGCTTAGAGAGAGGGAAGGGGGGTCGCGCAGATCGGGGGCGTACCGAGGGGCGGCTCTGCTCGGCGGCGATGGCGAGGCCGAATGCGACGAGGTCGACGAGCAGGATGGCGGCCAGCACCGCGTTGGAGCCGGCCATGGCTCGCTGGCGCCACGAGCTCACGGATTACTTGGTCCGAAATTTCAGAGTAGCGCGTGCCCTGTCGCGTCGCGCTTCGGGGCAAAAGACGCGGAGAGGATCTGTGGGTGAATGGGGGTAGTGGAAGAGTATTTTTTGTCAAATCTGGCCGTTTTCACGGACTAACAATGGATCTGGCCCTTCCTGAGAACTAATTGTAAATCTGGCCCCTCGGGTCGGCGTCATCTCGATGGCGCCGACATCGTGCAGGTCGGCGCCAAGATTTTTGGGCACCAGAGCAGCCGAAGACGTCGGCGCCATGCTCCTTGGCACCGACCATGGTTCGGCGATGGAACGGGCTGGCGCCGACCTGCACAAGGTCGGCGCCATTTGCATTGGCGCCGAGCCAAGCGGCTATTTTTGAAAATAGTTCTTGAAAGAGGCCAATCATGTTATTAGTTCGGCCAAAGGGCCATTTTTAGCAAAAAATACAGTGGAAGAAGCGACTCGGTAGTAACTACAGTAGGGGTGTGTTTGGTTTAGTGGCTATGAAAAAGTGGTTTGGGGTACCCACTTTTCATGTTTGGTTATGTGGCTTGGTTAGCCAAGTTTTGTGTTTTGTTAAAGTGGTAAAAAGTGGTTATGGGTAGCCATGGTTTGAGGTGTGGGGTGATATGGTAATCTCTTTGATATGATGGTGAGAATACCATCACAACATGAGATTTGGCTACATAATCGAGTGAAGTATGATATGAAAAATAAAAATTTCGAAAATATAATATATTTTGACATCACGTTCCATTTAGACACGAAGAAACAAAAATTTAGCACCATGCTTCAATAGCGCAGACAATTTCCAAATAGAACATGTCATAGTGAGAGCAGTGTTTTGGAGGACAAGCTATATGTAGCTCGGTTTCCAAAAATATGAATTATTCCAGCAAGTATTGGACATAAAAGAACTCATTTCAGCAAGTATTATACATAAAATAACTCAGTTCAGCAAGTATTATACATAAAATAACTCAGTTCAGCAACATATGGAGGGGAAAAGAAACGAGGAAAACAGATAAGATCGTCGTTCGCGGGCTTTTCGAGAGAGGTGAGCGACCGAAAACTGATTCACGGGTGATTTTAGCGAGCCCACCATGGATGGTTGGCCTCAACCACCACTCTTTTGGTGGTTGAGCTCAACCACGTTTTGGAGGGAATATACCCAAAATGTGGTTACCCCCACACACCCAATACCACAAACCAAACATGGGCTAACCACCTAAAAAGTGGCTACCACTAACCACCTGTTGGCTAGCCACCCAGCCAAACACACCCTAGATCGTGATTAGTCCGGGAAGTCAAAATGGAGGTCGACCTACATGTATCCCTATATTTTTTAAAATTGAAAATTATTTTTCGCAGTGTCAAAAAAATCTGAAAAACTACCGGATGTAGACAATAGTGCATTCTTACCAACATTTCAAATGTCAACCCAAAATAATTCGTATTCCGTGCTACATAAAAATAACAAAAACTGACAGATTTTAAAGAGTTCAGATTTTGCACCATTCACTAGTTTCAGATTCAGAATTTGTCATTTTTACACAGCCAAAAATATAACATATTTCTATCTGAGATTTTACACATTGGTAGAAAACAACATAATCTGCATACAATATTTTTTTCATATTTTTCTGAAACTCCATGATTTTTAAAAATTTCAAAATAAAGGGCTACCTGTAGCTCGGCCTCCACAACGATGCACTAGTGATTAGTGTAGGTAGACTCTCTTCGTTTTCTTCCATGCGGTTAGGCACTCTTCAAATAGGAATCCATTTTCTAACTGGCTTTCGTGCTTTAGTGAGTCGTCCGAGATCTTTTCGATGACCTATATTGTGTTGAAGGGATATCTATATGATCCAATCGATTGCATAAGACCCGCGGTAGCAATAGAACGGGAAAGTATACAGAAAAGACTGTTCTTTTCAATTTTGATTATCTATATATTAGTTTGTTTCTATTTCTAGATATATATTTCTATATATTAGTATTAGTTAGTAGTATTAGTTAGTAGTACTATTCTATTAGTTACCGAGGAGAAAGGGTGCTCAGCAGGAAGAGGATTGTACCATGAGAGAAGCACGGAGGTCAACCCGCTTCAAATATGAAACATGGATTCTGGCAATGCAACGGAGTTGGGTCCTCATATCGATCTGAATGAATCAGTATTTCTACATAGGTCAATCTTTGCCTATTAGGAAAGAGGATAGCAAGTTCTAAATTCTGTCTCGGTAGGACATAGATTTCTATTACTATGAAGGAACTTCCATTTATTTGTTGAATTGAGAATACCATAGCTATACTTAAGAATAAAACACTAGGAAAAGCCCATATGCGACGAAGATTTTTTGTTGCTGTCGGAATAAAAAAAAAGGCCAAACCCCATTGACATAATAACTGGAAGTGGAAGAAGAGGGGCTAAAGGCCTTCGTTTCAAATTACACCGCGTACTGGATTTGGTTATAAAAAATACCGACATCTAAAATTCACTATGTTTCTAATAATATGAATTATATATTGTAGATGGTGATATTTTTTCTAGGTACTTAGACAAAGTTTACACTTTGACTTTTATTAAAACTACTATGCGGAGTAATGTGAAAGTGACGCGAGGCGCTAGGACCGCGGGTAGTTGTCGACATTGAAAAGTCGTTTATGTGACCCTTGGGTGGCGTGATGAAGTTCTGAGTGGTGCTCTGCCATCGTTTTCCTCCTTGACGGTGCTTGTTGTGGGACTCCATTCGCGTCCCATGAAGTGGGTCTGGCCTTTCCGAGAAAAATCTCTAGATCCGGTTCCCGGACGGTTGACGACGGAATCTACATCATAGACCTTCTTGCAGGCGCCGAGTTTTACTACTTCTCTTGTCATCGTATTTGTGGATGTCAGGATGGTATTGATGATTGGGCGTGACTCTAGTTGTCGTAGTGTTCGTGTAGGCTCGAACCTAGTTGTATCGGTTTTCGCCCCTTTTTCATGTTTTTGTTTGTAGTGAGAATGAGAAATAAGTTAGACAAATATTTTTACTATGACGCTAAAGACGATTTTTCACACGCCTGATAGATGTTTTTCTATGCACAATATGTTCATTTCCGTTATTTTTCATAATTGTTGGAGCTTAGACAACAGAGGGAAATTGTTTTGGCCTTTGCGTAGTCCTCCTTAAAGCGATTAGGATTCCAGACGCCATTCCCCTCACCTCCTCTTTCTTGTCACCACGACAAGCAGAGGCCTATGGGCAAAGCCTGTGATGCTTCGATGGTAGCGACCGACTAGGCTTTTGTTGCTAGAGGTTTTATCTAATATATTTAGTAAGAACACTTAAAGTTGTGGCTAACATCAGGGCCAGAGCTAGCCAACATATTTGATAGGTTCATCTTCATATAATATGACACCCCACGCGTTGCAGCGGGTATCTCGTGATTTTTTAATAAAACGCATCAAACCCGAAGTTGACAAAAGAAATATGCAAGATCTAGTTAATCATGGCAGTCAAGAGGCTAAAATTTGTAGAAATCTAATGTATGTGTGGTTTATAATTTAAAGATCGTTATGGTTTAGGAGTGTATCTGATTGATATAGAGAAGATTATATCAACGAGTTTAAGAAACATATGTTCTTGATGGATTGCATGAAGATGACATGCACATTGCCCCATAATATTTCTAATTTTTTTGAGTGAATTCATATAGAAGAGCCTATATTTTCGAATAACATTGATACGTCTAAAACGTATCTACTTTTCCGAACACTTTTGTTGTTGTTTTACCTCTAACTTGTATGATTTGGATGCAACTAACATGGACTAACGCTGTTTTCAGCAGAATTGCCCTGGTGTCTTCTTTTTGTGCAGAAAAGTCAACTTTCGTGAAAAACTCCGAAAACAATTGCGATCGTCATATTTGACCGGAAGACCCACGGAGCCAGAAGGGGAGTCGGAGAGGCCACACCAGGCAGCCACGCCATAGCTGGGCGCGCTGGGGGTGGGGCCGCGCCCAAGTGTGGCGTGGCCACCTCGGTCGCCCCCCGACGCTCCCCTTTGGACTATATATTGCCCTTGACCTAAATATCGGGGGGGTTCGACCATATTTCGCGAAACACATCCACGCTCCGCCGCCGCCGCGATCTCTATTCCGGGGATCAGAAGTTCCGTTCTGGCACCCTGCCGGGACGGGGATTCGGAGGAGATCATCACCATCGTCATCACCACCGCCTCTCCATCAACCATCAATGATTCCCCCATCCATGTGTGAGTAGTTCCCTGCTGTAGGCTGAGGGGATGGTAGGGATTGGATGAGATTGTTCATGTAATAAGTTGCCAGATTGTTAGGGCATGGTGCCTAGTATCCATTGTTAGTGCTATTTATCATTGTTGCAACTTGTTGTGCTTAATGCTTGCCACTAGGGCCCGAGTGCCATGATCTCAGATCTGAACATGTTGATGCATGAGAATAATTATGTTTTAGATCATATCTGCAAGTTGTTTTCACCTGTTATTGTCCGGAACCCGAGGCCCCGGAGTGACAGCAACCGGGATAACTGGAGGGGATGGCTTTGACTTGAGGATTACGTGTGTTCACGGAGTGTTAATGCATTGCTCCGGTACTTTATTAAAAGGAGTACCTTAATTGCCAGTAGTTTCCCTTGAGGCCCCGCTGCAAACGGGCTGGCAGGACAGTAGATGTTGTGCAAGTTTCTCATTGCGAGCACGTACGACTATATACGGAACACATGCCTATGTTTGACTAGTACTAGGATGCTTTTATAATTGTTTACCTGCAAATGCCCTGAGTTATGATTATTACATGAGCGCTCTTATCCATGCAACGCCCGTACATCCGTCCCTATGCCTACAGTACTTTTAATCCTGCTGTTTACTGAAATTACTGCTGCTGTCTTTGTTACACTGTTGCTGCTATTACTTTGTTACTACTGCTGTTATATCACCGTTGCTACTGATAATCTGTGTCGAGGAAGTCTACTTTCAGGTGCAGCTGAACTGACAATTCATCTGTTAAGGCTTATATTTATTCTTTGGCTCCCCTTGTGTCGAATCAATAAATTTGGGTTTTACTTCCCTCGAAGACTGTTGCGATCCCCTATACTTGTGGGTCATCAAGACTATTTTCTGGCGCCGTTGCCGGGGAGCATAGCTTTATTTATAAGTTCATCTGGAAGTGATATCCTTTGCTGCAATCCATTTATCATGGGGAAAACTCATGACAAGAAGGTGGCTATTCTGCCATCCACTACAAGGAAAGGTACGGCTCTGAACTCCGCTGCTGCTCTTGATTCACCATCTGTTATTAATCAACTGGTTACACCGCCACACGCACCTGCTTCGCGTGTTGGCACTACTGAATCTGAAACTGTTTCTGATGAATTTGATGATGCTTCTACTGTGCTTAGTGAAACTGGTTCGTTAGGTCCTTTTCTAGATGCTACGATTGCTAGGTCTAGACTTATTGAAAATTCTGAAATGCCTAATGAAAATGTTGTCACACCTGTTGCTTCTCCTGAGTCGAGGGAATTCATCGATGATGATGACCCCGAGGAAGATTATATAGAAGTAGATGAAGCTTTTGCTGAAAAATGCAGGAATCTTGACTCTTCTGCTGATTCTGCCACTATAATGGATTTTCTGAAAAAACACACTGTTAGCTACAAATTGTCTGCTGATCCTGAGTTTGCAACATCTCCTATTCGTATAACTGATAAGGATTATGACTTTTCTGTGGATTTGTCCTTTATATCGTGGTAGAGAAAGATCCTTTTTGTGGTGCTGAAGATGAAAGTGCTATGGAACATATGAACAAGTTATCTACTTTAAGTAGTTTGTTCTCTGATGATATTAAATTGCGCACCTATTTTGTTACCAAAATTTTTCCTTTCTCTCTGAAAGGCGATGCTAAAGCTTGGTTTGGTAATTTGTCTCCCGGTTGTATTAAAAATCCTTTAGGATTGGTTGATGTTTTCTTCCATAAATATTATCCTGCTAGTGTTCAACATGTTGCTTTGCAGAGAATTTTTAACTTCAAGCAATTGCAGGAAGAAAATATTTCTGAAACTTGGTCAAGGTTTTGTTATTTGCTTAGAGTTCGACCTGGACATGATATACCTAAAAATGAACTTCTTGATATATTTTATAATGGACTAACCGATGAATCTAGGACATTCCTGGATAGTTGTGCTGGTTGTGTTTTCAGGAAACGAACTCCAGATGAAGCTGAGGAATTAATGGCTAAGATTAGCCAAAATTATGAAGATTGGGTTATAGCTGAACCCACTCCCACACCAGAGCCTGCGCCAGTGCCTACACCAAGAAAGAGAGGTGTTATTGAACTTGATAATGAAGGAATGAGAGAAGCCAAGAGGACTCTCAAGGAGAGGGGTATTAAATCTGAAGATGTTAAAAATTTACCTCCAATAGAAGACTTATGTAAGCCGACTCCTCCACCTTCAATTGAGGTACACTCTCTACAATATTTCGATGCTGGTGATATTCCTTATGGTAAGCCTCCTGATCAATGCTTAGATGAACTTGATAATTTTATTGTTAAGCAGGAGCATTTTAATATGAGAGTAGAAAATCATCTGTTAGAAAATTCTCGTATTATTAGTAATTTGCAAGATGTTTTGGTAAGAACTGTAAATGACATTAAAGGTCTAGTTAAACATCTTAGTATGGTTCAAACTCAAATGGAGCAAATTACTAAAGTACAAAAAGACTTGCTAGCTAAAAATTCTAATAGTAATGGAAAACATGCTTTTGGAATAGCAACTAGGAGTGGAGCTTCCACTCAAGATCCTTTGTATCCTGAGGGACATCCTAAAAGAATTGAACAAGATTCTCAATTAGCTGAAAGGCCCAGCTCTCCTTCTAAGAAAAAAAAGAAGAAACATAAACCTGCTGTAGAGTCTTCTGAAACTATTAAGGAAAAAGAACCTGCTAGTGATCCTAATAGTATATCTGTGTCTGATGCTGAAACTGAAAATGGTAATGAACCTGTTAATGATAATGATAGAAACAATGCTAATAATAATGAAGAGGTTGAGAGCGATTCTGATAGTGACACTGAAAATAAAAATTGCACTAAAGAGGATTTTGTAGCTAAGAAACATGGTAAAGAAAGAGAACCTTGGGTGCAAAAATCAATGCCTTTTCCTAATAAGAAACATAAATCCAAGGAAGAAGAACACTACAACAAGTTTTGTGAGTGGATGAAACCTTTGTTTTTGCAAATTCCTTTGACTGATGCTATTAAGCTGCCTCCTTATTCGAAATACATGAAGGATATTGTTTCTAACAAGAGGAAAATTCCTAATGAGGAGATTTCCACCATGCTTGCTAATTACTCTTTCAATGGTAAGGTTCCAAAGAAACTTGGAGATCCAGGTATACCAACTATTCCTTGCTCTATTAAAAATAATTATGTTAGAACTGCACTTTGTGATCTTGGAGCTGGAGTAAGTGTGATGCCTTTCTCTCTTTATAAGAGACTTTATTTAGATAAATTGATACCAACTGATATATCTTTGCAAATGGCTGATAAATCTACTGCTGTTCCTGTTGGTATATGTGAAAATGTTCCTGTTCAAGTTACTACCAACTGTTTGATTTTGACTGACTTTGTTGTGTTGGATATGCCTGAAGATGATAAAGGGAGCTGTTATTGATTGCAATAAAGGGAAAGTTACTTTTAATGTCAATGACAAAGAGCATACTGTTTATTTTCCCAAGAAGCAAAATGTATTATGTGGAGTTAGCTCAATTGCAAGTTATAAAACTATCAAAGTTGGAAGTATTGATTGTCCTATTTATGACCACCATGAAGGATATGAAAGTATTATGGTTGGGACAATATCTATTCAATATAAGGTAACATAATGGTATCATGTAGTTTAATTCTTTTATGTCAAATAAAATATATTTGGTGGCAAGACTTGATCAACCTTGTTGACAAATACATTTTAGTTGCATAAAATTGTTAAACCACATTCTCTCTTTCTCATCTGTTATACCTTCTGTTATATTGCTGTCTTTATAAATTTTTAGAATGTTGTTTAGTGTGGTTAAAATTTTGCTTAGCTGCTGTTTAGAATTTTAAGTGCCCAGTTTTTGCTCGAAATTGAAAGTTGTCAGAAAAATCTGAAAATTTTACGTAAATTCCTATTTTGAAAAATGCAACGTGGTAGTACCTGGGGCTGACCAGGGGGACCCACCACGCTGCCACGCCATAGCTCGGCGCGGCAGGGGTGGAGGCCGCGCCCCCTGTGGCGTGGGTCCCACCTGAGCCTCCACAAGGTGAGATTCCTCCCCTTTCTTTCTCTCTCCCGACCAAACTCATATCCATTGTTCAAACTCGTGTTCCTGCTGCTCTTGAGCTCGAATTTTTCGATCTCCTTGCTCAGCCCATTTCAGTTGCTGAAACTTTGCTTGTTTACTCACCGGTATGTGACTCCTTCGATTATCCAAGTAGAATTTTGTTTAGTGTTGTATTTCTAGAGTATTTTGCTGCTGTATGTTGCTGGTTAAGTGAGCTTGCATGCTTGTTCTATGCTTAGATTAATTATCCTTGATGCATGTGTAGCCCTCTTGCAAGTTTCTATAGTAGTTGCCTTGATTCTATAGTTGCAAAATCATTTTTTATGAGACTTGTTGAAAAATTTCAGAAAAGGAAGATGAAGAAATTTTCCTTTGGAGAGTTGTTTGAGAGGCGTGCACCATCATCCTCAAGGAAGACCAGGTCATCTGAAGCCAAAGTTCCTAGGAGATCTTACAATGAAGATCTTATTACTCCAGAGATTGATGATTCGGGGGACCTTGGAGCACCACATCCATCTGTTTTTCCATGTACTCAATTTTTGCAGGCTGCAGGGATTTATGAGGACTTCATGAGCATGATTGAGAGTGTGGGTCTACAAACATTCATGGGGGATACCAGGACCCAATATTCTAGACTCACTAAGATCTTTGTTGAGAGTTTCAAATTTAACTGCAAAGCTTATAAACCAACAGTTGATTTTAAAATTTATGATCGTGCATGTACTATGGAGCTAGATAATTTTTGCAGGATCATAGGTATTGCCCCATCGGGGACGACCAAGAAGATTAAGGAGCAGCCATCCGAGCTAACTGCGCTCTACCAGGAGTTGTGTTATGGAGACTCTCGCTCAGCCCACCGTGGTAAGATAAGAAATGTTCAGTTTCCGGCCATAAGGTATTTCCTATACTACTTAACTAGAAGTGTTCTTCCTAGGGAAAACACTAGTAATATTTCGAATATGCATCTAGCATTTCTTGCTACTGCTTTGAAGGGCGATAAAACTTATAATCTTGGTGCTTTAGTTGCTCGCCGCCTCGCCACCAAAGGCCCCATTTTTGGAGGCATTATTGCTGCGCGTGTTTTAGCTGACTTTAGTCTTGAGGCTGATCCTACTGATGAAATTTTAGTTCCTGAAAAACTTGATCTCTCTGCTATGATAGCACATAAATTTGTTACATCTGGATCCACTCTTGATAACTTGGTTTATAGAATTGTTTATGCTAACGAGGCGGAGCTGGAAGTTCCTCTACCGCAACCAAGTTTGTTCAGTATTTACAGGGATCCTCTATCATATTCGCGGGAGGAATTGAGCACACAGATGGTGGTGCCGCGATACCACGCGCGGTTCTACCCAGATGGGCAGCCGGGGCAGCCTACGGTGCCACCGCCGGCGGCCCCTGACGTCCCCTATTATGGCGGCGCGCCATATTACCCTGACCAGCAAGGAGGATCCTCTTCATCGACCGCCTACGACGCTTCGGCATGGGGTCCGTGGGGATGATTGTCTCCCAATTAGGCCAAAAGCCTAAGCTTGGGGGGAGGTACGCGTATACTGACAGTTCGCTCATTTCTATATTCGCTCCATGTCAGTTCTTTGTATATCCATATTTCGCTTTCTTTTATTTGTTCTTGCTTGTGGTGTTTATTTTCTCAAAACCCAAAAATACCAAAAATATTTTCGTTGTTTCTCTATGCTTTTATTTTAGTAATTCGAGTTGTAGTTTTATTTTGTCTTTTTGATTTTCGAGTTGATATTCAAAAAACCCAAAAATATTTTCCTTTTTATTTGCTTCTTCCTTGCTTTGTTTTAAAATTCGAAAACACCAAAAATATTTGTTGTTCTTCTTGGTTTTGTATAGTTCTTTTCAGATTCAACAGCCGTCTGTGACTCCACCTGGAGCTTGGTTTTCATTTTATATCATTCAAGTCATGCGAGCGAAGGGCAATAATGACGATATTCGACAACTTGATGTGGTGAGAGGCTGGTATGAACCGTATTTGTTTTCATTTTTGTACACATACCTGTCCATATGATTGCGCTTAGTAGTTATGGTATGGGCTATGTTACTTGATGAATGCTTGATAGCCATGTTTTCTCATGATTAATCCTAATCTCCTGAAGGTGCACCATATGTCATATAGTTATTTGCATGCATTGTTTTATTCGTAGAGTGGTATTGTAGTGTGGTATCCTCCTCTGAATGTTTTACTTGATTCGACTTGGCACATGCTTACACATGTTTATGACTCAAAACAAAAGTCAAGCCTCGACGATCTATTGTGACTCAGAGTTTCTGTATCACTTTTATGCCACTGCTAATTTTATTCTGTCGCAAGTATGATTATGACAGTTGTGCTCTCTTGTTGTCGCTTCCCCGTCTATTGCTAGCCTTCACCTGTACTAAGCGGGAATGCTGCTTGTGCATCCAAAATCCTGAAAACCAAGTTATTCCAAAGAGTCCACTATAAATTCCTATGCATGGTTTTAAACCATTCCAAGTAAATTTCTTCGTGTGCTATCTTTAACTATTCAAAATTGTACAATCCCTTTTTGTGTCACTGCGTGTAGCTCATAAGGATGTGGTAGTAGAACTTGTCATCTTCCATGCTAAATGATTTCCAAGGACAAGTAGCTTCATCTGCTTGTCCACTTTTATTTTTGCAAAAGAGCTGGTTAGTCCACCTATCATTTAATATTAAAATAGACACTCCTCCACGGTGATTGTTGGTCGGCACCCGAGGATTCGGTTAGCCATGGTTTGTGGAAGAAAAGGTTGGGAGGAGTGTCAAAAATCTGTAAGCATGATATAATGCAAACTATATGAATTTTCGGAACCGCTCTAAAAGTTGGTTAGTTATGGAAGATGACAAGAACTCTATCGCGGATTTGTTGACACTTGCAACCACTTCTCAAAATATTATTTTTACACTCTTTATATGCCTTCGGGAACTAACAAGCTCTAGCACACGATTTAATCCCTGCTTCCCTCTGCGAAGGGCCTATCTTTTATTTTAATGTTGAGTCACCATCCTTCTTTAAAGCACTTCTTTGAGAGCATGACTGTCATTCTTAGTGAAATGTGCTTGTCCCAGAATAGGTTAGTAGTGACATAGCTTGATGCTTTTATCTTTGATAAGCTTTATTTCTAGTCTGCCTGTAAACTTCAGAGGTGCCTGGGCATTTATGTTTTGCTGCACACATTCGGGCAAGCGAGATACCACTTTGCCATACCCAATTACGAACATTGCAATCCTGCACTTAGTTATATGCCATGTTGTTTACCTTTAGTATGTTAGAATCTTTTCATGGCTGCATATTTATCAAGCTTTTATCTTATGCATATCTCCTATCATGAGCTAGTAAGTATAATCATAATTCAAGTATGTATACATCATATGAAGCAATTGTGTTCGTAAAAGTTTCTTTATCGCGTTCAGTTTGTCAACTGAATTGCTTGAGGACAAGCAATAAGCTAAGCTTGGGGGGAGTTGATACGTCCAAAACGTATCTACTTTTCCGAACACTTTTGCTGTTGTTTTACCTCTAACTTGTATGATTTGGATGCAACTAACATGGACTAACGCTGTTTTCAGCAGAATTGCCCTGGTGTCTTCTTTTTGTGCAGAAAAGTCAACTTTCGAGAAAAACTCCGAAAACAATTGCGATCGTCATATTTCACCGGAAGACCCACGGAGCCAGAAGGGGAGTCGGAGAGGCCACACCAGGCAGCCACGCCATAGCTGGGCGCGGCTGGGGGTGGGGCCGCGCCCAAGTGTGGCGTGGCCACCTCGGTCGCCCCCCGACGCTCCCCTTTGGACTATATATTGCCCTTGACCTAAATATCGAGGGGGGTTCGACCATATTTCGCGAAACACATCCACGCTCCGCCGCCGCCGCGATCTCTATTCCGGGGATCAGAAGTTCCGTTCTGGCACCCTGCCGGGACGGGGATTCGGAGGAGATCATCACCATCGTCATCACCACCGCCTCTCCATCAACCATCAATGATTCCCCCATCCATGTGTGAGTAGTTCCCTGCTGTAGGCTGAGGGGATGGTAGGGATTGGATGAGATTGTTCATGTAATAAGTTGCCAGATTGTTAGGGCATGGTGCCTAGTATCCATTGTTAGTGCTATTTATCATTGTTGCAACTTGTTGTGCTTAATGCTTGCCACTAGGGCCCGAGTGCCATGATCTCAGATCTGAACATGTTGTTGATGCATGAGAATAATTATGTTTTAGATCATATCTGCAAGTTGTTTTCACCTGTTATTGTCCGGAACCCGAGGCCCCGGAGTGACAGCAACCGGGATAACTGGAGGGGATGGCTTTGACTTGAGGATTACGTGTGTTCACGGAGTGTTAATGCATTGCTCCGGTACTTTATTAAAAGGAGTACCTTAATTGCCAGTAGTTTCCCTTGAGGCCCCGCTGCAAACGGGCTGGCAGGACAGTAGATGTTGTGCAAGTTTCTCATTGCGAGCACGTACGACTATATACGGAACACATGCCTATGTTTGACTAGTACTAGGATGCTTTTATAATTGTTTACCTGCAAATGCCCTGAGTTATGATTATTACATGAGCGCTCTTATCCATGCAACGCCCGTACATCCGTCCCTATGCCTACAGTACTTTTAATCCTGCTGTTTACTGAAATTACTGCTGCTGTCTTTGTTACACTGTTGCTGCTATTACTTTGTTACTACTGCTGTTATATCACCGTTGCTACTGATAATCTGTGTCGAGGAAGTCTACTTTCAGGTGCAGCTGAACTGACAATTCATCTGTTAAGGCTTATATTTATTCTTTGGCTCCCCTTGTGTCGAATCAATAAATTTGGGTTTTACTTCCCTCGAAGACTGTTGCGATCCCCTATACTTGTGGGTCATCAAACATCTATATAATTTTCATCATTGAAAATAATTGGCAAAAAATTCACATGCGAAACTAATTCCGGTGTTTTACTTGCACATGATTTACTTGCGTAACGACATAGCGACATGGTGTGATCTTATCATTCAAACATCAAAAAAATAACGTGGACAATTTGATGGGCTAAAAAAAGATGATGTGGATACTTGCATGTAGAGATAGAAAATAATTAATTAATGTTAGTGGGATGACTAAAATTTGTAGACATCGAATGTATGTGTGGTTTATAATTTAGAGATCGTTATGATTTAGAGGTGTATCATATATATATATATAAGATTATATCAACGGGTTTAAGAAACATATGTTGTGGATGGCTTGCATGAAGATGACATGCACATTGCTCCGTAATATTTCTAGAAACTTTTTCAGTTAAAACATATAGAAGAGCCTATATTTTTGAATAACAGCTATATGATGGGAAATTCATAATGGCACCCGAGCTCATATGCTCCCATTTTTTTGGCAAATAAAAAAAATAGAAAAACTTTTCAGAAAATTTCGAAAAAAATCACAGGCATACCTGAGTATGGTTCACACACCCGTGTGAAATTTCACAACGAAATGACATCGTGGCCGACCTGTGCAAAAAAGACAAATTTCTGACAGAAAATGAGATCCAAAAATTTGAATTTTCAGATCCGTGACTTGTCTTTTTTGCACAGGTAAGCCACAATGTCAGTTCATTATGAAAATTCACACGCTCGTGCGTACCATACTCAGGTACGCCTGTGATTTTTTTAGGAATTGTTTGAAAAGTTTTTCAATTTTTTTATTTTTCTGAAAATACCGGGAGCATCCAAAACGCCGCTCCCCTATATGATTTTCATCAGTGAAAAAATTTGGCAAAAAATCACAGGAGGAACTAATTCCGGGGTTATACTTGCACATGATTTACTTGCATAACTACATAGAAACATGGTGTGATCTTATCATTCGAACATAAAAAAAAATGATGTGGATGTTTGCATTTAGAGATAGAAAATAATTAATAAATGTTAGTAGGATGACATGGAGAATTGATTGGCCAAAAGAGCAAGTGTTGTGAATAGCTTACATGTGGAGATACAAAAATATTAATTACACTTACTGGGGTTTTGCTTTATAAGAAGTATAGATAGATAAATTACATTGGCGAAACTAATTTCGGTGTTCTACTTGCATAATTACATGGCGATATGGTGTGATCTTATCATTCGAACATCAAAAAAATGATGTGGATGCTTCCATGTAGAGATAGAAAATAATCAATAAATGTTAGTGGGACGACATGGACAATTGATTGGCCAAAAGAGTAAGTGATGTGGATAATTTGCATGTGGAGAAAGAAAATATTAATTACACTTAGTGAGTATTGCTTTATAATAAGTATAGATAGATAGATTACATTGGTTTAGTACTATTTTTTTCTTTCACATCCAATGAATTACTAGAGAATTTACAAATTTTGTTGGGTTCAGCTGAAGCCAACTCCCTAGTGTTGGCTCCGCCAGTCTGACGACGTGTTTGGTTCAAGTAGTAAAGTAGGTGGGCTTGTAGCAAAGTTGTTAGACTGATAAAAATGGATTTTTTCCGGACTGTTTGGTTATCTACAAGGTTCCATGTCTAGTTCGGCATGATACTTAAAACAGCCTTGGGACATGCCAGAGAGGAACACCGGAATCGACAGGTTCCTCTCATGCAGGCAAGCGCATGACACGAGACATGTAAAATTCCCTGACACCTTGCATGACTATCTCACATCACATGCAGCACACTGCAACAATCAAACGCCATGCATGCAAACCCATAATCCCCACCTCCTTTTATATGAGCTCTTACTTTCCTGGGTTTGGTTATGATTTGACGGCCAGGATGTGTGGGTGCATGCGTTTGATGGGTCAAGCTCCAAGGATATGTAAAACTTGCACGAGTGACAACGTGAACCAAACAGGCCCTAAGAGCATCTCAATCGACACCCCGCAAGTTATGTCCGCTTCAGGATGCCAGACAAGTGTGAAATGGCTTATTGGAGTACTGCCGGCTAATAAATTTGATTATGTTATTTCAAATTCAAACTAGTTGAAAACTAAACACTTCAATGTTTAAGTACTTTATATACTTGATCATTTTCTTGGACAAGGTCAATTTTACGCTCTAGAAAAAAAGTGCAGAACTATGAACTCTAACAATATTTTTTTTAAACATGTAGTTTGTTTTACGCTAAGCTAAAAGCTGGTATGTAAAGCACACGAAATACTTATTATCTTCGTATTTTATTCCGAAACCTTTGAATTGCCCCTCGTTGTGACTGACTGTACCATCTGATAATACAAAAGTTTGAGAAGATAAAAAAGAAACTCGTTGTGCCGAGGCCGTAAAAGGGCCGCGTGTCAGACAGGACAGGCACAGTAATGGGAGAGCAGCGGCCCAGGAAACAACAAAGCCCAAATGGTGTCAGACAGGACACGCCCGGTCACCGTCTCACTCACCGAGACCTGCTCGACGGCACCACCAGGTATCAGCGCCGTCGCCGCCGTCTTTACTTCATCTACCTCAGCCGGAGGCGCTCTCAGCCCAAGACACGAGTCAGTGGCGGTGCGAGAGGTATGCACCTGTATTCCTATGAATACCCAAGATTCTGTGCGAAAATCTATCAATATATCAAAGCTAACCTGGTTAGCCCTCCGCCCGTCGCCTCCGCGTCGCCTCCTTTTTAGCGCCGTCCGATCCCGAAACGGACGGCCCAGATTCAGACGCATCGCCCGGCACTGTTCTAGGAACAGTGTTGCACTTCTACAGTGCCTCAGCGCCTCCGCGCCGTCCATCCTCGATCGGACGGCCAGCAGACGGCCAACCCGTCCTTTTTACAAAAAACATCCTGTGTTCCCCAAAAATTGCGGAGCAACCCCAACCTTCGCACGTAGAAGGACCTACCTGACAATTACGGTAACCGCAAGGGCCTCACTAAAAAACGCGCACACTTCTCCTCCCCGTGCTCTCCTCTCTCCTCCGGCCGGAACCCTAGCCGCACGTCCGTCGCCACCGCGCCGCCGTCTCCGGCCTCCTGCTACTGCTCTGAGATGCTGGGGAGGTTCGCCGTACGTCCACCGTGCTCATGCTCGAGCCGCTCGTGCTATGGAGCGGCCGTATTGCTCCATCTTCTCCGGCTTCGGCCTGCCACCGTCCGCCGCCGTGTGAGCTCGATTCCGGCAATCTCCGACGACCATTAGCCAGATGCGCCGCCGTATTTAGGTCGGCCGCGCTCGGCCGCGTCCAGCGCGCGCTCGCGCGCGTGCTAGCTTGCTCGCCGCCGGCGAGAGCAAGCACGGCCGCGCCGTCGCCAATTTCGCTTACACCGACAGGCGGTCCCCGCCTGTCAGGATTTTGGTCTTTTCCAAATTGATTTTCGTAAATGGTAAAAATCTGACAGTGGGGTCCACTTTCAGACACTTACAGTTTTCAGGAATTATAGAAAATATTTAAGATTTACAAAATTCATAACTTCTTATCTGCTAATAAAAAAAATACAAATAATATATCGAAACGATCAGAAAACCCAACTCTAATTCTTTACGTACTTAAAATATTTGTTTGACTAAAATTAAATTACTCTAAAATTGAAACTACAATTCGCTTATTATTTTAAATATGATGGTTATTTGAAATGCTATCTTAGATCCATTTCAGATCCATTCGAATTTCTTCAAATGCCTACAATGCAAACATGACCATATGTTTCACACAAAATTACTCTAAAATTAAAACAACAATTCACTTATATTATTTTAAATACGAAGGTAATTTGAAATGCTATATTGGGTCCACTTAAAATTCATTCCAATTTATTCATATGTCCAAATTGCAAGCATGACCATATGTTTGAATCAAAACCTTACGTACCTTATGTTCATTTTAAGAATGTCATCTGCGCACAATATGGAAATCAATTCATTAAATGTGCGTTCCCACTCATTACGGACTTCAATTAAATATTATTGGGAAAATTGATACATGTTTAAGCATTTTAGTTTGCTAAGCACATATCAACATGCTCACAAAAATTTGGATATCAAATTTGGAGATACTCTAAAATACATCAACATGCTCACAAAAATATATGCTAACTACTCATGTCATAATTCAAACATATTTGAACATTCCATTTTGGTGAATATTCAGATACAATCACTTTATCTAACTATGGAGTTAGAATTAAGAAATGCTCATATCATACATTCTCCAACTATGGTGTTAAATTAAAAATTTGTGTCAAAATATAAGCATATTTAAATATTTTAATTCACTAAGTATTTGGTCATACTGTAGATGAAAAATTCTGACGGATTTAAACATTCCGAATTACAACGGTGCGGCGTGTCGCCGCTAATACAACATATTCACGATTTCTGTTTGCAAAAATATATTGACTTCAATTCATTGAATGCTCATATTGAATTTTACTCTCTCTAATGTTACCATTTCTATTCACAAAATATATTATGTAACAGAAAAAATTATATTCACAAAAAAAAAAAAAATCCACCAATGGCAATCTAGAAAACTTCCTAATTTGAACATTTTCCGAAACCCAAACAAATTTCGAACGTAAGCTGTCTTTGCATCTCAATAATTTCCAAATTTGCACACTTCTAAAAAAAAATACAAAACATATTATAGCAATTCGAATAGGTTAATATTTAAAGACAATATCACTTCATACAATGTATTTCCCTCTAATTATTGAGTTAAATTGAACATCTAATAAAAAAATACAAAACATACTACATCGATTTGAATACGTTAATATTTACAGACAATAACTTAACTCTCTCTAACTACGTAACAAATACATATTTGCACAAAATGCAAATTCATTTTCCTCTAATTATGCTCTGAATTTTAATTAAAATAAAAAATGCTCAAATAATGCAACATACCCTACCATTGAGACGAATTAAATATTTAAAACAAAACACAACCATATCGTGCCAACACGAAAAAGTTAAGATTTACAAATACTATAACTAAACTCATTCCAACTATGCAACTCAAATTAACTAATGTTCAACTTGAACTAAACTCATCCCAAATATGAGAATAAATTTAAATAAACTGTAAATATATACCAACAATATCACCATACACAAAAAAAAATTGATAACTACTTACGGCATACAATCACACCTCAAATATGAATATTACAAAACTTCAAAAAATGCTAACTCTTCGCATTTCAACAGTTCTCAAAATATCCATAATTTTTAAATGATGATATTTTCAAATTTGCATTTTTACCACACGGGTGCGGCGGTGCACCAAATTTACCTAGTAATTATACATGTTGGCCCAATAAAGCGCAGCACATAGCGGCGTATTTTTTATCAAATCTGGCCCTTTTAGCAAACTAAGCACATAGCGCCGAGCTGTACAATTTTGGCGCCGGCCCATTTGGCGCCGAGCTCAGGGGCCAGATTTGGGCAATAGTTTCACAAAAGGGCCTTTAGCCCAGGGGCCATTTTTGGCAAAAAAAAAAAAAAAAAACATAGCGGCACAACACACACGTTCTGTCGTTCTGCTTCGTCTTCTCTCTCACGACCAGATGCAACGCACACAACGGCGGCTGCCAGACCTAGCGATTGCGGCGACGGCGACCCGAGGGAGCAGGTGACCGCCACGGCCTCACCCACCCTCTTCACTCCCGCGGCAACGCCCTCCCTCTTCACCCCCGCGCAGCGGCGCAGATCTGCCCCCGCGGTCAGTTACGGAAACCTTCCTCAGCACCAGCGCTCACTTCCCTCTTCTTTCGGAAACTCAAATCGAGCTCGTCCGGCGGCTTGCATCCCGCCGAGAAGTAAATCCATCACCGAGTCACCGACGCCTCTGATGGAGCCCTTCCCACCGCCTCCGCTCCCTCCAGCGCCTGCAAATCCCTCCTCCGCACCGCCGCCACATCAGCAGGGTGTGTCTGCTCCGGCGCCGGCAACGCTCCTCGTGCGGCACCTCCCGGAGGCGATCACGCAGGAGATGCTCTCCCGACTCTTCTCCCACTACGGCGCCACATCTGTTCGCCCCTGCAGTGGAAAGTATTCACCCCCTCCTCCCTGTTACCTGTCCGTTTGTGCTTGTGTGCTTTGTTTGGTGTTCTACATGTTAGCTGATTTTAGTAACAGCGTTCTTTACGTGTACGCTATTTTCACTGTAACAGGTTGAGGAATTGTGCATTTGTGGATTTTAGGGATGAGATGGCGGCCAATCAGGCACAGTCTCTGCTGAACAGGTTTCTTTCCTCAAGTACAGGCTCTGCTTGATCACTTGTACATTTTTCTATTACAACTAGCTGCGCAAGATGAATTGGTTTCTTGATCTTAATCTTGCGAATAGACCTTCTGTCCTATATTTTGTTTGCTAATAGATGGATTTGGCAGGTTGAGGTTCCTTGGGAAAGTACTGATAGTTGAGAGAGCAAACCAGCCAAATGCTAAGAATGCGAATGAGAAGCATCAGGAGCGATTAGCTCTGGGGATGCCTCAAGTGCCAAGTATGAATTCACAGGATCAAAAGAATTCTGCATCAACTTCTGAACCAATTGCTTCTAGGCTTGGTGTGGACTATCCATTTCCTCCTCATCTTGAGTATGTTATTTCTATCGTTGCTGTTTCACTCATTATCTTCTAATATCTTCATTTTCTTAGGAACACTTGAGCCATTTGACCGAGCTAATCTGCATATCATGTCTTATAAGATATGAATATAATTTGTTCTCTGCAAATGATAATTTAGTGATTGAAGATGCGAGTTGCTATCTGCACTTTGCGAATTAAAAATTCAATAACCTAAGTTCACCTTTGTATTTGTTGCATGGTTGGATACTACTCCGTATGTTGTAGAATGTAAGACTGCCACACATTCCAGGGTTCAGTTTGACCAACAGTTAGACCAATTATACATGGATTATGTGATAAAAAAGTATTTTATCTGATTATTATTCAGAAGAGTTTCTCAATGATATCTCTTTTCTTTTACGTAACCATATTTCCTTGATCTAACTGGCGGTCAAAATTTAATCTGTAAAAAAAGAGGTAGTATAATAGTACGTTGTATCTCTAATCGAAAAGTTGTCTTTTTTCCTGTTACAACAAAATGCTTCTCTTTATGAGAAATGAGTAGTTCTATTTACTGCTAGATCGCCTATTCTAAATGCCAGTGAATTTTCACTGCGAAGTATTTGTGGCCAATTTGCTAATTATCCAATTGGAAGTAACGGAATCACTCAAGTAGACCACTTCTTCTGATGCAATTCAGAAGTTTTGTGGACCTAGAGTTGATGCAGTTGATACTTCTAAGGCGGCATAGTTATGCAGTGTGTCATAGTTTTTCAACCAATTCTTCGTTGCAGAACTTTCTATCATCCATCTGGAAACATATTGAGAATTGAGATTTATCGGAGTGCTCTTTATTTATTTTTAGGTATGCATATCCGCCGCCAGATGGGAACATATTGACAAATATTGTCAACTCTCTCATCGCTGTCCCCCGATTTTACACTCAGGTTTTTAGAATTTCAACCCCATGAACTCCCTTTGGAACTTGCAAGGCTCAATTTGGTGTATTCAGCATGGGAAGATGTATTTATTTTAATGTATTATTTAACAGGTGTTGCATTTGATGAACAAGATGAACCTACCAGCCCCATTTCGGATGGCATTGCCTACTCCACCTCTACCATCAGAAGTGCCTGCTCCTCCTCCCCCTCCGCCACAGCCTTCTATGACAGAGAAACTTCATTTGGCTGATTTGTCTAGTGATGAGTCTGAGATGGAATCTTCTGATGTACTTTCTATTTCTTATGTTTGTAGCTTTCAATTTGTAATATGCTTGCCTAAAAAATTATGCTCACACTTTATTGCAGGAAGATGTTGATAGGAAAATCAAGCGTGCAAAGCATGAAGCTATTGTTGGTCCTGCAGTTGATAAAAGTGTCGCTCATGAAGCAGTTGGGGTGAAACCAGCTGCATTAGTTTCTAATGAGCTTCAAGTGATAAAGAAGAAGAACCCAGTGATGCAGGTGAAGCATTCTTTATCCGAACTCAAAAGGGGAATTACTTTTTCATCCTGTAATCCAATGGCTCTGTGCAGATAAAAATTATGCCCAGGGCTGCTCGTAAGGAACTTGCTGATCAAAGTACTATTGACAAGGAATTGGCCTCAAGAGATGAACAACTTGAAGAAAAACATTTTGCCATGCCTCAAGAAATAGAGAAAGAGAAATTACCAGCAGAGGAGATTTTGTCCCTTCCCATGTTCAAGGTAGATGAATTTGGTATTATTATTGTCATTTGCACAAACATTGTGTCGACAATTACGTCAGCCTGAACATCTCGATGATATAAGGTTTTAGGGTTTTTATCTTGTGACTTCAAGATGTTTATTGTTAATAAACAGTACATGCATCACATCTGTTGTTAAGTTCATTTCGTCCTTTAACTTGATGATGAGATTGGAAGAAAGGTTGTTCCTGTTAGCAGATTTAAATGTAGTGTCATAAGCTGCTATTGCTAGTAGTTAATTAATAGGGTCTATTGCTACAATGAGTCAGCATCGCATTCTCTGTGTCTTATTTTTCTCTTGCTATTCATCAAAAGAGACATCAGTTATCAGCCTATTTTCGCAAGTCAAGAGTTACAAATTTTCCTCTATTGTTTCTTATGCCTCACCGACACACCCTTGTGTCTGTTTTGCAGAATTACACTCTAGGGAATCCTGCCAGTGTATTATATATCAAGAACTTGGCAAAGGATTTTGTTCACGATGACTTCTACTATGTCTTTGGTATGACTGGGGGAGGCTGAATAGTGTTTCTTGAAATGTTTATATGAGAACTCTGCACATCCTAGTGCTTTCATAATTTCTCGCTTTGCCTTGAACTGCTCTTTACAGGATCTGTGTTCGAAAGCATGGATGCTGCAAGATCTGGTTTAACTATTAAGTTGATGCAGGTTAGATGTTTATATCTTTTGCTTGTGCTAGTCTTGATAAAAATGGGAATCTGTTCATTAAAACAGAGTCCAATCTGTGTTCCTTGCTCCCCATGTTGCTTCATTTTGCTAGTGCATTATTCTGATTATAAATATTCTGATATTGCTCCAGGAAGGACGGATGCGGGGCCAGGCTTTTGTGACATTTCCGTCCGTTGAACTTGCTCAACGTGCACTGGTCAGTGACTACACGTGGAGTTTTTTTTTAATCCTAGCGTTGATTTTTTCAGTCCTTGGGTACCTTTTTTTTATCCTAAAGAATGGTTCCGTTTCTGATTTTGCAGAGTTTAGCACATGGTTATGCGTTCAAAGGCAAGCCGATGATCATTCAGTTTGGGAGAAACCCTGCTTCTAGCAAAGCTTCCTAGACCTAGGAGTTATAGTGCACTGTAGAGTTATTAGGGTTGGCAACCAAGATTGCGGGTATTTTGTGCAGGAGCCGTGGAAATGACAACTTGTTATTGTTGTTGTTGATTCAAAGTGTAATGTTTAATCGCTCTTACCGTGTTGCTAGAGTGTTTTAGGTAAGGAACAACGTTGGTTGGTTTTTAGGTAAGGACAACGTTGGTTCTGTCGGCTGTGTTGTGCCACGGAGGTACAGTCTTTCAATGGTTTGAAATATCCTTGCTCGCAGACAATTGGGCATCCATGTAGAGGAAACACTCGCTTGTGCTTCTCTGGGTGTTTAATACTACTGCAGTGCAGTGCTGTGTTGATCGACTCGTGTGACTTTGTTAATGTCCGACTGTCCGTTCGATGAGTAGTCAGTCATTACTATCTACTGCTTCAAATTGCACTTCGAGTCAGCTCCAACTGAACAAGCCACCATATTCATCAAGTCAACCTAGTGCTTCTCTAGCTTCTTCCCCACTCCGCTGCCTAGTGTAATGTTCACAACTCCTTAGGATGGCTTGCGACCACCATGATACCTGCATCCTTTCGATTCTTCCCTAGAAAGTTTTTTGTCCACATAATCTCTTTTTAGGAAAATGCCTTTGTTTTTGGTGATACCCACGGAAGATGAATAAGAAACCTGCAAATGTTTTGAGTGGATTGGATGTTTCAGCTCCGAGATAGACACTGGATAACCTGCAAATTCGATGCCCTCTCATGTAAGAAAAATGTCAATGACCCATTTAGGTACAACGTCGGGGCGTTGTCTGCCTCCTATTTGAATTTTCATACATTGGTATGAAATAACCTAAGTACTGAACAACAGTTTTTTTACTCAAACATTCTTGCAAGGATTCTACGATCAGTGTGACCTATAACATAGTAACATAACATTTCTCATTATGTTACATTAACATTGTACTACATTCCAAAGAGAGAGAAATTTCATTCGTGGCGCTTGGTTACTATAGAGAAAAAATGGCTTTGTTAATACCGAGTCACTAAAACTCATTCGAGTTTTGGAACATTATTGCGTCGTGATTCGCTCCCTGTCAGTTTATATGGGTCGCAAGATCACTGAGACTTGAAAGACATCAGCTGACTGCGATTTAATTAAATCTCAGTTAACTGACCTCTAGGTGTGCCAAAAAAATAACTCTGAGAACTTAATTCTACTAGAAAATTTCTCCTAAAAACCACTTTAATTAAATTTATCCGTTTTTAGGTTTTTAACACCGGTGCACATTGTGCGGGTTTAAAAGAAAAGAAAAGAGAAAGAAAAAAAAAACGGCTCTTCTGCACCTCGGTTGGGCCCGGTTTTGTGAGAACGGTGGACTCTAGTCTTCTTCTCCGCAGCCTTAAACCCCCCACGCGGCCGCCGCCTCCTCCTCCCCTCTAGGTTTTTACCCTTTCCCGCCGAACACCAAACGCCGCCACCTCCGCCGCCACTCCTCGGCCCCCCTCCTCATCTCTCCGTACCCTGCCGAACCTCCAGCCATGCCTCCGGCGGCCGAGAAGTCGCCCGCCTCCGCGGCGGCGGCGGCGGCGGCGGCGGGTAAGGGGGGCGACTACGCGACGCTGCGGGAGCTGTACCGGCCGCACGTCGAGTCGTTCGACCACTTCCTCGACGAGGGGCTCGACAAGATGCTCCTCTCCATCCGCCCCATGGAGATCACCGACCCCAACTCCAACGCCACCCTCAGAAATATCCTTTGTGCTTCACTTAATTTTTACTCTTCATGTCTTCAGAAAATGTTTTTTTCTCAACGGGTTTCTGCTTTGTTCGTCAAGCGCAGCTGTTAAGTTAGCTATAGGATTTTAGCTATTGCAACTAGTATCAGCTATCGGTGTCACGTGTCAGATTCCCGGTTGCTTTCCTGGTTAGCAGCTCTTGCACGACATAGTGTAGAATCTCCATTTTTTGCAACTAGATATTTTCATTTTTTTTGCAGTTCTTGCGTTTTTTAGGATTTCCAACTTGGAACTACTAGAGAGCACATATTAGGCTTTTTTGCACAGCTTATCTGGGTGCGGATACTAAATTGTCGCAGAGCCAGTTAAGGTTCAGTACAGTTTGTAAGGCATGCTACATTAGTGAATGGATATCAAAGTGAATGATGCATGAAACGGCATGGTTAAAGTTCTTCTTTTTTCTTCTCCTTAACGATTGTCCATACTGTCCTTAGAGAAGGGTCATGTGCTCCCACCAATGAAGGATGGTCGGTTGGAACAACCGCTCTACCCGCAGGAGGTTTGTAGCATTTTTTGTCATTTTATCTTTAAGCGTAGACCGTAGTTTCTTTCTTTCACTATTAGGGTCCATGCTCTTTTGGTATGCTATTGTATTTCTCTTCAGAAATATGACAGGTGTTGTAGATCTGACTTCTTTTCCATCTTTTGTGAGAGCAGTGCAGGCAAGGTAGAATTTCATATAGTGGCGAATTCAAAGTTGAAGCCTTCTTCCAGTTTAATGATGGGCCACCAATCAGGCAAACCTTCAATTTTGGTTATTTGCCCATCATGTTGATGGTTGTTACCCTTTCTTGCCTATTCTTCCAATGCCACTTGTTAATTAGAGTAATTTCCTATGCTCTTGGTAGATTTAGAATTTGCAAACATTAAAGGCCAATAACCAAGTTTTCTTTGGTACTTAGTCTGTCGTGTTGTACAGTTGCAGTGAGCATGTCACTATGCCCCTGCGGTTCTGTGTAAGTTTAACAATTGAAAGTGAAGCTAGGAGTTCTTCCCTTGCCACACAATCTGATTTTCGTTGATTGAGCACCGTATAAATATACATGTACTGATGCATAGGGATTAGATCCGTTAGCCAACTGACTAAGATACACAGGTGCCAGATCCTTAGGACTAGGACTACAACAGAATGTGTGACACAATCTTGCATGGCATGTTTCGACATGGTGTCACGGACATTCCCGGCATTAGAGCTCAGAGATTCCTCAAAATAGCCATGAATTAACAACATAAATGTGCACTGTTTTAGGCGGCGAGGTTTTTTATCGTGTCATTTGTAATAAACTCTGCTTATGAAATTTCTCTGGCTCAATGTGTATGAAACTACAAGCATAATTTCGAACATCGGATATATTTGAATTCAGTTGACTTGTTCTTATGAAACTGCTCTGCATGCATCTTGTTTTTAGAGAGATGAAAAAACAACATACCATACAACCGCAAAAACTTAGTACCATTTCCAACAATTTACGAATAGTGTATGTTACTCCCTCCGTTCGAAATTAGATGACTTTCATTTGTACAAATGTGGACATATCTATACTTGTAACATGTCTAGATACAGTTCTCAAAAAAAAAAAAAAAACATGTCTAGATACATTTACATGTGGGCAAATGGAAGTCATCTAATTTGGAACGGAGGGAGTACCACTTAAAGGTCGGGGTTGAGAACTGTTGTTGTTTCTTATCCACTTGCTTCCAAATTTGTTGTTTGAACCTCTGTATATAATCATTGAGTCTTCTCCCTGACTTTATGCTCTTGCTATTCCAGTCAAAACTTTGCCACCTAAGGGGTGCCGATTCGCGTAAACTAATTTACCATGGCGAGGAGGCCACAGAAATGGGCGGGTGAGTTCGTTATGTACTTGTTGTCCATTTAAATCCCCTTCTCTGTGAACTGTCAACTTGTTCGTTTAGCTGCCATTTCTAGTCTTACGCTCAGTTTCCGGTTGCTGAACTTTGATATGTTCTTATTTGTTAATATAATGTAGGAAATTAGTCAGAAAAGTAGGCAAAGGGCGTCAAACGAATGTTAAAATTAGCTGAAGTGGGTTGGGCAAGAGGGATTATCATAATCCACCGCAATGCCAAATGCAGCCTTAATTGAGTTTGTACCGTTGTTATTCAGTTTATGCACGTCTAAAATGGGTGGATGATGCATTCTTTTTGGACAAATAGATGTTTTTGGCTTCCTTTCTGGCATTGTTTGAAAATCAAATAATAGGCTATATTCTATGAATCTATGTACTAGTATGTTTTATACATTTTTTCCTGTCGCATCCAACTGCACCGCGGAATGTAATTATTTAGCTAAAAGTTGTGTTCTCATCTTGATACTGTTCCAAGAAACGTGAATTTATCTAGTAGCAGGCGCTCCGCACAAAAATGCTTTAGATATATGTTTCGATACATTTCATATACCTTCTTGGTCATGAATTATGTTGTTGACATTGTTCCATTTGTTTATTGTTTAACTACTAATGCGTGTTTGAAATTCTCTTTTAGGTACTTTATAGCTGTGGGATGGAGAGACTTATACGTATTCTTATTATACAAAAGCGTAATTATGTAAGACAGGCACATCATTGCTTGAGCTTGTCTAATAGGCTACCATTTAAAAACTACTGATTAGGAATTTTTTATGACTATTTTCAGCCGATGAGTATGGTCCGTAGTTCTTTTGTTAAACGCGGCGAGGGATACACTGACAAAGCTGTGGTGATAAGGTATTGTTTGCTTGTTGCTCTAAGTTTCCAACTGCTTATAGTCTACTTGCTTATACTAGATGCCTAGATGGTGCTTGCAGACTATCTATTAAAAGAGGTCAAATAATAAGTGGTCCATTAATATGACTGTATATTGCACAGCAAACTTGATGTGATGATTGAAAGAAAACAACTTGACATTTATTAGATCTGTATCATTGTAGCTTGGGAGTCTATCACTGCACTGCAAAGAAACAGGATGCTGTTATCAATTTGAAATCTTGGTTTCTTGGGTTGTCTGCCACTGCACAGGAAACAAGCGCAGTTTTATGTTGTTTTTCTTCAAATATTCCTTTGGTGTTCTTCAAACGATTTCTGAGATGATTTATAAGTTTAAACGGTCATAGAAGAGCACCATCTTTTGCTGGCATGCAGTAATTTAGGAGAAAAGTATGGATTCATAGCGAGATGCTAGGATTTCATTGGTAGTTTCTTTCTTACCTAGTTATGTTTCAACATGTCTCTTGTACACAAGCATTATTAACCAATAAAGGGATGGTGGTGACAAAGTGCTGGACAGGCTCTTGGTTTTACTGACTTAGGGTTCTTTCCTCTTCTTATGTGTCTTTATCTTTCGAAAAACGTTGTTTTAACCTGGGTTGGAAACTTAACCCAAAACCTGAACACTGAACCAAACTTGCATATAAGAAACAAAAAGTCTTTGTTTTGTCTGGTTTTGTGTATAGTACTTAGGTTCATCTTGTCCATTTCGGTGTTCATTTTTCATTTGGGACTTGGAAACCGAGTCAGTCAACTCATCAATGAAACATAAGCACACCCGTAGGCTGTATTCTGGAACCTGTGCCTGCCATGCTGTCGTCATCTGTGCGATGTGCATCCTAACAAGGTAAGAGCCCAACTCGCACTATCTTCCCAAGTCTCTAAACCCACGCAAGTTTCATTCAGCGCTGGCCATAGAAGATTACAAGGCCAACACTAGCTAGTGCTCAGTGACTGCTGATTATGTACATCCCTATTGCACGCCAACTGCCACTGACCAATCATATATTACAGCCTTCCTGTCAATCCCGATTCCCTCGATCTCCACGTTTCTCAGGCTTTGCAGCTTTGGGTAGATGGCAGCCTCCACACTCCAGGGCGAGAGGCTAGCCAGCGACAGTTTTGAGCCACAGCGGCTCTGGGTGAAGGTGAGCATTAGCGAAGCCGCCTAGTCCTGTAGCCCCATCTGGGGGTCTTGACATACCCATTCATTCGCATTTTCCGTTTCATGTTTATTTTCAAGAAAACAGGTGTTAAATTTCAGCCATCTCGTCATACGAGATCAGTTGGCTAAGGTTCTACTTAATTCGATCTACTGAAACCGAAAACACGGAACCAATATCATTTGCTGTTTTTTTAATTTCAGTTGTGGTTTTTCTGAGCACTAGTAACCGTGCACGTGCCATGCACGTCTAGTCAAACAAACAAACAAAAAATGATAACTTTTCTTATCCAAATACAAGAAAATCTTTTTGAGTGTTTGAATTTCACGCACCTAATTCCTAACTCATGCAAATAACTTGATAAAAGTTGACGAATAGTTTTTACCAATAGAATTAGTAAGAACTTATACAATGAGAAAATGAAGTGTCGTTTGCAGAAGTAAGAATAGGTTATTTGCCTTGAGATCATTTGAAATCGTAGAGTTGTCGGCTGGTTGGTGTTCTCCATTAACTGAGTACATGGATGCACGTCTAAAACAAATAGCAACAAGAAGAGCTTGAGACACAACATATAACAATCCACCATGAAGAAAACCGATGACTTAAGTATCAGAAGAATGCCTATATTCAGAAGAAATTATTCTGGCAAAAAAGGGTTCATACAAATGAGTGTCATCGACATACCTCTGAGGTATCAAAACAGCAAGAAGGAAGAACAGTATGGAGTCTATACATTTGCACCACTTGTTGCTAATTAAGTTGCACAGAAATACTAACATAGAAGTTCATTAGTGGAGTTACAACAAGCTGCTAGTGATCATCACACCTCATTTCTGAACAAAAGATATAATGAGATAAATTTCATATATAGAAATATAATCTCTACACATAGATAAACTTGGAAATCAGTCATCACCAACATTTACATGGAACTTCAAATTAATAGCTTGATCGCTGTAAAATTGTGTGGCTGTTGTAGGCTCCAACAAGCTCTCCGTTCAGTGATGCTCTCCGACATCGTTCTGGTTCTTCAAATCAGTGATTGACAACATGGATAGTTCATTATGTTGGTTAGTAAAGATGTTTGCTTATTTAGCATCAACGGTTTCTGCATATTCTTCCTACAGAGGCACAAATAACAACCGACTTTGCTCTATTGTTCAACTTGTTTGAAACCACAGTGTAACGCTCAAGTTTGGAAGTACCACAATGGTTCTTGTATACCTACTTCTCAACTTCAATGTGTTTTCTGCAACATTTTCTTGAATCAAAGTTTGTATTGGTAAAATATTGCTGCATTTTATTGTGAGATATGCTTATCTTAGGATAAAAGTGTGCAAGTCCCTCATGCGCAGGATGTTCTGCAGCAACACACGCTACTCCCTGAAGATGTTCATATCATCCTATGAGTTGTTGGGGAGACAGAGCGGAGCGGCATAGCAGCCTCCTATATTGGACTGAATGTAGATAATTTTGATGCATCTGAATTCTGAAGCACTTCAGCCTGAGATTTAGCTTGACCATCAGAGAATCGATCCAGAGCTTGAGGGCTGAGGCCCATGGCTGGAACAGGAGTTCATGGAGACAAACCGCCGATGCAGCCGATGATGGCCACCACCTCGATCCAAACATGGAATCCGTAGAAAGGGCTGCCAACACCAGTGCCGTCACCGATGCGGGGCCATGGCAGATGAGCTCGTCCGCATCGGACTCCACGGCGACCGCACGCTCGATTCCGAGCCACGCGAGCGAGAACACCACATTCAGTAGAACCGCGCGAGCGAGATGAGGAGGTAGACGGGCACCGCAAGGGGCCTGCGGGCAAGCTGGCAAGCAGCGCCGCCCTCGGCCGTCATCGCCACGGCCTTGTCTTGCCTCGCTCTCCTCCGGATAAGTCGCCGCCGCCGGATCCACCCGTGAGGTGGCCGCCCCCTGCCTCTCACCCCCGGCCGGGAAAATTTCAACGGGGTCCGTCCACCCACACGTCGCGCCGTCAGGAACGGCCTCCCTACGAGCACCGCCGCGAGCGACCTCCGCGTCTGGCCGCGAGACGGCGGGGCACGTGATGGAGGCCATGGCGCTTTGCCCTTTGCTGCTTCTTGGAGGGCGAGCAGGTCTGGGAGGGAGAGGTGGAGGATGTGCAGAGAGATATTGGTAGTCAACGGATAAGAGTTCGTGACTTGGGGCCACAAGGCCGGGCGGCACGGCGAAGGCAGGGCGTGGGCGGCGGGGAGGCATGTGTTTGCGTGGGAGGAGGGGTTTGTTCTGGGAGAGGAGACAAACAATATTGAACCGGTACAATGGCAAATTTGTTGTATTATGTGATTTGGTGGGAGGGCAAAACGGTACAAAATAGACATTGTTGAGTTGTCAAACATTGGGATGATCTGGGCTGTTTGATCGGATATTGAACGGTACAGATTTAATGTATCCCAACAAGTTTGCTCTTTTAATAGTAGTATAGATATTTTGGCTAGCAGTTGGCTACAACCAAATTATTTTGGAATCGAACTGAACACACTGAATACCCACCCCTACTTTTGCCCACCCTTTGGTTTGAGAGTTACTCTTTCCAAATTAAGCTGGAACCTCAGATGGATGAGATGCATATGTTAAACATTAAGTTTCTTCTTTATGCTTTTACTGCCTACTTCATCTTGCAATTTATTTTCCTCCCAACAGATGTGTTCATCTGGACCAGTCCAGCAGCGTGACAGTAAAGTTGTATTACTTACAAAATGGAAGTGCAAGGCTAGGGTTTTGGTAAGTTCTGTACTGGTACATAGCGGGTTTAAGAAGAGAAGGATTTTCTCAATTTGACCTTTTGAATTTGTGGTGCAAATAGGTTTGGAGGCAGAGAGGTTCTCCTTCCAGTTGGGATTGTTCTCAAGGTAGAAGATTATCATCATTTTGTGATGCTTACAGATTAGCATATAATCTATTAGCATTCATTTTGTGTACAGTGCCATGGTTTGTGTGAGTAAGAGCAGCATTTGTTTGCTTCCATCTCAATTTTTTCATCGTAGAATTCTGTCATAGGGGCATTGTATAACACGAAAGTGTTCAGGATGTTCAGACATTCCCTGTGTTCCAGTTTGCTAAGTTGTGTTTTATTAATAATTCGTAACATCACGAGCTTGTTCTGTGCTGTAAAGTCGTTCTGTTAATTTTAATAGTTTCATTCCCATCTTTTGGAAGTTAAGCATCCTTTGGTTTACTTTAAATAGGTACCTTGCACCTTCAGTATTAGTATTTGGTCTTTACAGGGTTAAATGATCATACTTCTATGTTCCTCCATAAGCGACGCGACTGAGATTATTGTTTTAAATATATTGATTGAAGCCTGAAATCAGGCAAACTCTTAAAACTGTGAATGAGATTATTGTTTTAAATATTTTGATTGGAAGCCTGAAAATCATATGTATGGATACGTCTTGAAAAATATTTTCAGATTAACCTTTTTTTTTGGATATTATGCATATACCATAGTAGAAATTATGGCCAAACTCAAATCTTGAAGACCGTGTCATTGTAACATCACTTATTTGTGAACTGGAGGGAATATAATTTCTATACATTTTGTTTTGAATATAATATCCAAAACATCACATTTTTATAATAATATCTATACATCCAGGCTAGGTTCAAGGTATCCTTAGCATTGTTCCTAGTAGCATTGCGTTGACTGGATTTTCAATTTGCCAATGCAGGCCCTTGTTGATACGAGTGACCGGGAAATATTTGCAAGCTTGACATGCTGCTACAGTGATAAACATGGAAAAGGAAAGGGTGTTGTCAGCACTGAGCTAATTGGTGAAAGGGCACAAATAATTCTTGATGAAGTCAGAGCTCTGTCCCTCCTCACACGCAAACAATGCTTGGTGCATATTGGTACTTTTTGGTAGTTTAATTTAGTTATTATTTTGCATTATAATATCTTCAAGCCCTCTTATTTGCTGATGACAATAATGATCTTTGGAATGCAGGCAAGTACTTTCGGTCTGTGATGGATGGATTTGAAAGGATGATTATGAAACTGTAATACCGAGTATATTCTTTGTTTTCGTTTGTATGCTGTTGATTTTTGTATCTTTCTTCACTTTGGTACTTCCACACTGTTTAGGTTGCTGAGGCGGTTATCAAGGACTATATTCTCGTGCACCTGCAGAATGACAACCACGCAAAATTTTATCTATTGATGTGAGTTGAAGTTTCTTTACCCTATCTCATGAAATGTCTGTTCCTTTTGATCACTTTAACCATGTATATTTCTTATTTTTTTCCCTGCTTTAGATTTATGCTACAGAAACTTTATGCTCTTGTTGATCAAACTGCCTCACCTGATAATCCTGATGCACTTCAATTCCAAGAAGCTCTCTTGCCTGGGTACCTGATCACAGTTTTTCTGAAGGTTACTGAACTTCACTTGTTTATTTGTTTTGGAAAGTTATTCCATAGCACTTCAGAGTTGCCACTATAATGTTTCCTTTGTAAAATAACACCACACAATTATGATGTTCTAAATGACTATTTTACTCATCTTGGTCACTTCACATTCACTCTTCCAAATTTGCGAGTGTGCAGGTTAAAATCTGGAAATTAATTTACCCGGGGGAGCTTGCTGAATTGATTTCTCCTGTTATTTCAGTATCGCTCCCTATGTAGATTAATTTTTTTACGATGTTGAGATAAATAGATAACACAGTATTTTTTTGCAAACAAGCATTTGCATATCCTTTATTAGAAGAAGCAAAACTATAGGTACAAGAGTTTAGAGGTCCAGTGCATCTCAATTCTCACAAGCCCAAAGCAACACTTCTGCAACTCAAATATGTTACAAATGCTTGATGCTGTTTTTTTGTGTCATGTTGATGTCGGCGCCCGTATTTTGTTGGGGTAAATTTTGATTCTTCAATCTCCCGCATTACTTGAAGTATTTTTATATATCTGCAGGATAGGATTCAAGATTGGCTGCGGAAGTCTAAACGTTTAATTATTGAAGAGCTGACAAAAAATAAAAACTTCGAACTCAGTAACTGTATGTTTATTCTACTCAAGTTTTATACCTAATCAATATTAGTTTATCTGTACATTTTTGTGCAGTTTTTTTTAACACGAACTAGTTGCTGATTATATGGTTTCATAACACTTAGGTTTGTTTAGTTGTGTAAGTTGATGTGTTAAAACCCTCTCGGAATATCTCAAGACCCATTCATGATACTATATAAGTTGATGTGTTAAAACATTTCGGAATTAAAAGTACATTGTATTTACTGGGAAAATGTGTAGCTTGCTTTTTATGCACTCAGTGCATTTTAACCATAATGCACTAACAAGCACACCTTGCCTGACACACTCGTCCAACTCGCTCTTAAAGTAAAGTGTTATCTGCTGAGAGTATCTCAATTCTCTGGAGTTGTGCTCCGAGGTGAAACCGTACAATTCATTGACAACAACTTCTGGTTAATTGCATCACAGAAAGAACCATTGAAGACTGTGACAGCAACTGCCATTTGCATTCCGAGCTATATATAATGTTGCATGTCCCTTAATTGTTAAGTATATTCAGTTCAACTGAATCATAAATTGTTACAAGATCTCATGGTAATGCTTTCTTGAAGTCTGTAATAACTTACTGCCAATAAGGATCTCTACTTGGCTTTATGTTTTTCAGAGAGAATAATACTATTTCTCAGAGTATATAAAATGTCCATGGTCAGAACAGCAAGGTTATATACGCATTTGTATTCAATCTTCATCCTTTATCCCTCGTGTTAAAAAATGATGTTACGGAGAAGAGAATCTTCCTTTTAGTCAAGTAGTAGCTGCTTTACAAACCAAATTAAATTCATTACTATGTACATTGTCAGTGGTGCCAAGAAATCTTATTTCAAGAACGTTGGGGATTTTGGATGTGAGTGTAAAAGAGCAATTTTACTTGGGGCAGATCGAGATTTAAATCATGGGGATGCACTGGTATTCAGTAAAAGGGGTAAATTATTGTTAAGCGTGTGGGCTGACATGGTGATATATCTTGGATTACTCGGGAAAAGGAGACGAGCGGTATTGTATGTTTGGCCGTCAGATAATTCCACAAGCTACACAAGTTGAACACCAAATAATGAATTAGCATGATTGCACTGAGCAAACCAAAAACCAGCTCATTGGGTTGTTCACTTTTCCAGTATATTCACCAGCCATTTAATTGACCTTCTTGCAGCATTGTTGAAAATGAGATGTGGCTGTTGGATTCTGTTAGGTCCGAGTTTTTTCAGTACATTGGCATGTTTTACATTTAGACTCAGTCATATGTTTACTTGTGCAGCAATGGAGATTAGGAAATTTCTTAGTAAACATACAACATCTGTTGGCAGAGCTATCGAGTCTTTGATAAAGGTCGGCAGAGCGAATTCACAATCAATGTTGGATCTTCCACAGGTGTGTCTCTTATGATACGTACTGCATTTGTAGGAGACTTCATAGTTGTAAGCTTTGTAGGCAACATTTTCCTGGAATTTGAGTGACGCGATTGACTCTATTTTATTCTGATTAAGAGAGATTGAGTTCTTGACATGGGTTATGAAGTATGATCATTTTTCTGTTTGAAGCTAGAACTGAATGCTGACAATGTTGATCTTTTCCTAGTCACTTCTGATGTTGTCAGTGTTCATATTTTTCTTCCATACTACTTTCAGGAATAATATGCATTATTTATGATAATTTTTCAGAGAGATGGGATGACCATTCAAGCTGAACGACTCAACTTCCATCGTTATATCTCACATTTCCGTTCTGTCCATAGGGGTGCTGCTTTTGCTAAAATGCGCACGACAACAGTTAGGAAGTTACTTCCTGAGTATGTGATCATTGTTTGGCATTGTATTTTTGTTTTCTTGCAAACACCATTGATTGTACTGAGAATTTCTATGTAGGTCCTGGGGTTTCCTGTGTCCAGTTCATACACCGGATGGAGAGCCCTGTGGTTTACTGAATCATATGACTTCTGCATGCCGTAAGCTATTTGAAAGTTCTTATTCTCTTAGAATGAATTTTGCAGTGCCCCCCTTCCAATACCACGTCATCCTCTTGAATTCATACGTCTTATTTTATCTGTTGGGAAGAGCGCTGCTAAGTTTTTTAGTGTGTATTTCCTTGTTACTATGAGTTAATCGAATCGGTACTTTCAGGCATTTCATCCTGCTATAACTCAGAAGGTGCAATTAAAGATTTTCTGAAAATAAAGGATAAACTTTTAGCTGAATTGGTTCGTGGTGGAATGACCCCATTGTCGCCGAAGATGGAGCACGCTGGTCCCCCGGAAATCCTACATGTCCATTTAGATGGATGCATTGTCGGTTCTATCGCTTCTGCTAAGATTGAGGAAGTAGTTGACTATCTTCGAAGATTAAAGCTACTGTCACACCCAGCGGTCTGTTCGCTTGCATTGTTGTAGTTTCTTACTTTTCGTGCGCTACATATTTTGGTACTGACTCAGAGGGTCATATGCTTAAATTTTGTATCAGACTCCGGAAGATTTGGAAGTGGGCTATGTTCCCTTGAGTCTCGGTGGGGCTTATCCTGGCCTCTACCTTTTCACAAGTCCTGCGAGATTTGTTCGACCAGTGAAAAATCTGGTTAGTCTACCTGATGGAGAGCCAAGTATTGAGCTTATTGGACCATTTGAACAGGTCTCCTTCGATCAACTCCTCCGTCCTTGTATTTACTTGCCACTAATGTTGCAGGAACTGATTTTTCATTGTGCATTTTAGGCATTTATGGAGATAAAATGTCCAGATGGTGGGAATGGTGGGAGACAAGAATTGTTTCCTGCAACTCATGAAGAAATTCACCCTACAGCCATTCTCAGTGTAGTCGCAAATCTTACTCCTTGGTCTGATCACAACCAAAGTCCTCGGAACATGTACCAATGCCAGGTCAATAATCTGATATTACCTCTCAGCGATCAATTGATCATGCATAACAAGTAGGCTCTTTTCTTTTGAGGCTGACTAATGCTCATGCTTATTTTCTGTAGATGGCAAAGCAAACTATGGGTTTTTCTGGTCAAGCTTTAAAATTTCGTACAGATGTTAAAGCATTCCATCTACAGGTTTGTTTTTGCATATTTTCAAATTCAAACTATCCAGTTAATGTTCACGAGTTTTCTTTGTTGAGTTCATTACTCCCTCTTTGTTGAGTTGTACTAAATCTGCGTCAATTAATTTGGAACGGAGGGAGTACATATGTATAGTATACTTGCTTGGTTAGCCTTACATGCTTCCTAAGGAACCGGTAGTTTGAACCGCGTAAGAGCATACTTCTGCAGCCCAGGTTTTTAGAATTTGTACCAGACAGTTAAGACAGTTAGGATTTGTCTGGTTATTACTCCAGTGCAGGGCGTAATATTTCGTCAACCTTTCTCCTCCAGGACCCAGCAAATTGGTGATCCTGTGCACTTCTAAAACGTTCTAGTTTTTCCTTATAAGGTATAATATCATGAAATAGTTTGTAAAAATGGGTAAAGTAAAACTCACTGAGACTTGGTGGTATTTTATGACAAGTAACTCAGGCTGAAAATCACAGCTTGGGAGCTCCTTAAGTGTCTCGTTCAAATAAAATATTAAGTTTTGTGAAGATTCCATCTATTGGTTGTTAGTTACATGCAGTTCTGGAACCTGCTTAACATTTTTCATGGATGACTTGTAAATACTACAACCACGAAATAGCTTTAAAATGAAATTAGCATAAACACACAGTTTCACTCCCTGTCCTACATATATGATGTCATTTGTCCGTCTCATCTGGTACAATAGGATGGATTTGCCAGCAGCCAACTCAATAATATTTCTCTTGCTTACCATGTATTCTATATAATCGTCACCTTATACACCGTCTTCTTGGCTTGTAGACCCCTCAGACACCGATTGTTCGAACTGCAACATATAAAAAATATCATATGGATGAATTTCCATCAGGAACAAATGCTATTGTCGCGGTGCTATCATATACAGGGTAAGCCTTTATTATACTATAGCAGTACAATTACTTGGGAAAATTTAGCTTCACCTGATAAATTGTTCTTGTCATCTAGTTATGACATGGAGGATGCCATGATTTTGAATAAATCAGCTGTTGATCGTGGGATGTTCCGTGGAGATATTTACCAGGTAATTATTGCATTTTCTTTTCTCAGTGACCCGTGAACCGTTTTATTATCTACAAGAACTAAACGATTCATGCATAAATGTGTGCTGTTTGTTTTAGAACTGTTTCTTTCACACGTAATCTACATAGTCTCAAAGCATGCTTTAGAGGCTTTAGTCATCAGGATGTTGGAGTGAATTTTGTTTTTGTGGCGACTAGTTGAGTGCTCTCTCTAGGCAACGTTATGCAGCATGATTGCCATTTGTAGCCCACAAACAAAATTTACTTTCACTTTGGCAACCAGATACATAGGAAAAATCCTCATTTTTGTTCATGGTCTAGTAGTGTTCGGTTAGCTCCCTTTTATAATGACATGACATGAGATCCATCACGTGTTTGAAGAATCGCAAATGATCAGTTCGCTGTGAACAGTACCGTTTGTCCTTTGTTTTTCCTTTTCCTTTTGATCATTTATCAGGTTCATCTTCTATTTTGTGAAGTTAACACACAATGAACTGGTAAATTCTAAACATGTACAGTAACTCTAAAGAAACCAGAACAAAAGTACTGTACTCTTGTTGAATCTTCTAGACTCTTAAGAAAACAGAATATAAGTGCTGTACTCTTATTGCACCTTATTTTCGTTATGAAATTATGAACTTGAAATGGTACATGCAATTACTTAGTAAACACAGTGTATCACATTTTTATATGTTTATATCTGGATATGAGCTGAATTGAGATTCTTTAGTAAAGCCATTGCAGTTACATATGCAAATAGACCTTTAGGAAGGAGTTCATGTTAGGAAAGCTGGAAATTAGATAGATTATTTTGGTGAAAGTACGGGCTTTGACTTCTCTGAAACCTTTTTCTTGTGAACTCTTCTTGCAGACAGAGTGCATTGACTTGTCAGCAAAAAGGAGAGAAAATGTTCCAGAAGTCTTTGCCAAGAGTAGACTATCGAGGGACACGAGCGATGTAATTGACTCAGATGGCCTTCCTCGGGTTGGAGAGGTAGTGATCTATTTATATTCATTAAGCTGTTCGTGTGTCGAGAGCCAAGTGGTCGAGTTTCTTCTTTCTCTGAGATGTACTTTTGTATGAACAGACAGTAGTTCCAAATGAGCAGTACTACAGTGTCTATAACACGCTCACTGGTGCAATAAGGCCAGTCAGACTAAAGGGCACGGAGCCAGCAGCTATTGACTATGTTGCTGTCAATGGGACAAATTCGAAAGGTTCCCTCGAGAAGGTAAGGTCACCTTCACCTCAAGTAAAAAATGATGCTTAAAAGTATTAGAGCAGTCATACAGAGACACTCATTTGGTTGGTTCAAAGGGTTCAGGCATCTTTAGTACTCCTCCATTCGTAAATATAAGATGTTTTAGCCTTTTGTGCACCACACGTATCTAGACGTGTTTTAGTTTAAGATGCACATGAATCTACACACTAAAACGCGTCTAGATACGTGTGGGCCAGAAAAGTCTAAAACATCTTATCTTTAGGAACAGAGGGAGTAGCTATATGTAAATCAATGGATTTCTTAAATGCTTGTATGATAGTAGCAATTTGGTATGCTTAAATGCGAGACGTGGAAAATAAGTCTTCTTACTTTCTCCTTATCAGCTTAGAAAACCTGTGACTTTTTAGTAACCAGTGAACTACAGTAGCATTTTGTAAACTGAATTTCTCAATTGCTTGTATGTGATCATAGTTTCCAAAATTGTGTTCAGATATCTTATCTCGCGAGCTTTTCACTGCTTTATGTGTTTATCAGGTAAATATTCGTCTGCGTCGCAAGAGAAATCCTATAATTGGTGACAAGTTTAGCAGCAGACATGGGCAGAAGGGAGTTTGTTCACAGTTGTGGCCTGACATTGACATGCCATTCTCTGAACATACAGGCATGAGGCCAGATCTCATCATCAATCCTCATGCTTTTCCTTCAAGAATGACAATAGCAATGCTCATAGAGTCTATAGCAGCAAAGGTAATATTTGCCTTTTGTTTGTAGATTGAGATAAGCCCATATCCTATTTTGCATGTTGAAATAATAAATGAGTTATTCCACAGTGAAAAGAAATGCTAAAATCAAGTAGAACTGAAGCTACTTTAGCTCTGTTTCTCATATACAAACACTTCTGTTTCCATCTCAATATGTCGAAAACCATAAGATTGAGTTCGATATATTGCCATTCCTTTTGTAACGAAACAATGCTTGCCATGTTTGGTGCTCGCTGTTTGTGTCCGTAATTTGTTTTGCTGGCTTTATGTTTTATCTTTTACTATGTGTAGCTGTAGCTTTTGTTTCATCTCTTTGGAGTTTCCTAAAGAATTACTATGAGTGATGCTTATTTGCTACCAAAGTCAAAATTCAACAGTGTGAAAATAACAGAATTAAGAATTGTTTGGTTATTGCGCTGGGCGCTTCATGCCTGGCATGGAGCCTCCTTCAGAGTTGCTTGGATGTTGTTTGGTTAGTGTCCTGGAGAAAAAAATGCCCGCCTGGATGTGCCTGCAGGAGCCTGCTCTAATCACATGCTATCTCCAGTAGGAGCACAGACAATAGAAGGACCGAAAGAAGAATCCAACAGTTGCTGCAGTGTACACCTCCTAACCATAGCCCCCGGGTTCAAGCTCCAGTGTGTTCTCCACCAAGGGCCCACACCAATGCGTGGCGGCGCCGCCTGACGTCTTGGCCTCTGGGAGTCAGCTTCGATACATGCGACATTGGGAGCTCGCTTGGACACGTCTGCCACCTCATTGCGGCTGGGAGCCCCTGCAGCCAGCGGGAGCCAAATGATGCAGCACAAACTGCTGCACTACCTGATTCCAGAGCAAGCCAGTGAAAGATTGTATCGCGGGTCGTTCCTCTAGTTAAACTCCTGATGGATCTGGATTTGTGAGGAACTGAGGATAAGGATAGGGTGTCTTTATGGCAACGATAAGAATATGACTAGGCTGGATTTGTATCAGTGGGTCTCTTTCCATTTTGATGTGAAACATACGATTATTGGAATGTAGTACCGTTGCTAATACTCTGCCAGGCCAGGACAGTAACCACTAATCTATCACTTGCACCTTAGGCTAGCCGGGTCAGGTAAAAACATAAATTTCTCAGGCTGAGACTAGGCACGATTTTTTCTCAGGCATGATGTTGAGTATGTTGAAGTATATGTGGAGTGCCCAACCATCTTCATAAGTTCGGACTTAGTTTCTACTCCGTACTAGTTAGTGCATAAAACTTAATATGGTATAAGAGTAGAGGTCTTTGGTTCATGTTTTTGCGTTCGCAGTTCAGATGAGAAAAATTGCTTGTACCCTTTCTGTCCATGTTTAGGCCTTGTAGAGCCACACGTGAGAGGGGGTGTTGGAAGTATATGTGGATTGCCGAACCTTCTCCAGAAGTTCGGACTTTTGGTTTTACTGGTTAGCACATGAAACTGAAATAGGGTACACCAACCAAACTAGCCTTAATATTCCGAGTGATGTACAATTCCTAATCAGGCCCTCATTTTGCAGCTAAAACACCCCGTCTTACTTTCAGACATTGGAACACTTTGAAACAATGTTTTGTTATTGACAAGAAAAACATCACATATCCTCCTATAGAACTGTTGTTCTTAGCAATGGGAAAGTGAAGTACATATATGATGCTGGTGTTATTTTTTGCCAATAAATAAACTTCGTACGTGGTTAACATGTTATCTTGTTCTCATCTTTTTGAATTACTAGAGTGGGGCTGTCTTTGCATCTTTACTTACTGATATCTGTCTCCACAGGCCGGAAGTATTCATGGGAAGTTCATTGATGCAACACCTTTTGCAAGCTCAGTCAAAGAGGACGGCGAAAATCCTCGTAAATATAATTCCATTGTGATGAACTGGGTCCCATGCTAGCATCTTATGGGTTTAATTATCATGGAGTAGAGTCCCTGTATAGCGGACTTTTTGGCACTGATATGAAATGTGAGATTTTCATTGGGCCCGTTTATTACCAACGTCTTCGGCATATGGTCTCAGACAAATTTCAGGTGTGCAACTGTTTATTCTGAATATAACATATAGACTCTCAGCATTGATATTAGACTAGTATGATGTATATTCTCACTGATATGCTGTATTTGTGTAGGTTCGCACCACAGGTCGCGTAGATCAAGTAACAAGACAACCGATAGGAGGAAGGAAACATGGAGGAGGGATTCGGTTTGGTGAGATGGAGCGCGATGCGCTCCTTGCTCACGGGGCTTCCTATCTCCTGCATGACAGGCTCCATACCTCCTCGGACTATCACATAGCGGATGTGTGCTCCCTCTGCGGGAGCCTCTGACAGCGACGGTAATGAAATCTGACACGCAGAAGAAATCCAAGCGCAACATGCTCGGTGTCAACACCTTGAAGCCTCCAAAGAACTTTGCGTGCCAGGCCTGCCAAACAAACAAAGGGATGGAGACCGTCGCGATGCCGTATGTGTTCAGGTATTTGGCCGCGGAGCTGGCGGCCATGAACATAAAGCTGGATCTCCGGCTCAGCAACAGGAGATAAACCCATCCCGGCAACTGAGTCAAAAAGTTACCAGTGATTCATGTTTTTGTTGCTTGCTGGCGGAACGAGAAAAGAGAAATATATATATAAATGTAGCTGTGACGTGGAGCAGGACATTCCAAATTTTGAATTAGCGTGGAAAACGTGTATCTTTGTCCCAGATTTTGCTCTTGTTTAGACTTTAGAGTGAGACTTTGTGATGTACTGTTGTATCAAAAAGCATCCACTTGATAGTCTGAAGTGAGAGGAAGTGACAGTGGATATATTGAACTCGGCATATGATCCGGCTTCAAGTCACCATTCATTGGTTCAGAAACTTGTCCTGGGTCCACTGCTGGAGTCGGTTTTTTCCATGTATAATGGTGAGGAATGGCACAGAATACATGTGTGGGCCCTGTTCTATGGTCAGAGACAATAGAAAATCGGGTAGATATTGTGCAACGGACGTACGTGGTGGGGTAGTGCTGCATGCATGAAGTAAACTTAGCGTAGTACTGTACACTTTTACCGTTGTTAGCTCAATTAGGGCCACTTCTTTTAAGCTTATGCTTATGGAGAAACCTGCTTATAGATTCCGGTGGGAGAAACTGCGGTGGGGAGAAGCTAGTAAAAACTGTCTAGACCCTTCTTTTGGGTTTCTGTAGATTTGACTTATTTGCTGTGCTTAGTTGTGAGATGTCTAAAATGCCCTGGATTTGATATGTCTACTTAATAAATGATATCTCGGCTTATTTGTTGTGTTGCGTCTGATAAATGAGCAAAATATACAATCAAAATAATATGAAATTCCATACATTGTGTTTTAAAGGTTAACATGAAGAGTTCAGTACATGCGAAAATAAAAGCAATGTCATAATGATTCAAATAACAATAACAAGAACTGCTCAAGCTACTATTCCTTGCGCGATGGACTGTCGTACTGCAGCCATGAAGCTATCAGATGAAGAGGGAGCGGCTCCACCAGTATAAGATGCGCTAGCCTCATGTACATATGCGCCCCGCTCAAACCTGTCGAAGTGGTCATCGTATAGATTACTCTCACGAATGAAGTTGTGTAGACACATACAAGCAGTGATGATCTTCGTTTGCGTCAACTCATCAAAATGTGGTATTGCAAGTAGAATGCGTATGCACCACAAATGGACTGATAATATTTACAGTACATGATAGCTACGTATGCACCACAAATGGACTGATAATATTTACAGTTACAGTACATGATAGCTACGTATGCACCACAAATGGACTCATAATATTTACAGTATAATATTTACAGTACACACAACATATAAATTAACACGCAGGAGCACCATCTAGCACAACAAAAAAATGCACAATAGCTATTTTTACAGTACAATCTAGATACAATTTTTACACTACATGATAGTTCAGGAGCACCTTCTAGCACCACAGAACAATGCACAACAGCTACATATGCACAGAACACTCAAATCTTGATATACGATACTCGTAGAAATGAAAAATACATCAGGCAAGCCTATGCCCATGCATCTGGATTGTCCAAACAGACCACATTGATCGCCTACGTTGCATCCATATACATCACCCATCCATTCTTTTTTTTTTGAAGGAGCAAACAGCAGCAAGCGCTAGCACAGATTCTAACCATCACCTTCATACGAACTGAAAATTTGGGGCAAAGTCGAGCTTGTTACCGGAGCTTGGGACGTCGACATGTGGAAGGAGATGGCGCCGGCGGAATGGCGAGCTGGGGCGGGCCGAAGCTGGGGCGGACGAAGACACGGGGCGGTCGAGCTGGGGCGGACGAAGAAGAGACGGGGCGGTCGAGCTGGGGCGGGACGATGGGATGCGGCGGTTGGAATGGATAGATCCGGAGGTGGGCTGCCGGGATCCGGCGGCGGCGGTGGTCGTAGGTGGCGGCGGTGGTGGAAGGCGGCGGCGGCGGTGGTTGAAGGCGGGCGGGGCGACAGAGGAAGGAGAGATGGATGAGGGGTCGGGTCGGGGACGGGTGCGGGACAGGATAGGATATTTTTCTTTTTTCGCGAGCTGGATCGGTTGACTGCGGGTCAGGCCTCTCGGTGGCAATCGGCCGTAAATATGGTGAAGGACATGTCCATTTGCTAAAAACGTTTCGCTCCATCACGCAGAAGCTCGGGAAACTCAGCAGAAACGAGTCCAGGCTTGCTTCCCGATTCCTTCGTGTGTCCAGTTTCTCGGTGGAAATAAGCGACGCAAGAGCCGGACCCTTCTTTTGGGCTTCTACTTCTCTGGACCTAGAAGCAGCCCAGAAACTGCAAAAGAAGTGGCCCTTAGTACTCCCGCGTTCCCGGAAAACTAGGAGCCCCTCCAAAGGCGTTTAGGGTTTCGTGGAAAAGTGGCGGCGCACGTTGATCTTCTTGTCGGCGGGGTGCACTGAGAGCGGGATCTCGATGGCCTCGGCATCGAATCCAGCGAGTGGGAGGTAGAGCGCTCTCTCGCCAAGCTCGGCGAGGAAGCGTGTGGAGGAGGCCTTGGGGAAACTAGGGCTTTCCGAAGAAGAAGCGACACCGCTGGTGGTGGATGATCTGGTGGAAGGCGTTGACAAGAAGTGGGCGCTTGCGGGGAAGGTTCTTCACCGCAGTACATTCCATATCCAGACGATTACCAGCGCTCTGCGGCAAACCTATCCTATTTTTACCGTGCGATGGCTGGCTATTCACGGACTAGCGGCATGGGGTAATCCCAGGGGCCTCGTTTTTCAACCTGTAGGGGAAAACATGTTTGTCGCAGAGTTCGAGTCCCAACGTGATCGTGATCGCGTGTGGGAGGGCTCACCGTGGCATGTCAGTAGGAACGCAGTCATTCTCGAGGAATTCGTGGAGTGCATGAGGCCTTCCGAGCTGAAGTTCGACAAGCTGCAGGTGTGGGTCAGAATTCTTAATCTGCCTTTTCATCTGATGAATGCACCGTGGGGTGAGAGGGTTGCAAAAATGATTGATAAACAAGCAAAATTTGTGCAAGCTGATCCGGTCGGAGGATTTCTCCGAGCTAGAGTTACAATTGATGTTAGGAATCCGCTAAGAAGAGGGATCATGATTGATTCGGCATGGAGGAAGAGTCAAGATTGGTATGACATTCAGTATGAACATATTCCCAACTTCTGTTTCTCCTGTGGCCGCTTGGGACACGCTGATCTGTTATGTCCAACACCGGGACTCAGAGATGAGAATGGTGCTTGGCCGTTCTCAACAAGTTTAAGGGCGCCTGATGATAAAAAGAAGCCTGCTACGAGTGAAAGCTCTAACAAAGAGCAGTCTTCTGCAAATCAAGGAAAGAAGAAGGGGGCTGGGTCGAGTTCATCCTCGGATCCCAATAATGAGGTCATCTCTCCAGTCAAGGGAACCAATGGAAAGCAAAGTAATAAGAGGAAGGCTGGTCCGGTGAAGCAAGTCTACCGTAGGGTGGATTTTCCAGATGGTATAGTTTCGGATAAGGCTGAGGCCAATGAGGGCGCTATTGTTCCATTCTCTCAGAAAACTGCGACCATGCCGGGAGAGGGTATGGGTGAGTCAGAAGAGCTGCACCCAAAGAAGAAACGTGTGACACCAACTTCATCGGCAGAGACTGCGTTGCAGTCCTGCCGGGATCAATGAATTATGTCGGATGGAACACCGGGGGCTTGGGAACCCCGAGGCTGTTCTAGAGCTTCGCAGTGTTGCGAAGCAAGAAGCTCCTGCCTTGCTCTTCGTAATGGAGACGAAGATCAACGCGAAACGAGTGGAAGCTCTGAAGAATGTGCTTGGTTTTTCAGGCTGTTATGCCGTGAACAGTGATGGGCTCAGCGGTGGTGTTGGGCTGTTTTGGTCAAAAGATGTGGAGGTTAAACTGCAGAATTATAGCATCAATCACATCGATGTGTTAGTTAATAATGTGGGCGACCCGTCCACTGCCTGGAGGTTTACCGGCTTCTATGGCGAACCGAGAGTGGAAAATAGGCACCACTCATGGAGATTTATGAGAACCTTGCATGCAATTCCTCATTCTGCTTGGCTCTGTCTCGGTGACTTCAACGAAACCATGTTTGGTACCGAGCATTTTAGTCGTGCAGCACGGCCGGAGTGGCAGATGAGAGCCTTTCGAGATGTTGTAGCTGATTGCTCACTTCAAGACCTGGGGTGGAGCGGTGTTGATTTCACATGGGATAACAAGAGACAAGGGGATGCCAATGTCAAAGCTAGGCTGGATCGAGCCTTAGCAAATTCTGCTTTCTGTCAGCGGTTTGAAGAAACTAGAGTCCGGCATGTTAGTGCCGTGGAGTCTGACCACTGTTTTCTGGTTGTGGAGGTCAGCGAGCATAGACGCAATTTAAACAGCAGGAATTCTCGGCAATTCCGCTATGAAAACGTCTGGCAGTCACATACAGATTATGATCAGCTTGTCGCCGAAGCCTGGAAGAAATTTCATAATGGGCAGGGACTTGCTGGAATCTCCAATACTCTAACCCACCTCCAGTCTGAACTGGGTACTTGGGGGGCTCGGGAGTTTGGATGTTTGGCTCGCAAAGTTAGAAAACTAAAGGCAAATCTGGAATGTTTGCGGAGCCAGTCTGTGGGGCGAGGTCCCAATGAAGAGGAAAGGAGCGTAGTTCTTCAGTTACGCGAAGCACTACGGCAAGAGGAGATATGGATGCGACAGCGTTCCCGAGTTAGATGGTTGCGGGCCGGTGACCGAAACACGGCCTATTTCCATGCTCAGGCTGCACAGCGAAAACGGACGAATCGCATTCGTGGTCTGAAAAGACAAGATGGTTCTCTCTGCTTAGATGAAGCGGAGGATAAAACTGAGGTGCAATCGTTCTATCAGAGCCTCTTTACGTCTCAGGGGTTCAGAAACATGGACTAGTTGCTTGATCTGGTACCAAGAAAGGTGACGCCAGAGATGAATCTGTCCCTAAGTAAACCGTTTGAGGAAACAGAGATTTGTACGGCCCTCTTTCAGATGGCTCCGTCCAAGGCTCCGGGAGTTGACGGTTTTACAGCGGGGTTTTTTCAGCGGCATTGGGATCTTATTAAAGGGGATCTTGTGCCGCGATCCTTGATTTTCTGAATGGTGGGGAGTTACCATTAGGTATGAACGATACCTCTATCACTCTAATTCCAAAGGTGTTACACCCCCAATCCATCTTGCAGTACAGGCCTATCTCTCTCTGTCCGGTGGCGTATAAAATTGCAGCAAAAGTTCTTACAAACCGGTTGAGAGTCTGGATGGATGATATAGTGGGAGAGGAGCAGAGTGCCTTCGTCCCTGGACGGCTCATTACTGACAACGTTCTTGTTGCCTTCGAGAGCGTCCATGCTATGAGAAGAAGAAAGAAGGGATTTTTTTGTTGTGCAGTAAAATTGGACATGATGAAAGCCTACGATCGCGTCGAGTGGCACTACCTTGAGGCCATTCTCCTGAAGCTGGGCTTTAGCATCGATTTTGTCAGACTTGTGATGAAGTGTGTGACCTCGGTGAGGTTTTCGGTTCGTGTTAACGGAGAGTTGCTGCCTTTCTTCACTCCCTCTCGGGGCCTCCGTCAAGGTGATCCGATCTCACCGTTTCTGTTTCTGTTATGCGGAGAAGGTTTCACCTCCTTGCTGAATCGCTTTGGCGGGAACTATGTTGACCGTGGGATACGTGTTTCCTATCGTTCCCCGTGGGTGAACCATTTGCTGTTCGCAGATGACAGCCTCATTTTCATGAGTGCTTCCGATCAGAGTGCGGTTAGACTGAACCAAATCTTGAGCATTTATGCCGACTGCTCTGGTCAATGTGTTAACAGAGCGAAGAGTGCTGTTTTCTTCTCACCCAATACCCCTCAATCAAGAAGAAGCATAGTGAAACAAAGGTTGGGTATTTCGGTGGAGACTTTTAGTGATCGGTACCTGGGTTTACCCACGGCTGTGGGGGTGATCACGAGTGGCACTTTTGATCACATTGGTGATAGGGCCCGAGGTAAGATGCATGGGTGGTCAGAGAAAAATCTTGCATGTGCAGGGAGAGAGACCATGCTCAAATCTGTGATACAAGCCATTCCTGTACATAGCATGACCTGTTTTAAGCTGACCAAGAAGGTTTGCAAAAGTTATTCTTCCAACATGGCAAAATTTTGGTGGAGCAGCAATATTGATAAGAGATCACTTCATTGGATCTCTTGGAAGAAGCTATCAGCACCAAAAATTCGTGGAGGTATGGGTTTCCGTGATTTGGAACTGTTTAATATTGCTCTCTTAGGCAAACACGGATGGAGATTTATGGAAAACCCAGATTCTCTATGCTCTAGAGTTATGAAAACTCGCTACTTTCCGGACTGTGACTTCATGCAAGCAACAGTGCCACAAGCAGCCTCTGCTATTTGGCGTGCGGTCATTGCTGGCCGGGACGCTCTGAAACTGGGTTTGTACAAGACAGTGGGCGATGGCAGCAGCATTTCGGTGTGGCATGACAAGTGGATTCCCTCGACTACATCTATGTCCCCAATGTTTGTCCCTGTCTTTGGCCCTGATGATACTCCTATCAACACTGTGAAGGATCTGATTGATGAGGAGATTTGGGCATGGTGCACCGATTTGGTGCGTGCCACTTTTTCCCGACCTGATGCCGACGCTATCCTGAATATACCGCTGCGGCATGGTGGTGGAGATGATTCTTTCGCCTGGTCACATGAAACTTCTGGGATCTACTCTGTTAAATCTGCGTACCGCTCTCTAATGAACCATAAGGAGATGTCTTCTCCTGAAGAAGGGACGGCTACAAGCACCTCAACGACTGACGAACAGATGTGGAATTCGCTATGGAAGCTCAATGTGGTTCCGAAGGTGAGAGTCTTCTGGTGGCGTGTCCTTAGGGGCATTCTACCGGATGAAGCAACTCTCAAACACCGACACATCAAACCTATCAGTTTATGTCGGGTTTGTCTCGCGGAGGAGGAAAGCTTGATGCATGCCCTATTACACTGCTCACATGCTCGGAGGTTTTGGGATGAAGCCCAAGCTCGGTTTGATTTCAAGCTTCCTGTTCTCCATCCACGTACGTGGGATAAGGATATCATGTGTGATCCACGCTTTTCCGCTTCTGTTAGAGCGAAGATCATCACTGTGATGTGGGCGATTTGGCACTCAAGGAACAGGATTGTTCATGATGAGGTGTCGTTGGAGCCGGTTCAGACAGTTAACCGTATCAGGGAGGATCTAGCGCTACTTGATATACCCAGCGCTAGTGCAGCGGTGCTTCCGGGACATGGATGGCGCCCACCTGACGAGGGAGTCGTCAAGATCAATACCGATGCAGCGGTTAATTTGGAATTTGGCAAAGCAGGTGCTGGTGGTGTCGCAAGATCTACCACCTCCATGCTTGGTGCCTGGTGTAAACCCCATGACGGGGTGACGGATCCACTGATTGCAGAAGCTGAAGCCTTGCGAGATGGAGTCATTTTCGCGAAGCTGAGAGGTTTTTCACATGTGATCATGGAGACGGATTGCCTGGAGGTAGTAAACCTCTGGAACTCTCGCCGCAATTCTCGAGCTATTGTGGCACCTGTCCTGTTAGATATTGGTGAGCTAGCTAGTTCTTTCCATACTTTTTGTATTCAACATGTAAACAGATCATCCAATCTACCGGCACATCTTAGCGCCAAGCGAGCTTGTTCGCTGATGGTGACCGAGAGCTGGATTGAGTCTGTACCGCCCTTTCTGGTTACCAGCCTTCTGGCTGATTGCCGGAAGAACGCCTTCGTTTGAATAAAGCTCACCTTAAACCCGCAAAAAAAAAAGCTCAATTAGTACTCCGATAGACTAAGCAGTACTGGACGATGTTCCCCACCCATGCGCACTGGTACTGCGCCGCCGCCTTCGCATCGCTGAGCAGGAGCAACGACGATGCCGACCATTCAAGGTTCTCCAATGCTTCTCCCCGTCGCTACCTGCCGCGCCGACGAGCTCCCCCGCCATATGTCGTGTTCGCTGCGTTCGAGGACCAGATCCGGCCGTTGCACACCACCAGCTCCCTGAAGTTCATGCACCATGCTCTGGCGCTCGACACCTGTGTGTGGCCCGAGCAACGGAGCCTGTCCGATACAAACCTCCCACCCATGCCCGCACGGTGGCGCAACGGCTGCGATGTCGGACCTGCGTTCCCAGCGTCCTCGTGCAACAAGGAGCTGCGCGCCGCCAACTACGACACTGCGGCGGCAACAAAGTCCAACATGTCCGTGGAGTACATGTCGCCGCGCGATGCCGACGGGCAGGGGACGCACCCTGCCAGGACGGCGGCTGGCAGTCTGGCACCAGGCAGCGTGTCCTACTGTCCTACGACGCGAGCATGGAGGAGTATACCTCCGGCGTCGCGCACAAGGCTACATGATCGTCTCTCTCCATAAACTACACAGCGCAGGGCGGCGGCGACCAGCGCCCTGACACAACGCAAAGGCGCCGGGGCGACAGTGTAGACGACGTGACTGGGCGGAGCATGGTACTCCTGAATAAATTCTCTCTGCTCCACCATGGCGCCGGAGACAATGCTGCAACAACAGGGACAGAGCAGGAGGAAAGACTCATCTGATGAAGTCGCCGCCACCGCCTCGCCGACACCATCCAAGAACCCATCGACCTGAAAGATCGGCAAACACACGGTGCCACCAACTCCGAGACGCCGCCATGAAAGACAACACCGGTGTGGAACTAAGTTCAGATTTATTTGCCCAGACGCCACTCCCACCACCCAACGGCGCACCAAATGAGACAAAACCTAACCGTACCTGCTAGGCCTGAACGGAGGAGGTAGGTCCCCCTTCCTCTTGTCACCGCCGGAGCGGCAACCGGAGGAAGAGGGGACCAGGACCAGCGTCCTAGCCGATGGAGATTGGTAGGAGCTGGACGCCGCCGCCTCTGTCGCGAGTCGCGAGAGGAGTGGAAAACGGATCGGTAGATACGTACCGTACAGTCTTCCCATGCCTTGTGTTTGCACAAAGATTTCAATGCGCTGGTCCAACTGTCATGTATTTCCATGTGTATTCTTCCGCCCTCGACTAGAAAATGACAGATGTTGTAGTGGCCCACCTCAAAACGTGGACCAAGAAGTTGGAGGTCTGCCAGGAGCACCTGCCGGCTGCCGCCGTGTACAACCGAGCATTTTCCGAAGTGAGAGATACTGTACTTGTGTTGTGTGTTTGTGCCTTGGCGCCGCAGCACGTAACGAAAGTTTCGTGTGAGACACTCCATTTTTCTATGTTTCGCTGGCGAGGCTGGTTTTTTAGCCGTGAATGGATGGCCATCCATTGAAAAATACTCATTCCGTCCCATAATACAAGAGGATAGTACAACCACGCGTCCGATAAAATCCGCACGATGTTGTCTGGCAGAATACGACGGCCCTTGATGGCATCAGCTAATCAATTTGGACCGACGGATTCAAACATCGGATGAGTATCGGACATGGAGACTGTTCTTGAAAAAAAAGTATCGGACATGGAGTGTCCTACGCAGAGTCGCAGAGTACTTCCGTTGTAATAACATCGACAGGCTTTCATTCAGGCGTTTTCCATTAAATTTTGCCCAAGGGGTTGTAATAAAGTTGCGGACGCATTAGCGAAGGATGGTGCAAAGTTAGGGCATCAGTCCCCAGCCCGCGTGGCCAGATGGTGCACCTGATTTTGTTTTTTGTACACATGTTTTAGTGAGCCAGCGATCTTGCTGTGTGTTCACCAGTTAATGGAAGTTTGGTTACCATCTAAAAAAAAGTACAAAGACAATGTAAAATAGTTAAGCTTACCAACCAGCCCACCGAAAATTAGCTAAGCAGGATGCAGCACCCACATGCATCAAAATATCAACATACCAGAATAAGCATGAAATATTTCCGTAAGAAATAAGAGGAGATATTTAAGCATTGCTAGAAACTAGAACATGTTAATACCTCCATGTCACAAAATAAGGCATATAAATTTAGTAAAAAAATCAAATTTTGTATAAGTTTTGCAATGTTTCTAGACAAAATATAAATATTTATAATGACAAATAAACATCAATAGATCCACCACAAATATATTTTCATAGTATACCAAATATTATAAACATAGATATTTTCTTGTATATGTTTGGTCAAATTAGCAAGTTTTGACTTTTCACCAAATTTTATAGGCCTTGTTTTATGAAACAGAGGTAGTAAAACATTGTTATGTATAAATCGGGTAAATACCCAACTTTATAAAGCATCAATATTGTATATTAGGGCACCCAAATTTATCGTGCATCAATCTTGTATTCTCCTCCGTTTTTATTTACATCGCGTTCTGTGATTTTTCAAAGCCAAACTTTTGAAAGTTCGACCATATACGAAAATATCAATATCTATAGTACCAAACGTATATTTTTTTTGATGATTCTAATAATATTAAATTCATACTATAGATGTTGATATTTATCTATATATTTGGTTAAATTATACAAAGTTTGACTTTGACTAAAACCAGAATAACGAAGGGAGTATTCCAAGAAAGCTATGTCTTACAACACCAAAATTGCAAGACCAAACAAATTTTTGGAGAGTGCATTATTAGAGCAAGGTTAGAGCATCTCCACTCGTCGCCCCCAAAGCCCCCCCCCCCCCCCCCCAAAGGCCTTTGGGGCGCGCCGAGCCAAAAACGGCTTCCACTGGCGCGCCCCAAAGGCCCTTTTTGTCCGGGCGGAACCCAAATTTCGTTCGGCGCTACCGGCCCAACCCCTTGCCATGGGGGTCGCTTTAGTAGCGCCGGACGAATCGAAAACGCGCGCGGGCCCGTCCTGTCATAGAGAGAGAGAGAGAGGAGAAATGCGCGCCAAACTCGCCCTCTTTTCCCTTTCCCCTCACGCCGTTTTCGCCAGATCTACCATTTTCCCCCCTCTCCTCTCCCGCCGTCCTCGCCGCCATGGCTCCGCCGCGCGCGCCACTGAAACTGCGCGCCCCAACCAAGGCGAAGGCACCAACGCGAGGCACGCTCGGCGTCAAGCGTCGCAACAAGCAGCGCCCTCCCTTGGAAATGCCGGAGGGGATGCCGGTCAATGAATGGGAAAGAGACTGTCTCCGCCACAAGTTTGCCACGGAGGAGTGCAACGGGCGGCGGCGCACCAAGGCGGAGTTGGTGCAGATGGCGCAGAAGGTGGTGGCGAACCTCGCGTCCATGTCGCAGGCGTCCGAAGGCTTCTTCTTCCCAAGTGGAAGCTAAGAGAGCAGCGCCGCCGCCGCCAGAGGATCAAGAAGCTCTTCACCAGGTAACTCGCCGTACATCCACGACTCCGCCACACATCTCCCAATGTCAAGGTTTTCCCCGAGCCCAAGGACCTCTCCCGACTTCGAGTCCGGCGGCTTCGGCGGCTTCGACCCGAATGACGTTCCCGCGGGGCTTCGCAGTCGATCTCAACGAGGCGTACAGTTCACCGGGCATGTGTAGGGACGCCGTCGGTGCGGCGAGAAACCAAGCCGGCCGCAGTCTATCCTTCGACGCCGGCACGAGCAACCTGTTCGACGAAACAAAGTCGGGCATCTTAAACAGCAGTCAGGTATGGGCGTCGACTCTTTGCGTGGTTTGTGGTCGCCATGGTTTGTGTGTGCACCTCGACATGAACGGCGTGTTGTCTGTGTGCAGATACACGTCGCCACCATGAACGACATGATCAATGACAACCAGCCGGTTGAAGATGAGGAAAGGGACGAGGATGAATAAGAGGACAATGAAGATGAAGAAGGCGGCGAGGTTGAGGCCGACGGGAGCATGGATCCGCGGGGAGAGAAGAAGAAAGGCAGCCGAGGCATTAGTTGGAAGAACAAGGAGGATGAGTGCTTGGTCGACTCTTGGAAGGCGGTGATCATGGACCCAATCACCGGCGCCAACCAAACGAGCGATTCATATTGGAAGAGGATAAAAACTGAGTTCGATGAGCGGAAGTTCACCAAGGAATACAACAAGGTGTTCATGGACCGCAATCAAAGTGCCCTTTCACATATGTGGGGAATCATTCAAAAGGTTGTCAACAAGTTCCACGGTTCTTTGGAGAACATTCTTGCAAGGCCTGAGAGCGGCAAATCATCGACCAACCAAGTAAGTTTGATCGCCACCTTCTCTTTGCTCACATTTGATCGCCGGCAAGAGAGTAATGCACATGTTCTTGCATTGCTAGTTCATCAACGCCCTCACATGGTACCGAGAGATGAACAAGAGGGGGTTCCATTTGATGCATTGCTTTCGGAAGCTCCAAAACTGCGAGAAATGGAAGAAGCTCCGCTTGGCATTGAAGAAGGGCGTCTCGGGCGAGGTGACTGAACCTGGATTGGCGTCGGAGGGACGGCCGGTGTGGAACAGAAAAGCCAAGGCAACGGGTGCGGCGGCGGCTGGCTCGGAGAGGACGCAGGCATCCATCAACAAGTTGGCCGCCGACGTCTCCAAGAACTCCAAAGAGAGATGCGCCGCCAATGATGCGAGGTGGGCGACACTGATGGAGAAGACAAACATGAATCTGGAGCTCGAGAAGTCCAAGGTCGCCGTGAAGAAAAGGCGCGAGGATTTCATGATCCTCACGGCCGACGTCTCGTCCCTGGATCCACAGGCGAAGGCGACGTGCGAATTGCTGCGCTCGGCGATCTTCCATGAGATAGGCCTTGCACCACCCTCGGCGACGGCATCCTCGACGCCAGCCACGGCATCCTCGGTGCCCACGGCGACACCCACGGCCCCAGGCGGCGAGACCAACGGCGAGGGCTTCCTCGACGACGACAACGTCGACATGACCGCCTGATTTTGCTCGCGGCGAGGGCGCCGCGCACCATGCGTCTCTTTTTTGTGATGGCCTAGACTTTGAACTTGTGTGGCCTATGAATTTGTGTGGCATAGACTTTGAATTTTTGTTGCCAAGACTTTGATCAATTTTCACAATTTGAATTTGCAAAAAAATGAGGCGTCTGTTTGGGGGCAGCGAGTGGGAATAGGGCGCCCCCAAACATGCTGTTTGGTCCAGACGTGCTCCCAAAGCGCTTGCGCCGGCTCAATCCGGACGCGTTTTAGGAGCCGCGAGTGGAGATGCTCTTAATAATAGAGCCAGCTATAAGTCTTTGCCATGTCATTTATAGTTAGCTTATAGGCAGCGTGTATAGTAGTTGGCTATATATATGAACTACTTTGTCAATACATGGTCCACCATACACTCTCACAAAAAGAATAGGACACGTGTTGTAGCTGGCTATAATCTTGCTGCCTGCTTCTCTTCTCTCTCCTCTTCTCTCCCGTCCAACTAAGAATAAATATATTATTTAAATCCTTATAGTCCGCTTACGTGGCCTTATTGTACTTGCTCTTAGAGGAGGCAAACATGGGGATCAGGGCAACGTACCTGATTGGATCGGTCGTTGCGACGGGAGAGAAGGGTAGAGGAGGCACATCGGGAGGGTACTCCTATGGAACAGACATGTCAACCATATGTATTAGCTTTTATTACCACAATAATATAAAATGATGACAACTTAAATATGTCGGTGCTAGATGATTATCAAAATTAAAAAGATGATCAATTTTTCTTGATCCACTTCTAGCTTAGTGACTAAATTTGCATATCTTCACTTATCTGGGGCACAATGTCAAACTCGGGGGTATTATAGACATTACACAACACAACACAATAATTTTTATAAGCCCAAAAGAAGTAAAATGACAATTTCTACTAGCTTCTCTCCACCAAAACCCATAAAACTAACTTCTCCAATCTCCATAAGCATAAATCCAAAATAAATGACCCTACAAACCGGTCAGGGATTGCTCCTTATAAAGATCTTTGTTTTGAGAGACATGGACTAACCATCTCGATCTCCACTGACTTGGGCGATTTGGGAACGTATTCGCGGGCCAGCGGTTACACCCCGAAACGGATGTATATTACCGTGGGGAAGTCAGCGATCGATCTGCGTTTCCATGGGTCCAATAACACCGAGAGCTCCCTCGATCTTGTTCTCGATCGATCACAATGCCGCCGCTGCGTCAAATCCCGCAGCGTCCACGGACCGGCGCTGTACGGCAAAGACTGGATATCGCAGTTTCGCTCGCGACACAGCCGGATCAGGGACGGGGACGCCAACCTGGAAAACAACGGCACGACCCTGCCCGATGACGCGCTCTCAGCGATCTTCGCGCGGTTCTCAGACACAGCGGACATTGTCCGGTGCGCGAGCACATGCCGGCGCTAGGGCCGCATGGTCGCCAGGGCGGCCTTCATCCTGCCCCACGCCGGCCTGCCACCTCTCGCTCGCCTCACCCTCGGCTTCTTCCACCAAGAAGACACCGCCCGTCGCGCCCCGTGTAACGCCCTAGATATCAACCTTATCTGGCAATGCTACACACACTTTAAAAACTTCCAAAGACCATAGCTAAACTATAAATTTGGCAAGGTCTTATTGTTTAAGTAGACATTCACGACATCATAAAAAGAATACACCTCCAATTTTATACGGATACTCAACTATCAGATTCAACGATACCAAGTTATAATCTCATAACGTCCAAACCTAGTAGCCGCAAAAATAAGGTAAAGCCCAAGGTACAGAATAGGTGAAGAGCACTCTTGAGCGTGGTTCAAGTAATCTATGTACATAAGGTTATAATGTGTGGTAGTCACGCTGGGCGTTCGGGTTTACCCAAAATTTCGGGTCGGGTTTTTCGGGTAAAAACTAATTTGGGTTTCCAAACATCAAACCGAGATGTGTCCCAAAAACCTGCTACCCGACATTTCGGGTACCCGTATTTTCGGGTCAGGTCCGGGTAATCCCGGAATACCCGAGAATTCTGGATGTGGAGAAAGAGAAAAAAAACCATGAACCAACACACAGATCTAACAAAAAAAAGCAAGAAAATTCTGGATGTAGGAGGCATGTCGGAGAAGCTTCAGGTCGCCAGCTTTGCGTCGCAGGAGTCACGGCAGCCAGCGGCCACCGTGAAGGAACTGGGGCCGGGGATCAAGTTCGCCGGACGGCCGGCTGGGAACGGCAGCTTGGCCGGCAGCTTGGCCGGCAGAGCCGTCGGAGGGAGAGGGGCCGGAGGCGGCGGCGCGATGGGACGGCAGCTTGGCCGGCAGAGCCGCCGGAGGGAGAGGGAGAGAGGCCGGAGGCGGCGGCACGATGGGACGTACGGGGAGGAGAGAGGGAGCTCGAGAGGATAAGGTCGGGGAAAAGAAAGAGCCTTTGGCCGGCTCTCTGGATGGGGAAATTGGATGGATGGGGACGTATGCATATGGCCTAGGTTTCAGGAACCACCGATTTACTTTTATTGGGCTTGGGCTGAAAGTGGGATATTTTCCATTGGGCCCTTGGGCAATACTCACACCACGCTCAGTGTTCGGGTAAGTCGGGTTGTTCGGGTACAGAGAGCAAAGACCCGATTTCCTGAATTAAATTCGGGTTTTTCAAACTACTACCGATGAAGTGATCGGGTTTGTCGGGTTCGGGGCCGGGTTTTTCGGGTTCGGGATTCGGGTATCGGGTTTTATGCCCACCGTGATGTGGTAGTAGTGTATGTAGAGATGCTACCCCAATCCCATGCATGTCGTCCTCAATGGTACATAAAAACATAGAAGCCACAAGGGTGAGTACAAAGTACTCAGCAAGTACATAAAGAAATAATAAGCATTGCATAAAACACGACACCAACGATTATCCTATCACACTCGTCATGTCGCAATGATGTCCATGTATGCCTACATGCTCTTTGCTTTCACTTTTCTTTGCGTATACCGGTATCGCTTGAGTGGACACCCGTCAGCATCCACTCACTCCAACTTGTGGAGATTGCCTACAATGTGGGTCACAACCTATCATTGACGGTCTCAAGGTGACTACCTCAGTAGGTCACAACACTTTACTTCTGTAAAATGCTATGTAAAAATGCAGGGCCGGGCCCACTGTGGTGCTGACTGTGCCAGCGGCACAGGGCCCACGAATTTAGGGGCCCCAAATTTTTACATATGTCTATATATATATTTGTATAAATCTGAAGAGAATTGGACTTTATCCTGTGCGTTGGGCCTCGTCGCGCTGCGCTGCGGTGCTGGGCCTTCTCCTCTGCGCTATGCTGCTGGGCCAAGTTGCACACGATCGATCTTCCCTGAAAACGAATACGAATCGACATCGTCGTATCGATGATTGATTCGATTGATCTGGTCAAAATGGCCACGGTTCCCACTTTTGCCAGGCCCCGCCGACGCACGTAGCAGGAAGCTACGAACACCGATCGATAGTTGCGCCGACGACAGACGACGCTGTGCCGGCTGCGCCGCTGCGGTGACCACAACGCCACTGCGCTACAACGCTGCTGTGCCGGCGACAGGCGACGCCGCGGTGACCGCACGTCCACACTTGAATTTTAATTTCTGATTGCATCATCGCCACATTGGCGGTTCGGCCGATTGCAAAAAAACAGGTATAGTCGGTTAATTGTTTTTGTTCAAAATTATAATTTTTGATTGCATCCACAGTTTAATTTAATTTAATTTATCTTCTAATATCTTGTGTTTCAATAATACAAATTTAACATGGGGAAACATCAGTCCGGTTCCATGAAGTGTAAAAGAAAAGAAAAAGAACAAAAGTTGACTAAATCTTAAAAAGGTGCTATAGACAAGTTTATTAGAGAAGAAGCATCACAAGAGTCATGTTGATACTTCTACCCTTTCACTTGCAATTTCTTAATATATTCAATTGTTACGTAAAATATTTTGTCAAATAAATGATGTTCAAATAAATGTTTTATAGAACACAAAAAGAATAATGACGTTCAAATAAATGTTTTGCAGCTTTGAGCTATATAGTTTTGTTTCTCAAAATATTCAATTGCTGACAGATATATTAGAATTATTTATTAGTTCAATTTTCATGTAAGCTAGGGCCCTATTTTATATTTTCGCACAGGACCCCGTATTTTACCGGCCCGGCCCTGCAAAAATGCAAGTGCCATTGTATCCTTTCCCATATCCTCTCGTCTCCACACATATAAACGGCATCTAGCCACTGAAATAAATAACAAGTGCTAGAAAATAAAAGTTGAGTGATGGGAATCATGCAAAGTATTATCCCATTATGGACTTGCCTCAATCGCCTAGACTTGTTGTGGTACCGCTTCATCAGTTTTGGTTGCTATATATAATCAGTAGAATTCATCAAGTGAAATGCCAATCTGAAAGAACTTAAGCTTCTTTACCAATTCATCACCTTCAAACAGTGTGCTGAATAACCGCCAAAAGAATGAACAAAATAATGTTTAGAATCTGCCTCAAATCTTTTTTTTATCAAAAGGGCCACAGGCGGGGAGCCCCAGTTCCATTACTCAAACTAGCTAAATGCTCGTGCGTTGCAACGAGATAATAGGACATATTTATAAGCAAATAGGTGTCATATTTTGTGAACATGCACGTTAAGAATTGCTTTCCCGAGACTTTAATTAAACCATATATATCATGGTAAGTGTTTGCTTCTTCTTGTTAGTTTTCTCCGGTGGACAATGACATCTTCTCCCTTTGTAATAACTTTGCGGACAATAACCATACAGAGAAAGGGCACAAATTTAAGTCAATTTTTTTAACTTCAAATCCACCCTGCCACCATCCAAGCAACTTTCGGGAATTGGACCCACCACTCCCGCCTTCCCAACAGTTCATAGTGCTACCGTGCTTTCACGTCTTTTGTTCTAAGCACCCGCACTCACCGCCAGTCCACCACCTACCACCGCTCATCCCTCTAAGACAGGGAGGCACTCGATAATATAGGATTCCAACGTGTCCCCACCCCACACCTAAGTTTCTTCATCGCTTCCATCATTGTTTTCTCTTTCATTTTGAGCCCCGTCTCCGGCTTTGACTCGTCCTAGGTGGCGGAGCTTGCAAGTTAGGGTTGGACTTCTCTCTCCTCTCTCTCCCTCTCCTCTCCTCTCTCTCTCTCTCTCTCTCTCTCTCGAAAACAAGGAACTGCAACAATATTATAAATCTTGGTGTACCATTGTGCGGCCAAAATCGACTGACATGAGGACACTAAATTAACCAATCATCTATGAAACGGAAAATCCATAAAAAAATCATACCATCAAATATAATTGTATAGAAGCATGTTCATGTATTACAAAACACGTCAATCAACGGCAGTCATTTTTTTTAGAAAAGGGGCAGTCCCAGCCTCTGCATCAAAGTGATGCATACGGCCACTTTATTAATTTATTGCCAAGTTATCAAAAGTCTATTACAATTCATGGATCACAAAGGGTTGATACATGTATCAACCAACGAAAAAGTCTGAAACAAGACATGGGAATCATAGCGCAATTCTCTTCTCAAAACGCCAGCCCGATCGGTTGTAGAAGTCCTTGGCGACCAACTCCAACCGGGTACATCCAGACTCCATAACATGGCGCTGCTCCACTGGTTAGAGATATGACCATGAGCGGATCCAATGGCAAATTAACGGAATAACCTGCAAAAAAGGTTGTTTTTCGGTTTGTTAAAGACAATGTCGTTACGTATATTCCATATCGCCCACATAACTGCACATATTCCCACCCTAATTGATTTTAGTTCATTCTTTGGTATTCCATTTAACCAACTCCCAAAGAAATGTGCTACAGTTGCGGGGGGTGTAATATTGAAGGAAAAGTGCACTATTTGCCAAACTATTCTAGCAAAAGGGCACTCAAAAAACAGATGTTGTATTGATTCATCTTTATCACAAAAGGAACAACACTTGTTGCCATTCCAATTTCTTTTGATAAGGTTATCTTTTGTGAGGATTACTTTACGATACGTAAACCACATAAAAATCTTGATTTTTAGTGGCACCTTTATTTTCCATATGTACTTTTTTAAAAACTTCGTGTGGTCGTTCATGTAATCAAGGTACATTGACTTAACCGTGAAGCCACCTGAAGTAGTTAACCTCCACACGAAAGCATTATCTTCCTGCGTTAGATTTACATCCATCAAACGGTTCACCAGGTGTAACCAACGTTCCCACCTATAACCGGTAAGCGCTCGTCTGAAAGTTATATTTAGGGGTTGGGCCAAAAAATTCGAAACCAAAACTTGTTTTTGGTTTGAAATATTGTACAGCGTTGGGTATTGTTGAGCTAGTGGTAAGTCTCCTAGCCAGGTATCTTCCCAGAACCGTGTGTTCTCACCGTTTCCAACCACAAAAGATCCTCTAGTCAAGAAATCATCCTTTACTTTCATCAGCCCTTTCCAAAACGGGGAATCAAGTGGTTGAACTGTAACTTGAGATAAAGATTTGGAATGAAGGTATTTATTTTGTAACAATTCTTGCCACACTCCTTGCTCGTTCAGGAGTTTGAACAACCATTTGCTTAGCAAACATTTATTTTTAATGTCCAACACTTCAAGTCCCAGCCCCCCTTGGTCCCTAGGTCTGCAAATTATATTCCATCTAGTGAGGCGATATTTCCTTTTATGGCCATCACTCTGCCAAAAAAACCTTGATCTGTAGAAGTCAAGTCTTTTTCGAACTCCCTTTGGAATTTCGAGAAAAGAAAGCATGAACATCGGTAAGCTAGTTAGGACCGAATTTATCAGGATTAGCCTATCACCATACGATAAAAGTTTACCAATCCAACTACTTAGTTTTCGCTCAAAACGATCTTCTACTGGTTTCCATTCACCATTCCTCAGTTTTCGGAAGTGAATTGGTATTCCCAGATACTTGAAAGGGAATGCGCCACATTCACAGTCGAATAACTGCATATAAAGCTCCTCATCTGTCTTGGCTTGTCCAAAACAGTAGAGTTCACTCTTATGAAAATTAATCTTAAGTCCCGACAGTTGCTCAAAAAGACAAAGAATTAATTTCATGTTAAGAGCTTTAACCAAGTCATGCTCCATAAAAATGATAGTGTCATCGGCATATTGAAGTATGGAAACACCACCTTCCACAAGGTGGGGAATGAGACCACCCACTTGTCCATCCTCTTTTGCTCGGTTTATTAAGATGGCCAGCATATCCGCTACCACATTGAAAAGTATCGGCAAAAGGGGATCACCTTGTCTGAGTCCCTTAAGCGTTTGAAAATTATGCCCAATCTCATCGTTAACTCTTATCCCCACACTTCCTCTGCTAACGAACTCCTTAATCCATTGACACCACTTCGAATGAAACCCTTTCATGCGTAATGCTTGTAACAAGAAGGGCCATTTAACCTTGTCATACGCCTTTTCGAAATCAATTTTAAGTAATACCCCATCCAATTTCTTTCTATACAATTCGTGTATGGTTTCATGAAGGACAATCACACCCTCGAGAATGTGTCTGCCAGGCATAAACGCAGTTTGTGTCGGTCTTACTACCGTATTTGCCGCCTTGGTGATACGGTTAGTAGCCACTTTCGTGAAAATTTTAAAACTAACGTTGAGAAGACAAATGGGCTTGTACTGTTGAATCTGTACGACATCTTCTTTTTTAGGCAACAAAATAATTGTTCCAAAATTTGGATGAAACAGTGGCAGTTCTCCCTTGTGGAAAGCGCCAAACATTTCCATTAAGTCATGTTTTACAATATTCCAACATTTTTGGTAAAATTCTGCCGGGAACCCATCCGGTCCTGGCGCCTTATTCTTTTCCATTTGCTCAATGGCTTCATAAACTTCTTTCTCAGCGAACTCAGCCTTCAAAATATTATTTTCATCATCCGGGAGTTGAGGTATATCAGACACAACCGAATCCTCCATCGTAATAAAATTATTTTCAGGCGCCCCAAAAAGCTTTTTATAAAATTCGGTTATGTAAACTTTAAGATTTTCTTGGCCAACCACTATCCCTTCATCTTGTTCCAACTGAAAGATCTTTTTCCTTCTATGTTTCCCATTTGCAATCATGTGAAAATATTTTGTGTTATTCCCTCCTTCCTGTATATGTTTCACTTTTGCCCGTTGTGCCCACTTTGCTTCCTCATCTCTTCTAAGAGAGGCTATCCTATCATTTGCCATTTTTAAATCCTCCCGCTCATCCGAAACTAGAGGTGTTGATTCAGCCTTGGCTTCCAACCCCTCAATTTTCCTTAAAATACGATCTCTTTCTTTTTTGTACACCCCGCTTAGATTTTTAGCCCACCCTCTTAGAAAGCTCCTAATACGGCAGTCATAGGTGTGCTTTATGTAGTGGCTTCAGACTCGAGGAATGATATCTTCTCTAGTAGATGCAATACTGTTGTTACACTGACTCCATTCATGTGGTTTATGATGCGGATATTTAACGCATCTGCATCATACATACAACGCCGAATTCATGTTCTGAATAGTTCTACTTTTATTTTGACTACATGGTAAAGCCCATTCCGAACATTATAAGGAATCAGTAAAACTAAAAAGTGTTAAATAATTGAAACTGTAAGAAATATATGCACAAGTTCCTGGATTCTTACAGAGTCAACTTCTTTCTTTCTTTGTTCTAATTTACAGTAATCCGAATTTTTGCTCTACATCTTATTGCTTTGGCAACCACTGATGCCTTTCGTCCTAGTGGCACTTGCCCAGAGTTCTAGTAGGTTCAAGATGAATCGATGATCTTCAAATCATAAGCATGTCTTATGGGACCAAAAGGCAGTTCGAAATTACAATAGATGCATGATTTTGGAGAAGTTCAGAGCTTACAACGTGTATTCTGCCAGCCTCCCAGGCAGCCCATTCATGGTACTCTCTTAGTTGTATAAACAACAAAGCCTGAATACACGTTGTGTCCTGTTGACGTTGTCTTAGTTCTATAAACAACGTGTGCCTCGTTCTTGCGGTTTTCGGCCCCTGCAGGCTGCAGCTGACAAGCAATAGAAGCAGGAATCGCCACCTCCGTTCATTCCCGTCAGGCGTCGCCATACTTGTCTGCGTTTGATCTTCTTTAAAAGGCGGCGCTGGACCAGAGGGACCCACTCCTCAAGCTCGTCATTCCTCCATGCGCTGGGCCTCGGCGTTTCGTCCTCATGGCCGGCGCCGCGCGCCGACGTCGTCAGGTCAGCACCACCACCAAGAAGCCATGTAGATGCCATTCCGAAGGTTTTGCTGCAGCATTGGCCATCGCTGAGAAGGACGCGAGCTCGCCGAGCACGTCTTGCGGACCTCGACGGCGACGGCGCACGGGCTCGTCAGCTGCTCCGCCCACCTCTCATCTGGTCAATTCATGTTTCCTCGTGTCTTCGTGATCTCGGCGAGGTCTTTCTTCCGGCGCCGCAGGGCAGGGCGATGACAGTGAGCTCGTGCTGTGGATGTGGCGGTGGTGACGACGGACAGCGCCTGGGCGCGGGCGGCGGCCGTGGCCACAGGCAGCGCGGGAATGCGGGCGTCGGGGACGGTGGCGGCGGCACGGGCACCGCACCTTGCAACGCGACATTTCCTCCTGCCTCTCCTCCCTCGACTGGCAGCACCCTATCTCGCTGCTGGCGGACCGAGCGATCAGTCCCCTCATCCTCTCTTCGCCTATGGAATATGGATGCGCGCATGGGTGTTTGTTGAGATAAACAAGGGTTTGTTAGCCATCCGATAAAGAAAGATGGTTTGTTAGCGAGATAAATTCTGTTGAGATATGCATGTAAGTTATCTTTACCTAATAATAAAAGCACTAAGGCTTCCGCCTATTAGTTTGGTAGGTCATTGTATTTGCCCCTTTAGTTATGAATAATTACTCACCTCTGCCACCCGTAAGTGAAAAAATCGTTTGGCTAAGTTTTTCTCTTTGGTCCGATCTATTTCCTGTCGTTCGTCGTTTTTTCCATCGCGTGGCTGTGGAATCTGAGTCTAACATGGACACCAACAGTCAGCCGCACCGCCTTAGGCCTGCCCTGCTCACTATATATATAAATATAAAGCACCGATCGGAGGAGAAGCACGCACAACCTAGGCCAGACGAGACGCGTATGACTGCTCGGTGGAGACGATCACGCGGAGAGCATGTGCGCGGGTGCGCGAACGCACGCCCACAAGGGAAAGCCTTGCATCTATCGTGAAGAGGCATCGGCGAGGCGGCCAACCTACTGATCGCTACCCTCATCTGCCATCGGTACAGCTCACAACCACGAGAAGCAACGGAGCTTCCCAGGACGCAAACATGTCTCCATTGTCAATCTTGTGAGGTCCTCATCTGTAGGTGCATTGAGACTACCCATCTGTGTATGTGCGTGCAAGTGCAGCAACGATCCCCTACACGAGCATGCATATGCGTGTGCTTCTCATGGGGAGGAATTAATTAACGCGACCACGATGCGCTGGGGCGACAATCTTCCAAGCCTGATTCAGATGCGGCGGAGGCGCTTATGGTGCCATGATGCTGAAAACGGCGTTGTCGTCTGGGCTTGCTTACAAGCGTTGTGACCTCAGCAAGGCTGCTTTCTGGTATATGCAATATTATTTTTTACTTTAAAGTATATCAATACCTCTTATATACAATCATGTACGGTTTGTTTTTATCCAAGTTATTTTTTAAAATGCTGTCTAGGGAGAAGCTAATTTTGTTTTTATACAAAATCTGGAAAAAGAGGAAGAATTAAGTGTTTGAGAAGAAGTAGGATAATGCTCAATAAATATCAACCCATAGCAACACAGTCTTCGGATTGATCAGTTTCATCATGAATAGCTGGAGAACATAACCAGAATCGTCGATAGCGACAAACAGCAGATGTGGTAACACGGGAGAATTACTTTCTCCCGTTGCAACGCACGGGCACATTTTGCTAGTCCTCTAAAAAAACGGGTGGTGGCATTTGGCATGTAAATAAACTGAAGTGTGACACCAGACATTCACAAAACCGGCTTTAATAGTAAAGATGAAACCAGCCAGAGTAGTTCCAGTCTTACAAAGTAGAGGCAAAAAACAAAACTAAAGCCGAATCTAAAGGTTCAAACTAGAAGCGAAAAAGATCCTTATTACAAACGAAAGCTGTGAGAGTTGAAAGTAAAAATAGGTCTTTTTCCATCGCCACAAGTTGGACATGGCTGATGCTACTCAGAAGCGATGCAGTGCTCGACGACCTCCTGGAGCTTGGCCCTGATCTCTTGTAGAGGAAGCATCTCGTCAGGCGGCGGTGGTTTCCCCCAGGTGCTCAACCCAGCAGGAGTCATCGGCGAAGCCACTAGCGGCAGCTGGTAGCAGGGTGGAGTGTCAGGCGCTGTTGCAGCCATCCTAGACAGAGGAAGCGAGGCGGCAAGAGAGTTCAGCGACTTCAGTCCTGGAGCTACCCCCACGACAGCGCTGGAGTTTCTCTTAGTCTCTCCATGACCATCTGCTCGAAGCTGCCGACCATACTCATAATCGGTTGCTTGAACAAGAGTCTCCACTTCTTCACTGTCCTGAGAATCATCCACCAGATCTGTTTCATGCATAGCCAGGTTTGGTTGTAAAAAATCAAAGCATTGCGAGATTTCCAAATGCTTCAGAGTACCACAACACATATTGCATTTAGACTAGCATGCTTCTTATTTGAAATCCAGAACTTAGCTATCGACATGTAATCAGATCCAATCCTTAAACCAACGAAGTTCGAGATTAAAGAGCAAATTTCCCTACAGACAATGCATTCAAAAAACAAGTGATCAATCGTTTCTAATTAATTGTAAAAGATACATTCAATAGGTTTATGTATTTTGCGTTTGAGCAGATTATCACGAGTCATCAGTTTGTTATTCGAAAGCAACCATAGAAAAATTTGCACCCTGGGAGGGATGGTCAGAGACCAAATCGCAGGCATAAAAACCTGTGTCACCCACTCACCCCCCTAAAACTAACGATCTAATATAAGAGCTAGTGGAATAAACTCCTTTGGAATCATAAGCCCAAATGATGGAGTCGCAGTCTGCAGAGATAGTGGCACCGCAGTAATCTGTTCTAGCTCGTACCACTTTTGCATCAAGGTTGGGCATAAATTCCTTCTAAAAGTGAGTTTGAGATTCGAGCCATCCCAAACTTGAGCAATGGCTACCATGGTCTTATTGCAGACACAATAAAGGTCCCAAAACTGGACACAAAGCGGAGATGGGCCGAACCATGTATCTTCCCCAAATCTAATTTTTTAGCACCATTTCCCACTTTCCATCTATACCAAATTTGACTGAGTTTACAACCCACATAAAGCCTTTCAAAAACCTGGAAGAGTTTGAGATAGAGCTACAGAAAATGTTTGGGCTTTTTGTTTTGTATTTAGTGTCAACCATGGTTTTCCAAATTTTGTCTCTGACCAACTTACATCAACTCAAGATTGGGCACACATTATTCTGCCAAGAATCATGCTAAATGGTGCTCTCTTCAACTACATCGCAACAAGCTTATTGCGATCAATGGGCACAGAGGCCCATGTTTCGGGCTAGTAATAGGTTGAATCAATGTGAGTGATACACATTACAAAGAGTAACCTTTCTACTCCAATCTAGAAGTGGCGACAACCCTGGCACCGGCTCTATCGAGCTGGGCGATGGTGGTTGTTGCTTTGAGCTTGCCTGCCAACCAAAATGCATCTACCATCCTCTGGGCAATCTCCTCCCCCTTCTCATCCCCTGGATGACAGCCACAGCGGTCGGGCCGACTCTGCTGATGGTGCATCCCAACGCTCCGGCCTCCAGAGCGGCGGCCTTGCCCGCGGCCATGGCAGGTATGAGCGGGGCCCTGGTGGGCTCGACAATGCCGTCGGACGACATGGCGCAGCCGATGCCGGCGGCGTCGCCCTGCAGCACGGCGGCGACGAGCGCGGCGGCCTGGCTGGCGTTGCGGTCTTGCAGACGTGGTGGCCGATGTCGACGTGCTAGGGCAGAGCGGGGCGCATCTTGGCAGTGGGTGCCTCGAAGTCCGGCGTGACGAGGACGAAGCAGAGGCGGAGGGCCGGCGGGCAGGGGAGCTGGACGAGCTTGAATGGGTCGTAGCTTTGGACGAGCATGAAGCCGCCGAGGATGGCCGGGGCGATGTTGTCGGCGTGGAAGCCGCTGGCGGCCTTCTCGGACTCGAGCCCGGCGAGGACGAGGTCGTGGGGGGAGAGCAGGGAGCTGAAGAGCCCGTCGACGGCCTTGGCGGTGGCGGCGGAGGCCGCGGAGGAGCCGAGGCCGGAGCCCAGGGGCAGGCCCTTGGCGAGCGTAAGGGAGACGGCGTAGGAGCGGAAGCCGAGGGCGCGGAGGGCGGCGGCGGTGATGCCCGCGCAGTTGCGGAGCGGGTCGCGGGAGAGGCGGGCGGCGAGGTGTGGGTGAGCGGGGAAGGTGACGGCGGAGATGGCGACGGTGCCGGGGGCAGGGCGGGGTCGAGGGTGGCCGTGATGGTGTCGCCGAGGGAGAGGGACGCGTCGGCGACCGCTCAGCCTAGGAAATCGAAGCCCGGGCCCAGGTTGGCCACCGTGGCTGGCGCGAACGCTGTGACGGACGGGTCGGACGAGAGCGCGGCGGCGGAGAGTTTGAGCTTCCTGGATATGCGGAGGGTCCAGAGGGTGGACTTGCGGGTGGTACACGGGAAGGAGGAGGGCGCGGTGGCCGGAGATGTCGCCGCCGCCGCAATTGTGGCGGGAGAATCTACAATAATCTTCCCAGGTCACTTAAACCCCACATGTCAGTGACAGCGAAAAGGGGCCTGTGGGCGATATTTAAGTGACCTGGGGGGGGGGGGGTTATCGTAGATTATCCCCATTGTGGCTAGTTGGGTTTGGGTTTGGAGAACTAAATCTTAGTCGAGTGGGAGACCCCGCGACCTCCTCCCACGAAACCCTAGCCGCCGCACGCCCGCGCCGTCGGCCGGTTGCGCCGCCCCCTCCTCTCCTCCTCTCCATCCCCAACCGCCCGCGTCCGCGCCGCCCCCGCGGCGGCCGGTCGCGGCCCTCGGCCGTCTCCGCTCGGCCAAATCCTCCGCGTTTCCTCTCCCGCCGCCATCGGCGTGGGCCCCCGAGCAAGGCTCGGGCGGTGCCGCCGGCGGCGGTGCTCCTCTACCCGCGTTTGATGGACGCCGCGCCGGGCGGCGACTCTCTGGCGGCGGTGTGACCCAAGGCGGCGGTGGCCCGGCTTTGGCCGGATGGTGGCTCTCCCGTGGTGCTGTCTGGCCCGGCGGGCAGTGCAGGGACGAACGACGGTGTACTCGGGCGGCGTCGGCAGAGCCTTGCGGCCCAGATCTGGGCCCTCGGGCCCATCTGGGCCGGGGCGGGCTGGTGAAAGGATCAGTATGACACCTAGAGGGGGGGGTGAATAGGTGCTACTCCAATTTTAGTCTTTTTCAATTTAAGCTTGACACAAAAGGTAAATTCTCTAGATATGCAACTACGGTGAATTTACCTATATGACAAGCTAGCAACTAAGCACGATATATAAGGCGGTAAACAAGGATAGAGGTAACCGAAGTCAAAGCACGCGGAGACACGGATGTAATCCCGAGTTCCTCCTTTTTAGGGGAGTACGTCTCGTTGGAGAGGTGTGAACCAACACAATGGTTCAACGGCCACAAAGGCCTCACCCTCTTCTCCGGTGAACCGCACCACAAAGGTTTGGTTCACTTCAACTATCGGAAACCTTCGAGGCGGAGTCCGGAGCCTTTACAACAACGATTTGGGGCACAACCCACAAAGGATTGGGGGCTCCCAAACAGCTACAATCTGTCACAAAGACAATCAAGTGAGTACAATAGGGGGCTAGGTTTTCCTAGTGGAAACCCTAGCTAATGGTCCCTCAAGTGAATGAGAGGGAAATGACAAACGGCTTGGTGAAGATGTAGATCGGGGCCTTCTCCTTCAATCCTCCAAAGATCAACGAGTTTGGGTGGAGGGATTGGGAGATCTAGTGATTCTTGAGCTTGCAACAATGGGGATCTTGAATTCTGGGCGAGCTGCTGGCTGGAGGTAGATGGAGGGGTATATATACCCCTCCCAGAAAAGTAGCCGTTGCAGAGAAGAATCACACCGGAGTTTCCGGCCCTAGTGACCGGAAACTCCGGCCTGGGGCGGAAACTCCGGCCTACAGGGGCCGGAAACTCCGCCCCACACCAGGAGCTGAGCAACAACTTCGCAGCAGAGACTTGGGCAAAGACTCCGGTGCCCTGGGGCCGGAATGTTTGGCCAGGGGCGGAAACTCCGGTCCTGGGGCCGGAAACTCCGCCCCACACCAGGGGCTGAGCAACATTTCAGCAGCTTTGCTGTTTCTTCGAGGACAAGTCCAGAGACCGGAAACTCCGGTCTTGGGGGACGGAAACTCCGCCCCCACCAGGGGCTGAGCAACAATCAACAGCTTCAGAAACTCTTTTCACTTTTTGGTGATGATGCACATGTTGTATACAATAAACCTGCATCACTTAACACCAGATTAGACATCCTAAGTGTTGTTAACTAACACACAAAACTAAGAGATCACAAAATGTCTTTCAATCTCCCCCTTTTTGGTGTTAGATGACAACACACGGATTTGCAATAAAGTTCACCACACTATCATGTTTAACAAATGAAAAGCTCCCCCTAGATGTGTGCATATAACTCATTTGCTTTGGAATGCAAATGCACACATATAGAGAGACAAGTTCCACAACAAGGCGACATGATATGTAAACGATACATTTCACAAACAAGACATATCACAAAGTAGGTTGAGTCTAGAGATAAAAACCATACCTTGTGCATATAAATGTAGATAAACATCCATATAACCATAGCACAATAATGTAGGTTCAACCATACATAATAGAAATCCATATGTCTTACACTCACATAGTTCACAACACAAGATGCAAATAAGTTCCAAATAACATAAAAGAGACACAAGCGCAATAAAATGATAAAAGCACATGCTTGTGTCCAACCCATGCAAATCCCGGAGAGAACCTAATAGAACTACTTCTCCCCCTTTGGCATCGAGACGCCAAAAAGGGAAAAGAGCATAACTACACGAAACCCATGGAGATCACCCGGAGCTTTCTTCCATGTCATCATCACCTTCCCCTTCTTGATTGTAGTCCTCATCGGAAAGGTTCATGGGAGCCTTGCCGGTGTTGCGAGAAGTGGAGGGCAATGAAGTCACATCCGCATAATCCGACCAAGGAAAGATGTCTTCGTTCCATTTCTCAAAGGGATAGTCTCGGCCGACGAGGAGGAGATAATAGGATTGCCATCTTCATCTTCTTCCGGAGGAGGAGTGATACTACCATTGTTGAGCTTGCGCAACTCCTTGATCATGATTTGTTGGTTGTCAATGATGTGCTTCTCTCTCACATATGAGGCATGGTTCTCCTTGTGAAGTGCAACATCCATGCAAAGCAACTTTCTCTTCCACCAAGAGAGTTTACTCACTTCCGAGTTCACTTGGCCCTTCCTTGAAGATATGAGGGAGGGTCGGCATTCTTGCTTCTCCTTTAGGCATTGGGGCCTCGGTCTCCGCTTCCTCACTACTAGATTGCGGAGGAGGTGCTCGAGAGGAAGACGGTTGCTTGGTGTGCTTGCTAAGTTGGTGGAGAGTCCCCTTGGCATGCTTGGTGAGGCGAGAGGTATCGATGTTGGAGACCTTGGAGAGGATGAGCTTCATCACATAAGGTGCATAGAGAGGGTTCTTGTGCTCAAAAATGGCCCAATGCATTCACACTTGATGAAATCCATGACATCAACTTCTTGGCCTTCACAATCCGGACCGGCTTGGAGCACCTTGTAAGCATGGTATAAGAGATTGACAAGCCCTCCTCGAATGGCATCCACATTTCCGGCTTGAGGAGCAAGATTGAGCCGAACCATGCGAAGGAAAATGTTGAAGGTGGGGAGGAGGTCTTGATTGGTGCCAACGGATGATGCAACTGAATATAAAGGGCGCAAGCGGCGTTTGTTGTAGGCAGCCCCTTCCACATGCATCCTCTTCCCAACACAAGTAGTGGCCCCTTGAACTTGTATCCCAAACATCTTCCAAACTCCACAAAGTTAGAGGTGCACTTTTGAGAACCGGTCATCCAAGTCATGGTGACATCTTCATCATTATCAAACACCACTGTGGCAAAGAACTGATGCACAAGCTGAATATCATAATCTTCATGAACATGAGAGATGAGCCTCTCAAGTCCAAGCTTCCGAGCAATCCACACGGCCTCTTGAAAATAAGGCTTCTTGTCCAAGCTCTCAAGGCTCAACACCTTTTGCTCACACACCATATGCTTCTCAATGCGGGCATAATCTCATTCATGATCAGCTGCTGCTCTCTCCTTGGAAAATTAGGATCATCGGTGTTGGATGGCAAGTCATAGAACTGCTGAGATCTCATCCGACGAAACTCGATCTTCCCCATGCCCAAAACAGTGGTCAAGGAGTCAAAATGAGCTCTCTCGGCCTCTTCTTCATTATCAAACCCACCTAGGGCAGCATGTCTTGTGGCTTCTTCATCTATGGTACTCTGCTGTCTCAGACGGCCAGCGCTGCTGTCAAAAGAAGCTTGTCCCTTGTTTGAGCACGATGCTTTTCTTGGTGTTTTCAGGATGTTTCATGGAAGACTTTGTCCTCTGCACACCTGTGAAAAACAGAATAGGAGAAAAGCATGGGGATAAGCTTGCATGTCCAGGAACCAAAGAAGAAGTAACCAAAGAATTCTGGGCACAAAGTGTCTGATCTACACCGGAGTTTCCGGCCTCAGGGGGCGGAGATTCCGGCCCTGACCGGAGTTTCCGGCCTGGAAGACCGGAGTCTCCGGCCCTGAGATGGGGAACCTCGATTTAGTTCAAGAAACTTTGTGCTGAGAATTCTAGGGTTAAATCTAGGATACACCTTGCCATCTAGAAGATTCTACACCATGAAAAACTAGGGAACTACTCTCCAAACTTAGATCGAGGTGAAAAACCTAAGGAGAGAGAGGAGGTACCCTTTTTGTCCATGGTGCAGCCCAAACGAAGGAGAGGAAGGTCCCCTGCGTTGGTGAGGAGGAGTAGGCCGGAGGCACGGCGGATTCCGGCGGCGGGGAGCAGCCGGAGCGACACTTCGAGGCGGCGGCGGCTGCAGGGGAGAGGTTGGGGGTCGGGGGTGTGTGGGAGTTGTGAAGTCAACTCCCACCCCGATCCCCTTTTGGACCCCTGCGAGAACTGCCCAGACCGGAGTTTCCGGCCTAAACACCGGAGTCTCCGGCCTAAGCCAGAGATTCCGGGTTTAGGGCGGAAACTTCAGTCAGACCGGATATTCCGGCCCAAAGGACCGGAGTTTCCGGCCCCACCAACTCAAAAATGCCAGATTTGTTGTTGAACATGCAAGATGCAAGAGGAGCAAGTTTTCAGAAGGGATAGGCCTGGGATGGGACACAAAGTCACTGGAAATGGTACTTCACACTCAAACTTGGTAAGAGGCACAAAGAAAACATTAAGAAGCATCATTTGAGTGTGTTTTCCATAAAGACCAACGGATAGGCAAAAAGGCCATAAAGCTCCAACAAGATCAAATCTTCACAAAGAAGATGGCGGTGGCCTAAGCCACCATGTATGAGTGTATGTGGTGTGACACCGCGAAGATATATCTTGGGTTCACCGCCACTACTCGTCATTTAAGCTCACAATTCATAAAATGAACAATATAGAGACAAAATGAGTTCTTTCTATCGGCATAATGGGGGGAGGGATAGTCCAATGGATTAGGACCGCACTCCCCCTATGTCCATGCCTACACCTAAACCAAACATATAGCTAAGATATAGGTGTGTATGCAAGATATTCAAGCGACGCTCCCCGAATCGATGATATTTAGCTCATGCCTCAAATAAGTGAACCTTGCTTCATCAAGTGGCTTCGTGAACATATCGGCAAGTTGGATCTTCGTGGGAATATACCAAGCTCAATATCACCCCGGATGATGTGATCACGGATGAAGTGATAGCGAATCTCAATATGCTTCGTTCTTGAGTGCTCCACCGGGTTGTGGCCAATCTTGATAGCACTTTCATTGTCACATAAAAGAGGCACTTTGTCACAATGGACACCGTATTCCTTTAAAGTTTGCCTCATCCACAACAATTGAGTGCAACAACTAGCGGCCGCCACATACTCGGCTTCGGTGGTGGAGAGAGATATGCAATTTTGCTTCTTAGAAGACCAACTCACCAAGGACCTACCAAGGAATTGGCAAGCCCCGGAAGTTGATTTCCTATCATCCTTGCAACCGGCCCAATCCGAATCCGTGTAACCGGCAAGAGAGAAAGTTGAGCCTTTAGGATACCACAAACCAAACCTTGGGGTATGAACCAAATATCGAAAGATTCGAAGAACCGCCGTTTGGTGGCTTTCTTTGGGAGCCGCTTGGTACCTTGCACACACTCCTACACTCAACACAATATCGGGTCTAGATGCACAAAGATAAAGCAAAGAACCAATCATAGAACGATAGAGCTTTTGATCAACATCCTTATCTTTACCCTTTGGATTAAGTTCAAGATGACACTTGGTGTCCATAGGAAACTTCTTCTCTTTAGCATTTTGCATCTTGAACCTCTTGAGCATGTCTTGGATATATTTGGCTTGAGAGATGAAGGTCCCTCCACTCAATTGCTTGATCTCAAAACCAAGGAAGTACTTCAACTCTCCCATCATGGACATCTCGAACCTATCGGTCATAAGCTTTGAAAATTCATCATTAAAAGCTTTGTTAGAAGAGCCAAATATGATATCATCAACATAAAGTTGGCATATGAAAAGCTCCCCTTTAACCCTCTTGGTAAAAAGAGTGGGATCGATTTGCCCCACTTCAAAGCCACGGTCTACCAATAGCTCTCTTAGGTGCTCATACCAAGCACGAGGTGCTTGTTTGAGACCATAGAGCGCCTTATCAAGTTTGTAGACATGGTTAGGGAAGTGTGGTCCTCAAATCCCGGAGGTTGCTTAACATATACCAACTCCTTTAAAGGACCATTAAGAAAGGCACTTTTCACATCCATTTGTTGCAACTTGAAATTATGATGTGATGCATATGCAAGAAGGATACGGATGGACTCAAGGCGAGCCACGGGAGCATAGGTCTCTCCAAAATCAATGCCTTCAACTTGAGAGTACCCTTGAGCTACCAATCTTGCCTTGTTCCTCACAACCATTCCATGCTCATCTTGCTTGTTCTTGAATATCCACTTGGTGCCTATAACATTGAGGCAATCTTTTGGCTTCTCCACTAGATTCCACACTTTGTTGCGCTTGAAGTTATTGAGCTCTTCATGCATGGCTTCCAACCAATCCGGATCTTCAAGAGCTTCAAAGACTTTCTTTGGTTCCACCATAGAGATGTGGGCTTGATGTTCATTGAAATTTGCCAATTGTTTTCTTGTGGTGACCTTGTTCTTGACATTAACAATGATTTTCTAGATGAAGACTCTTTCTTCTCCAATCCTTTTTGACTCTTGCTATACGACGGGTTTCGATATCCTCATTGATGCGAGGAATTTCGCTTGATCATCTTGATCATTTGAGTCCCCGTCTTGACCGGTGTTGACCTTGATCATCTTGAAGCATCTTCAACAAAGGAAGGAGAGGGTTGATCTTGGTCATGACCTTGGCTAGCATCAACAATAGGAGAACTTGGTTCTTGCATAGCAACTTGGTCAACTTGAGGAGGGTCTTGAACTTGTTCTTGGGTAGGTGCATCATTTGCTTCCATAGAAGGTGCAACTTCAACTTGTGATGATGGAGTCTCCACATGAGTGGAGCTAGGACTTGCTTGAGGAGGCTCATGATGGATTTCAATGGGGCGATAGAAACCAACCCCCATTCTTCTTATTGCTTCTTGAGGTTCCTCATTATCTACATCACAAACATGAAATTGCGCCACTTGGGAGCCGTCATTCTCATCGAACCTCACATCACAAGATTCTATGACTTTCCCAACGGTCTTGTCATAGACTCTATAGGTGTGAGATTCGGCACCGTACCAACAAAAACACCCTCTAAAGCTTTAGATTCAAATTTAGACAAACGAACACTTTTGTTCTTATAGAAACACTTACAACCAAAACTCGGTAGTAGGAGACATTGGGCTTGTTGCCGGTGAGCATCTCATAAGATGTAAACTTCTTGCCAACACGAAAGAATAACCGGTTAGATGAGTGACACGCCGTGGAGATAGCCTCGGCCCATAAGAATAGCGGAGACTTAAACTCCGCCAACATAGACCTTGCCATATCCATGAGAGTCCGGTTCTTCCTTTCGGCTACACCATTTTGTTGAGGGGTATATGCAGCGGAATATTGATGACGAATCCCCTCTTCACTAAGAAACTCATTTAAGGTGTAGTTCTTGAACTCGGAGCCATTATCACTCCTAATGACCAAAATAGGGACATTGTATTGGCGTTGAACAATATTGGAAAAGTCGATGACGGTTTGTTGGGTTTCATCCTTCGTCTTGAAGAAATAAACCCAAGTAAATCTTGAATAGTCATCAACAATCACCAAACAATATTTCTTCCCACCAAGACTAGGTTGAGGCACGGCACCAAAGAGATCAACATGAAGAAGTTCCAATATCCTCGTTGATGAAATAATGGTCTTGCCCGGATGGGGAGAATCATGCATCTTTCCTTCAACACAAGCCCTACAAAGACGATCTCTAGAAAAAGAAACATCCTCTTTTAGTCCAAGAATGTGGCCACCCTTGTGAAGACTTTGCAAAGTTCTCATGTTGACATGGGACAAGCGGCGATGCCACAACCACCCCACGTCGGCCTTTCCGAATAGGCATATTGCTTGAGTGTTGGTAGACCCCGAAAAGTCTACCACAAACAACTCATTTTCAACATACCCAACGAACATGACCTTTAGAGTCTTGCTCCTCAAGAGTACCACCATATCAATAGTAAAATGGACATCAAAGTTCATCTTATTAAGAGCACGAACGGACATAAGATTGTAACCTAGAGACTCAACAAGCATGACATTTACAAGGGTGATATCCCTTGCAACTACCACCTTGCCGAGACTCTTTACCTCGGCCTTTGACTTGTCACCATAAGAGACGGATGAGTTATTTAGATTTGGTCTCAACTCCGTCATAATCTCCTTGCTTCCGGTCATATGACTAGTGCATCCACTATCAACCACCCATTTCGATCCACCGGAAGCATAGTCCTACAAGAAATCATTGCTTGGATTTAGGTACCCATTTCTCAATGGGTCCTCTTTGGTTAGCAACAAGGGTCTTAGGACCCAAATAGAGTAATCAATGTAACCATCATATGGACCAACATATTGAGCATAAACATCCCCATAATAATCAACATAAAGAATATAGTTGGGGTTGTTATGCCCCGCAAAGTCACTACGAGTGGTCTTGCCCCTTGTGGCACTACCACCCGCAATGGAAGTCTTGGCTTGTGCGGGCTTGGTCTTGATCTTCTTGTTGTTGCCCACTTTCTTCTTGGGCTCGGCTACATAACCAAGACCCTCCTTCCCTTTGTGTGGTTTTTGCTCAAATAAGTAAGCAATACCCTTATCTTTACCTTTGGGAATAGAGGTCTTGGCACTAACATTTTCTTCAATAACATTTTCATGAACACGAGGAAGAATAGATATGCTAGTTGAGCTAGATTTAGAAAGTTGAGTTTGAAGTTGCTCATGAGACTTGACTAAAAGGGAGTGAGTTGTTTCCAAGGCCTTGTGAGCCTTGTCAAGCTTCTCCATATCCTCAAGAAGTCTAGCATTAGCAACCCCAAGTTCAACTTTCTCCTTTTTAAGCACTTTATATTTAGCAAACATGATCTCTATCCTTAATGATTTTATTAATGATATCATCATTTTTAGCATCAAGAGAATCAAGTCTTTCCTCAAGAGAACATCTTTCTTCACTCTCTTCATCAAGAGAGGCATTCAAGGATGCTACGGAAGCATTCAAAGAGGCAATGGTGAGAGAATCCTCTCTCTCAATCTTACTCTTTTCTTGAAGAAGTTCTTCGGCCGCACATAGTTGTCTCATGAGAGACTCAACATGTTCCTTAGCTTCACCTTGCAAGTTAGTCATGAAAGTATCGAAAGCAACAAGTTCTTCTTAATCACAAGACTAGATTGATCACTCATTTCATGCATAGTCTTGGGAGAAGGAGATGATACCTCGGTGACATTAGCCATGAGGCAACGAGCGTTGTTGGTGGAGAAGTTCTCATTGGGGGATTCAAAGAGAGAAGATGATGAAGTTGATACAATAGCCAATGCGGCTACCTCTTTAGTAGGTGCATCTTCATCTTCGGAATCACTTGTGGCATATTCTTCTTGTGCCACCAACACAATTCTTGGTGCCTTCTTGAAGAAAGGCTTCCTTGGTCTTGCGGGCTTCTTTTGGATCAACTTGAATGGTCCTTGGGGATGAGCTTCCCACCATTTTGCTCTCGGTTCTCATAAGGACACTCTCTTATGTAGTGGTTCTTGTCATGACAATTGTAGCACGTCTTCCACTTTGAGGCTAGCTCTTTCTTCCCACTTGAGTTGTTCTCTTTATCAACCTTGGCTTTAGCTTTTGCCGGGTCTTGCCAAAACTCTCTTGTGGCAAGAGCTATATGACCATTTAGAGCCGGTTCAAGATCATTTGGAGCAATGTTGCTTGGGCACGCTTCAACCTCATCAAGACATACCACCTTGGCCTTCAAAGCAAGTGAGGGGCCTTGTTTCATCCCCATGGCCCTAGCACGGTTATCTTCGGCATTCTTGGTGGCAACCTTGGAGGCTTGCACTTCTTGCATAACTTCATTGGATGTCATTTCGTTGTAGTTGTGTCTTCCTTGAATGGCCTTCACCTCGATGGGCTCGGAAGGCAAGAGAGCATTCACATACTTCCTCTTGACATAAGCATCATCCACATAGGTTGCCCCCACATCAAAGAAGGCCTTTGCAAGAGTCTTGAGTCTTCCATACATGTCTTCATGATTCTCATTGTCAAACATGTAGAAGCCTTCGGCATCATTGCTCAAAGACTCATATCGGTTTCTCTTCATGCTTTCATTCCCAAGAAATGCAACCTCAAGACAATTCCAAGCTTCTTTGGCGGTGGTGGCATTGAGAACATAATGCTTGTCACTTTCACTCACTGAAAGTTCAATCATATGGAGTGCGGAGGCATTGAGTTGCTTTTCGGCAAATTCTCTTCTTGTCACATTGCTTGGATCCGCAACCTTGTACCATCTTCAATGATCCTCCAAAGCTCGATAGAGGCACTGTTAATATGAGATTTCATTGAGCGTTGCCAACTAGCAAAGCTAATGCATTAAGCTTAGGTGGAGGACCAATGGGGTTTATGCGGGTGGTGATAGGTGGGTCGATAGGGTACCATCCCGGAACGTATGGTACTCTTCCTTCCCATCTTCATGCTTGGTAGGAGGTGGAGGAGATGGTTTAGATCCGGAGGTGGTTTCCACCCCTTCTCATTTTTCTTTTTACCCTCCTCGGAATCACCTTCATCGGAGTTAGAGATACCCTCTAGTGGGATGGTTTCCGAAACCTTGGCATTTGTGAGTTTCATGAGCATGTCACGCAACTCATCAAATTTGACATTCATGTCATTCATGGACGATGTCAATGTTGTTTCCAACGATTTGATATCGGCCATGGATGCCATGGTCTCTTTGGCCTTGGCAAGATCGGCCTCATCCTCACTTTGTGTCATACTTCTCTTAGGCGGTTAAGCCCAAAACAAGAGAGCCTTGCTCTGATACCAATTGAAAGGATCGGTATGACACCTAGAGGGGGGGGGGTGAATAGGTGCTACTCCAATTTTAGTCTTTTTCAATTTAGGCTTGACACAAAAGGTAAATTCTCTAGATATGCAACTACGGTGAATTTACCTATATGACAAGCTAGCAACTAAGCACGATAATAAGGCGGTAAACAAGGATAGAGGTAACCGAAGTCAAAGCACGCGGAGACACGGATGTAATCCCGAGTTCCTCCTTTTTAGGGGAGTACGTCTCGTTGGAGAGGTGTGAACCAACACAATGGTTCAACGGCCACAAAGGCCTCACCCTCTTCTCCGGTGAACCGCACCACAAAGGTTTGGTTCACTTCAACTATCGGAAACCTTCGAGGCGGAGTCCGGAGCCTTTACAACAACGATTTGGGGCACAACCCACAAAGGATTGGGGGCTCCCAAACAGCTACAATCTGTCACAAAGACAATCAAGTGAGTACAATAGGGGGCTAGGTTTTCCTAGTGGAAACCCTAGCTAATGGTCCCTCAAGTGAATGAGGGGGAAATGACAAACGGCTCGGTGAAGATGTAGATCGGGGCCTTCTCCTTCAATCCTCCAAAGATCAACGAGTTTGGGTGGAGGGATTGGGAGATCTAGTGATTCTTGAGCTTGCAACAATGGGGATCTTGAATTCTGGGCGAGCTAGCTGGCTGGAGGTAGATGGAGGGGTATATATACCCCTCCCAGAAAAGTAGCCGTTGCAGAGAAGAATCACACCGGAGTTTCCGGCCCTAGTGACCGGAAACTCCGGCCTGGGGCGGAAACTCCGGCCTACAGGGCCGGAAACTCCGCCCCACACCAGGAGCTGAGCAAAACTTCGCAGCAGAGACTTGGGCAAAGACTCCGGTGCCCTGGGGCCGGAATGTTTGGCCAGGGGCGGAAACTCCGGTCCTGGGGCCGGAAACTCCGCCCCACACCAGGGGCTGAGCAACATTTCAGCAGCTTTGCTGTTTCTTCGAGGACAAGCCAGAGACCGGAAACTCCGGTCTTGGGGGACGGAAACTCCGCCCCCCACCAGGGGCTGAGCAACAAATCAACAGCTTCAGAAACTCTTTTCACTTTTTGGTGATGATGCACATGTTGTATACAATAAACCCTGCATCACTTAACACCAGATTAGACATCCTAAGTGTTGTTAACTAACACACAAAACTAAGAGATCACAAAATGTTCTTTCAGCTGGCCCTACCTGCTGCACACACTGCAGATGACGGCGAGGTGGATGGTGCAGGGGCAGCGGCGGCGGTCACCGGCCTGTTGCAGCGCGGCGGCGGGCTTTACGGGCCCAATCCGGGCCCGGCTGGATCCTGTTGGGACTGGTGTGCCTCCACGGGGCTTTACGGGCCCGCTGGGCCCGGCCGGACCTAACGGGAACTAGTGTGCTCTGCTGCTGCGTCCGGTCGACTACCGCCCTTGGCGGTGGAGGCGTTCCCTCCCGCGCGGTCGTGCTGCTGCTGACCCCGGTTCATCCTACCCCTGCCTCTGTCTTGCAGGCTCGGGACGGCGGCTTTGGTGCGACGACGATGGTGGCTTTGTGACCGTGGTGGCGATTGTTGGTGGGCGGCTAGTTTGGTGGTGGCAAGGCCTCGTCTTGCGGGGCTCCGGTGCGACGAATCATCCGAGGGTTGTGGATAGGGTTTTTCGGGAGAAATCCTTGTTGGCTCGGCCGACACCGACGCGATACCGCTTTTGGGTGGCATCATCCCTTCTTGAAGGGCGTCGTGGCTACCCTTCGTTCGCATCCCTCAGTGTACCGGGGGAAACCCTAGGATCAGTGCGCTGGTCCGAGCAGCAGCGTCCGCGTGCCTTCTTGAAGGTGCTGCTTGGTACTTGCTCTGGTGCTAGGAGCGTGGTAGTACTTTGTCGGAGAGGGCGCAGCGGTTACGAGTCACTGTAGTTTAGTCAATCCGCCTATGTCTTCTTTCTTTTCTTTCTTTTCTTTGGGTGTCTGTTTGCTGCTGCCCCAACATTGCGTAACTGTTGGTTATATCAGGTTGTTGCTATATTTATATAGCGGGGCTACGGCCTATTTCGTCGGGTTTGGGTTTGGAAAATGATAGACCTTTGCGAGTGAATGACGTGGGAAGATTTGGCTCCCGAGCTCCATGGAGCTCGGATTTTTGAAAAAATGGAAATTCACATTTTTGTGTTCCCAAAAATCGCGCAAAAATCACAGGTGTATGTAGTCTCGACACACACACGCGTGAATGTTTTTGACTTCAAATTCGTTGGATTTTGGGCTGTTTAAAAAAGACAAATTCTGACAGATTTCAAAATTTTGAATCCGGTTATTTAGATCCAGAAATTTGTCTTTTAGATCTAGCCCAGAATAAATTTCCGGCTTGGGAAGGTAGTGTACATACGTACCGAGTCTGACAGGTCTGGCCCACCGCCCAGGCGACCGGCCGGTACGACAATCTCCACCACCAAGCCACCAACAGCGATGGCGATGCTGACGCTGCCTCTCGCCGCCGTTGTCCTCCTCCTCCTGCTTGGCGCCGCCGCCGCCGCTTCTGGTCCACCGCCTCCGTGCAGCCGCTCGTGCGCGAGCCTCAACTGCGACTGTGCGTGCACTCGACCCTCATCTGGAATAGATTTTGCAATCTGTGATGTGACGATCCAGGAATGGTGACGCAGCGGTGGGAATCCGGTACGGGAAGTTCTGCGGCGTGGGGTGGAGCGGTTGCGAGGGGGAGGAGCCCTGCGACGACCTCGACGCCTGCTGCCGCGACCACGATTACTGCGTCGAAAAGAAAGGTATTACTACTACATATATCCCTTCAGAATGCAATCTGGATCGGGGAATCCAGGCTGGGAGTTCAACCAACCATGATACACTATACTTTTATCATTTGTTTAGACATGTGAAATCAGCTGGTAATAATGATTAATTAGATGAGCCGTGGGTGGGTGCGGGAGTTTCAGACTTTCGGTTGTTGCTTGTACTCTGCTTTGTCAATTTGGTAAGGTAGCAACTTTTTTTTAACGATTGCAATACAGTATTTTCATTGGAAGTATCTAATCACAAGAGCCAATGTTTTTGGTTGATTTGTTGCTCTGGGATAAATGGCTAACGATCGCAGTAGAGTATGTTCATTGCAAGTACCTATGTGAAGTGGTTTTTGTTGTTGATCTGATCTGATTGTTTCTCAGTGGTAAATCGTTTGAGGTCAATATACTAGATAAATCCATGTTCAGCAGTATGCGCCTGAATGCATCAGGACAAGTCATGTTGTTGGTCAATCTATTTATGCCACTCTTCTATCATTCTAAACGATATATGACACCCGAAAGATCAATTTGTGCCATTCCACACATTTCTATTGTTTTATTTATTCATGTATCTTCATCAATTTTTTGAAACATACTTGCATAAAACATAGTGAAAACGATATTTTCTCTGCAAAAAAGAGTAACACATCGGTTAATTTCTGAAGATCTGTACTCTGAATCCATCTCATGGTTCCTTTTTTTTGCATAAATTCATCAGGTCTGATGAGTATCAAATGCCATGAGAAGTTCAAAAACTGCATGAGGAAAGTGAAGAAGGCTGGCAAGGTTGGGTTCTCCATGAAATGCCCATATGAACTGGCTATGGCGACAATGACTCAAGGGATGGACATGGCGATAATGCTCAGCCAGTTGGGCAGCCAGAAGCTGGAGCTGTAGCCTGGGTCTTTCTTACAGAGATACTCACTAATAGATTGCTTGGTTGAAGATACTGTAGTTTCATTATTCTTTGCAAAATTGCATTGTGTTGGACAGCCACATAGATAATTGTAGGTTGCTGTGCTACTTACAGCATACAGTATTGGAAGATCCCATGCCCAGCATTTCTGTAAACAGAGTAGCCATGTAATTGAATCAAAATCTCATCATTCTCCAATTTTGAGTATATTCCTGGACATCACTGGTAATCAATTGATTAATTATTGCGTGGTACTCGGACCTCGGTGGTGCAGCTGTTAGGCCTCTTCCAGCTCTGAAGGATAGTGTGAAGAACGCCATTTTCTACTGCTGAATCTAGGCCTGCGAAGTCCGAGCTCAGATGCTTCTTAAGTTGGCGTGTTGCCTCTTGTCATTGTAATTACGTGAATAGAACAGTAGTAATCTGCCACTAGCTATTGCGTATGTTGGACTATGCTGGTCTATCATCTATGTTTGCTTAAGTACCATCTATGTGTGTAATTTATGCTGTCAACGTTAAATCTTGAAACCTGAGCATTCAAATGACTGCTTGGGTGACTTTTCTTCTTATTTTGTTACTTTTTTAGTTACTTGGTCCTATCCTGACAACATTGACGATGGATGTGCATTCAAGAGGTGTCAAGTATAAGTTTGCAAGGTATTTTTTGCAGAAGTTTCTGAAACTTTTTGCTAGTTCTACTCTGCAGACGATGTTTTCAGTTGCTTTACGCTATCTCATTAGCATTTTCCTGCTGTTATAAGATGCAGAACCAAGCTTAACTGATGTTTGTTCGCACATTCTTTTTGCATGGAAAATTCTTTACTCTTTGCATCACTCTCACAATAATCATGGGCAGTTCAGTTCATTAGAACTCCAACAAGCACAGTTCTGGTTTATGCTGTTTGGTCTTCTTCACCTTCAAGCTGCATCTGTAGAGAAGTTGGAGGCTGGGAGTACTGGTCCGAGTAAGTTGCCCGCAATCCTGCACAAATACAGTATCCATGGATTAATCAATATATACCAGTGTGACTTGATGCTTCTCTTTGTTGTTTTACAGCCTGATGATTGCTGAGAATCCTCACCTCTGAATCCTCGTCTGCGGTCTTCTACAGTGTTGGCACAGCAAACGGGTCAGTTCAGTTGCTTCCACGCTCTCTCTTCTTCAGTAAATTTCGTAAGAGTGGGCACACTTGCCTTTCTTTTGGCCTTGGCACGATCCTAGCAGGCACTGTGCCTTCCGCAGGTTGTGCGGGTTGTTCCGCCAGTTTCGGGACAGTCTTTACCTGAAAAACATTAGTAATATCAAATGACATTAATGAAAACTGGTTTGGATTCTGTTATGTTGGTCTTGCATCGGTTCTCAACTCACCAGGTGCCTGAATTGAAGGTTGTAGAACATCTGTAGGTACCGTTGTTTCGCCTGTCTCTCCGCCTTGTTGAGAGTCCTCCAGAAGCCATACATTGACCCCATGTTCAGAACTTTAGTTGCATAAATCTGCCATGTGTAACTACAATCATGGACAAGTTAAAATTCAATTATTCTGTGAAGAAAAAAAATAATGTGTCCATAAGTGCTCAAAAGAGAGCCGCGTGTAATTGTACCACTCGTAGATGCGCTTTAGTCCAGCAGTGGATATTTTGTTCCAGTAGATGGGGTCCTCCTTGCATTTCTGAAAGAAGCCCGCAATCTTGTCACTTGCCTCCTTGCCGTTCAGCGGATTGATATGGAAGCCTGAGACCTCGTCGACAATGATTTCTGCAGGCCCCCCTTGATTTGTTGCGAAGGTTGGCAGCCCGCAGTTCATTGCCTCGATGACTGTTAGTCCGAATGCCTTGTAGAGTGCAGGCTGAAAGACGTAGAGTTCGGTCAAATAGTTAGTGATTGAGTTTCATACTTGATGTATGAGGAACATAAGCGTATATAACTCTTAAGTTGGCAATGTACCTGAACGAAGGCCCCCCTGGTATCTGCAATGCAACGGTAAAGCTCGCCGTTGCTCACACGTTCTGTCTGTGCTTTTATCCAACGGATCTGCCCCTTGAGCTGGTACTTGTTTATCAAGCTGTGCATCTTGTTTATCTCCTCAATCTCTTCCCTGTCCTTTGACTGTGAAGGTTCCAGGAGCCCCCCAACGATGACCAGGTTGACAAGATCCCTGAGCTTCTTGTTCTGACCATACCATTCAACCAGCCCGGTGATGTTCTTCACCTTGTCGAGCCTTGCCATCGAGAAGATGGTTGGCTTGTTCCTATCTTCTAGGTACCCTCTGATTGATCATATCAGTTTTTAGCAATTAATATCATCAAAATTAAAATTAAAAATTCTCTTTTCAAGGAATATATACTTACATGTGCTCATCATTGTCCTCCTTACTGTAGAGTAGCTCCTCTATTTGGGGGTGCAAGTCTGTCAGCCGCTTCTCGTTTTCTGTGAAGGGGAAGTAAACAGATTGATCAGCACCAGGGGCTGCAATGTTGAACTTGGGATCAAAGACGTTGACGCCTGTGGCGTAGCGACATAGCCCTGGCATCGTGAACGCGTAGTGACTCTCGTACTGGCCAGGCTTCTCTTTGCTGCATTTATCAGTGAATTGTTGGATCAGCAGTATGCTATCTGGCATATGTTAGGCAAGATGATTTTAGTTTACAGTGACTGACCTTCCGGCTATATCTTGGTAGGTGCTAGCAATGATGAAGTCGCTAGTGTTCATGGCGATCATGTCAGCAGTGAATTGGCAGGAGAAATGATACTTCTGGTCCATTTCTCTCCACTTGATATCCGAATCCTCATACTTTGTCTTCTCAAGAGCATGCGCAATTGTTCCCTGTTAAGATGATTTGTTGTGATGTGGTGTCAAATTTGGTAGGGACCAGAATAACATCTTACAGTTCTCTGTTTTGAAGGTTCAATTTTCACCTAGGTGACTCCTAGTTTGCTTGACAAGAGGGATGCTACTAAATTGCCATCAGTATAATTGCCGATTACCAAGTCTGGTTTTCCCTCCAGTATGTCAAGAATCTTGACTGAAGAATCCTGAAATCGCCCCGATAAGAGTTTATTTCCGGTGTTGCATCCAGTTCACGATGTGTTCTCAACACCAAGAAAATTCATAGCTGGCATACCTGGGCATATCTCTCCAGGTAAGGATAAATGTCAAACCGGGAAACCCACTGGCGAAGATCTTTACCATCATCAGTCTTGAATGGTATGCGGAGGATGCTTGAGTGCTTTGTGTGCTCAACCGGTTCAAGCTCTACATTGCACTTGGTGCCCTTTGCTTCTGGTATAAGTCTTGTTAACTGCAACATGATCGTCAGATGCTCCCTTCCTGGTTCGTTAGGCCATGTTAGTTTGATAATGGGGGTCAAAGTTTACCACAAGAATCTTCGGAGTAACATTCAGGCCCTGCTGCTTGATTCTTTGCAACAATTCCTCTTCAAGAGCTCTAACTTGGTCCAGGATGTAAACTACCTGTCAAGAAAATATCGACATGTTGGTTTCTTTCCCAAGCATGCATAATTGTGGATTCAGGGTTATTTATCTGCCCGTGGTAAACTTATGATCACTGTACCTGACCGCCAGTATCCGGCAACCCAAGGACCTTCTCCTGACCAAAGTAACCATGGATGGAGAAGATCACAATGTTGAACACCGACGGCACCCTGCTGAAGAACTTCTCCATGTTGACAGGATCTGGTGCCTGGAGCACTTCAGAGATGCAGTTGAGTGTCTCTCTGCACGTTTCCGCGGTGTCACCCCATCCTTTCTCCAATCCCCACTCCTGAAATCTGCAATGGCCGGCGAACATATTGATCAGGTATATACATATGCTTTGTTGGTTTCTATGTTTGTCGTTCTCTGCTTACAAGAAGGTCTATTATTTACTTTTGTTCAAACTTCTGGTACGGCGTGTTCCTCTGCAGACCGGCAACGAAGACCTCTGCGAGAAGCAACGCTGTCTGAAGCTTGTCAGCGGTGTCGAGGGTGTCACTGATCATCAGTTTCTGCATGACAGTGAGGAAACATGGAGCTCATTTCAGTTAGTAAACATACCATCAAGCTTAATGAATGGAACGGTCAATCGATATGCTTACCTCGCCACGGTAGTTCAGTGCGAGAAGGTAGTCCAGCAATGGCTTCATGTTCTCTGGCTTGCCGCTCAGTTTCGAAGACATGAACCGGGAGACAAACTGCGTCCCGTTCCCGATGGATGATGGTAGCGTGAGATGTGGCATTGAGAGGTCCAACGCACCGAAATCGACTTCGAGCGAGTTGTCGTCGTGTGCCCTGGAGAAAACAGCAGGTGGGTCTGGGTTAAATCTGTTTCAGGTTACATGCAGTGCCAGGTTTGTATGTGTAATGCAGTACCATTTATCGTCAAAGAGGGTCTCTTTGCTCTTGAGGTAATCCGCCGGCGTGACCTGCTCCACCGAGAGGTCTCCGGAGTGCACCCTGATGTACTCCCAGACGCCGGGGTTCGTCCTGACGGCGAAGGCGACGAAGGGGGGGAGCACGACGGCCTCCTGCGTGGAGCAGATTACATAGCCGAGGAAGCCCTCAGCGAGCTTGGCCTTCTCGAGCTTGTCATCGTCCGCCGACCTCTCCAGCTCCTCGACCAGCTGTTGGTTCTTCATCAGCCTCCTGCCCTTGGAGACATACCTGCAGACGGATGATCGCACAAGTGTTTGCATACAGTTGAGAAAATAAATGGAGAGCTGGGGATAGAAGGTGAGAATGATTATTTGTGGTACCTTTGGAAACACCTCTTCATCTGGTAGCGACTCTGTCGCAGCGCCTCGGGCATCATGTCGGTGACGCTGTCGGACCTCCTGAGGACTCCGCCGGGCATGGAGGAGGAGGAGGAGGCCATGGCTAAGGTGGGAGTGGATACCTGGATGGTGTAGCTTGGTGGTGGTGTTGGGTAATGATCCCGAATGTACAATTTATAGGCTGGGCAGAGAAGGGATGGGCAGGAAGATGGAGATGGAAGCAAGTTGATTATGCTCTCTGTGTGTCTCTGTCAAGGTCTCTTTCCTAGTGGGAGGAGGATGGAAGGAGAGGAGATGAAGCAAAGGAAAGAAGAATTATGGGACACAAGCAAGGCATTTTTCTTTCTCTTATTAATTGATTTGATTTACACCACCTTCATAATCGCCATGTATTATGCCACGTAAGATTCACTCATCTGCGAAAAATATATATCGACCTTTTGTCCTCTTGTGAATGCAAAAGGGAACTGTGGCATGTCGGAAACGTTCAGATATCCCGGTAAAAATTGAAGTTTTTTTTTTCCTTTTTAGATAAGGGGTATACCGATTACCGAAGAATGTGAAAATTGCCTGTTTGTTTTGCCGTGATGGCATAGATAACTAAGCTATAGGATGGTTACCACCTAACACGTAGCCTAGCCTTTTGGGTTTACATTCACATGCACCGTTTTGTATCTCGTATGAACTCGCACCTACTTGATTCAAAGGAATATGGTAAGATTTTTGAAGGATTGATTCCTATAGGAAATTTTCCTATTAAGCTTGTTTGATTCATAGGATCCAATCCCATAAGAATTATTCCCATAGGAATCTTGTAGTGCAATTCCTATAGGAAAAAAACATGAGCTCCAACCTCTTGGAAAAATTACTTCACACAATCAAACACAATCTCTATTCTCATATGATTCAATTAGACACGCCACTCCAATCGTTTAGGTTTCCTATCCCTACACTTTTCCTATCCTATGAATCAAACATGCCCTCAAAGTTACGAGGAATTTTCAGAATCCTAGAATTACATGTTGAATGTAGATATTGATTTGGTTAGAGTCAGATATTTTAAAACTTCCAACCATACCTCCAGTTAACTACTTTAAAAGCAGATATATATGTATGAGGTATTTTAAGAAGAAAAATAGCCCACGTTGTAGAATGAGACTGAAGTCTCTCGCTAGACGCCAAGTGTATATAGCCTTTGTCAACGTCAAGATGTTTTTTGACATATGTGGGTTTTCTCCCTGAATAAAATATGTATTTGTGTTTTTTTCCTTCAAAATCTCGACCAGCATCATGGGAAAGACTTCAACGAAACTTGAGGTCAAACTCTGTTTTGCAGCAACCAGTGCGGCGTTAAATCAATCAACTAGCTGGTGACCTACTCCTCCTGTTTACTGTTTCATCTTTTATTTTGTTGGGACGATTGCAGGTATTATCGTGTATGGTCGAACCTGGATAGTATGAAACCAGTTCGCTAAATTATAGAGCCAGTCGGCGTGCACCGTGGCCTGCTCTGCTCCTAAAATCGTCGAGTCGTAGTGTTAAGGGAAACCGCTTGCCCCGATTCAGGAGTTCGTGAGGATATCCAATTGAGGGCAGAGGTTTATAAAACCCCCTCAGGTCGCAGATCCAGGCCTTCCAACGCGTCCCAGGAAGCCACAGCGTGTTTGGTTGGAGGGAGTTTTAATGAGGGAATGGGAATTACGGGGGTACGGGACTATAAATCACTCGTATGGTTAGTTGGAATGGGAGTTACGTCAGGCATGGGAAGGGGAGTTGCGGAGGCCAATTCCCTCCAATCTATTCCCTGGGGGGACGTGGTAATTTAACCGAGATAGGGAATTGACGGCGGAAAAAATCATTTCATCTACTCACAGAAGCTACCGCCTTGGTGGTTCGACTCTGCCGGACGGCCGCCACGGAGCAGAGCTTGGCCGTTGGCCGTCGCACGAGATGATATTCATGGTGCGAGGAGCCGCGTCAGGTGGTTGTTCTCGCGGGCACCGTTGGCTGATGCGATCCGCAGAGCGCGTCGTCCTTCCCTCAGTTGCCTCGGGGTGGAGCGTGCCGTCTGCCATGTCGTGGTCATGGCCGCGCTGCCGTGCCGTGAGAGCCGAGCCAAAGGTTTCGAGGTGCGCCGCCGTTGGAGGTCGCTTTCGTCGCGCGTAGGCGGCCACCTGTCGACAGTCTCGCCACCGTCCCGCTCGCGTGCGCACCGGAGGACGCAGCCGCGCGATGCGCCGGCAGTTTTCCGGAATCATGCGCTTGTGAACGCTAGCCACCGCGCAACACGAGCTCTGATCGTGTTTAATTAGTCCAAGTAAAAAGATGTTTTTTTTTGCTTCCGGTGTCTAAACAGACGAAGCAAACAAGTCCCCACGGATAAATCTCAGGCACACCAAACAAAGGAATGGGAATTAAAGTCTATTTCCCATCTAATAACCCTCCAACGAACTCCCAGCCTAAACTTCCATTCCCCATCCTTCACGTTGCCAAACACGCTGCCATTGTAAGGCGCCGCTCGATCTGCGCCCAAATCCAGGTCTTTCTCCTATCCTCCTCCGCTCCCACTAACTCGAGGGTTTCAACTCCCAGGGTTTCAGAGTGCGAGTTATTTGCCTTTTCTTCTTATATATAATAATCATAATCATCCGCGAGTGAAGCCTGTTTTTTCTTAATCCACCCGTCTCCCCTTTACTTCTTGGCCTCTTTGATCAAGCATATTTCAAGATTATTTATCTCTCCATTATGCCTTGGTAATTTCACTTGCAGACGACAGAGGAGAGAAGAGGAAGCACAGAGCTATGGGCAACTCCGGAAGTAGAGGTATGTTTGCCAATCCGTAAGATGCAACTTGCAGCAGAAATTCCTTCTCAAGCTAGCGAGCTCAGGTTACAAATATGAGATTTTATCTCTCAATTGAAGAAGCAACTTGCTATCACCATCGTGTTAATTAATTGCACTTAGCCTGGCTCACGAGCTACCTACGCACGTGTTGAATATAGCGCTCCGTTTTTCCCCTCGATATCAGTGGCTATTCATTAGAAGCAATAGTAGAGGCTATTCCTATCTGAGTAAAGAATGTACCTTCTGTATTCATGTGCTCACGATTGGTGACATGACTAAATACTTTAATAGCTTAATCGCCACTTCTCACAATTAGCTGTAGTATAGTCAAGATTTTCCGTCATATCATCACAACGTAGAAAACAATTGTGCAGCATTCCACTCTCCCTGGTAGGTGTTGTAAATCTTTTATCTGGAACTACAACGTGCACATGAATTCGCTCACAGCACATTCCCCCTTTTTCTTCTCTGTTATGTAATTACGAGTTATGCGCTTGTCCAAATTTCAGCGCCTACACTGCTTGGAAAGAGCCATGTTCCAGATTTAGAATGGAAGATTCATGACTTCTCGGCTCTACTTGACAAAAAGGCTACGTCAGCGATATCTGGTCCTTTTGACTGCTCTGGGGTATAAGTGGTACGCATCACAATTGCAATTGTAAACCAGAACCTTGCTGTTGCCGTGTTGGCTTTATTATTAATTTAAAGCCGGGCTTCACTTGAGCCTTCCTTATAAAAAATGAAATTTACAAAATAATTTATTATACGTATAAATACCATATGATGTTTTAGTAGATATACTAATATTATTTTATCCATATCCCTATTAAATCTCATTGATGTTGATTACAAAGAAATAATGTTTCAGTAAAATCAAATAAGCAGTCACGATCCCATACACAAACAGTCAGATGCTGAAGATAGATAGGAGGCATTGAGTGAAGAAATTAGGCTTCATTCTTAGTTCAGTTATGAATTCTAGAGTGACTTTTTTTCTGTTCATCAATTCATACATATACCAGGTCCTTGCAAGTGAGTCCAAGACATACAAAAATTGGTGGTCGAACTCCATATGTTGCTCTTAGTCTTAGCCTGTGGCCATACACGTTGGAGCAAGGTTACACGGTGCATGCAGTGTTTGAGTTTTCAATATACAACCATTCAGATCGAATGCATTATGGATGCAAAGGTAGTCTCATGAATTTATTTATTTATTCAAGCACATTCATCTTAGTCCTCTTGGTGTTAGAATTTTCGATAGAAATTCCATCAATAGTAGTATATAATAAGTTCTGTCATACGATCAATAGTTTTCACATCGCCAAGTCAAGTTTGTCGTCTGATTCGAACAATATGACAGATTGCATCTACATGTTCTCTTGTAATTTGATATTTTTTACATGGATGGAATTCACTATTTTGATTTCTGCTTAAATGACTCCGTCGTAAGTTGGTTGTATATCACTTTTGATATTTGCATCTTACATACAAGTTCTTATTTCTATAATCATCTAACCTTTACCTAAAACGCAGCTAACTACAACTTTGAGTTGAAGCATTGCTACTCGAAGAAGGAATGCTTGATTCCTCTTCAGGAGCTACTGAAATCGTCTGCCTTTCTAGTTGATGATAGCTGTGTCTTTGGTGTGAAGATATTAAATATTGATGTCTCTTATCCTGAAAAGAAAGAAGTTATGGTTCGGCACAAGGCTACCATCGCTCGGAACTTGTTTGTCCAGAAGAAGGGATTCGTGGAAGGGACATACACTTGGACCATGAACAACTTCATTGAATTGGAATCGAAGGACTTTTTCCGTTCTCTGACATTTGAAGTGGGCGGACATAAATGGTATTCATTTGTTACGAGTTACTTCAGATTAATTACGAGACCTTTTACCATATATACTCCGTACATATCTGTCGCCTTATTTCTAAGCATGGAACTAAGCAACTCTGTTTCTGGAGATAACCAGTAGTCAATTTCAAGTCCAGTAACTTGCCAACTTATCGAATACATTTTTCCAGGTATCCAATTCTATTTGAACAGTCATTTTACATGTTTGTCAACAGGTATATCGTCATGTATCCACGAGGTGATAAATGCAGCACTGATTCCCTCACCTTGGGCTTATACCTGGATGCCTCGAATGAGCTGCCTCTCGACTCTAGTATCCTGGTTCAAGTGACACTATCCATACAGGACCAAAAGAATGGGAAACACTGTAGTGTAACTTCAGGTTCATCTCTCCTTAGCAACTATCAGTGCTGTGTGTAAGTAGTGTTTGAAACCCACCTGATTGCAGTTGATCTTACTTGATGCGGGTAGGTCCCGATTTTCACGGATTTGTGCGGAGGGAAAGATGAACGCGAAGAACACGCGAAGAACGATGAACACAAAGAGGGGAAATCAAACACACAAGGGTAAATAGCAAGTAGCAACCCGGCAAGAATCGACTGGTAACAAATCCCCGTGGGCAGCCCCCAATCCTCCTCGCCCAAGCACACCTTACTCTTAGGATTGTTTGTCCAATTGGTCAATCCAACCAACCCAATAGAATCACCCTAGGATGAAAGATTAGCAAGTAGCAAACTACAAGAGGAGCCTTGGTATCCACGCAGGGATCTTCTCCACAAGGGGAGGCCTTGGTTCATCTCCACAAGGGGAGGCCTTGAGTCATCTCCATAGGAGGAAAGAGACACTTTGAGAAGAAGGAGCAAGGCTCTACTTTAGTTCCCAAATCATAGTCTAACCCTAGATCTAGTCCAAGGAGTGCTATTTATAGTCTAGATCTGAAGAAGGACGAATGGATAAGGCTTCACGGCAGATCTGGCGAGCAGGCTCCCGCACTAGCGGTAGTACCGCTGGGATAGCCGGTGGTACCGCCAGCGCGGGCGAGCTTCGATTCATCCCACGCCCCCGGTACCAAGTGGTACCGCTCCAGCTGCCGCTGGCGGTACCGGATGAAGGTCCAGACGGAGGGTTCCGGCGGTAGCGGCGGCGGTAGCACCGCCGGCGTGGGGTCGCCCATCCCACGTCCCCGGTACCGCTGCCGGTACCGCCGGCGTGGGGTGTGTCCGTGCTGACTGGGCCAGGGGCAGTAGTACCGCTTAACCCGGCGGTAGTACCGCCGCCTGGGATTTCTTCTCCCTTCTTGTCTTCTTCTTCCTCATTGTCTTGGCGCTTCCTCCTCCTCTTCCATGCGTACACCTTGGATGAACTTGAGTCTTGGGCTTCCTTGGCATCTTCCCGGTTGTCCGTACTCGTCGTATCAAACCTAGCATAGCAAAAGGGTAGAAGCTCAAGTAGTATACCATCCAAAGGGACACGAAATGGGTTCTCGTAGAGGAATGAGTTCACCTTTGAGTTCGATGACGACATGGGATGTGTTGAGGGTCTTGACATGGTGATGGTCGTGACCAGGGCTACATCATCTCCCCCCCTTTAAAAAGAGTCGTCCTCGACTCTTGCTCTTCATCATCATGCAAAGGAGGTAGATGTGTTGTCGAAGAATTTGAATTCACCATGCCTACAAACACTAAAGACCAAGCAAAACATGTGTGTGCAAGAAAGAGGAGCATATCAAAAATGACATGTCCTTTCTTTGTCATAGCACCGTTAGCACAACACAAGAATATGAAAATGTAGTGCAAGTGCAAGGTCAAAGTGCAAGCAATCCAATGCAACATCGTCAAAATGTGAGAACACAAAAACTCCATAAAAATATGAGGATGCCATCGAGGTATCTCATTTGGAATCACATGATCATTATTCCACACAAGGCATTGGAAAGAACAATTTGTCATCATCCTTGATGCAATAAGCGAAGAGTTTGGCAAAAACACACAATGAAGAATGTCCAAAATATCATTATGGGTGTAAACAAAGCACATGAAAGAGCAAGTTTTCAACATATTTGTTGCAACACCAAATTGGTAGAAACCAATGAACTCATGACAAGACATGCTCAAAATGTCATTATGGTTGCACACACGCCAAGTAAAAGAACAATTGTTCATCATATTTGTGGCAACGCATAAATCATTCATATGAAAGATGGAAAAATTTGTCTTGCCATAGGAGAAACCAACATCACAACCATGTTTGCAAACAAACCAAATGCAAGAGAAATTGGTCAACTTGTTTGATGCAAAACATGGGAAAGGTATTAGAGCCGGGTTCGATCCACGACTCAAGTGTATGCTCCAAGAGCTCGCATTGTCAACTCATGCTCAATGGCGGTTGACATTATTATGCGCTTACCAGCACACACAAGACACCATGTGAAGAAATGATGTGCACGGTATATGAATACGTCATCCATCATGACGCGTCTCTTCATTTGCACAACACCAACCACACCAAAGTCAATTGAAACATATGACATATGTGGATGGTTACTAAGCAAAGTTAAGGAGGGAACAAGGTCCCTAAAAGCAAATGAAACATCTCCAAAATGTGAGAAAGCTATGGGTGCCATCTCATAAGCCAATATATCAACATTATTGCAAACCAAGCATTTAAAAGAACAATTGTTCAATATTTTGGATGCAACAATGGGAAAGTAGCGCAAACATCGATTGCAAAACATGGGTATGGCAAAGTCATCACAAATAGGTTGTTCCATATGATCAACATTGGAAGTATCACATGGAAATAAAAATGTATCATATGATGGGGCAAGGAAATCATCTATATCATGTAAGCAATCATCATTCATCATGTCCATGGGGGGGAACATGGTCACATCAACACCCATACCTTGAGAGTCCCACTCATGTGAAGTAGGTGTTGAAGTAGTAGTCGCTTCCATGTAGTCGACTTGATCATTTTGAAATAAACATGGGGTGGCATCGACATCCTTCATGTACATCGTCTCCATGTGAGGCATCATTGTGTCGAAGAGGGGCGTCTCATCGTTCATGGATCCTAGCACACAATGAGCGAACACACTAGAGGTAGAGGGTAAGTTGTTAGCATTCGAAATGGTCTCACAGGACCTATCAACTACCTCTATCAACTCATGTGGTGTATCACTCATTCCCTCAAAATAGAAACACTCAAACTCACATATGGTGGAGGCACTCAACTCACTCTCACACAAGTGGGCTAAGTGGCTCTCAAACTCACATGGGATTGGTGTTATCTCGTCATTCAAGCACATGAGGGTAGGCTCGGTTTCCTCATCTCCACACGCCTCCAAGGTTGAAGGGACACTCCCATGCTCAACCTTCTCGACCTCATCGCCTCCAAAGATGCATGCCATAGTTTGGCCATCCTCATTCAACGCATCCACCAATGTGATAGCATTGCTCATGCTCGCCTCCGTGGTCGAAGGGAGAATCCCATTCTCGACCATCTTCTTGTCGCCCTCATCTCCATTTGGGCACTCCCACATCATGTGACCATTGCCATCGCATATTGGACACGAGAGATTGGGACATTCTCGTGGACCATGGTCTTGGCCTTGGCAATTGTCGCATATGCGTTCTTCCTCATGCCATATGGGAGTCCAAGTGTCTCGGCGATCTCTAGGGTGAGCTGGTGGCGAAGGAGTGCGTTCATGGCGTCCACCATTTGAGCGATGATGCTCGTGATGTTCATGACGATTTTGGCGCTCATGACGATGAAGATGCTCGTGTTGAGGAGAAGATTGTTCGTTGTTGTTCGCATGGTCATGATTGTGATGGCGTGGTCTTGGGTGATGACGGAGACGACGTCCTTGTTCTCCAAAGTCATTCGCACCCGGGACGCCATTGCTATTAGCCAATGGGTCATGATGATCGCGTTGTTTTGGTGATGGTGAAGGTAATCGTTCATGCGGTTCCCCATTTGGGCGTTGAAGCTCTTGATGCGCGTTGGCATTGTTCACGTGAAGATCATGTGGGTGTTCCATGTTTGGAGGAGGTCGTTCATGGGCGTCGCGCCTTGGATCAACTTGACGTTCTTGTCGAGGTTCATGACGCTCTTGCCTTGCTTGTGACGACCTTGAAGTGTGCCTTGTGCGGCGTGAACTTGAAGAAGAGCGATGTTGCACAAGGTTGTTGATAGCTTCGGTCGCGCGTTCAATAGACGCTTCTTGCGCATGCATGCGTTCGTTGAAGTTGTTCTCTCGAGCTTGGAGACGGTGCTCGTATCGTCCTAGGCCATCACGAAGAAGGTGTCGAAGACCAACAAACTCCGTTTGTGTGAAATAGTCATGATCACCGCGAACTCCACCATTTTTGTCCTCTTCCGAGCTTGAGCTTCCGTTTGTACTTCCCCTAAACATCTTGTCAAGCACAAGTGAGATATGTGGTAAGGAAAAACCAAGACAAACTAAATCCCAAGTATGATGTGGCTTGAGAGGAGAGTATCCGGTTCTAACACCCAACACACACACTTATGAGGATAGGAAGGTATGAAGTGGCAAACGAAACAAACAAACCCGCCAACAAGTATATTGTCAAAGGTAGAGAAAATCCACAATGATCAAATTACCAAAGAAACTCCAACCACAAAGTATCAAGGAAACACACACAAAAGCGAATGATGGGGTTGGGCGACCAAAAGGGCGAGCACTCGAAGATATGCAACCTATCGAAGACTACGTGCTCAAATGTCACCCAACACAAGAAGGACGCTAGCTCAATTGCTTTTTGTGGGCAACGGATTTGCACAAGAGTTAACACTCACACTCACTTTGGCGGTCTTAGCTTTGTCGCAACCTACAAGAGATGAAACTTGGCACCACTTGATTCTTTTCTTTTCTCTTTTTTTTTTTGATTTTTGCTTTTTGAGGATGATTCCTTCTCTTTTGCTAGTGCCAAGCTCTCTAACGATACACACTCGCCAATACTTTGAAGACAAACACTCAACACGTGCAATGCCTCGCAATATCACCGAGCTAGTCCAATAGGTTAAGTTTCGCGAAAGGAAGAAGGGCTCACAACGGAAATGATGGTGGGGGAAAGTCGAGTCCTTGGCGGCGTCGTCACTTGGCGTTGATGAAGTCGCTGCGGAAGCTTGTCGATGTCGTAGACGTGTGGAACACACCAGCGAAGGACCCAAACAACAAAGGAGAATTGCCAAAACGAACCGAGGAAAAGAAAAATTTCTGAAAATTTTGGCCCTGGCGGTAGTACCGCTTAAGCTGGCGGTAGTACCGCTGTCAACTTTTCTGCTCGAATTTTTGTGCGATTTTGGGCCCCAAAACTTCCTCGAATCCGTGGGGAAATGGCAAAATTGAGGCTAGTGAACGCAAACAAAGGTGGAGGGGGTCCTAAAGCAACAGATCCATGGACAAAAACTACCAAAAACGCAACGAATCGACAGATCGGCTCGAATCAAGGCAAGGCTATTTTTGGTGGAAATTTTCGAATTTCTCAAAAACGAAGAAAAATTTGGTGGATTTTGGTGGAAACACAAAACAAATCCGTGTCAACCTAGAGCTCTGATACCATATGATGCGGGTAGGTCCCGATTTTCACGGATTTGTGCGGAGGGAAAGATGAACGCGAAGAACACGCGAAGAACGATGAACACAAAGAGGGGAAATCAAACACACAAGGGTAAATAGCAAGTAGCAACCCGGCAAGAATCCACTGGTAACAAATCCCCGTGGGCAGCCCCCAATCCTCCTCTCCCAAGCACACCTTACTCTTAGGATTGTTTGTCCAATTGGTCAATCCAACCAACCCAATAGAATCACCCTAGGATGAAAGATTGGCAAGTAGCAAACTACAAGAGGAGCCTTGGTATCCACGCAGGGATCTTCTCCACAAGGGGAGGCCTTGGTTCATCTCCACAAGGGGAGGCCTTGAGTCATCTCCATAGGAGGAAAGAGACACTTTGAGAAGAAGGAGCAAGGCTCTACTTTAGTTCCCAAATCATAGTCTAACCCTAGATCTAGTCCAAGGAGTGCTATTTATAGTCTAGATCTGAAGAAGGACGAATGGATAAGGCTTCACGGCAGATCTGGCGAGCAGGCTCCTGCACTGGCGGTAGTAGCGCTGGGATAGGCGGTGGTACCGCCAGCGCGGGCGAGCTTCGATTCATCCCACGCCCCCGGTACCAAGTGGTACCGCTCCAGCTGCCGCTGGCGGTACCGGATGAAGGTCCAGACGGAGGGTTCCGGCGGTAGCGGCGGCGGTAGCACCGCCGGCGTGGGGTCGCCCATCCCACGTCCCCGGTACCGCTGCCGGTACCGCTGCCGGTACCGCCGGCGTGGGGTGTGTCCGTGCTGACTGGGCCAAGGGCGGTAGTACCGCTTAACCCGGCGGTAGTACCGCCGCCTGAGATTTCTTCTCCCTTCTTGTCCTCTTCTTCCTCATCGTCTTGGCGCTTCCTCCTCCTCTTCCATGCGTACATTTTGGATGAACTTGAGTCTTGGGCTTCCTTGGCATCTTCCCGGTTGTCCGTACTCGTCGTATCAAACCTAGCATAGCAAAAGGGTAGAAGCTCAAGTAGTATACCATCCAAAGGGACACGAAATGGGTTCTCGTAGAGGAATGAGTTCACCTTTGAGTTCGATGACGACATGGGATGTGTTGAGGGTCTTGACATGGTGATGGTCGTGACCAGGCTACATCATCTCCCCCCTTTAAAAAGAGTCGTCCTCGACTCTTGCTCTTCATCATCATGCAAAGGAGGTAGATGTGTTGTCGAAGAATTTGAATTCACCATGCCTACAAACACTAAAGACCAAGCAAAACATGTGTGTGCAAGAAAGAGGAGCATATCAAAAATGACATGTCCTTTCTTTGTCATAGCACCGTTAGCACAACACAAGAATATGAAAATGTAGTGCAAGTGCAAGGTCAAAGTGCAAGCAATCCAATGCATTATTTAGAATGTATTTTCTTCGTGTGTCTCTATGTAGAATGTATTTTTTTGTAGCATTATTTACTGCATCTGCAGTCCACACGGATGTATTTTCTTCGTGTGTCTCTATCTAGAATGTATTTTTTTGTCCACTTTTGATTTTTTTGCATATATTAGATGAAAACTGCATGTCTGGTAGATGTAATGTCGATGTATAAACTACAATGCAGCTTAATAAGTGTACTTTTTTTTAATTTTTAACAAGATGTCACTACTTGGATAGGTAGTTTACATATGGGCAGTTGTTTTTGCCATGGCATGTTGATGTATTTTTTTGGTAAATTTTGGATAATTTAGATGGAAAATGCATGTCAGTACAGTGATGCCAGGGTTTCTTTGAATTCTGGATATGTAGTTTCCATATGTAGGTATGTTGCATTACTTTTTATAATTAAAATACAGTGTAGCTTATTACGTGTACTTTTTTATTTTTACAAGATGTAACTAATCTGGATATGTAGTTTCCATATGGCGAATTTGGCGGAAGAGGGTTCCTGCTACAACTACATCGCCATCTTGATTCCCTCCGTTCCTTGACCAGGTGAGTGACTCTTGCAACCTTTTTTGCTTGTTATGCGTAATTTCGTGTTGGGATTTTGCATCGAGGTCGATAGATTTAGTTCTGCTAACTGTAGATGCTCTCTTCGTGAGCGCCAATCTACATGCCCACCTACAGTTTCATTGTTGGAATTTTTGCATCGGTGAATAGATGCATCTAGCGTAGCTTTGAATCGGTGAGCCCACACCGACATGCCCACAGCCCATAACTGTATAATGCTCTTTTGTCGTGATAGATGTAGTTATGTTCCTGCAATATGGATGGGATAGGGTTTGTAACTTTTTATTAGTATTTCATAGCATGTACTTTTTTCTGTTTGTGTATATTTTGATTGCAAAATATGGCTGGCTTTTTCAGTTTAATGTACTTACACAAACGCTCTGAATATCTATTGTAGGGTAACTGTTGTAGTTATTAATTTTTTCACTAAATGTCAATAGTCTGAATATGTAGTTCTCCGATTAATAGATGTTTGACATGGCATGTAGATGTAATTTTGTGAATAAAAATACAAAGCAGCCTCAAACAATGGGAAAATTTAGTTTTCTAAATTTCCGTATGGCAAGAAAAAGATCACTTTTAGTACAAGATTTTGCTACTTATTACACATGTACTTTTCTGCATATTTTTACTTCCATGTTTGCTTCATTTTAAGTACAAGTTTTCTACATGTTTTGACTTGATCTTTTTTCCATTTTCTTACAGCCAACACTTCATGGTGAAGCTCTACACTTCAAGAGAGCAAAATAGTTCATGCACAGCAAGAGAAGCATCCCAGGTAGTTTCATGTACAAACATGGATTCAGACATGAAGTTTCAAGTGCCACATGCTAAATCTCCAACGAAAACTACAGGTTCGGTTCTTCAAAATAAGTTTTGGGAGAAAAGACTACAGCTCTCCTGCTTGTGCTTGTTTTACCTGGGACAAAATTCCATGGCATCAAAACAACTCAGAACCTTTACTTTTCGTGAACTCCCAGCAATTTTTGGTTTCCTGAACTACCATCACTGTTTTTACTGTAGTTTTCATAAACTACCAGCAATTTGTGGTTCCTGAACAAATTTTTCAAAAGTTAGAAATTATAGTTGTTGAACAATTTTCATGCGATATTGTCACTTTCATCATGGATAATATGTGCACCTTTTCCTAGGCGTTGTATGTATCTTATGTGATGCTCAGATGAATTTTACAGAAGTGCGAGTTGCAAAACTATATCCAATTCTGGGAGGGATGGTGAGATCTGCCAGGATAAAATGTTTTCCCCCTTCAAGTTACATCCCATCCAATTAAAAGTATGTGCTCATATCATCTTTTCAAGTTCAAACCTACAACCAGCTAGACAAAGTTATGGGTCTCTCAGAAAAATCGGTTGATGGTTGATGTTGGAGTTTATACGTGTGAAATGCCTTCTAGTGGGCGCCCAACAAAAATTTGAGTGATTTTTAGATCAGATTCAACTGCAATGTCTCGGTTTATATTTTCTGAGAGCTCAAACTCTTCCAACAATGGAGGTGTGCAGCTGCTTGAGAAGGAACGGAATAAAAAAGAAGGGGAGAGTGGGACAGGGGTGGGGGACAGAGAAGGGGTTTGGGATTTGTGTAATTGTGTTCGTGGACTTTTCAACCAAGCATGTGCGTCATGTTCCGCGTCCTGTGGTAGTGCGCTGGCACGCTGGTTTCCTAATCTGACGTATGACGCACTGTCCAAACTGTTTATTTCCTAATTTGGGTGGGGCACTCCATACCGCTAAACAGTGCCCGCGCACCGTGTAGACGGGTCCTTTTCTTTATTACAGAAGGTTTGTACGGAGTACAAGGTAGCGTGACACGCTAAGGAAGGTAGGATATAAATACAACAGCTACAGCAGTGTTAAGTGTTAAGTGTTAAGAAAGTACACTAAGGGAGATCAGTCCGGTTCCCTGGGTCTGTGTAGCAGATAGCTCGCGTTGCATCGGCCGGCCTCACGCCAAAGATTGGCAACTTGCATGATCTCTACTTTCATGTTTTTTTTGTGAGGATACATCTGGTGATTACAGCAAGTAGGCTGGAAAAGACCTCCACAAAGATAGAAAATACAAACAAGTCCTTCTGCATCGAAGCCGCCGGCGAAGAGGACGTGCCAATGACGCGCCGCCGCCGCAACTTCCTCGAAACCTTGGAACGGAAGAAGCCCCCTAGCGGATGGGAAGTCATCGATCCTCGAACCCCGAAGAGCCTCCACCCTGCTCCGTCAGCCGCATCGCTCGCATCACCACCATCTGCATCGAAGTCCTCAACCGGATCTGCCGCAAGAAGATCCGGAGGGGGGAGCCCCGCACACGGCGATCCCAGAGGACCGCGAGCGCGAGGAAGGGGGCGGCGCTCCGCCGTGGAACTCCAAGGAGCTTGACCGCCGGAGAGGACGAGCACCACCTGCAAACTCGACACCGAGCACGCCACCACCTCCATGGCGCCGCCGGCTGCAGCCCTACTACTACCTACACTATGTACACGCCGGGATCCGACGATTCCCCACCCTCCCGCCGCCGGAGCGGCCGCCGGAGGGTGGGAAATCACGCGGATCGCCGGCGGCGAGGTGGGAGCAGAAGGAAGTCTCAAAAGTCGACTCTCTCTACTGTGCGGGAGGAGGGGAACGGTCCAAGGTGTGTTCTAGTCTCTACTTTCATGTTAACCATTGTAGCAGCACGCTGCTGGAAGATACGACCATTGCGCTCCTTCCAAGTAGACCACCAGACAAGGTGAACCAGTGCATTCCAACGCTTCTTGAGTGGTATCGGCGTCATTGAGTGGGTGTCAGCTAACCAGGGCAGTAGTGTTGTGAGGCACAAAGCAGGGTGGTAGTTGGGCAGTCTGCAGGATGACACACCACAGCTGGATGATGAAAGGGCAGGTGCCCAAGAGGTGCAGAGCCGATTCTTGTTCAGTTAGGCAAAAGGAGCAGACATCATTGTGAGGCCACCCTCTCCTGGCAAGAACATCCGCGGTGAGACAACGGCCCTGAACAGCAAGCCATGCGAAAATGCGGCAGCGCAATGGCGCGTCGCTTCCCCAAATTGATGAAGTTAGGGACTTCTAGTGTTGCCCGATCTTCACGGATTGACGGCGGGAGTGGACGAACGCACACAAGAAACACGAGGAACACGAAGAACACCAAGAATACAAGAACACAAACCCGATACAAGAACCGTTTCCCTTACCGGTCGGTCCAACCGGCCCAATAGAATCCACACGAGGGTGGGAGATCGGCAAGTAGATACAAGAAGGGATCTTGGATGGTTGTTTCTCCAACGGTCAACCAAACCGCTCCAATAAAGTCACCTGAGGATGAAAGATTGGCAAGTAGTCAAACTACAAGTAGAGGTCTTGAATCCACAAGAGGGATCTTCTCCACAAGGGGAGGAACCATCCCCACAAGGGGAGGAAGGAGACCATCTTGAGGTGAAGGAGCACAGCTCTAATCTAATCTCAAAACATAGTCTAATCCAGATCTAAGCAAGGGAAGTCCTATTTATAGTGTTGACCAAACGGGGGTAGGTGGGAGAGGATAAGGGCCTCCAACCCGTGCTGGTTGCCGCGCTGGCGGTAGTACCGCTGACTTAGTGATACGTCTCCAACGTATCTATAATTTCTTATGTTCCATGCTAGTTTTATACCAATAGCTACATGTTTTATTCACACTTCATAGCATTTTTATGCATTTTCTGGAACTAACCTATTAACAAGATTCCATAGTGCCAGTTCCTGTTTTCTGCGTTTTTGGTTTCAGAAAAGCTGTTTTGGAAATATTCTCGGAATCGGACGAAACAAAATCCCAGATGCCTATTTTTCCCGACACGTTCCAGAAGTCCGAAGAGGAGACGAAGGGGGGCAGCAGGGCGCCCTCACCCTATGGCGGCGCGGGTGGGCCCCCTGCCGCGCCACCCTATGGGGAGCGGGCCCCGCGCCTCCACCGACGTCGCCCCTTGCCTATTTATTCCTCCAGACGCGAAAACCCTAAAACCGAGCCATATTTCCAGAAAACATCCGCTGCCGCCGCCGCCGTCAACCCTAACTCGGGGGTTCAGAAGTTCTCCTCCGGCACCCTGCCGGAGAGGGGAATCATCACCGGAGGGCTCTACATCGCCATGCCTGCCTCCGGAGTGATGCGTGAGTAGTTCATCCTTGGACTACGGGTCCATACAGTAGCTAGATGGTTGTCTTCTCCTTTTGTGCCATCATGTTTAGATCTTGTGAGCTGCCTATCATGATCAAGATCATCTTATTGTAATGCTACATGTTGTGTTTGTTGGGATCCGATGGATATTGAATACTATGTCAAGTTGATTATTGATCTATCATATATGTGTTGTTTATGATCTTGCATGCTCTCCGTTATTAGTGTAGGCTTTGGCCAAGTTTATGCTTGTAACTCCAAGAGGGAGTATTTATGCTAGATAGTAGGTTCATGCCTCCATTTAATCTGGGACAGTGACAGAAAGTTCTAAGGTTGTGGATGTGCTGTTGCTACTAGGGGTAAAACAGCAATGCTTTGTCTAAGGATATTAGTGTTGTTTACATTATGCACCATACTTAATGCAATTGTCTGTTGCTTGCAACTTAATACTGGAAGGGGTGCGGATGCTAACCTGAAGGTGGACTATTTAGACACAGATGCATGCTGGATGGCGGTCTGTGTACTTTGTCGTAATGCCCAAATAAATCTCATAGTGATCATCATGATATGTATGTGCATTGTTATGCCCTCTCTATTTGTCAATTGCCCAACTGTAATTTGTTCACCCAACATGTTTAGTATTTTATTATGGAGAGACACCACTAGTGAACTGTGGACCCCGGTCCATTCTTTTACATCTGAAATACAACCTACTGCAATCATTGTTCTTTTACATTCTCTGCAAACAAACATCATTTTCCACACTATACGCCTAATCCTTTGTTTTCAGCAAGCCGGTGAGATTGACAACCTCACTGTTTCGTTGGGACAAAGTAGTTTGATTGTGTTGTGCAGGTTCCACGTTGGCACCGGAATCTCTGGTGTTGCGCCGCACTACATTCCTCCACCAACACCTTCGGAGCAACGTTGACTTCCTACTGGATTGATAACCTTGGTTTCATACTGAGGGAAAACTTGCTGCTGCACTCATCATACCTTCCTCTTGGGGTTTCCAACGGACGTGTGACTTTACACGCATCAAGCATATTTTCTGGCGCCGTTGCCGGGGAAGTCGAGTTGCTTTGGATTCAGAAGATTTCTGCCTCCACTAGGCACCAGTATTTTCTGGCGTTCTTGCAAGGGGAGTCTCTCACACCCAATCTCTTTACTTTGTTTTTTGTCTTGCTTTATTTTTATATTGTCTTGTTTGCTTTCTTTATATCAAAAACACAAAAAAATTAGTTACTTGTTTTTATCTTGTTATTTCGGTTTTGTTTTTATTTTTGCTATAATGAGTACTCCTGAGAACACCAAGTTGTGTGACTTCACTAGCACAAATAATAATGACTTCATATGCACTCCTATTGCTCCACCTGCTTCTAAAGCAGACTTTTATGAAATTAAACCTGCTCTATTAAATCTTGTTATGAAAGAGCAATTTTCTGGTGTTAGTACTGATGATGCTGCTGCCCATCTTAATAATTTTGTTGAACTTTGTGAGATGCAAAAGTATAAGGATATAGATGGGGATATTGTAAAACTGAAACTATTTCCTTTCTCCTTAAGAGAAGAGCTAAAGAATGGTTGCTATCTTTGCCTAGAAATAGTATTGATTCATGGACAAAATGCAAAGATGCTTTCATTGGAAAATATTATCCTCCTGCTAAAATTATATCTTTGAGAAGTAGCATTATGAATTTCAAGCAATTTGATAATGAACATGTTGCTCAAGCATGGGAGAGAATGAAATCTATGATAAAGAATTGCCCTACCCATGGACTGACTGCTTGGATGATCATCCAAACCTTTTATGCAGGATTAAATTTTTCCTCAAGGAACCTGCTGGATTCAGCTGCTGGAGGAACCTTTATGTCCATCACTTTAGGTGCAGCAACAAAACTTCTTGATGATATGATGATCAACTACTCCGAATGGCACGCTGAAAGGACTCCTCAAGGTAAGAAGGTAAATTCTGTTGAAGAAACCTCTTCCTTGAATGAAAAGATTGATATCATTATGTCTATGCTTGTGAGTGGTAAATCTCATATTGATCCTAATAATGTTCCTTTAGCTTCATTGGTTGCTCAAGAAGAGCATGTTGATGTGAACTTCATTAAAAATAATAATTTCAACAACAATGCCTATAGGAATAATTTTGGTAATAACAACTATAAGCCATATCCTTCTAATAATGGTAGTGGTTATGGTAATTTTTATGGTAATTCTTACAACAATAGTAGGAGTGTACCCTCTGATCTTGAAGTCATGCTTAAAGAATTTATTAATACACAAACCGCTTTTAACAAATCTGTTGAGGAAAAGTTTGGTAAAATTGATGTTCTTGCTTCTAAGGTTGATAGTCTTGCTCTAGATGTTGATCTTTTGAAACTGAAAGTTATGCCTAATGAGGTTAAAGATACTAAGTCTTTTGCTACAGCAAATGCCATCCAAGTTAAAATTGACAACAATATTAGGATGTTAGCTGAGTTGCATGCTAGGTGGGAAAGAGAAGCTGAAATTGATAGAAAGAATAGTATAGCTCGAGTTTGTACTATTACCACCACTAGTAATGCTGAAGCTTCACATGTTGATAAACCTCCTATTATCAATGGTAATGTTATTGATGTTGGCAATGTTTCTACTTCTACTATAAAGCATGCAAAATTGCCTAAAACTGCTGAAACTGTTTCTGATAAAGGTGCTGAAATTTTTCGAAGTATTGGAGGCAATGGTCCCATTACTTTTGATCATAATGATTTTGACTTTGATAGTTGTAACATCTCTGAAGTTATTAAGTTCTTGCAAAAGCTAGCTAGAAGTCCTAATGCTAGTGCTATGAACATGGCTTTTACAAAACATATTACAAATGCCCTCATAAAAGCTAGGGAAGAGAAATTAAAACTTGAAGCTTCTATCCCTAGGAAGTTGGAAGATGGTTGGGAACCCATCATTAAAATGAAGGTGAATGATTTTGATTGTAATGCTTTATGTGACCTTGGTGCAAGTATTTCTGTTATGCCTAAGAAACTTTATGATATGCTTGACTTGCCACCTTTGGAATGCTGTTATTTGGATGTTCATCTTGCTGATAACTCTATGAAGAAACCTTTGGGGAGAATTGATAATGTTCATATTACGGTTAACAATAACCTTGTCCCCGTTGACTTTGTTGTTTTGGATATTGAATGCAATGCATCTTGTCCTATTGTTTTGGGAAGACCCTTTCTTCGAACTGTTGGTGCTGTTATTGATATGAAAGAGGGGAATATTAAGTATCAATTTCCTCTTAAGAAAGGTATGGAACACTTCCCTAGAAAGAGAATGAAGATGCCTTTTGATTCTATTATTAGAACAAATTATGATGTTGATGCATCTTCTCTTGATAACACTTGATTTTCACTTTCTGCGCCTAGCTGAAAGGCGTTAAAGAAAAGCGCTTGTGGGAGACAACCCATCTTTTTATTTTCTGTCATTTTATTTTATTTTGAGTCAAGGTGCTGTTTACTTCTGTAGCAACTCCTTTGTATCTTTATTTTATTGCATTGTTGTGCCAAGTAAAGTCTCTAGTTGAAAGTTGTTGCTAAAATTGGATTTCTGCGCAGTGACAGATTTTTGCTGTCCACCATTTTGAGCTGTATGCGCTACAGAAAATTCTAAAAATTCTGAAAAAATCACGCATGATCCTTATATATGTACGCAACTTTCATTAGTTTGGGCTTCTTCCATCTGAGCAAGTTAAGTGCCTCGAAAAAATTCGTCTTTCCAGACTGTTCTGTTTTTGACAGATTCTGCCTTTCGTTTTGCATTGCCTCTTTTACTATGTTTGATTGGATTTCTTTGCTCCATTAAACATCAGTGGCTGTAAGTAATGTCCAGAAGCTTTGGTAATGATTGTGTCACAGTAGAATATGAGAATTTTTGATTATGCACTAACCCTCTAACGAGTTACCTGAGTTTGGTGTGGCGGAAGTTTTCAAGGAGCAAGAGAGAAGGATGATATGATGTGATCAAGAAGAGTGAAAAGCCTAAGCTTGGGGATGCCCCCGTGGGTCATCCCTGCAATATTCAAGAAGACTCAAGCGTCTAAGCTTGGGGATGCCCAAGGCATCCCCTTCTTCATCAACAATTTATCAGGTCATCTCTAGTGAAACTATATTTTAATTCTTCCACATTTTATGTATTTTACTTGGAGCGTCTGTTTGCTTTTATTTTTGTTTGTTGTTTTTATTTTTCTGAATAAAGTCGGATCCTAGCATTCTTGTGTGGGAGAGAGACACGCTCCGCTTTTTCATGTGAATACTCATATTCTTCACTTATATCTTTTGAGTATTCTTATCTAGCTACTGCTATGCTTTTAGCTCCTGTTTTTCATGCATCTCTTTTAGAGCTGTTAATTCTTGTGGAAAGTACTCTCTTGTTTCTTTTGTAAATTACTTGGAGAGTTGCTTGGTTGATGTGTTGGTTCAGAAAATGCTGCATGTGGTAGATGGTATATCGAAAAGACACTCATATAGATCATTGTCTTGTTTTATTTGACACTTGGCAATTGTTTTGAGCTCTCAAGTATTTCATGTTTAAGCTCTTGCATCATGTAGTTAAAAGTCTATTAGTAAAGAACTACCGTAGAGCTTGTTGAAATTTGGTTTGCATGATTGGTATCTCTAAGGTCTAGATATTTTCTGGTAAAAGTGTTTGAGCAACAAGGAAAGACAGTGTAGAGTCTTATAATGCTTGCAATATGTTTTCATGTGAGTCTTGCTGTACCGGTTTATACTTGTGTTTGCTTCAAACAACCTTGCTAGCCTAAACTCTGTACTGAGAGGGAATGCTTCTCGTGCATCCAAAACCTTGAGCCAAAACCCATGCCAATTGTGTCCACCATATCTACCTATTATGTGGTATTTCCTGCCATTCCAAGTAAATACTTCATGTGCTACCTTTAAACTATTCAAAACTTTATTACTCCTTATTTGTGTCAATGTTTTATAGCTCATGAGGAAGTATGTGGCGTTTACTCTATCACCTTGTCATTTATTCATGACAGACTTTCACCAATGGACTAGTGGCATATACATCCGCTTATCCAATAACTTGCAAAAAGAGCTGGCAAATGGGGTGCCCAGTCCCAATTAATTATAACTTTAACCATTTGATTCTCTTCACATGTTTGCCAATGATTTATCAAAAGCAAATTCCAAAATGTTAAACTTTATCAAATAGGCACTCCTCCATGGTATGTGATTGTTGGAAGGCACCCGAGGATTCGGTTAGCCATGGCTTGTGTAAGCAAAGGTTGGGAGGAGTGTCATACCAATTTATAAATATGCATGTGTAAACAAAAGAGAAGAGGGATGATCTACCCTTGGGTAGAAATAACGTCCTTCATGGGAGCCGCTCTTGAAAGTTTGGGTGACAAGGGGGATAGAGTGCCCACTGCCATTCGTTGACAACAACAAACACCTCTCAAACACTTACTTTATGCTCTCTATATGTTTTCAAAACTTAAAAAGCTCTAGCACATGATTTAATCCCTGCTTCCCTCTGCGAAGGGCCTATCTTTTACTTTATTGTTGAGTCAGTTTACCTACTCCTTTCTATCCCTGAAGCAAACACTTGTGTCAACTTTGTGTGCAACAATTCTTATATGTTTACTTATTGCACTTATTATATTGCTTTGTGTTGACAATTATCCATGAGATATACAAGTTACAAGTTGAAAGCAATTGCTGAAACTTAATCTTCCTTTGTGTTGCTTCAATGCCTTTTACTTAGAATCTATTGCTTTATGAGTTAGCTCTTATGCAAAACTTTTTGATGCTTGTCTTGAAAGTACTATTTATGAAAAGCTTTTGCTTATATGATTCAGTGTTTACTCATTATCTATTTGTTAGCAAACTATAGACCATTGCCTTGAGTCACTTCATTCATGACATATGCTTTACAATATTATTTGATCAAGATTATGTTGGTAGCATGTCACTTCAGAAATTATTGTTGTTATCGTTTACCTACTCGAGGACGAGTAGAACTAAGCTTGGGGATGCTTGATACGTCTCCAACGTATCTATAATTTCTTATGTTCCATGCTAGTTTTATACCAATAGCTACATGTTTTATTCACACTTCATAGCATTTTTATGCATTTTCTGGAACTAACCTATTAACAAGATGCCACAGTGCCAGTTCCTGTTTTCTGCTGTTTTTGGTTTCAGAAAAGCTGTTCTGGAAATATTCTCGGAATCGGACGAAACAAAATCCAGATGCCTATTTTTCCCGACACGTTCCAGAAGTCCGAAGAGGAGACGAAGGGGGGCAGCAGGGCGCCCTCACCCTATGGCGGCGCGGGTGGGCCCCCTGCCGCGCCACCCTATGGGGAGCGGGCCCCGCGCCTCCACCGACGTCGCCCCTTCGCCTATTTATTCCTCCAGACGCGAAAACCCTAAAAACGAGCCATATTTCCAGAAAACATCCGCTGCCGCCGCCGCCGTCAACCCTAACTCGGGGGGTTCAGAAGTTCTCCTCCGGCACCCTGCCGGAGAGGGGAATCATCACCGGAGGGCTCTACATCGCCATGCCTGCCTCCGGAGTGATG